>CM029550.1:8748542-9406088 GCA_017141385.1 Sogatella furcifera | reverse complement strand
TCAATATCCTGTTCATTCAACTATTCATTACCATCCGTGTTGATATTTCTGTGCACCCGCTGTGCTTTAGACTAAAGCCGCGTATCGACAGTCCGAGGCATGTGCCACAAATGCCTCGCAGTACAGTCTGGTGACGCAAAAAAGTATAAACTCATGGCTGAGGCATATGTGTGAATATAATCTGCAATAATCAAAAATAATTATAATTATAGTATAGTATATAGTATATAATTATAATGAAGATAATTATAATAAAAATCTGCATTGTTTGTAACCAAAAATGCGAGCACGCGAACAAATTGACTAGCGCCATCAAGCGGGAGACAAAGCAACTAAGCTCTGACAATTGATAATTTGGACTTTGGAGGTTAGTTTGTGCTCAATTACTAGATAAAAATTCAAGGCAATGCTTATTATTGCCTATTAGAACCTTCCAGGGGCGAACCCAGAAATAAATTTTGGGGGGGATATGACGGAATGAACCCAGAAAAACTCCTGTTCCCGGAAGAGGGAGGGGGGTAGGAGGGGTTGTTTCTTGCATGGGATATCTATAGCCAATGCATTTGCTTCCTCTCATAATCATATATTTTTACTGTGTAGAACTTTGGAATTTTGTTGTCATGGTAAAATTTTAACAAGCTAAAATTTGTCGTGCTCTAAATTTTTTCGAAATTCGATATTTTTTTGGTAGTGAATGGTGATTTTAGTGATATTCCTTGTGTTTTGGACTCTCTTGATTGGGAAGAACTTTTGAAAATTCAAATCTCAGTGTATAACATCAAGAAATACCATGATTTCCCATTGACGGAAATCAAGGTTATGGTGCCGGTGAAACTTCCTTTTGGAACTCCCCACCGAATACGGCATAAGAATGAATGAATGAACTGTGTAGAAAAATTTATTCACCAATTGTTGTAGAACAAGAAAATAATTGATTTAAACAAGAGCTATTGTTTTCTTGTAGTTGTATATTGTATTCAACAATATTATTGTTGAGTTGAATGTTGAAGTTCTCTAAGCTGTGCTGAAAGATTTTTTTCTGTCATTTTGAATTTAAACTGAAGAATACATGTATTCTGAATACTGAGTATTGCGATGTGATTGGATAATATAATGTGCAGTATATTTGATGATTGTACCTTAGTTCCAAATGTTTATTGATAATTATTGTGTTGAAAACAAGAGGTTATGGACCTGATTGTTTGAGTCTTCATTACATAAGTATATTGTATTTTATTGAATAAATGAAATGAAATTGTTGAAATTATATAGATTAACATAGAAAATCTTATCACAAAATGAAATCTACTAGACGCAGAGATTTATTTTGAGACATTTTATTCAATTATATGAACAGGGTTAATGGGAAAATATCTGTGAATGAATAGTTCAAATGATTCCGATCTATAGCACTTCTCATGTTTGATTTTACTTTCTGAAGAGTTCAAAAGGAGCTCTTGAGTTAAGAAAACGTTGTTGTTGTAACGGAAATCGTTGCGCTAATATTCAACATTCTATGGGACATTTCATAAGGGAAAATATTCTTGTTCCATTCATTCAAGCGAGAAATGGAATATTTGGGCTTGTGATGCTTAGTTCCATTTCTGTCTCCAGATTTCCCCGCGAGGGGAAATTTTTTACAAAAAAGTACCCTAAAACTATATTTTTTAGAAGTTTTAAGCCTTATTAGTCAAACATTTGGCAACTCCAACGAAGTGCATTCTATCTAGTGTAAGATGAGCCCCAATTTCGGGGGGGGGGATATATCCCCTATATCCCCCCCTGGGTTCGCCCCTGGAACCTTCTGCCCTCAAATAGAATTCTTAATCACAAAAATGCATAGGAATGGGGTACAATTTTGAGGTTAGTTTGTAGAATTGTTCGTTGTGCGTTGCGAGGCAACAGGCACTGCTCGCTGCGAATTGTGTGCAGAGTTTGCCTCGCTGCTAGCAAACTCGGTATCGACAGTCCGAGGCATGTGTGGCACATGCCTCGGACTGTCGATACGCGGCTTAATTCGAAAAGGGAAGGAAGTGACGGTGAAGGAAGTTTTGCATAGTTACAAATAAGGGGTGAGAATTATTGAAGTTTTAAGCCTTCTCATTCTCATTCATTGAATGAATCTTAGAAGGATAAAAAGTAAGATTTGAGGTGGTACCTCAACTCGCCAACCCCCTTACCCTCATTCCATACCCTTACAGTGATCAAACAACATTTATACTTCATGTATTTCTTATCCTTGATACCTTATGAAAAAGAAATCTCTTAAAAATAATTTCAAAATTCATCAATTTGAATGAATTTCAAAAAAATTAATCAAAATAGAACCCTTAGCATACGACCGTTCCTTTGCATTTTTTGGTAGACAGACAATTTCCTTGTTAGGAATTCTATCCTGATACATCAATTATAATTTTCATGATCAGTGGTTAATTCCCTTTTTCTTCTCTATCGTTATCGCCATTTTCTGTATCGACCATTTTTTTTTATTTCCAGCCAATCACAGAGCGCTGAAATTCCTCTAAACACTGACTAAACTACCTGTATTATCAATATTTTTGGTAATTTTTGTTTTAATTCATTGTTCTTATCCCATCTTCATTTTCATGGTGCAATTAACATTTCTCCAAGTATTCATATCAGTAGACATCAATTTGACGGATAGGACCGTGGTGTGAACTCAAGTTATTTGAAAACCATTCAGACTAAATTTTCATGGTTTTATTTCGTTGTAATGACAGTTTTACAATTTCATTGAAGTCTCAAATCTCAGATAACCAGTGTAGAAAAAGGTTCTTGAACAACTTAATTCAACTTCTGCTATTTCGTTCTTTGGTAAATATTCACAGTAGAAAGGATATTAGTTATATTTATATAGCTTTCATTGGATATTCGAATTGATTATGATTTTTATTAATTATACTTATATTTTTAACAATAAACCCATCTTTCTTTGCTACGTAGGTAAAATCTGTCCAAGCAAAGAAGACATCCTGGCAAGATAGAAAAATGACTCCAGCTTGGTCAATATTTGTTCAAGAACTATAAATGTGGTCTTAATAGTGGATCAAATTGTTTCCTACAATTTAATATTGAATTGATAATTTTTGAAAAAATATTGACCAAGCTGGAGTCATTCTACCACCTTGCCAGAGGGTCTTCTTTGCTTGGACAGACTGAAGCAGTAGAATAAAAATTGTAAAATTCTTCTCACAAACTTATTCGTCTTCTACTCCATCATCTTCCTAACTACAGTAAGTTATCATCAAATAATCATCTTCATTATACAAAATGGATCGATAATATCATCAATATCAATATTTCTCCTGATTATCATCAATATATTCATGATGGTTCCAGCCACCATCATGATATTCATAATGATAATGTATCATCATCCTTATTCTAGTCATCATCAGTGACGGAAATGAAGTCTCTTGTATCGCCGAGATGTGCCTTGGGGTCTACCGGTGACAACCCTCCCCTCCTCCACCTCCTCAATCTCATCCTCATCCTGTCAAAGCCTCGTTAACATCACTGACTCGTCAACTATATAGCGTTAATAGGCTGGCAGAAAGATACAGAAACAGGTATAGTTTGTCCAAGCAAATATGACATCCTGACAAATAGGAAAAACTACTCCAGCACGGTCAATATTGGTTCAAAAATTATAAATTTGGTTTGAAATTGTAGATCAGAGTGTTCCCTATAATTGAGAGCAAATTTATAATTTCTTAATCAATAATGTCTAGGCTGGAGTCGATTTCCCATCTTGCCAGAATGTCTTCTCTGCTTGTACATAGGCTGCTCACCCCTGCCCTTACTGCCAGTCGCTACTATTGCATGCCTGATTTATTGCCCGGAGAATATTCTCGTCGTGTAAAGGGCTCTGATGAGGAAATGAGTAAAAGTCGTCTGCCGTAGGGATCTTGTCTGTCATTTGCCAACGCTTCATCCAATCACAGAGCCAGTTGATTGCTGTGTTGAACTGTTCTCTCCTATCTCTACGCTACCGGACACAGTAATACTGTGTGAGTGATGAATCGTGTAAGTTATAACATGTAAGCTGCTGCATCGTTTACAATCTCCAATACCTTTGATCGGAATTGCAAGTCCAATCCAAGACCTTCGAGTTGTTTACAACGAAAGAAACTGATTTCAGCGGTAGGTTTATGGGGAGAATGAGTATGGACATTGATTATGAAACATATTGAATAATCAGGAAACATGGAAATTATTTATGAATTATATTCAATAATTAAGAAACATGGAAATCAATTATAGAACATATGGAAAATTATTTAGGAAAACTTGAAATTAAGGTAGCCCCATTTTATAACGTTACTTTCTAAATCAAAAGTAATGAAAATAGTATCTGCTTGCTCGAATAATTAAATTTCAATGTTTTTTTTAAAGGTTAATTTATTATTTAAATGCTCTCTAAACGACGAATATAGACAGTAGATCTATACAACCTGTCAAAAAATCTAGATGGCACTAGGAATCGAACTCAGGACCTTTCTGTTCCACGGAAACTGCTTTACTGTGAGAGATTTCAGTGCCTCTCTCTGTTCCTAGAATTTGGTATGCTCCCAAGCCTGATATAAGTATTGACAAATATGTCAGGGAGATATAGTCTGTCCAAGCAAAGAAGACATTCTGGCAAGATGGGAAAATGACTCCAGCTCGGTAAATATTGGTTCAAAAAGTATTAATTTAGTCTTAAATTATAGATCAGAATGTTTTCTACAATAAGATACCGCATTAATGATTTTTGAATCAATATTGACCAAGTTGTAGACATTTTCCCATCTAGCCAGAATATCTTCTTTGCTTGTGTCGCTATAATAATAATATAATCACTATACTAGTGTGTCGCTGAATATAAATGCTGAATGGAAGTTATTTCCAGTATGGAAGCAGCTAGAGTGACGTTGATTTATCACTTCCACTTTGTAAAAGAGCTGAAAGTGAAGCCAATCTGAATAATCGATGCACTGTGATTCACAGTGTGTTATCTAATATATATAGTCGGATAATATATATAGTGTGTTATAGTATATAGTCGGATTCAACATTGTTGTGTGCCTAGAATTGGATGACTCCTATGGCTGGAAGTTGTGGAGATTTGGAATACGAGAGCATCAGAAATTGACAGAACATTTGTCATGTGTGATAATGTCTGCATGTGACGGACTGATTGATCATGTTAAGTCCTCTGATACAGAGTAGTCACGGTCCAGTCACGGTCACTCCACTTTCACTATATCCACTAAAGTCACGGGCATGCTGCAGTCCTGTTAGAATCACGGTTAGATAACGATCAAACCACAATATTCGTAATCCTGATGGAAGTTGCAATGCCAACATATTACATTGGAATTGTGCGGTAGTCTAGGGCATTCCACAATATGTGCCTATGTATTCCATTTCAATTCCCATTACATTGAAATTATTAGATATTGTAGGGGGAAAATATCATTGTTCCATGGTGGACATTTTTTGTAGAGTGGTTTTTTCTCGTGAAAGTTTTAAATTCTCAGTGGTCGTTATTTTGTTTGAATGATTGGATTGTTCATTAGGTTTATGTATTGCCTCATTTCTAAGATCATTTCAATTCTAAGATTTTTCGATATTGTAGGATACTGTATTGAAGGGTAGAATACCATATTACATCAATTATTATTATTGACTGAATATTAGAAATAAGTACAGTATAGATATGTATCTTATGTAGTATATTTCAAGTTAAGTATTATAATTTGAAAGTTTCCAAAAATATGTGGTAGGAGATGCATGAAGATGAATTTTCCAATAATTTCAACACATAACTCACAGTTAACTTGTAGAAAGTAATAACGTGAGAAAATTGATGAAAGGAATACTGTTTTTTCAGATTTTTACTAAAATATGTGGTAAAAGATGAAGAAAAATTAATTTAAAAAAATAAAAGTTATGAAATTTGTATTGAATTAGAAAAGAAAACATTCAAAAATGTTTTTAAATATATTTTTTAGGAGGAGGAACTTGATGTAGGAGATGTATGTATTCGTATACCGTATTCGGTGGGGAGTTCCAAAAGGAAAGTTCCACCGGCTCCATAACCTTAATTTCCGTTGATGGGAAATCATGGTATTTCTTGATATGATACACTGAAATTTGAATTATTAAAAGTTCTTTGGAACCAAGAGATTCCGAAAACATGAAGAATATCACCAAAATCACTAGTCACTATAAAAAATATCGAATTTTGAAAAATATGGACGGTTTGAAAAAGATGTAGGAGATGAATGATGGTTATTGTAACAAGAAGAATAAAGTGACATGACAATGAAAAGAAGAAATAGATAGAAAATAATGGAAGAGACTAAAATTCAAGGATAAAATCAAGAAGTAGAATAAGGAAAGTGCAGCGGAACCCAAGGTAGAACAATTGCAGTGTGGAACAATGTCTTGTGTGCAGAGCATTGCAGCTGCCAGCGACACCCCATGCATAAAAATGTAACAAACGAGAGACAGACACCCACTCGCTGACAAAAAGTCTGAAGAGCTGCTGAATAATTACGAGAGGCAATCAGAAAACTGCAGCGGGGGTGGAAGGGGGTGAGGACCGGAAGGTGTGCAAAGCAAGGTGTAATGAAGGAGATGAGATGAAATGGGAAGGGCTGTTGAATGGATGGAAGCGGGAGGGGGGTACGGTGAGTAGAGTGCAACTGAATCTTGAAATTTACATGGGGATGTGTTGGGAAAGTAGGGAATGGGGAATAGATAGAATAGAATAGCCGGCCCTCTTCTACACTTGATAGATGTGGGAATGAGAATAAGAATAAGATGTACAGTAATAACGGAAGGAAAGTGATGAAACTCAAAGTTCGTGACAAGAAGACTGGCGGTTTAGTTGGCAGATGATTTTTCCCAATAAACAGCTGACGTTGCGCTGCAAGAGTGTAACTGACGCCGATAAATAAGACAATTTTGTCTGCTCCTTCTGCACTCCAACAGATAATGCCTAGATGATATTTCTGGAATCAAAAGAGACAATAGATGATTAACATCAGCTGTTAGTGCTGTACAAGAGGCAAACGAAAACGGCCAACTTTTTGGAGTCAGCTGTAGTAGAGTGATAGTCCGAGGAAGAGGTAGTTTGAGAACAAGGAAAAGTTCGTCTAGTCGGCTGATTCATTCGCTAAATATTCTCAACCTACTATACTGTGGTAGAAAGAAGAATAATATACTGGGAGAAGAAGACTGCGGAAGAAGAAGAGCGTGGATAGGAAATTGAGAATAACGAAGAGGAAAATTTATGGAGACGACGATAATGACGGAGGGTTTGATAACAAAAAGCTCTGAAGCAAAGAAGAATTATTTGTAAAAGAAATATAATGAAGGAAAAAAGCTAAATATTAAGAGGAATAGAAGAAGACGAGAAGGAGGGAATGAGAAAAACTTGGGAAAGACGTAGCGGAGAAAATAGTTTGTAGAAGGAAGACGTGTGGAGCTCAGGGCGTCTATGTGAGCATCGTTGTCGTGTCTTGGAATATTCATTAAGCTGAGCCAGTATCTACAACATAGCATAGACACCAACACACTATGGAGCACCCAACTCAGTATTCTACACTGTGTCTACCACCATGTATATCGGTATAGCAGGTATATGACGTCAATTATCCTGCTTCAAGATAATTATCAGGATGCACTGAAATAGCTGAGCGTTTTGATGGAAGGACTGAGGTGACAATGAGTATAAAAACTTAGAGCGAAGTCCACCATACACAATACACATATTTGAAAACTATAAATGAAATAGCTTGGAATAAGCTGGAATAAGTGGAATAGCTCCACTATACAAGTAAAGCATGTCTAAAATATAATTTATAAAAATAAAAAATGAAATATCTAATAATAAAACTTTAGATTTATAGATAGGCCTTTGCTTATTTATTTGTATTGGTGGTAAGGAAAAGTGTGAATTTCAATTAAAATTTTCATCAACTAATCAAATCTTTTACAGAAGAATTATGAGTGAGTTTGCAACATATTTCATAAGTTGAAAATGATACACCAGTTCAGATTATAATATCAAGTTGATACAATCTCATTCACTCATTAGAAACATTACAAATCTAATCCAAGTGAAATCAACAACTTATGACAAATGATAAACTCATCAATCTTATCAGACCTTATTTTAGGATGTAGAATTTTGAGTGGTAGTTGAATTATTTTATTTAAAGAAGTTATCTCGTGGTTTTTTTTAAAGGAACACAAATATAGCATGTGGAATTCTGAAGCTGGTGAGAATTTGATATTTATATGTTTTTAATGCATTCCCCTCATCTTAATAAAATTTAGGAAAATTGATTGAATAATGCTCGTGATCAATAAACGATAATATTTTTCAAAGAGTTCTTATTTTTGAATGTTCTAGACCAAACTTGATACAGTACTTCTACATTATGAATAGAAACTTATGTCATAGAAAAAAGTATATCAGAGAAAGAAGCACAGAGACAGAATCAGGGTATAACTTTTTGTGGAATAAATTCCATTGTATAGTGTTGTTTATCAGAAGATGGCTTCCACGGTCCAACTACTTTTCCTACTTTTGTTTCTCATCCTTTTTGCTCTCTTCCTCTACCTCTCTCCTTCCATTTCTCCATTATGTTTGTCAGAAAGGTTGACTTGGGAAAATATTTTCATGACAATAGTTGGAATCGGCTGAGGTTACTGTGACTTCTGACTTGAAAGTTTCGCACAACTTTTAAAACTTTTTGATTCCTCTAGAAAAGTTATCAGAAGTATCAGAAGTACTGAAAAGGTTGCGGGTGGAAAGGAGAAAGAAAGCCGAGTGAATAAATTGTCCTAAGATTTAGAAATATATTACATGTGCGATGATCTCATAATAATTACACTATCATTATAAAAGTGTACTATCATTGTTAACAAAAGTTTTAGTGAACTATAAAATTGAGAAATTATTTGTCTCTGTAAAAAAAACTTCGCTAGTCATAGCTGATTCTCCAAAAAATATGATTAATTGAATAGAATGTTCTATTGATAAGATTTATGCAAGTGAGTGTAAATTATTGTTTGGAAATTTACAAAAACCACGTAGCAGGTCATTCTGTGGATGATTTTATACACCATTAACTTTTTGTGGAATAATCACATTGGGTATTTGTGTAAAATAGATGTATACAAACGTTTCTAGAGATAGGTTGAATGTAGAATTTTTTCCACTTGGATACAGCGAATACATATTCGCTTTCCTTAATTTCTCCACTCTCTCAAATAGTTATTGTCGAACTTTTCTGGCTGCGGCTCACGTTCCAGTTTTGATAAATGTTTAGGATGACACCCAACGCGTTCATCTGTTTTCAGTGGAGAAATTGAAAAATAAAAAAAGGAATGGAGAAGGATTAATGGCGTGGGTACGAATGATGAAAGAGAGAGAGATAGAGAGAAAAATATGAAGATGGAGGGAGAAGGTTTAGAGGATGAATAGAAAGAGTAATAGAGAAAGCGTTATAGAGAGTGATAAGAGACAAATAGTTGGTAGAGTAATAAGTAGATATTCGGTTTTTTGGAAATTTGCTTCTGCTGGTTGCCAGTTTGTGAGAGACTGAGAGATGTACAATCAAAGCGGCTGGGCATTCACGAAGAGAGAGAGAGAGAATAAATTTAGTGATAGCCAGTGGCGAGATAGAGTGAGAGAGAGGGAGGAGAAGAGCATGTAAATAGTGCTGAGAAGAGTGATGGAGAGGGTTGTAGTGATGAATCTGGTGTGAGGGGGATCGAAGGGGGGGAGGTGTGGTGAGAATCGGTTTGGAATAATGTATGTTTTCCCTCTGGAATTTGCTGACGACGCGTTTGTTGGAATGAAGTTAGCGCGCGCGTTCTAGCTAAACTGATTCTGTTGAAGATTTAATGGCCAAAGTTTCGGGTCGTTGCATTCTGCCCGGTTAAGTAACGTGGCAACGGTTCGCTAACGAAACGGTGGCCGAGTTATTAGGTAGAATTTAGATTGATGTGATGAGACTGAAACGAATATTTTTATAAATTAATGATAATACCTTTACAATTCAGTGTTTACGTGCTGTAATGAAGACTGTTATAATGGCGAATATTATGTTTTACTTCTAAAAATAATCAAAAAGATAGTAGGTGCCACTGGCGGCTCGTGCCCACGAAACAGGTGAAGTGCTCTACAGCAAAAGATGCGGAAACTTACTAGAAACTTACTACGGAAAGATACTAGGTGCAGGAAACATGAATTGCTGTACTGTGGTCTGTGTTTGAGCTCCTTCCACAATGAAAGTAGGCAACCGGTTATACAAGGATTGTAGTTTTAGTATCCATCGTAGTAGAAGTGGAGTTGTAGCGGTTATCAGTATAGCCATAATATATGCCATAGCCATATAATACGTAGATGTATAGGGATCAGTCAGTTAGTCAGTCAGTCAGTTAGGCAGTCAGTCAGTTAGTCAGTGGGTCAAGTACAAGGTCAGTAGTCTTCTACTCGATTGAACCGTTTCCGACAGTTTAGATCCTTCATTTTCTGCTATTTCTTTATTCCTCCATTCTATTTTTCATCGCTCTTTTCTCCTCGATCACTCTCTGACTCTGTTCCATTTCTTATATAAGAAAAAAGTTTTCATCAATTCATGCTCTGTTAAAAAAAATATCCTCGCATTTATTGTTATGTGCTTAAAATGTGGACCTTGATACAGCTTCTCTCATGAATCCGCATTTTTACTCGCTGGAAAAACTCAAATTGATAAATAATCAATTCATTTCAAAATTTAACAATGGTTTCCAGACCGTAGTTAGTAAGCCTCGGAGCAACTCATTCAGCAATAGTTGAAATAAATGCATGATATACCAGATAATCTTATAACTAAAGATAACTTTAGCCAATATTAACATGAGTTTAATCCTATATCCTCTCTTCTTAAATCTTTCTTGAGAAATTGATTTATTGGATCTACGTGAAAAACTTGTAAAATCTAGAAAAATAATTTCTTCCTATCTTGTTGACAATTTTCCAATGATATGATTCATTCAATCAATGATTTGATCATTATTAATTATTAATAATAGCTCGAAGACTTTTGGATAGATTGTGGTTTTATTCTTAAAACATTCAACTGGGCCAAGATATGCGATGAATAATACCCTGATGATGATAATGATAATGAAGGTGATGAATATACAGTACCTAATGGTGATAAGAAGTATAGCTTCACAGTTCACATGATGTGTATTTCCATGTGGTTGATCATAACCATGATAATTAATCCAGATCTCACCAGCTTTGGTAGCAGTAACGCAGATCTGTTGATTGTCGAAATTTGATATTTGCCGTCATCAATGCAAAATGGCGTATGTCGAGCGAAAGCAATTCGCGTAAGATGAGAAGACACGCCGTTACAATGTAAAGTGTATTTCAGGGCGTGTCTCCTCAGCTTGCGCCAACTACAGCTTAACCGATCTCACTCTGCGTCGTCATATTCAATGGGAATTCCATGGTAACACCATAGGATTCGAATTGTAAATGCCTGCCGTATGGCTGAAGTTCGCGAATTTGAAACCCATCCCCAATCGAAGACCTCTGTGTTCTATTATGCATAAACGGGTCGGGGATTATTTCGGAAGAAGTTGGAGTTTCTATTTCTTCTTCTTGTTATTGCTAATCTTCTCTTCCTCATTTTTTTTTATTCCTGATCCTCTTCCTTCGCTTACTCCGCCTTCTCTACATTGCTTGCTAATTCTTCTTCATGTACCAAGTGAATCAACTTGTTCCGTCTTCTCCCAACCTATTCTTATTCTCATATTTTCTCATTTGTTATATTTTTTCACTTTTATTTCCTCTTTTTTCTCTTTCATTTTTGCTATTATTTCATTCTCTCTTTTGTTCTGCTTGAGTTTATTTTTTTTCTCCCTCTCCTGCTCTTCTTCTAAGTTCTTGTAGTTATACATGATCATTTTCTCATTCATTTCCTTCTTCTCTCGTTCTATTTTATTCTATTGTGGGTTTAGTGGAAGAGGGGGCTCTTGTACCTCAACTTTGCCCACATCACTTATGTTATGTACTAGGTGGAAAAATAGAGTCATTCATCTATTTCTCATCTTATACTGTTCTTTATTTACAACACTTTTCTATTCATTACTCTATTATTTTCTCTATCACTCTATTCCTTCCTCTTAATTCCATCCTTTCTCTTCTGGAAAAAATATTATTTCGTCTCTTCCCCCTGCAAGCATCTTTTTCTTTTCTATCTATTCCAACCTCCCTCTTCTTCTCTTTCTTATTATATCATCTTCCTCATACATTCTCATTTTTTTTATTTCCCATCATCATTCTACTTCTAATTTTTGGTCTCGATTTTCATTTCTCACTCCTTACAAACTCTTGTAACATTTTTACCAAGTGTAAAACTTAGTCATTTTATCTATCTATCTATCCTTTTCTCTTCTCCCATTTTTCCTCCTATTCATTCCTCCTATTCATTAAACTTTATTTCGCTGCTGAGTTCTGATTCCTCTCCCATATTCAGGACTTTCTTATCGTCGAAGTTGGTTGCGAGCAAAGCTGTTGTGACGTGTGAGTGTGAAGTCTGTCGTAAAATTCGATGGAATTAGTCTGCCAAAGAACAAGTTCTGATCCTTCTCGCTGCTCTCGGCTCCAGTTATAAGTCACACAATAAATTTCCTATGTGAAGCGATGAAACTGATAGCTACGTATCTTGAATATTTAGTGCTCATACCACCGCAAGGGATTGTGGGAAATGGATGCCTGGAAGAAGTTTTGGAATAAATAAGAGAATACAAAACAAGTATATTACGTTTCTTGATGCGAGGAATGCTATTTATTTTATTCATTGAGCTCCAATAGCTTTAATTCATCGATGTTTTTTATTTTCATTTGCATTGTTCTTTTTATTATTTTTCAATTGTACTTCAGCTTTGATTATAATCATTTGGATTATAATTGATATATTATTTTATTATGCGGTCCACGTCCGTCCCCTTCTACTGAAAAATAATGTGTGATGAAGATTTTCTCCTTTTTCGGAAAATATACAAAAAATGAGTGACCTGGGCCTTTCTTTCAAACATTTAAAAGTCCTGTTTTTAAAAATGAGGAGAACATATATTAGAAATATAGCCATTTTGATGACGTGATTATGCGTCGTTAGAGATCTTACGACGTATGATACGTATTTTAGGTCTTATAAATCTCATAGAGAAAGGTTCTAAAGCTCATTGACTGTGGTAGAGTCAATGCGTCATTTTCAAAGTATTCCTAGATTCCTACTAAAGTTTACAGAAAACCATTATGAACATTTACATCAAATATCTCGATCAACATGTACATCGAAGTTGGAGTTTGCCTAAGTCTAACCCCAAACACGTTGCACGGTTTCGTTGATTTTGTAAGTTAGCCGTCTGCCTTGCAGCCAACCACCATCTATAGTTGGATTATAATTGTTGCGCCAAGCCCTACATGCAATTACAACTAATTAATTAAATTACAGCGCAACGGTGAAGTTCAGTAGAGGTATCGCACTAACTTTTATTGTGATTGAAACTGGCCTCAAGTTGCAACTTGCCTATTATATTCGAGCCTTGTCTCGCCATGTTGGCTTTGTGCGGTGTAATCTACACGCTATTATACACAAAGTTATTGGTAAAGTCGTCTCCTTCATAGTCTCTCCCTCTTTCTGTCTCATTTACTCTCACTCACTCTATCTTGGTCGTTCCCTTTCACTGTTTCGCACTCTCTCCCACCCTCGCTAATAATTGTTGAAATATACTTTCTCTCGCTTCATATCATTCTCTTTCATACTCTCTCACTCTCATCCACATTCCTTTTCTCTCTTCAACTGTTTGCTCGCTCTCCCTCTATCTCTCCTAAGGTTCAAACAACGTCCGGCAAATTTGATTTGAGGTTGGAATCTATCTTCCATTAATTAGCTCCGTTTAGCTTGGCTTTGAGTTTTGTGTGAGCTACTGATTCAAAGTCCCTGTTCAATTTTGTGGGAAACCTTTCAAGTATAATAGATTTTAGATTGATGCAGAATTATTATAATAATGAACTAGTGGTGGGTGGTTTGTGAGTAAGACTTGTTTAGGGTTAAAGATTCTGATGTTGAACGTTCAGCAAAGGGAAAATTTGAAAAAAGGTGTAAAAAATTACAATTTTTACCTCATATATTGTGGAAATTAACTCAATCCAATTTTATAATTTATTCAAAAACGTTTATTGGATCAACAGTGAATGCTTCAATCTAACTTCAATTATTGTGTTCTTGCTAATACATTTTCTGTGTAACATTCCCTCTTCTACAATCTCTATTCATCTCCTCTCTTTTTCCATGTTCTTTCTCTGCTAGTTTTTCGGTTCCTACACGACGTGCCATTAGCAGCGCTAGTTGGAAACTTTTGGCGGTTGAAATGGGTTAAACGAAATTGAATAATGTAGAAAGTAGGCAGGAAAAGCAGTCAGGAGGGATAATGATGACAGCTTCTACTTCTGTAGATTTGTGGATGCGGGCTTCTTTAAGCATTATTATACACACACAACTATAGATCATATTCATGTGAAAAATAAACGGGACTTCTGATTTGTTGAAACCTGATTCTTGAACGGCGGGTGCATACAGTTCTTTCTCGAATCTCCCGCTCGTCAGTACTAAAACTGTCTGGTACTACTCATTGCAGTCTCTACTAGCAGCAGCCCCATTTGAACCAACTAACGTCCTCCAGAACAGCTGAGCTAGGCAGTAATCCCTTGTTCCGTCCCTTCCACTCCTAGAATAGCGTCGAAGGGTCAAAGTCCTTGAGCGATTGCGTGCCTAAGCCAATGTTACCAATCCACGTGCTCACGCACTTCCACTAACTCCCTCTTTTTCCTTCCCACTTGATGATATTCGTATTTCTTTCTCTCTCGCGTACTCTGCTGCATCACTTTTCTCCCCTTCTTGGTTAACCCTTCATTGGCAACGGCTTTCAGTACACAAGCTCATGTACGGCGTTACTTTCAGTATTGTAATCCACATTCTGTTCGATCAGCTTTCTCATTCATTATGTCGAGGTTTTTCCTAATTATATGTTTGAACGTTCCTCTCCCTTTTTTGCTTTATCCCCTTGTCTATTATTTACACCCCTGACAATCTACTTTCTTTTGAACCAATTTTTTATCCAATTGTTCTCTTTTCATTTCTATTTTATTCTTCCCTCACAACCAATTCTACTCTTTCCTTCAGTTCCTCTCAAAATAAATTATCCTCCATTCATATTTTCAACTTTTTATTTGTTTTCCTCTTATTTCCTGCCTCATTACCAATTGTCACTATCACTATTTTCACACTCACTGTGGATTTTTCTTGTTTTCTGTTCCTTTTGTGTTACCGACAATATATTCATTTTTATTTATGTTAATTTATAATGTTCAATGCATCTCTCTACCTTTCTTTCAATGCATCTCTCTATTTAATCTTTCTTTCTACTCTTTTTTAACAATCATTGATAAAAAAATTGATGATTTCTTACATTTTCCTGTTCAAGAAGAATTAATACATCTTAAAGTAATCACTTCTCCTCCTATCACATTTCCCTCTACTCCATAATCTACGTTTTATCTTCTCTAACATTTTTTCCAATTTTATAATTATTTTTCATCATTCTCTTTCCAAATTCCTCACTTTTCTTCCACATCTTTCCTCATACTTTGCCCACATCCTTGCTCACTTTTTTCTATATATATACTATATACTATTTCTATATATACTATTATATATACTATTTTCTATATATATAATCAAATATTTCACTTCTTGATAACCTATTCAGTTACACTAAATCCCTCCTTTCCTCTTTCCATTTCCGCAACAGTTTTTCTTCTTCTTTTTTTACATTTTCACTCTCTTGACGTCACTACTTGACGAATCAATCTCTCAATTCTCCAAGTCACAACAATCTCTTCTCCATAATTATACAATATAGCTTTCTACATTCTTTTCCATTCTCTTCCACCCTTCATTCTGAGTTCTACACTTCTCTTTCTATCTCTCTCTCCCACTATTCGCCTATCTTCCCTATCCTTCTCTTACTGCTTCCTTCTCTCTTTCGTTGTCTTCTCTACATCCCGGCCCTCTTCTCTTTCTTACACGAGCGCGCATTCACACAAAAATAATTGCGTCTAGCACGAAATCTGAATAACAAACACCCCCAATGAAGTTGAAGTTCACTGCAGAGCGGAGAGCCCCCTATTACCTCTAACGCCAACATAATACTTTCCATTCTCCACTTGCCAGTTCATTAACTTACAGCTATGCATACATTGAGACCTTTACTCCACCTCCTCGTATTCTTTCCACTATTCCTCTTCTTCTTCTTCCCCAGTTTTCGCACTTCGTTCCCTTCTCTGTGGTTGGCCAAAAAATCATTTCTGATATTCTGCTTATTAGTTTCATAAAGGTAGTTCCTCTCATTCTTGAACAAAAATTTTTAACAAATTGTTGAGGAAAATCTTAATAATTATACGCTTATTCAATTAATAATTCATTCAAAGCTTAAGATTTGGATTCAAGAGCAGCATTATGAGTTGATTCATTTGGCAGATCTTGTCGTTTGATGAAAATAGAAAATTTGAATCTAAATTACAAAGTACAAACGATTCAGAAATGATTTGAAAATTTGTCAACATTTCTAATCATTAAAGCATTTGAAACTGTAAAACTGAGGTAGACGTGTATTATAGAAACCAAGTTAACAAGCGTCATTTTGAATGTTAGTATAATCAGGGATTAAATGAAGGGATTTCTAGATTCGAATACAATCTGCTTGAAAATATTTTAATGTCTTCTCCCTCTATAGCATTCTTTTTATATGCGAATATAGGCGATTGAATAACATACTGAAAATATTTTCATGCCACTGAAATTTATAAAACACTTTGGAAATCTCTAGAAAAAAACAGCGATCTCTTGAGTGGATGAAGTGTTGAAAACAAATTGCAGTTAATCTTCCGGCAAACATGAGCGAATGGGCTTTCAGTTATGATGGGTGTTTTGATGCCTTAGTGCGAGGGGAGGGTGGAATGGTGATGTTATGGAGGTGCGAGGCTCGCGAGCGAACAATCAACGTTCACTGCAGGGGGGATCCCAGGAACCCTTTCCCCCTAACCCCTCCACTGCCAGAATTCACTAGCAGATGAACGAAGAAATGAGACTTCGCGGCGCACAAATAATAACAATAAATCATCGCCCGTCTCTTTGCTGTACCTCCCCTACCTACACTGTAGGCTGTACCTTTTTTGTGCCAAGATTTACTCTTGAACATACAACCCCCTACCCGCCACCACCACAAAATCCACTCACCAATCACATAAAGCAGCAACAACATTGTTCCGTTAACGAGAATACATTCCCAAATAGATCGTTCTACGGCTTGAAATATATTTTCTGACTACTGTGCGTTTTTGTCCCTTCGGTCCCTTCTGCTTCTTTGTCTTGTCAATGTTTTCTTCTCCTACATCCTCCTCTTCTCATGCTGTTACTGAAGTTCTCGTATCTTTTACTGTACAGCACTTCACCTGTCTCGTGGGTCCGAGCCGCCAGTGCATGCTGCTTCTCGTTTTCTTCCGTATACTCCATTTCTGTACTTCGGAATCCGTTTATCTCTTTACAGAGCCCATACATTTCCATTGGTTCCCCTCCACACTGTTTGTTATTTCCACCTTATCAATACTATTAATATTGCTCTAAACCTTTCTGATCTGTATCTGATTTGAGAGTCTTGTTTGTTGTTAGGTTGTATTTGTTAATGCCTTTATCGTGCTACTAGGTAGCCGCCTTTGCAGTAGCTCGCCTTTATTTTGAAAATTATAGATGAATCCCAGAACCATAGATAAGACCTAGTAATGTTTGTATTTATCCAATAATCATTTAATTGTTTTTAGCAACTCAAAATTATTATTATTTGATCATTGTTTTTATCGTGGGAGTCCAGGTTCATTATTGTCCTGATTATGTTGAAATTTTTCTGTGTTATTGATAAATAATTATTTTTATATTCACATGAAGAAAAACATGGTTGAAGTGGAACCGCATGCGGATAGGTGACGCCACCTGTAAATGTTTCGGTGATGCCATCGCAAATGTTGTGAAGTCTCGTCTGCTCCTTTGCGCTCCAACAGATTATGTTGTCAGCTAGAGTTGTCATTTAGCTATATCCAAATAATGTTTTTCAATCAATACATGCTTCAAATAAGCTGTTGGTAGGTTAAATCACTTAAAAGACAAAAATGTCAAATTTTTTGGCGTCAGCCATAACATTCAAATTATAATTTTCAATGATATCATAATCTCAATGGTACATTTTCAATCAGATCAAATTCTATTATCTCAGGTATCCTGAATCTTATAACTCATTTCTCTTCGTATGTTGAAAAGGTGCACACCAACGTCAAAATCACTGTGAGAAGATACCATGATATGTAATGGGATATCGCACACTGGCGTTTAAATCACCGTGGGAAGAATAGCATGGTAGGTGATAGGAGGGTGCACAAAGGGGGATGACAAAAGCGGAAGGAAGTATTCAGGAGAGCAGATCGGCTGGAAATGGTGTCTCAATGGATGGAAAGTGTGTTAAATGTCCTTTGAGCCAAGTTATCTCCTTCTATTGAATAACGAAACTGCCAACATCATCATCATCATCACACCTCTAAACATCAACAACAGCTTCATGCTGGTCTTTATTTTCTTCTTCTTCTTCTTCTTCTTCTTCTTCTTCTTCCTTTTCTTATTCCTCTTCTTCTTCCTCTTCTTCGTTTTTCTCCCTTTGCTTCTCCTCCTTCCTTTTCCATTGTCCTAAATCTACTCAATATGTTCTACCTAATTCTTGTATCCTTTCGTTTTGAATCCATCAGAATTCTACCTCTCCTCTTTTTTAGCTATCCGAAGTACTGCTTTGGCTTTGTTATGTTTCCTCTTTCATATCATTTACCTCATTTTTTGCTTTAATCTGCTTATCTTTCTCTGTTTCCCCGTTCGTCTTCCAATTCTTCTTCTATTTTCCCCTCATATCTCACTAAATTCTTTTCTTCAAAATCCTATCTCATGTATATTTTCCACTCTCTCCTGATCTTCATTTATACTTCATAACAAGCTAATCAGATTTTCACAAAGAATAGAGGAAATTTTTATAATTTACCATTATAGTTTTTTTTCCTACTGTTTGCTTCCTCTCCTATCCTATTATTATTCCACGTTTTTCCTCCCCCACACTAATTTATTTCAGTTACTTTCCAGGTTAATTCTGGTTCTTCAGCGGTAAACCATAACCATCTATCAATTCTAGAATTGATAGATGGTTATGGGTAAACCAACTGTTCTCCAGCGGCTTTTCCACCTGTCCTGTTATCCCGATTTTTAGTGATTTTGCGCACTTTGCCAAGGCCTAATCCACACGCACGCACGCACCTTTCAGTGTGATTAGCGTTGTGAGTGGAGGGGGAGGTATAGTAGTAGTTGCGATCGAAATTTACGAACACAAGTCACGAATTCAATTTATCTTAGCTTGAAAAACATAAATTTGCAACACATCACAACAACCGCCATTTAAATATTGTTCCAGTACTTAGATAAGATTAGCACTGTCATATTGTTGTGATGTATGGGCTCACTGTTGCTAGTGATAAACAATATGTTATGTTGGTTACGAATTAAAGTTTTACATACTATATGAGATACAGATGCTTTTGTAAATGTTGGAAAAATCCATTATCATAGTGAGATACTTATTATTCATTCTTATCCGTATTTCAAGCTACATTCATACAACAGGCTATGATTAACATAAATTTATGAAATGCTGTACATTGTCATAAATTCGAGAAGTAATCTGGATAAACATTCTTCTCACTGCCAACATTATAGCAACAATTATTCAACTGTTTCAATTATATAAAATATGATTTTTATCTTCTATCATCGACCACATATTGTAAATTGTTGGTGAAAGCAGTCTTTCACTCCTTTCCCATGAGAACAAGAAATGATTCGATGAAGAATAATAATTTTCGTGTGGCGGAACTGTGTGTTTTTTCTCATAGGGCTGTGGCTACTTCCGTGGTCCAGAGCTCACTCTCCGCCTCGCGTTTTTGTGTGAGGATGTTCTAGACCTTGAAAAGAGGGGTATGCAGCGTGTGGGGGTACGGGGACATTCCATGCATAATGACCTATGCCCACCCGGGCACCCGCCGCCCGGCCTTTAAAAATGACTCAACGAGCCAACTTTCGTTTGTGCCAAATCAAACATTTTCAAATAACGTGAACAGGATTTTGTCATTAGCTGTTTGTGACAGCGACAAACTTGAAGTTTTGTTATGCAGGAATCCTGTAACTAAAAAACGTGACTGATGTCAATTTTTAGAATTATTTTGATGAGTGATACTGTAGAGAAAAGATAGCTTGAGAATGCCCACAATACTTTCACTGGTAAATGAACCATACCCTGGAATATGTTAATATTTTATATCTTTACCACACATATTCTATATTACGAGAATATTTTGTGTAATTACTGTAACTTATAGCGATTACATGTACCATTTCTTGTTGTTATGGATATTTGAATTTTCCCAATAAGTAGGGGAACTGTGCAAAATAGTATTACAGCAGTTTTCTTATATTTATACAGGATATTTATGTAGGTTGTTACCGTTATTATCATGATTGCTCAGTTTCTAATGAGCGTGATTTTGTTGCAGGTGAGCTATCAAATCCAGTCACAATTTTAATCAACTGTAATAAATTTTACATTGTGAGTATAACAAAAAATATAATAAAGTATGGATTTATTATAATAAAATAGCAACCATGTTTTTCTGTTGCGGGTTATTATCATATAATACAGCCTCTCACCTTGACTGTGGGTATCACAAAGAATGATTATGATAGACTTATGAACTTATCGTTAAAGTTGGTTGAGATACTGATTTTCTCTATTGTGTAAAATATTTTTATTATTGTATCTGTAACATTTCAGGTGTGGCAAACTTGAACGTTTCCCATCTATTTCTGTTGTAGGCTACTTTAGGCAGTTTGCAGATTATTCAATTATATATATTGTGATCTATAACTTCTGATTAGAGTAATTAAAATTTTTATTGAAGACGATCTTCGTGGAACTTTAACTATGTGTTATCATGAACCAATCAAATTAAAGTTACAAAAAAATAATGCAAGCTCATCAATCGAAAATCAATAATAACAACTATTCATGGAATTGATTGCATACGTTACCTCAAATTATATATAACATCCCAAATTTTTAGAATAAAATTGCTGGAAGTTAGTGCTCATGGAGGAGGTCAATCATTATTTTGATGGAATTCTTCATGTATAGTCCGACCAAGCAAAGAAGAGCGTCTGGCAAGATGGGAAAATGACTCCATATTGGTCAATATATGCTCAAGAATCATAAACGTGGTTTCAATAGTAGATCAAATTGTTTCCTACAATTTGAGATTAAATTGATAATTTTTGAAGCAATATTGACCGAGCTGGAATCATTTTCCCATCATGCCAGAGGCTCTTCTTGGCTTGGCCATACTATAACATTTATTTCTATTCTTATCGTCGACTGCAGTGTCTATTTTTCCCATTAGTCCATGATCACTTGTAGGCAGTTAGACTGTTATCGGAACATTCGGCCGGGAAATTTCGGAAAAGCGTGAAAAGCATTTGAGAAAATTCAGCGGCCATTCCGTTCACGATCACGAACTAACCAACAGCGATAATGTTGGGACTTTTCAGATAGCCGGTGCTGTATTACAAGAGCCTATGCCGGTGGCTTGGCTAGGGACTGGCACGCACTCGATAAAAACATCAAAACTGGTGATAAAATACAGCCAGACATGAGAGCTCGCCGCAGTGGTTATTATTAAAAGCTGCTGGCTGTAATCATCAACGTCATGAACGCTATTATCATCATCATAATTCTCTACTTCTCCTCCTCTTTCTCCTATTTCTGGAACCTTTTTCCAACCTTTTACTTTTTCCCTGTCTGATTTTCATTTTTGCACTTACTACATTTCACATTTTTCTTCCTTTTTTCCCCTCTCTCTATTCGTCCTACTCATCTTTATCTTCTCTTGTCCACCTGCCACTTATAATTCTTACTATTTTTTCCTGAATATTTTCCTTTATTTGGATTTCTATTTGTTCTACTCATCTTCATCTTCCCTTATTCACCTTTCCACTTATAATTTTTACTATTTTCTGAATATTTCCCTCACTTTTTTGGAACTCTCTTCTTCCCTCAATCTCTCTTTGTAATAGATTATTTGAAACTACCTATTAGGATATCAGGATATCCTTTTGGTAGGTTGAAATCGTGATTGTTAAATGCATCGTATAATCTTGTTGCAAGAATCCAATCCATTTTATGTGTGCTTACTCTTTCTTCATTCCTTTCATTTTCTGTCCATAATTTTTTCCTCCCTTTGAATGATACCTTCTGTATTTTTTTCTGTTTGATCTTCTTCTCTTCTTTATCATACATATTCCTGTGTTTTTGTTGGCGAGTGAATAGAGAAAATTCAGGTACTATTCAGTCCAAATTATTATTATGATTTTTATCATCATCATCAAGCACATTTTAATCATAATAATCAACAATGTTACTACAGAAACACATGAGCAGGTACATCACAATGAACAGTACTCTCATAACTTTTATCATTATCATAATCAGAAACAACATAATCATGGAAATCAGTATCATTATCTCACTCAACATCATGCCATAATTGCAAGGGGTGGCATAAATTTGTTTTGTAGGTTTGGCTGGTGCGATAAATGATTTTGGTGGCACCGATTGGGTTCCGTTGGTACTGTTGGAAAGTTTTTCAGAATATGAGGAAATAAGTTGGAGGATGGGAGGGGGAGAATTTGTAAGTGAATGAACATGTTTACACGCACGCACGCGCTCTTGTTCACTCGCTAGATTTGGTTGACCGGCTGTAGTGTATTATGAAGTAACACGAGACCTTTCGTGCAAGTGTGTGTGTCGATATCTGGGCCATGCGATACTCGAGTATGCGCATTGCGTCATCCTGAAAGTTGTGTTTTAGAGGGGTGCTGGTGGGGTAGTGACCCACCCCAAACATTCCCGAAAACATGCCCGGGTCCCGTAAACACACCCCTACCCCTCACTACACCTTTACATTCCTTTGCTTCTAGAGTACCCTGTTGTGGAGTACTCGTATATATTTACTCTGTATAATATACCTTGTGTGTTACCCACGTAGTAGATGGTTACGAATGGGCGTTTCTAGACGTTGTAACCGCATTGAATGAATGGCTGTAGATCCGTCTACGTCTGCTGAGCAAAAGGTTTTAAGGTGCATTCTAGAATCATTAATATCCAAGGAAAATAGTTTATTATTTTGGGTGACGAAACAGAGAAAATTTTTAAACAATTTCAAATCGTGTATGAGTTTTGTAAGATTACTCATGATAACTTTATCTGGAGAGAAAATCTCCATTTTTGATGCTAAAAGTAGATCCACAATTCTGAAATTTGTATAAAAATGCTCTTGTTTTTTATCATTCCTTCCCAACTTTAATAATATGTCTAATAAGATATCAAAGTTGGTGAAGTTGATTCATTTCCAATGAATTCAGGCATATTTGATAGAATTGGTAGAATTTTCCAACGATTTTCTCTTCTTCGCCTACCCACCTCTGGAATTAAACCAAGACGGATAGTATCAATGATTGTGATGCAAATGATGAGTTTTCCCGGAGCTTTATTAATAATGGTTATTTATTAGAAACATCGTATTTGATTTCAAGTAAATTCAAGATTAATTAATAATCAATAGAAGTGAATCACTAGAGCTGGTAACTTACCACAACATTAAATTATCTGTATTACTATCGTTCTAACTCTAGATTGAGTTGGGGCCAATCTTTCATAAGTGCTGTATTTAACTTTAAAAACTGGCAAATCCTCCATAGCCTGATATCTCTTCTAATCTTCATAACTGTTATCTATATGGAATGATACCTGCTACTTTGATAAGGTTTGGTTTAACAGAAAAAGTATTTGACGAAGATTATAGTTCACATGAGCTATACAGTAACGGATGTTATGATACCACCACCTAGCCCGGGCGAACACATCTCTCACACCATGATAATAACAACCAACTTGAATGGTGTGTTACAATGTGTTATAGTGTGCTACAATGTCGTAATAAGGTCACGATGTCCCGATAAACATGGCCGACCTAACCACTAAATCCTTCCCCTGCTATTGAATTTATCTTTCCCATGATAATGGCAATAATGCGCCCGACCATTCCTGGATTCTCGATTCGCCCGCTAATGTGTGTGTATCATTGCACTGTTATAGTCTGTCCAAGCAAAGAAGACCCTCTGGCAAGATGAGAAAATGACTCCAGCTCGGTCAATATTCGTTCAAAAGTTATTGATCTGGTCTCAATTGTGGGAAACATTCTGATCTACAATTTGAGACCAAGGCAATAATTTTTGAACCAATATTGACCGAGCTGGAGTCATTTTATCATCTTGCCAGAGGGTCTTCTTCGCTTGGACAGACTAAAGTGGTGTGGTTTAGTACTAGCTGGGGATTCGCATACACGACTATTCAAAATGCCGCGAATTTCTGTACGGAACGTGATCGCTTTCCCTCTTCTCATTGTCTATGTGCGTTTCTTTCTCTCTCTATGTGCTGTTTTTCTACGGTCATTCATTATTTTTCGTGGATTTTCTGGCAGCAGCCCTGGAAAGCGGTGAAGGGGAACAATGCATTGTTTGACAAGATTAATGTCAAGTCTTGATATTCAATTTTCAAATGTCAACCCCTGTAACTTGGACCGGCTGATGACATTGGAGTTTTTCATATTTGTTCGGTGGCTAAAACGAACCAAAAATATTGTATAGGGTGCCAAAACTTTGATGAAAGATCGATTTCAGTATACTTTGTGTCTTTTATCAGTTACAGTAGCAAATACGTGATGGCTCAAAAAATAATTACAGTATTAATGTGATTATTTTACATGTGGGATGCATTCCAAATGAGAATAAAAATTCAATTACTGGGAAAATTATGCAGAATAACTAAGACAAAACCCACGTTTCCAGTTTTATTCTGATAATAAATCGAAAATCATCCATATATTTTATTGTATTAGTAATATGGTATGAGATTGGTGTTGTGTATCCATTCTTTTTTCCACTTTTGAATTTAAAACTTGATAAAAATCACTCTTATGTGGAAATAAACTTTACTTACACACTAGTAACTAGTTTCGACCTGTTGTGGTGGTCTTCTTCAGGCTCAAGACTGATCTCAGACTGAGTCTGAAGATGACCACCACAACGGGTCGAAACTAGTAACTACTATGCAAGGTTTATTTCCATATAAAAGTGGTTTTTATTAAGTTTTAAATATAATATGAGATCAAATGGATTAACATAGTTCAGACGCACCCAGAAATGGACATATTATGATAAATGTAATTTCCTATTATTTTTCCAGATCTCTCTTGTAATTTTTTGGAACGCTTTTGAAGATCTGTACGGTTTTGAAGCTCAATTAATTTAAATAATCGCGATTTATAAAGGGTATCGGTTCTTCCATCCCAGTGCATGGTATTCTCTATGTCTTCAAGCCCATATCCTATAAAGAGAATTATAGACTTCAATAAAGAATTGGATGTGTTTAAATTATTCATTAAACTTGTAGAGTTGTTCCAAGAATATTATTAAATTTCACTGATGAGTAATAATAATAATAATAATAATTATTTATTTACTGATAAGTATTATTGTGCTATCTTGAATAAATAAATGGAGTATGGAGTATGAACCAAAAAATTCGAGTATGAAAAATGATCTATTTTGAAGTAGAATGGAGATTGAAAATCTATATGCAAAATCTTCGAATAGGAATAAATTGAATGTAACCACGTTACTGATAGAAATTGAACACGGATCAAATTGTCGTTTCGCTTTGGTTTCTCAGTTTTCTTAGCTGCGTAGGGTGGTTGCAAGCCCTTTCTAATCTTGCCACCCTAAGATTATATCGAACTTCTTCCCTAAGCACGTGTACCGTGCTCCCCCCTCTCCCCACCGACACTACAAGGCTGTGGTCTCCTATCTGGAACCGCAGATCGATTCGGGGCTATAATGGTTTCTCCAGGTGGGAGAATAACGTTTTGTAGGGGACTGTATCCACCTGAGATGAATTCGTATAAATATACGTTTACTATAAACTCGACGTGGAAGTCTCTGTTGAAAATAATAATGTGTTTAATGGGGTTTCAACAAGAGGAAGATTTGAAAGTATGTGACTGTTGAATGAAGAGATATTTTAAAACCAAAGATTTATTAGAAAACGAGATACCGAAACGAATGCTACCATTACCACTATCTAGTAAACTCTGGTATTTTCATTCAATATTGATAAATAACACGAGATCACCTTCACAACTACTCAAAAAGTATGTGAAGTACTTGAAAATGGCCTAAAAAGGGTGAATTTCACTATTTATGATTTATTATACATATATTAGTAGCCCTAATAACATGGTGAAGATCTATAAAATAGTTATGTAGATGGGATTGTGACGTCTAGAGCACCGCAGCTAGAACCGGGCAGATCCAGCAGCGCAGCTAGAGTCGCGACAGTGCGGCTCGAGCTGCCGCTTGGGAACTGTACCTTAAATGAAATGGTGATTTCACTTTTTTTGGAAAGATCAAAGGTTATCCTTCCCTTTAATACTTACCCTTCTTCACTCCAGGTTTTAAGTTATTAAAGCCTCGTATTTCATTGTACTGGTTTAAAATTATACTTTCAATATATGAGTTATAATACATGAGTTATCAGAAAATATCTGAAACCAACTATGTTAAACCTTAATAAAGTGGATTACTGTTTGTATGAAATCATTCCAATATTCTGCGGTTATGCATTATTCATTCACAATGATCTAAGTTATTCAACTCCTGACGATTATTCATTGTCTATTTAAAAATTAATTCAGATACTGAGTTGATCGTTCTTTTCCATTTTTCCAAGTTTTCCACGGAGTGATGTCAAGGAAGCTGCCAAGCTGCCTCTTCTTTATTGGAATTTGATTTTCTCTGGAAGTAAACTTAGTGAACAAAATCAATAATCCAATTAGGCGTTCCCCGTGCCATCGAGCCTTGGCAGCTTCTTTCCTCTCTATTTTATCGCGTTGAAAGCTTGTTTGCCAAGTTGGATTAAAAAGCGAAATAAGCTCATTCCAGAAGTTTTGAACACGTTTCAAGCGTTGAATCTCCAATCACTTTATTTTTGTTCTTGGAAAAGTTGAAATGTATTATAAGCGTGTTGTCTGAAAATATTCAGAAAATTGTATTTTGTGATGAAATTGATTCCCACGCCCACTCACCATCAATAATGTTAGTCATTGAGTTACTGTTAGAAATTGAACAGTTCCATGAATGAATGTGAAATGAGATTATATTATTTCACTTCTTATTCATTTTTCAATTTATCTATTCAACCACGAACAAATAATACTTGATAATCTTTTTATTATTATTTATCCTATGTAAACAATATACTGATTGATAAAATAACCAAATTGCAATAGCTAGGATTATCTCTGTTCATATAGTCTGTCCAAGCAAAGAAGACATTCTGGCAAGATGGGAAAATGACACCAAGTAGGTCAATATTGGTTCAAAAATCATCGATTTGATCTCATATCATAGATGAGAATATTTGCTAAAATTTCAGACAGAATTTATAATTTTTGCCAATATTAACTGAGCTAGCAAGTGTCATATTCCATCTTGCCAGAATTTCTTCTTTGCTTGGACAGACTGTACCGTAGCTTATGGTTATGAGTTTCGAAGGATGAATTTGTTACTTGTTGAAAACATTCAAGAACCTTCTCATTTCTCAATACCGTATGTACAAGTGGTAAATCCTACCGAATATCAAATTTTGGATCACATTATTAAAAAAAAAAAAACATTAGAGATTCTTGTTGATCTTCCCTCCATAGCACATGGTAAGTTACACGGAAAATCGTTAACTTTCCGTGAAGCGCCACTGTTTTTCTCATGCAGTGTCAGTGAAAGCTGCTGTTGGATTTTTTATCATTTTTCCTTGTGCCAGCTTTCCTGGCTGTTGCATTATTATACAGCAGATAGGTTCACTGCCAGACCCCTCTCACCTGCTGACACTATTGTGAACGACGTCTAACTTTATTTAAATGTTCAGGGTTGTTTTATATTTTGTTGAGAAATTATGTACTAGGTATATTATCTCACATATTGTTGTGAAGTCTAGTACCAGTGAAACAGTCGCATTAGTTTTCCTTTCGGAGAAATATCATTCGGTGGATTTTGCTCTTATTAACCGAACTTTCTAATCTACCTTTTTTCTGGAAATGTATGTGTCGTGTACTTCATAAACCAATCTATTTGAAAACGAGAGATCCAGAGACAAAGCAAATAAACCTAGATCTAGAGACAGATCTATCAACAAAATCAAATAGCAAAACAATTTTATAATACTTTGAATGAGAAATCTTATGCGTAATACAAGTATCGAGTGTCAATTAGAGGAGAGAAATTCGAAATAATCTTTTTATAGTAGAGACTCAGCAAAGTAGGTTCATATGAAGGGCTTATGTAGCTCTATCTATTGAACCAGAGGAGACTGATATTGAGTAGAGATTGTCTCCAACGCCCGGAATCTATTTTTAGGTTTCAAGATCAGCCCCAATGACAGGATAAAGAATAAAATTGAAAAACAATAGCATGTCGCGGTTGAAGAGGAGTGGGTGAGAGAGAAGAAGAAGAAGAAGGGGAAAAGAGAAAGAGAGAGTCGATAAAGCAGAAAACCACAAGAGGATGGTGAGACTGAAGTGAGCAAGGACTGCTCAAGTGCTTGAGAGGAAGGCTATTGAGAAATTTGGTGGAGAGGCTGAGCTCTTCCACACCGATATTGGGATGGGGAAGGGGAAATATCTTCAAAAAGTAGCACACAGGTGAGAGGGTCGTTGAGTATTGTCGTGGGGGGAGGGAGGGTGAAAATGAAGGGGTTATGAGTAGCGCTAGGAAGAATATGAAGGGGTTGTGGAATGGTTGGGGGATGGGGAAGGGTGGAAGTTTCCATCGCCACTTGAATTTCTCTCGACCGAAAAAGAGGTGGCTGAGAAAATTGGTAGGGAATTGGTGGTGGGGATGTGGGGAATGAATTGTGGTGAGAGGAGTGTGGGTTTGTGTTAAAGATGAAGAAGGAAAATTTTAGGAGATGAAGGATGGAAAATTAGAAGACTGGAAAGACTTGAAAATGACAATACAAAGGTTTAGATTGATTTCCATTAGAAAATTTTAGGATAAGAGAAAAGTTGATAGAACGATGAAAATGGGAATGGGATATAATGAATAAGAAACATAGTTGAAAAGTGATTGAAGCTAAGAGAAAGTTTGATAAAAGGTGGTTAGAAGAGAAGGTACGAAAATTATTGTATTGTAGAAATACAGTATATCATAGATAAGTTATTATAAGATTTGATTGGGGAGAAGTGAAATATTACAAATTTAAGAGAAAAGGAGATATCATCAGCTGCATCACCTTCATATAAAGGAGAATGTAAATATCATCTAGCTGCAACTCTTTCGACAACTAATTTATATCATCAGCTGTTGGAGCGCACAAGGAGCAGACGAAACCGCCTAACTTTTTGTCGTCAGCTATAGCAACATTAAAGAAATTGAATAAATAGTAGGGTAATGGATTGAGAAGGGTGAGATTCTCTGATGATGAGAAAGACGAAGAGGATGGAAATTATTAGAAAGAGTTAAGAAATTGGAATTGAAAAAGAATTAAGAAGATTCATGAACTAATTGAGACTTTGATAAGAGAATGATGGTCAAGAAACAGAATTAGAAAGAATTGAAATTTCTGCCTTTATTTTACCTTGAAGGGCGAAGTTAGGGCGCAGCCGGCCTAATCATTGAAAGATGATGAAAGAAGAGAACGGAGGAAAAGGAGATAAACATTGGAAAGTATGAAAAACGAAGTAGAAGAAAAAGAGTTGGAAAGACGACGCTTCTCTCGTGCACCAGCCTCATTGTTCTTGGCTTGGCCTTTGTAGTGGTTGTTGGGAGAATGCGGCTCACAGGAGGCCTTGTTGTGCAGTGGGCCCTCGGGCCTTGTTTTGCAGTGGGCCCTCAGGCCCTCTTCTCGGCTCGGCCAGACTCCTTTGCCGGCGCACTTATCCAGCTCTTCATCAGCAAAACTAGCGTTAACAATAGACGCTGGCGTCGCCAAGTTGACTCTGGCTCATATCGTTTTCTCTCTCTTTTGTCCCCCTTTCTCTCTCACATCACTTGTAAAAGAGAAGAGGCCAGCTCGGTGCTACAGTGCAGGGCTTCTTTCTTTGTCACTCGGTACAGAATCCAGACAAACTGTCCTCAAACTGTAGAATACAGGCATCTGGTATATGTAAATGTATGTAGTATAGTATAGTATAGTAGTATCTATTAGGGCCCTGTCACACTACGCCACTTCAGACGCGCGGCGGGTCATGTTACATTTTTTTACCTCGCGTTTCGACGCGTTTTGATGCGCGTTTTTTCGGGGCGCCACGAAGGGGATATAACCTTGGATTCTACAGTGTATAGGTTCGCGCACGCTGAGAAGAGACTCCGGCTCAATGCACCACTATTGTAGCGGCGTATCTTCTCAGCATGCGCAATAGACAGCATAATTAATAGACTGTATCATTGTCTACATTTACTTATTGTCTATCATTTTCGCCTTTATTGAAACTGTATTGATTAATATGAACTAATATTATATTATATTTACCTACTCATCTCACCACTGATCTAGCACAATCTATCAAAAAACTACATTGAAAACAGTGAATTTGGTTTAATTGTAGCTACATTAAAAATCACTAGTGAAATCACTACATTCTAGTTACTAAATTTTAGTCACCCCAGGAGTTAACTGGATGCTTTGAACAAACAAATTAGTCAACTATACTATAGCCTGTCCAAGCAAAGAAGACTCTGGCAAGGTGGGAAAATGACTCTAGCTTGGTCAATATTTGTTCAAGAATTATAAATATGGTCTTAATAGTAGATCAAATTACACAATTGAAATCAAATTGATAATTTTTGAACAACAATTAACCGAGCTTGAGTCATTTTCCTATCTTGCCAGAGGGTCTTCTTTGCTTGGACAGACTATACCTACTATTAAAGTTTTCAATAATTAATGAGATCTTAGTACCCTTTTCAATTAATATTTATTGAATAAGGAATTTATTAAAATAATAAAAAGCACCGGGTGGTCAATTAAAATTAAATTGTATTGAAATGTAGGCAATTATTATTTCTTAAGAATTATTGGAAACAACTGCCATCAGCATAACACGGTTTTGTCAACAACATCTTATATTAGTAGTAGCTGTGAGTGCATAGACTTTTCATTGAATATACATCTCATATTATTATTACTATTATTATCAATGATTTGATATAATTGTTATAATAATAAAAAATTGCTCATAATTATATCTTGCTCATATGCACATCAAAAACTCTGGAGAATAATTTTATCATGTGAATTATAAGATTATACTCATCTACATTTGTGGATGAAAAGAAATAATAAGCTTGATTATAATACTTCTCGGAAAAGTATTATTATTTACTTTTATTTTTGGGAAATAAATTATTCATTCATTCATTCGATACTGGCAAAATTTATTAGGCCTGTGTGCTTAAAAAAATGTAAAGCATACTACAATATTTTCTCATATAATCAAGAATAAAAAAAGATACTGATGATTCTAATCGAAATATAGAAATATAGCTGCAATTTTATACTTTGTAACAATTTGTAGTGTAATAAAACTCATAATGTTTTACTATGTGATCATTGAAACTGAATAAGTAGTATAGAATAAAATTGAAACTATCAAAGATAATATAAATTCCTCAATTTTGAATATTTTTGAGTCCACGTGGGAAATCTTACTAATTAGAGAACGCTGAATCCGAATCTGAAATCAGAATTCCTCTATCTTCAAAATCACGTGATTTAGATTTGGTGGAGTGATAAGATTTTTAATTGCGAGTGGCGCTGAAGTGGCGTAGTGTGACAGGTTGGGCGCGTTCTCATAACGTTACAGCTGCTGACCCTGTGGCTCGCCACTTCTGAGTGGCTTTGGAAACGCGGACGGTCGACCCAACAGCGCGTCTCAAAAAAACGCGTGGCGTAGTGTGACAGGGGTACGCGCCACTCGTATTTGATACTATAGGAAAACAATTGGATGAGCCTAACGCGCTGTTACGAACGCGCGTCTGAAGTGGCGTAGTGTGACATGGCTCTTATATTCACGATCACTTGAGACGGAATAAACAAACTTTTTAAGTGTGTGTGCGTGTAATGGTAGCTCAAGACAACAGTCTTTGGACAAGACATGTCGGACTGTAGCCAATCACAGCCCCAGACAAGAGTCAGCTGTGAGACTGCAGCCGACTGTTCCACATAGAATACCTACCATTACACGCACACACACACACACGCAAAAGGTTTGTTTACTTCGTCTCAAGTGATGGTAAATGGACTATATAGTAGTATCTTTAGTAGGCCTATATATGTAATATTTAGTATAGTATGTGCCTCTAACCAAAGACTATCCTTTTTTATATATTTTTCTATTTTTTTTTTATTAAGAGAATTTACTCTAGAAGGATAGTCTCTACTCAAACCTTCCCCGTTTATGACGCACTAAGAAGTACACTAACTATTTTTTTCTTCAAAATTCATTTAATAGTCCTTAAAATTCTTGTAGCCGTTTGGATAGCCTACTACTTATTTTTACATCAATATCATTAATTGTCTAATGAAAAAAATTTAAGTGAGTAACTGACGCATAAGGTGCACTCTTAAGGCCCGTATCGACAGTGCGAGGCATATGAGCCGCGAATGCCTCAAGGTATTGTCTGTTCAAGCAAAGAAGAGTCGTACTCCAGTCTCAAGCTCGGTCAATATTGGTTCAAACATTATTGGTCTGGTCTCAATTATAGGAAACATTTCGATTCTCAATTTACGACCAAATCAATAATTTTTGAACCAATATTGACCGAGCTGCAGACTGGAATATGACTCTTGTTTGCTTGAACAGACTATACCTTGAGGCATTCGCGGCACATGCCTCGCACTGCCGATACGGGCCTTCACACTAATTATTGAATGCGCGAAATCGTAAAACTAAATATGAGATTGTTTGATGAATACCTTGTTTAACTGAAATGAACACTTCAAATCACATTTTGATTTAGAATTATTCTATAGGTGAGTTCAATATTGTTGAAATTTTTTCTATCTCACGGATACAAGAGTTGCAAGAGCACTTTTTTCTTCTTGCCTTTATTGAATGCGTCAATAAATGTTTTCACAGGAATACATTGAGAAACAATTTAGTATAGATAATACCTTTTGTGAAATGAAGAAGATCTTAATCATCCGATTTTAATTTTAGTTTTCTTTGTTACAGGTGAGCTATCAATTTGAATCATCAGTAATTTCAATGCTATCGTAAGTAATCGACATCATCACTCACAAAAAATGGCTCAAAAGGCACTCACGAAAACTATTAGGCTACCCAACGTTCTATAGCCGTACAATTCCTTTCGTTTTATAAATTGCATCAACTCTCACATCACTGCGTAAAAATCTAAAATCACGTATTTGAGAACAATTCATAATGCATATTTGGTTACAAGTTCGTAGCATGAATTGCGGTTTTCAAGAATCACGTTCATTGACTGACGAAAAGAAGGCCACTGCTCCCTCACCTGTTATATTAGACCATCCTACTCCATGCTTATTATAATAACGAATAGCTCTACATTATCCAGCTTATGTAAAACTAGAACATGTAAATTGTACATTTTCTTGTTTGATACTTGAAAGAGTTGATTGAATTCCCTGAAATGTCTATTTAGATCTAGAATGCAGCTAATGTTTCCTTTATCTTAGGGCTACTTTATTACTGTTTTTCATTTTAAATGTTAATCTCAGTACCCTTCTTTAATTATTTTTATCCATGCATAACATACAGCTAGTATTTATATGTACTGGATACAGTATGTAGAAAAATCTCTCTTGTATTGCCAATGCAATTAATTCTCAACGGTTTCCAATTTATTGAGAAAGAAAAATAGTACAAACGATGTCGGATAGAAAGAGAGATAAAGCTGATAAGAGTGCCTGGGAATGAGTACAACTTGAAAAGTTGAATTTCCCAGTGTTTGTTCAACTTATTCATCCAACTCATCTCTCTCTTTCCCTATCTCTCATACACTTCTCTTTATTGCTCTTCCATCTTCAAACACTTCACCCTTTCATTCCATTTGTTCAGCAGCAAAGCTGATTGGCTGATTGTTTTATTTTCTGTGTTTTTTATCTCTCTGTCTGGTCCAATCAGCTCTTTCTAAACCGGCTCCAGATATTGTATACCTATACAGTATATTGTATATCGAGGCCCAATTCATCCCTGACGTTGTTTTATTGGTTTTCGACGGATAATCACCACCAAGCCGCTTATCAATTCTCTTTTCTCACTGTTCTTCTTTTATCTTCACCCCACATCATTCTTCTTTGTTGAAGTTTTTCGCCACCTTCTGTTTTGTGTGCAAGCGCTGGTGATTAATTTCCAATGAGCCATTATCCACATTGCTGAAAGCGTCTGTTTTATTCTCGTCTACTCAACCTGCTGCTTCAGATCTATTCATTCGTTTGGATCTGACTTTAATTTATTCCGAGGATGTATGGTGACGGTAGAAAGGGTCTAAGCTGATACTTTTAATTATTTATCACTACTTTAATTCACCCGTTCCCTTGAAAGGTACAACTAGAAATGTTTTCCTCAAAAGAATGCATTCCTAAGTGACGGCTAGGGCTGTGCAGCAATAACTGCTCGTCTATAGATAGTTTTGTTAGTTTTGCAGATTATGTAGTATAATGATTATTCATATAATATATAATTATAATCACAATCATCTTTATTAAGTACACTAATAGGCTTCAGAGATCAACCATGTTGCCTCAACGCCACTATTATTCCAACCCTTCACTTATCCCCCCGTCACCCTTTACAGCCTACTTCCCCCTTCCGAAATTGAGTCCCCCTCTAAAACTAGTTAAACTTGATTTCCCCAGTTCAACTAGAAACTGGCCTAGTAAGAGTACAACATGCAAAGTCCAAAACTGCCCCTCTTACAATTCATACAAAAATACTAAGGCCGGTATTACACGATAATAGTTCTATGATCATAGTTGATCATATGGAAAGAGATGAAAATACGAAATCATATTTTCATCTCTTTCCATATCATCAACTATGATCATAGAACTATTATCGTGTAATACCGGCCTCAAGATAGGTTATGATAGCTGATAGTCTTCACAATTTTGAAATAGATTCACAAAAATTAGTTATTAGTATAGAGCTGTCACGGTTTGAGACGCGCAGCTCGAGCCGTCGCTGAGCAATTCTACCTCCACCCGATCGAAAGTATTATAGGAATCAGGCTAAATTGTGCATAAAATTGTGCATAAATCGTTCCCGAAATATGTTCAATGCGTTAATTTTTTTATTAATTCCATAACATAATATGTAATACTCCTACTCATTGTAATGTATACTTTGTGAAACCAAGTATAATTTGATAGCCTACTTTATTTCAACAATTTTCTAATCCTACAGCCTAGATTTAGAAGTTTACGTCATCATCATCACTGGTTATTTTCATGTATGCTATTCATGTTTGACTAGCCGCATTGCAATTTTTGTATGCGTACCTATTACTATGTGATAAATTATTCTTGAAAACATCTGTTGAAGTATTGATAATCACTGAAAAACAATTTTGTTTTTAGCTTGAGAAGGATACTCGGACATCAATAATTCAGATAAAAAGCATTTCATTGTTAACCACTGAATTTATCTAGTGGTGTAAACAAATCTCATAATATGAGCCATTTTTTCAACAAAGTTTTTATACATCCTTTCAACAGGGATAGATTGAAAAATGTAGTCCAGAATGTATTAAATTATACGCGTTCTATTTCAAACTCATTTGTAAGACTAGTTTTTCAACGTAACTCACAGCAATTTATTTTTTGCTGTCATTTTTCCCACGAGACAAACTGTCAACCGTTGGTTAGTCCCTAATTAGGACAACAAAGACAGCTCGTTTTTAAAATGCTGACACTCATTTCATAGGGAACCTTCTTCATCCGTCTACGTGAATTTTTCTCACTGAATTTTTTACGTTGTTTGCTAAGCTTCCCTTTGGATAAAGGGTAGTGTGATTAGATTCGGGAAATAATGTTGAATTTCAAGGCAGACAAATAAATGTTCTCAACGAGTAAAATGGACATTCTTGATACTGAGTGGAATGTATTTTAAAAATATTAGAATCTTTCCTTAAATGAAGACCTGGAAATAACGATCCACTCAATATAAACCGTTACACAGGATTTTCCAGGAGAAATCTATTAAATTTCTCAGGCTGCTTGCAACCCTTATCCTACATCTTACGATCAATGGGTCTTGAGATTTACATCTTACGGGTCTTGGCGGAATCACTACTCATCTGAATCGCTACATAATCATTCTAATCTCTGTAACAAAGCAAAATTTGGAAACGCCCAATGGAACTTCTCCACTAATTGGTGTAATATTTGATTATGTATGTAATATTATATATTAAATAGTACACCAATTAGTGGAGAAGTTCCATTGGGCGTATCCAAAACTTGCTTTGTTACAGAGATTATAATGGTGAAACATTAGACATTCACCATCGAATCTACAGTTCTATATTTTTTCAGATTCTTGTACATATCAAAATTGCAATTTCCCATATAAAGTTAGCTTAAAAATTGGAACCCGTTAGAAATTCAATAGTTATTGAGATAACGCGCAATATTTTGAAAATCATGGATTTGATTTCGAATGTACAAGCTTCTATAACAAGGCATTCTATTGGGCATGTTCTATTCAATAGGCTTTTTTACAATCCAGTTTAAACGATCAGACTAGCAGAGAAGTTTGGCAGATTCCATTTAAAAAACTCTGTATAGGGTAAGTCTAGGCTATAATAGCATGAATGCAATTAAAACGAATCAATAGGGTTTTCACTATTAGACTATTGTTATTGCAGTATCAATTTTGTATTTCTTATTTTTTGAGTCCTCTAACATTCTCCAATTTGAATCAAGATATCTTATTCAGCCTGTACTCTTTTACTTTTCAGCCTCATAAGCTCGTTTAACTAGCTTATATAACAGACATAAGACATAAGACATAAGACATAAGACATAAGACATAAGACATAAGACATAAGACATAAGACATAAGACATAAGACATAAGACATAAGACATAAGACATAAGACATAAGACATAAGACATAAGACATAAGACATAAGACATAAGACATAAGACATAAGACATAAGACATAAGACATAAGACATAAGACATAAGACATAAGACATAATACATAAGCTATTGTCTTACTTTTGTGAGTGTTTATGCAGCAATTGTACAGCAATTTTCTGACGTCTAACTTTCTACTTGCCATTCAGTTGATGAATGATTGCTACAGAACTGCCGAAACTTTCTCAACTTCCCAAATAGCAATAAACTTGACATTGTGCTACCAAAACTTGATCGGCACAACAGAAATTGCTGTTCGGCGATAATTCTGTCTTACTCTCTCGCTTAGTCGCTTTGATATCCTCTCTCTTTTTATCTCTTTTTTGTATAGTCTATCCAAGCAACAAAGACATTCTGGCAAGATGGGAAAATGATTTCATTTGGATCAATATTGGTTCAAAAATCATAAATTTGGTCTCAAATTGTAGATCAGAATGTTTCATAAAATTTGAGACCAAATTTATAATTTTTGAACCAATATTGACCGATCTGAAGTCTCTTTCCCATCTTGCCAGAATGTCTTCTTTGCTTGGACAGACTTTACTGCTTTTGCCTCAACCGCAATCTTTGATCCACTCTCTTCCTACTCAGTTCAATAATGTCCAGCAATTTATCCCAAAATTGCTTCAATGTTGCTGATCCCTTAGTCGTTAGCATGAATATCAAATTGCTACGAAAATTTAAAGTGTAGAGTTTTAATGTGTAAATCGTATAATTTGGAGGAATGCTTGATTTCCAAATTCAGTTTACGCAGGTTTGAAGACAAGATTTGAAGTTTTGATTATTATTTATCACATTAAAATTCTTGACTTTTTCATAAAAGTGGATAGTGATGCGTGGGTACTGTAGTTTTGTGCACCTTTGTTTACAATTTACTTTTTGAGTAGTTGTGAAGGTGATATTGTGGTAGTTATCCATAATAAATGAAAAGACAAGACGTTGTCATACCACTGATTTATTAGAAATCTAGATACCGGTTTCGGTTGTTACACCATTATCAATCTCTGGTAAACTAAAACTTAAAGTACAGAGCAGCAGTATTTATACTTTCGTAGAGGTTGAGTGAATGGTGAATATGAGAGAAATCCGAATTGATGAGAAAGGTGAAATTGAGCGTCTAAACTGCTCCTTAGTGCGATGGTTAGAATGGGGTCGTTATTATTTGGAAACAAACTTTGACTGACAAGCGTTGTGTGTGTTACCTTCCACCCACTCACACACAACACTCCTAAATATAGCGGAAAAGCTAACTCTCATATTCCGATTCCATTTGTGCTCATGTCACTTTTTGCAAAGTTTAATTGAACACACTAATCCGGTTTGTTGGAATAATTCCGAACGAATTGACATTTTGACACCTCTCAATTTATGGAAGTTGTGTTGTATCTCCTGTATTTGTTTTGTTTTGTGTGTTTAACTGTAGTTGAATGAACTTCATCACTCTGATTTTATATAGTTCTACGTATTTGATGTCAAACAAGTTGATCCAGAATACGTGTCGTATGCATGATTGGGAATGAACTTTGCCTAGATTTGATTGACTCCACTCCTACTGCTTATGCTCGTGTCTCGTGTGATGTTCTGCTTCTGAGTTATTCAGACAGCTCAGCTCGAACTTTGCGGAAAGTTTTATAAATTTGAAGTAATTCGATCTCGTGGAATATGTCAGATCTATCACAATCAGAAATGTATTTACAAAGTACGTAGTTCAGAAATTATGCATTCACATAGTATAGATTGAGCATAGATATAGACATACATAGTATAGATATAGATTGTCGGTTTTTAATCTATATGTGTGAAAAATATTTTGTCCCAATATTGTTATATGAGAAAATCATCCCAAAATGGGTTTTATTTTTGAAACTTTTGAACTGAGAAGTGAGTTTGTTCAATATCTCCTTGATACATCTTCGTCTGAAACTCATATGAAATAGTTCTAATTAGTTGTCATTCAAAACCTGAAAGTCAATATGACCCGAAATTTTATGATTTCTCGAGGAGGCTCAGAATCTGCATCTTCTGATAGAAGATTGAAAAATGTATGCTGAGTATTTTGATGGAATCGAAACAATCCTCGTTTTCTAAATAATAATTCCTATTTGTTAATTCAGGAGTATGATTGAATCAAGAAAATTATTTTACTTAAATAAGATATTCGAGATGTACTTTCTTCAACCGAGTATAACATAAATTTATATTCCCTATAGGCTGTTCTCGGTTTTTCTCCAGTATTCTCTTGAATGAATATTTTCCGGTAAACCCTTTTGAACAGTAAACATGTTCTGTTTATTCGGTAGAGCCAAATCTTAATACTAATAAAATCATGAATTTTCAATGATCGCCGTTCTTTGATGTTGAGTCAACCTCAGCTGAAGTTTTTTCGGTGAAAATCTCCTCTTCATCGGAATATTTGAGAACGGTTGTAAGCTCTAAGGGAAATCCATTTTGACATTTTTCATTCACCAGTCTTCAGAACCATTTTTAATATTTCAAATATTGCCCGTATCTTCTACTGTACAGCACTTCACCTTTTTCGTGGGCACGAGCCGCCAGTTTATATTTGATGATTCAAATACTGGTAGTGTTTCAAGTACACAGAATTCTCATTCCATATGAATATTATTCTCAACGTGCTAAATAATATCCACATAATTATCTCAGTTCACTCGCAGGTTTAATACAATCTAGATACATTTGTTAGCTAGGTATTGCATCTTGGTATTGTTAGCGTTAAATCTCTGGTGGCATATTGTGAACCCAACACTATACGAGATTTGTGCTCGTATTATGCTCAGTCTGTCACTAAGCTATCATCATCAATGCTGGAGCAGCCTTACAATATTACGAAATTAGTCTCTGATCACATACAAATACAACGTGTACCGTACTGTACATCTCTGCAATAATATCAATCTTCATCTGCAAAGCTGCTGCTAGCTATTCCATACGGAGCCGTTTGAATGTTGTCTTGAATTTCTGAACTCCACTCCCGGAGGCAATCAGATTGATGATAATGATGATGATGGAGTAGGAAGACGAACCCGATCTGTTATCTCTGTTCTTGAAAGAGTCATCTATCGTAGTCTCATTACAACTCGTGCTACAAATCATCATCATCATCATCATCATCAACATCATTATCGCCGTGGATGTCATCACTCACTTCATTTCTCCGTCTTCTGTCAGGTGCTACATGTTGCAAAATTAACTTGTTCAAGTCTGTGTTATCTTGTCACAGCTGTAGCTCCAGGTGTTTTTCGCATTTGTTCTTCTATCATCATCTCACTTCTTCTTTTTCCTCCAGTTATCCTATCCTCTCTTTTCCCTTCTTCTATTGTTTCTAGAAAATTTCATAGATTCTTAAAATGAAAACTCATACACTGAGCTCAAATGCCTTTTCACCCAATTTATGAATTGATGGTTGTGTGAAATTGATCACAAATACAACTATCAATCTAGAATTTTGAAAGTCTGGAAGAGAAAAAGATGAAAATAAATAATATAATGTTGGAAAAAATGGTCTGAAATAATATTTATCCTCCTTATTTTTTTCTTCTTCCATTTCCTTCTTGTCGCATGGATAAAATCTATCGAGTTTTTCCTGTGTTCTTCCTTCATTCTCCCTTATCCTGATGGTATTATATTGAGAAGAAAAAACAGGGGAAGATGAACAGAAACTGAAATAAATAAACAGAAGGTACAGAAATTGAAGTGGTTGAAAAGGAAGAAAAATCAAGCTCTACAGTCTGCTCCATTTGAAACTATGAAATTCAAGCGACGACCTCCAACCAACTAATTTACAGCTTCAGACTCCAGACATTATTCCTTAGGTTCTTTGGGAAATCTTACAGAACACTTCTCTTGAACTCCTTGATAGAGTAATCGGTACTTTGTGATCGGTTTCATCCGATGATAGGTTGGATCATTGTGATTGTAGCATATTCGAAGGTCGAAATTGGTTTAAAACACAGTAACTAACTCAGGTCTGCTTCTTTATTCGGGTTGTGAAAGTACCAGATCACATGCCAAGCGGTCATAATTCATTGCTGGTGTGTGGGGGTGGGGTTTTAAGGGTTCCTCCCTTTTTTCGGGCGAAGAAGGAGGAGGAGGTAAGGTAAGAGAAAGTAAGGGGTGATTGAGGGTTGATGATAGCACATTAAGGTTTATGGGCTACCGTTGAAGCTGAATTTACTTGCTATTGAAAGTGCTCGGCTAGGTGAAACATTACCTTCTTCACAGAAAGATAGAGAATAGAGGAAAGGTAAAAGGAACATTGAGAATAACCTACATAAAACTATTATTAAAGTGTCATAGAAGAGATAATAGGCTTAAGAAGATAGAAGAAGAATAGAAATGGAGGAATGAACAGATCAGAAAAAAGATGAGAAAATAATGCGTGATAAATAGAAAGAAGAGTTTAAAAGTGATAAGGAAGAGGAAGTACAGAAGGAAAAAGGAAAAAAAGGACGGTGAAAATTGTGAAGGAGGAAAGCCCAAATGGCAGAAGTTAAGGAAGATTAAGTATGAAAGGATGATGATGGAGAAGTAGAAGAAGAAGAGAAAGAAGAAGAAATAGTGAAAAGAGTTGGAGAAAAAACGATGAGGGGAAAATGAAATTAATGGAGAATCTAACAAAAAAGTTAGAAAAAAGAAGGTGAAAAAATAATTCAACTTGATTATTTTGTGTTGGATTTCAAAGTAGAAGATTTAAAACAGTTGGGAAAAGGAAGATTTTTTATATAAGGAGGAATAAGGAACAAGAAGAGTAAAGAAAGGATAATGGGATGATAGTTGAAATAGAGGAAGAGGAATGTGAATTCTTTCAAGATAGTTCACCTTTCCCATAGTAGAAGCCATCTGTTTGATGGTCGCAAATAATGTGGGCTCGCTGAGAAATCTCCGCCCATCAAGTACACATCTCAAGGGTGGGCTCGCTGCATGCTTCCCTTATACTTCAGTATTACCTGATTCAATTGTTTGCTGACTTGATTCAATCTTCTAAAATCTCAAACAATCATGTGTTGTTCTTCAATAATCTCGGATTTAATCAAGTGGAGATTCTTCTAGTATTTTATTATCTACTGAAAGAGAATCTATGTCAAATTTATTTTACAAAATAAATCTTGGATCTTCAAGAAAATAAATATTAAAGTATCTAGTCTTATCACCAAAAAATCAATTTATTAACTAAAGGATAGTACTTTTCTTCAAAAGTAACAGAATCTAATCAAATAAAAATTCGCTCCGGCAGCTGGCGGTTGGAAAGAGTGCATTTCAAATGCAATTCTATGATGGCTTAAATCATATGACTTATAATGAGCTATTCAGGGTATGAATTCAAAGGTGCCGTTTCCGAAAAACCCATGAAAAACACAATTTTCGGCATATTATTCGCCATTTTCTCCGCCATTTTTTATTGGATTTTTTTCGTTGATGGCTCAAATTGTAGGGCATAATAAGGGTATTATACACACCAATTTTCAAAACGATCAAGTTATTGGTCGATTTGTAGTGATTTTTCAAAATTTTCATCCCCTAATTTCCCCCGTACCCTTGAACCAATTTGGCTGGTTAACGAACTTGACCGAGATATTAACACTAATGATTTTTGTGCAAAATTTGGTCGATCTCCGACAAGCCCTTCGGGAGTTATCGTGTTAACAAGAATCTGTACATATATAAATATATATATAGAGATATATGAATTTGAACGGACATCAGATTCATGTTCTGGGGGCTCGGAAACGTGTGAAAAATATATCGCATCATATATTTGCGTTTATCCGGTCAAGACCAATAGTGCATTTTTTCAAATGAAATGCACTAAAAAGAAACTGATTTTGTCAATTCTACTGTTTATTTTGGTACGGAACCATGGTTTCGTAGTCACAATGGTCACATTTTCAAGCTGGCCAAAATTTAACGGTAGAATTTACATTTAGAGTGTTTCATTTCATTATGCAACGATTCTACAACATCGAATCAGTCGAATTTTCATGAAATAATTAGCTTAATAAAGTGATAAGCCAAATTAATCCCTGGCTACCTTGTACACCTAAACAACTACTATTCAATGATATCAAAATAAAAGTAAAATATTTTTCTTAGATAAATAACAATTCACTTCAATTTTGTGCAACTTTCCGTCTCTGCTGTGGTTATCTCTGGAATAGGATATCTCCGAGAATATGTTAACAATATTTCTGAGCGTTTGGATGAATAATATTCTGTCACGTAGCGCTTGGGTGGGAAGCGACTCGCTCAGATTAAAATGCCGGTTTGCGGTGAGTTGAGGTGAGACGGAATTATTCCTGTGAGGGCCCTCGAGGCAATATCGTGAGTGAGTGAGATCTGTTTTGGTGAGGCATGAGGCGGAGATTGATAGCCCGACAGCTATGAGCAGCATTTTAATATTGAGTTACTGTAAATGCGAGGCGCGTGATGGCGCATGCGCGTGCGATACCTTCAGATTAGATGGACGGATGGGATTTGGTAGTTTATTCATGTCGGTTTACCTGGATGGATCAGGGAGAAATTTATTGAAGTATTTGTGTAATGGAAAAAAGTTACAGAGTGAATTTGATGGCAGTATTTCATTGGATAATACATCTGAATTATAATACAGTAGCCCAATTCTACTTTGATAATTAAGTCATTAATTATTCTTGATAGTATATTTTCAAAGTTATATTCATATCTCAAGAATATGAATTATCACATAATTAAATACAATTATCATAAAACAAATCACTTGGTGCAAAAATATTTGGATCAGCAGTATTTCTGTATATCGATTCAATTTGGATCATAGCAATTATAATATCTGAATCTGAATCTGATAGAATATCGTTGAGGACGTCAAGTAGATAGCCACCTTCCTTGAAGCTGCCTTTCAAATGCTAGGGTTATAATAGCATCACTGTTATCCTATCCATTATTATTCATGGTGCTTGTGATTGGTCGGAGGATTACTTCTATCTTTTGAAATTTCAGTCATTCATACTTTTTTATTGTCTTATTCACCAATCGCAACTTTTCCGCACTACTAGAACTCTGAATTCACAACTTTTTTCCTCTATTCACCCTAACGTATAGGCCTTAGCCAAGTTTATTACCAAAATTTCGCATAAGTAGGGTTGTTGCAGACTGCAAAGGAAATAGTAAAGTTCTTTATAGTGATTAGTTTCTTTATAGTAATTAGATTCATCTTTATCACGCAGTTTCAATTATTTTGTCGTGCATCCACTAACAAGCTCCGTGCTATTCCATCAGAGTTCTAGCTTATTGGCCTAGTAAAGCCCAGCAACAGTTTTGCAGTAAATAAAAGCTATTTGTGCTGAATTTGAACTTCCTAGCTAGAATTTTGTGCAGTCAAGGAATATAAACAGTAGCTCCAGGGATTAAGCCCTCTTGCCTCTTATTTTCCAGCACACTTTTGTATCTTTATATAATTGCTATGGTTTCGGGGCCTTTGAAAACCCCTGAATGCAATGGGGGCGTAGGCTTGCTCCAGGGAAACACTTCATTCTCCTCTTTTATATACTTTCTCTCGAATTTCTTCCGCTTCTCTTGTTTTTCGTTTGCAGTCTTCTGTGTTTAGCATAAACGCATTTCGCGCTCCCCGCGGGAGTAAGCGTGATTTCTATTGAAAGAGCACTGCCAAAACGAAGTGTTTGAAAGGAATGAATGAAGGAATGAACGAAGGAATGAAAGAAAAACTTGATTGTAAAACGGGGTGGAGAAACAGATGAAGAGGAGGCAATGGAGAAGAATGAGAGTGAGAGAAAGAATGAATGTTGAGTGGAGGGGGAAGTGTTAGCGCCGAAATTCCCGCCTTTTTCTTGGGCTATACTCATGTCTACTCTCTGAAGGGGGGTCGTTCTAGACAGTTTTCGAAGGTTAGGGGGATGATTTTCGTTTACAATGCTCACTCCCACTCACTATCTTTCTCACTCGCTGTTTTTCTCCTTCGCTCGCTCTGTTCGAAAGAAATAATTTTTTTTCAAGAGGTTGTGAAAACGTCTACCTCCCCCCCACCCGTCATCATCCAGCTCGCTTTGAAAATATACAGCTCCATCAAAGTGTTTACTGTTCTGAAGTATGCCGTATCCGACCCATTTCAACGATAATATCCAACTCTATTAACTTCAACACCCCGAATTCCTTACTCAAAATCCCCACCCCACTATCATCACTGCCAAATTTTTTATAAAGATATGCAAACTTTAAAAACAAACAATATAAAACAGCAAATGACAGATATTGTGTCTTTTTCATTTTCATTTCTGCTTCTGTTAATGATATGGTTGTTTTTTATATTTTGAGTTTTTATTTTTCTTCCCCTCTCCATTTCTTTCTCCATCTGCCTCTTCCTATTCATCTTTCTATTTCTCTTCTTCTCCCTCTTCCTCTACTTCCTTTTTCTCTTATATTAATCCATCTTTCTTTCTCGCATAATCCTCCCCCTTCCTCCCTCTTCCTCTTCTTCCTCTCCTTCCTCTTTCTCTTATATTAATCCATCTTCCTTTCTCGCATTACCCTCTTAAATATAATGCACGCACTTTATTTTATTTTATCTTTTTTCTTGTTTTAGACGGGAGAGAAATTGCGTTCACTTTTTATTTCTTGTTTCTTACTCATTTCATTCTAGGAAATGTTCATCTCGTTTTTCTCCGGCTTACTTTGTATAATCAGGGTGGATGCATATCTTTGCTCTAATCTGAAGAGATAACAGGGCAATACTACATGATTGTATGTTTCACATCAACATGAATAATATGGGTGCTGGCTATAGCTCATGATTTTAATGTTTCCTCCTTGAAATAAATTTTTGTGACATGTACTTGAAACTTTTATTTCTCAGGCAATCTAATATACTGTTATTTTAATTTGCTATAATATCCAACTGGATGAAATCCATTCATTCACAATAATGTAGTATCTTGCGATAAAAAACAAGGATTAACCAACTCTATGAAAACTATATAGTTCAAAGTAATTACTACTATTTTACTTATCACATGACGATGGCTCTCCATGTTAATTTAAAATCGCAAATAGTGTGGTCTAGGACATAAGATGGATCCTTCAGTATCTTATGATTATAGTAAAATACGGCAACTTAAATTTAATAATCAATTTTTCAATTTCGGAGAAATTTGGTCCTCTTCTCTAAATTATTGTTTGTAATAATTCACGCGGTTTTCTCGTATTCTTTCCAAATTCATTACCTCACTATATTTCTTTCAGATTTATCACCCAGTATTTATTAATCGAATGTAAACTAGTGTACTTCACTAAATCGTGAACAAATCAATCTAGTCACACTTCATTTCAATGTACAGTTTCATTTCAGGGTATAATTTAAATCCCTGAATTTTCCATCAATACTGGGACTATCCATGGCGAGATCCGGATTGGTGGGTGGGGGTTAAGGTTCAGGGGGTCTGGTAATACAGTCGTTTATTAATGTGTAATACGGTCCTGACAGTTGGGTTAACGGTCATTAATGTGAAATGATAACGGCTTGTAACCCTTCCCCCTCCCCGCTTCACTATCGCCATTAAAGAACTGTTGCATTATGGGCGTAATTTATGGCCATAGGACTGTGCGTCATTGTTTCGGTCTGATTTCATCATTAGCAGCTGATTGTCGGTTGCAATGATTTACAATCATTGTTATCTAGTGACGGGTTTTGTTGGTTCTGTGAGGGATGGGGATAACTTCATGGTAAAAAGTAGCTGCTGGATAATGATAGAAGTGTGAACCCGTGAATAGCTTCTGCTTATTGCGCATTGGATGACAAGAAATAAAGAATATGCGACAAACGCTATCTGCAGACGAATAGAAAACAAGGATGCTGGAATCTGGATACAGTCTATCCTTTAATACTCGACTCCCATTGGCCAGATCCTTTTAGAGGGAAAGAGCTTAATATTTCTCGCCCAATCAAAGAGCTCCATACAAAAACACCCGGTACAAGTACACGAGATACAAATTCATCGAGTACAACGACATTGAGTACAAGTTCACCTACATGATAAGTACACCAAGTTTTTTTCTTGTTTGTCAATGACTAAACAGCCCCTATAAAGGACCTAGGCCTACCAGCTGGTTGCCAGTTTCCTATTCACTCCACTATAACTTACAGTCCGTCGAAGAAGTACAAGTACTAATGTTAGCTATAAGTGAATTATCTCAACCTCATTGAAAATAAAACGTTGTACTATATAGAGACCCTTCCTCTAGTTCCATGAAGTTTGAAGTTACATATGAGTGGTTTTTCATCACTCAATGTTTAGTAACTCCGAATTCAGAAATTAATGCCATTTTTTTAATCTTTATAAAACATAAAATTACAGTCCAAACAATAAATTATAAATTTGTTGTCTCACTTGAGGTTGAGGGTCCATTGTAGTTCTAATTTACTGAAAGATTATCAAGTTACGGAATTGTATTTATTTGAATCAAACTAATGGAAGCGAACATCCCATCGGAAATATTATTTCATTGAGTTCCCTGTGGATTCCAACATCCTCATTGTAGGATGCTGTATAGGCAGCGCTCTCTGGCGGGGGAGTCTGCAAACAATCGTTCATTTCCTTTCCGCGTGTTGAAAGTTTTATTGAATTACATTCTTGTTTATCCGGCGTTGGCTTTTATTGTCCGTTCTGATTAATGAATCCTTCTTCCCTTCCTATCGGATGGGATAATTTCATTTGTACAGGAATTGGGTCAATCTAGTTCATTACGCTTCAGTCTCGTCTGTTAGACGGTGTTGGTTCTAATTTGACTACTGTTCCAGACTGTAGACTAACTAGTTTCTATAATGAGAACAAACTATTTCTCACTGTTTAGTCTGATTGGATTAGTTAGCTAGATACTTAATTTCTCCCTATAATTCTGTTAAATTATTATATTTATTATTTAATTATAAAATAATGTCAATTCTAATTTTCAATTCGAGAAAAATATTTTTATATTGATAGTTTCAATAATTATTTTACAGTTTCTATGATTTTACTCTAGAGAAATATTTGAAATTATATTCTTGTAACCGAAGTAGTTGATATAATCAAAAATACTTTTCACAAAAATTGACTGTTGTTCAATTCGTTTGGATTTGTTAATTCATCATTGTAATTATATAATAGTGCTATTTCCATTCCCATTGTGTTAACGTAACGATTTTCATTTTCATAATATTCTGTTTAAGCCTTTCACTGAATTCATTTTCCCAGATAGTCATGTTCAGTACAACAATATTCATCGCTAAATCTAAAATTTAGACTTGTTGAGTTGTATATATTGATCCCATTCTATACTAATACTTTTTTGTCACAATCCGGTACGTTATTGTGAAAAATATCTACTACGTTCTACTGTACTAATAATAGGCTACCTCATTTTTCATATATTTTTCTTCCTTCCCAATTCTCTTTCCCTCTCCCATTTCATTTCCACCTTCTAATCATACTTTCTCACATCCTCTCAACATTTGTCAAATTCTCATTCCTCTTTTCATCATCAAACCTCCTTTTTCGTATTGCATCAGCCCCTTCTTTCTCCTCTAATAACTGATGAAAATAATAAAATCTAGTGGATAACAAGCATAGAATATTTTTACAAGAACCCTCCTCTTGATCCCAGCCCCCTTACAGTGGACATTGAACTAAGGGAAGGTAGTTAGTATACGTGGGCCCACCCGCCCAGCAAGATGAATTAGACGACATGTGTTGTTGTCATCCAGGTTGGGGCTCCTTGATCCCTGGCCGTAAAACTTGTAGGCCTTTTTGCCTTATTTCTTATATTTGAGCAGAGAAAAGTGTCCAACATTTATAATGGCCCTAACAAGACGCGAATTTTTCTTCCCGTTTAAGGACGGCTGCCCATATTTCACCCGACTTTTGCGTTTTGCTCTCTTCCCTCTTTATCGCTACTATTTTTATTCTCCTCACTTTGTTATTTCTCTTCTCTCCATCTTTTAAACATTTTCTAATTTTCCTCTGCATAATTCTCCTCCTCCTTCCGTCACCTCTCGTCCTTGTTCTTAATCTTTTTCATACCATTTTCTCCGCTTTATCTCTTCTTTGATTAAGCCTTTTCCTTGATTAAATCCCCTTCTTAACCTTTCAATAATTATTATTATTCTCACAGTTCTTTGTATCCTCATTTTTTTCCTTTTCTTAATCCTCCTTGTCTATTATTCTTCTTTCCCTTCATCTCACCTTCTTTATTATTATAACAATTTCATCTTTTTATTTCCCTATGCTATGCTTTCTCCTTTTCCCCCCTTATAGTGCTTCATCTTGCTCTTTTTCTCTCTTTCTTTTCCTTTGGTTAATTTCTCTGTTACTCCTATTTCCTCATCATCAATTCTGTTTACTCCATAGTTGTCATCATATCTTAATATTATTGTATTATTCTTTTTCCTTTTTTTGTCTTTTTCTCCCTTATCATGTATCTGTTCTACTGCTCTGTTATTTTCTTTTTCTCCACAATATTTAACTTTTCTGCGTTCTCTTTTGATCTATTTGATTCTCCTCTCTCCCTTCACATTTCAATCGTTGCCTCTTCTATTCTTTTCTTTACGCCTACTCCCTACTCGATCTCCCCCCTCCACCATATCTTTCCAATTTTTCCAACTTTTTCCCCCTACCTTGCTGTCTTCTTTATACTTCTTCATCTTCTTCCCTTCCTATCTCTTCATCTCCTCCTCTTCCTATTTCTCTTCATCTTTACTTTCCTCCTCTTCTTCGTCCTCTCCTTTTTTCCTCCTTCCCCTTTCTACTCCCTCTCTTACCATTTTCTCTCCTATCCATAACATTTATCCAGGTACACTTGATCTCCACTTTCTAATTTACGTGCCCATTTCGCATTCTTAGCCTACTATCTGCTTTCTCAGTTTGCGAAAGGGAAAGTATTAAAAATAAATTGCCGGCGTCGTTGGGTGCGATTATAGCCGGCGTTTTGTCATGGAAATGTGTCCTGAATAATGCACTCTACCTCGCTAGAACCACCCCCTATCATTATTCTTCAGCATGTCCGACCAATTTATTATTATAATTTTTCATATATTTCATTCGAATCCTTCGATAAGTACTTGCTTGAAAGTTTCTCATCCCCGACACATAACTTATATTGAACGTTCGACTTTTCTGAGTCGATTTTTTTGACGATAAAGGTTTTTTGCTTAGTAAGAGTTAACGTACATTGGTGCGACCAAGACCAATAAGATGCAATAGGAACACGAAATTGTATGGAGCAATGCAAATCAAAAATCAGCTCACCAGTGTACGTTGCTCTGTACAATTCCGTGTTCCTATTTCATCTTTGGTCTTGATGACGCCAATGTTCGTTCACTCTAAAATGTAGGCCTGTTGTAACTGAATAGAAATTATTGAGAATTCCAACAGGATTGATTTTTTGCTGGTGATACTTTCTTCGTTTATAATAAGTTGCATACTTGAGAAGTCAAGTCCCACCGTTTGTTAGTTGTTGAAATGGCTCATATAATATTGTTTAATAAATAACAATTCTATGTCCTGTTTATTGCTTTATAGTTTTAAATTATCTTATAATATGTTTTATCTTATGTAAAATATGTTTCTTTCGGCAATTAAATTCATTCATTCAAATGAAAATGGAATGAAATGAGAGCTGCATTGAGTAAAATGAGATGGTGAGAGGAAATGTGGTATGAGAACAATAGCAGTAGATAGCATTTTTAAGTCGATATTGTGCTCTTAATTGAACAGTTCTGGTAATTTCCATTCGTCTAACCTAATTAGTATGGCAGAAATTGAACTTCGTTAATTCAATTAGTTGATTTCCAGCATGTTTATTGTAATTGAATCAATATTGTTCATCTTATGTAATGTACATTGTTTCCTGGTATCTACTGCCATTGTTTTCCTGTTACTGCTAAAATCCTGGAAAGCATTGAACCAGGTGGTTTTCAGGATAGTGTTCCTTGTTTCCTTGAAAGCATTTTGTTCCAATCAAATTTTCCTTGATCAAATGCATCCTCTATCACTTCAAAATTTAAGCCACTGGCGGCTCCTGCCCTCGAAACAGGTGAAGTGCCCGTATCTTTTTCTGTACAGCACTTCACCTGTTTCGTGGGTACGAGCCGCCGCCAGTGAATTCAACTGAAATGGGACTCTCATTTGGAAATAGATCAAGCATCAAGTTACATGAATATTCCACCTAAAAGGATTGGAATTCACTGTATACATGTATTTCCTATGTTTTCACCGAATCGGTTATCGAGAATAGTGTGAGACTCATACATAGACGCACACACCGAAACCATCTATTGAGTATTTTATGTTTTGATATAAAAGATGTGTTTGGGAATAAAAAATTAGAAACTTATTATCATTTATATTTAAGGTGCGTTTTCCAATACACGACAAGGTCCAACGGTCGGCCTCAAGACTGCCAAATACGTGCCGGGTGGGGGTTGAGGCGTTATTCTCTTGCACGACTCGGTAGAAACGGCCAGCTATCATGATATCCAGATCTATTAGAAAATCTAAATTACTCTTGCAGTATTCAAATCAAAATGAAATGAATTCGGTAAAATTATCCCTCATAATATTCTCAATATTTTTCTCCTAGTCTTCTTTACAACAACATACTGAATCTTAAAATAGGATATCAGAGGTTATAATCTACTGCCGTTGGTCGGATGATAGCTTCTCGAGGAATTCTGTCGTATCTTCGGCTGTCAACCGCGTTTAGGAAAACGCTCCTATGAACAGAAGCAGACGCGTCTACGAGCGTCTTGTCGTGTCGTGTATAGGAAAATGCGCCTTAAGTTGAATATTTATTCATATAATAATAGCCTATTCTATTTCTTGCATGCAGAGTGTAGTGTTGTAGTGTAAGCATGTGTACTATAGTGTTGGCTATTTGATTTATTTAGGTGCATTTGCCGTGTGTGCAGGAGCGAGCGGCGAACGGGGGCGGGGGCATGGTGGGCCACCATGGGAGCGGGGGCGGCCACCACGGTGGCGGAGGGGGCGGCGCACTCGACATGCGCAACTTGGAACACTATCTCAACGACATTATTAGGAGCGGAGGCAACGCTGGCCAGGAGGGGGTGCCCGATCATCATCTAAAAGGTAGGCACACCACAATATTTGATTGAATTAATTGATCAACTAATCAAAATTGGGAAGAAGAGACGTTTTGTACTTCTACTGTGTTCCAATCTCATTGAATCTTGTAAATAAATGATAATATAAATATGATAATACAAAGCATATCGCTGATCTATACTGTACATTTGGAGATCAATCTTGTTTACATTACATTTGAGATTCAATGAGCTGTACGCTGAAAAAAAAAAATAAACAAGTGAAGTATGATAGTATATTTGTATGTACTGTATTATTTATTTAGCGTATGCTTTTATTAGTGGGGAGACCCAAAGGGTTGTTCCACTTCGCAATATAACCTCATTTTTCACAAATGAAAACATGGAGAACCATGTGGGTTATAGTTCTTTTAAAATAGTCATTTTAAAACAAAAATTTTCGATTCCAAAACATCATTAATAACAACAAAAACTAAAACACTTCACAAATACACTAGACAAAATACAACCGAAAATATAAAATTTTTAACTGTATTAGGTGAATGAGGGACAGATATTGGCAAAAACATGTTTCACTTTGCTTTGTAATGATGGTAGAATGATTGAAGAATTCTAATAAGATTGAATTGTTTGTTTATAACCAAATGTTGGACTACTGAAATTAATAGAAGATATCGTCAACTTTAGATGCTATATCGCTTACCAGCCTATACAGGTATAATTTTCTGAAATTGGTGTTTTTCGGTTCAAATGGAAGAGTGAAATAGCAATAATTTGTCGAGTCATCTCTATAGGAAAAAAGGCACAACAGGACATGGAAGTTTGCGACTCTATTTAATAAATAGTTGAAGTTAAAGCAGCGCAACATGCTTTTCCGTTGAAAAATAATTTGTTGAACGAGAGTCGAGTGAAAGGAAGGAAAACTGCGCTGCCAATTTAGAAGTGAGCTAATAGAATTTTGGAAAATGTAAACGACAAACCAAGCAGCGTGTTCTCTCTTCGTGGTCGCTAGTCTATTGTTTCTTATCGTTGGCTCAAAGTCTCCCGAGAGCCATTCTCATACATCCTTTCCATCTAGCATTCTATGTTCTGCTTCCCTCTTCTCTCTTACTCTTCTTCCCTCTTATCATATGCTTCTCTTTTTTTTCTTTTGATTTCCTACTCCTTTCTCTTCATTCCCTTCTACTACTTCTACTACTACTACTACTACTTTAGTCTGTCCAAGCAAAGAAGACCCTCTGGCAAAATAAGAAAATGTCTCCAGCTCGGTCAATATCGATCAAAAAATATTGATTTGGTCTCAAATTGTAGATCAGAATGTTTTCTACGATTGAGATCAAACCAATAATTTTTGAACCAATATTGGCCGAGCTGGAGTCATTTTCTCATCTTGCTAGTGGGGCCTTCTTTGCGTGGACAGACTATAATACTTCGTATACTTCTTCTTTTCATTTTGCCTTTTTTCTACTTCTTCTTCTTCTTCTTCTTCTACCCCTACTACCACTACTACTTCTTCTACTACTACTACTACTACTACTACTACTTCTACTTCTTCTTCTTCTTCTACCCCTACTACTACTACTACTACTACTACTACTACTACTACTACTACTACTACTTTCTTCTTCTTCTATTCTACTACTTCTACTACTACTACTACTACTACTACTACTACTACTACTACTACTACTACTACTACTACTACTACTACTACTACTACTACTTCTTCTTCTTCTTCTTCTTCTTCTTTTCCTTTTCATTTTACATTTTCTTCTTCTTTATCTTCTTCTTCTCCTTCTCCTTCATCATCTTCTTCTTCTTCTCTTCTTCTTCCCACCCTCCCTTCTCCGCTACCTCTTCTTCTGCTTTTCTTGCCCACTTTCCTGCGTTCTCTCGTCTTTCCTCACTCACTATCTCTGAAAATTTTAGTATAAATTGTTGGTGGTGTCGAGGACGGTTAATCGATAGCTGATATAGATAAGGTTGTGAAATTTTCCGGTTGAAAGCAGCTGCAGGCTGATAAATATATCAGTCGAAGTTCAGAACGCCTTTGTGGAGAGTTTTCTGACAGCCGATTGATTTTCAATATTCAGAAATTTGTTGACACGCCCGTTCCTGCAGTATTCTCATTTTAGGTTCAGTATTTTATCCAGAAAATACTTGAAGATAAGGTTTCTCAATAGAGATCTCTTTACAAACCTTGTCTTGTAAAGTAAAGGAAAGATGTGGGTACTGTAACAAGTTATTTTATGAAGCGCTAATGATTTTTATCTCGAATCCTATTGTTATGAGATTTCATGGTCATGGAAATTTATTTATTTTATTATTTAGCGTATGACTTTCAATAGTGACGAGACCTAAGGGTTGCACCACTTCGCCAGATAACCTCATTTCCCACAAACTCATCATGGAAATGGGAGATGTTTGTCGTGTGTGATGTTTGAATTTTATAAAAATTGTCTTCTTCAAATGCCTGCTCATAAAATATTTACATGAAAGTTTCAGATTTTCTCCAAAAAATCCAATAATGTTTCTTGTCCCGAAATTTTATCGATTCTTTAACTTTTCAATATGATACTAACAATAATTTTTTTCCGTTTCTCAATATCAATTCTATAAATAAACTAAATTACTGCTAACCTCATACCATCTAGTAGAATCATCTGGAGAACGTAATCCACCCTGTTGTTAGAACGACAAAGTAGCATCCAATTTTGCAGGAAACCGTGTCACACCGACAGAAGTTTCCAACTGAAATGAGTATTGTAGTTTGACAAACGAAACAAGAGCAAAGAGGTGTGGGGGGTACTTTGTGCCCCGGTTAGGTAAGCAATTGCCAGGTTACGATACTAATCCCGTCGGATGAGGTTGAAGGGGTGGGTGAATAAATCTAGTTAGTTGGACGATCGATATGTCTTTGAGAGATAAATTACTCGCAAGTTTTGTTACTTCATTAGATGAGCACCAACGTCGGATGACAACACAACTGTTGGATGAGGGCAAGTTTTCCTATTATACCTGCGAGACATGGAATGGGTTGAATAAAGAGACAAGGATGGAAATGAAGCGTCTAAAGGATGAAAGAGATGAAGATTGAACTGAGAAGGAAAGGAGAATTAGAAAGAAGAATTAGAAGAACAAAAAATGGGAAGAGAAAAAGAAAGGGAAATGAAAAGTGAAAGAGTAATGAAAAGAGAAATATCATGGAACTAAGAGTGAACTTCATCTAACATTATTTTGTTCTGATCTGTAGGTGTATGTCATGCATGAAACCCTTTGTCTCGCGTGTTCTCTCATTAGAGTAGTGCCCTTTTACCTCTATTAACTTGCTACGATCAAAAGTTCTTTGATTCCTACTCTAGCTCTATGGTATTATACTCGTACACCTCTATATGACATTTTCAGAGAGATTTCTATGATCTTTTCGATTTCAAATTATGACATGGAACGGATGTAACGGATCAATATTATTCTCATTTGAATTTAATGTTTATAAAGTTTGTTGAATCATTCATCATATATTGCTCATCAATTTATTATAAAGAATATAGTGGTTTTCAACTCAAATCATCAAAAGTTGCACTTGGTTCTACTGTTTTACTCTATCAGTATGATTGTTCCAGTTTACATGATTATTTCTGTGAGAATTTGATAATCCTATAAGATTTAAAGGTAATCTATTCCTTTCTTATTGTATGTATAGATGGCGCATTGGAGGAATTGATACGTGCTGGTCTGAAAACCAGAGGTTCCTAATTCAATTCTTTATCGGGGAACAATATTTTTTGACTACAGGCTTTACGGCCAACCCGTTTCTCCAAGGAAACGATAAGCCGTCGGTAGCCTAAAAAGTAGTGGTTCTGTTTCATCCTCCCTCTTATTACCCACTCACTGGTCTAGAAGCTCATGTGGGCATCACCTTCGGATAAAAGAAGTTATATCAATTTAAAGCTTCAAGAATAATTAAATAATATCGAATTAACAATCATAAAATACTTAGAAATATGTATGACGTCTATAACACTATTAGAAAAGAATTTAATGAAGAATTTTGATTATCTTGAACATGAAAAGAAAACAAAAAAGTTCCAATCTTCCATTTCTACAATCATATTGAAAAGGCGCATATTAATTTCTGGACTTCAGAATTGACAGCCGTAATTCAAAAGATGTTATAAACTTTCCTTGAAGCAATTCATATAACCTTGCATTTTAGAAATTCGAATCATGTTTCAATTCCAGATTTTCCAAACAAGAAGTCACCTAGAATGCACAGCTATTCAAACATTCATACAACAAACAGCTAATCTTGATGATAATGGAATAGCAGCCGAATAATCCAGTTGGTTAACTGAATAAGCTTGTTAGTTGGGCTGATGAATAAGATTTGGGGCGTATAGGTCACTCTGGCTGAGAAGACACGCCGTTTAAATGTAAAGTGTATAGAGGTAGGTGTCTTCTTAGCCTATAATAGTAGAAGTGTATAGGGGCAACTGTCGACCAATGGGGCGCCGAGAATGTCACAGACAAATTACACGATACACGAGATGTAGTGTTTATGGGAAGGGGGGGTTCAATCGAGAATACGGATGGGGGAAGTGGGAGGGAGTGGTGCTGAAGGTGACAATTTGACCTTGACGCATGCTGGCGATAAATGTGTCAGGTTCGGGGAGTGGGGGATCGTAGAAAGTAATTCATTACCTTTAGTTGTTGAGGGGTTGATGGGTTGGTGAGTAGCTGAGGGGGATTTGGGTGATAGGAGGAGGGTGAAGGAGAATAAGTAGGAGAAGGTAGAAGAGGAAAAATACGGTGGTAGAGAAAGAGGAAAAAAGGGAAAAAGGAGAAGTTGTTGGTGATTACGGAAAATGGAATGCATGAATGAGAAAAAGAAGAAAAACAAGAAGAATAAGAAGGAGAATTGAGGGAAATGTTGCTGATGGTGCTGTAGAATCGAGAACGCGAAGACGCTGAGAGAATAGTGTTGAGTGAGAAGGGGGAGGAGGTAGAAGAGGTGATGAAGGATACATCAAAGAAGACTGTCGATGGTAGTGGTGAAGAGGTATAAAAGGAATGAAATAGCTGATCACTAAGCAGAAACTACTAGCATGCAAAATAATAGGAGAATTCACGATAGAGGTATAGAAAAGCGAGGAAGAAGTGAGAAAGAAAGTATTGAAAGGTGAAAAATAAGAGGTAGAAGAGAAAGAAGGAAATAACTGTGAAGGGTAAGAGAATTGAGAAAAGTTGATAAAACAGGAGAAATTATTATAGGATGAAGAATGTAAGGAATAATGTGAGTGAAGGATAATTAGAGGAAGATGAACCAAAAATCTGTATTGTATTGTCAACACAAAAGTAGATGAAATGATAAAAATGTTGAATTTTTTCTATGTCTAATAAACAAATCGTTAATTCCCAGTTCTCCTTGGAATCAAACAAAACTAAAAACTTCTGTTCGTCCCTTGATGAGTGTAGCTATTCTGATAGCATTTAAAACTAAATGTAATTGAATATAACACCCTTTAAATAATAATTACAATTAAAAAATATGAAATAAAAAATATCTTTTAAAAGGGTACTCTGATTGAAATTATTATTTAAAGTTTCAAAAAATACAGTAGCCCTACAAGAAAAGAAGCACCCTCTAACAGTATATGTATACCCTATAACACCCTAACTAACTATATGGAAATGAGTTGTGATAAAAATGAACGAATAATGATCAAAAGAATACTGAAGAGTAAAACAAAATGAATAATAAAAGAGAGTAGATAATTTGTCAGGAACAAAATATGAGGAAGAGGAAAACGGTAAGAAGGACGAAGATTGAAAATAGAAGAAGTGTAGCGGGGTGGTTGTGTACTGTGGGTGGTGGAGTTGCCATGGCAATATTGAAAGGAGGCCTGAAGCAAGGCGTTGCTCATCGCTCATTTTTTGTCGCTTGTAGCATGCGGCAACGAGGCACGTGCAAATATCACTCTATAGCATTTAATTACATGCAGCTATGAAAGTGTATAGACGTGCGCTTGCACTCTCTCAACCCTAGCTGAATTATTGGCTGCTCATTTTTTCCCCTCTCTCATTTTCTTCTCTTCCAATTGCTTTTTACAATGTTCTATTCAACTTGCTTTGGGTCTTGTCTGTCGGGAAAGTACAAATTTTTTAACGTGATTTTCATCTACTTCCCGACAAATGAAATTTGAATAAAATTGGTGACAAAATGTATTATTTCATAAATCCATAACATAGAGGAGTTTGAAGACGGCAGAAAATTTATCATCTTCAGTCGGATTTAAAACGTTGGTTTTTAGAAGTTTTTCCGAATATATTTATTTTTCTTCTACTGCGTCTGTCATTTCTGACACCTTCCTTCTTTAATGAACTGTATGATTTATCACGTTTCATATTTCTGCTCCCCTTGCCTTTTTTCATCCTTAAAACTTCGAAACTGACGTCGGAAATAAAGGGGGTATCGTTGGCTCCGTGTGCTCTTCAACAGCTGATGTCAAATTGCTGATAGAGTCGTAATTAGCCTATATCAAGGTGTATTGAATAGGCTGTATACATACACCTTGTACCTATATTATGTTTTTTAAATCAAAAGAGACAATAGATGCTCTACATCAGATATTACATCACGTTCAGATTCAGATTCAGATTCAATCACTTTATTCATGTAGATTCAAATCCTATGCTGTAAGAATAAAAATAAATGAAAATTACACTAATTACAATCGAGAGATTAGATTATTCACTTTATCCAAGTATAGTACAGCATTTACGATCTTAAATCCTAGATTCTAAAAATTAAACATAAATCTAATTACAGGATTGGTTCAAATAAGAAATACATATGCAAGGAACTTACAAAATTACAGATATATAGGATCTAATATTATTACTGTTATAATATGATTGTGGTGTATCTACATGTAATGGCGGAGTTTGGACAAAGATGTCCATTCTTGGAGAAGGATATGCAAGGATATCCCTCCCATTAACACTCAACCGTAACAAATTTTTTACTGATAGATTCGACTGACAATTGATTTAATGAATTTTACTATATGAAATTGTAATAACGTAAACAAAAATGTGGAATGGATACTGTAAACACGTTCAAGAGAGAAACGAAATCACTTGATGTTCTTGCGTTAGCTATAGGCTACCAAAATACATTTTTGATTCGAAAATTGAATTCATTAAGGAAAAATTGTGGGCGTGGGAATATTTATGATCATTGAAAATAATCGGATAATCCCTCAAGAATTCCAATATTCTCTCACAAGTGTTAAAACAAATCATAGAATTTCACTCGTTTTTTGTAAAATTTAAAGCTGCAAAAAGTAAAACTTGAAATAATTAAAATCAAAGTACCCTCTTTAAAAAAGTATTTAAAAAAAGAGTACTTTGATTTCAATTATTTAAAATTTTAACAGTTGCCTTAAGAGAAAATAAGTACTGCAAAAAGTAATAAAGATGAAATCGGAATGCTACTATAGTGGTTTATTAGTCGTTATTTTGTCCTTTCCATATCTATTAACCCTCTCCATGGCCATTTTTTCATTCTATTTTTTCATTCTATTTTTGAATTCTATTTTATTCATCAGACCAGATAACCACGTGATCAATCCCAGACACATTCAATATTGAGAAGTTATCAATCTGCATGAGAGCACTTTCATTCCGATTCATATTTATTCAATTTGCAATACACGTCGCATTCATCAGGCTAGTCTGATCCTGGTGCCTAGTCTGGACGGATGTCAATGGGGATTTGATTGGGTCCAATTACTTTGATTGACGTTGGTACCATCCGATGGTGACTAAAATTAATACGAAGGTAAAGTCTGTCCAAGCGAAGAAGACACTCTGGCAAAATGGAAAATGACTCAAGCTCGGTCAATATTTGTTCAAAAATTATCAATTTGATCTCAAATTGTTGGAAAAAATTTGATCTACAATAAATAACAAACTTATAATTCTTGAACAAATATTTACCAATCTGGAGTCATTTTCCTATCTTGCCAGAGGGTCTTCTTTGCTTGGGCAGACTATATCAGGAGAGTGAGAAATAGAGCATGATAAGAAGAGAGAGTAGTGATGGAGCCTTGACAGTGAGAGAGAGAGTGTTAGATACAAAGAGAGAGATAAAGAGAGAGAGAGAGAGAAAGAGCGAGAATGAGGAAGAAACTGTGAGTGAGAATGGTAGTGATAGAAAGTTTGAGAGACTGAAATGGTGAGAGAGATAGAGATTAATACTTGATAATGAAACAGTATGAGATTACGTATATGAAGAGAGCTAAACGAGAGAGAATTTGAGAGAAAGAGACAGTTATTCATTGAGAAAGAGGAAAAGAGCAAAAGAGACTGATAAATGTGTGAGAGAGTGAAAGAGAAACTCAAATAGAGTGAGAGAAAGTGAGATGGATGAAATAGTGTCGCAAATGGAATCGTATTTCTGTTGGTGGGGTGGGGAGTGGCAAAGCAAAGCAATGGAACCAATATCCGCTTTCCATCCACCGGAAACTAACTCTTCTCGGCCCTAGTTTTCCAATAAGTCGCCCTGGTCTCCGAATCCACCTCACATACATTTTCATCACCTCCCCGACCTCCCACCGTTCTCTGAAATTTCCTCTATTCTTTCCTCCTGCATCTTTCAATCATTTGGTAGGTCTAATGTGACTTTTTAAGTAATGAGTATTGGGGTTGAAAAGCCAACACATTAAAAATTTAAAATGCGGTTGTGATGTTAAAAAAGATAGAAAGAGGTGTTGTGTTATAGAGGTTCTTAGGTATAAAGCAAGTCTCAACTTCAATCATAATTGGAAATCATTATAGAACTTAGTGAAAATATATAGAATGTAGCGTTATTATAATGTTGTATTTTTAAATAAGGAAATAATTCATTCATTACAGTAACAAAAAATTAACTAGACTTAACTAGGAAATTTACTTGGCAGTAGCATGGGCTACTATTGTATTCTATTCTGATATAATATATAATATTTGAAGCAAAAAAGTTGGGCGGATTTGTCTTACTCTTATATGTGGTAATCTATTGTTCCTTCTAATTTCAAAACCATCATCCAGGTATAACTAAATTACAACTCCAATTGGCAACATCAGATGTTGTCAATCATCAGCAACACATTGTCAACAACATCAGCTAAGCACACAAGGAGCAGTCGAAACTGCCTAACGTTTTGGCGTCAGCTATACATTTGTAGAATCGTTGGAAATCATATGCAGGGCACATCAGTGATGTCTTATTACTTCCCGTATGTTTCCTGTTGAGCCATCCAATATTAGAACAATAGCCAACATACATCTGCATGGAGGTACAGTTCCACAATTGACCAAAGGCATTCTGAACATTGGTGTCATGTTTGTATTCAACATGTACAAATTGTGGAGTCAAGATCTGCTGTACTGTACTGGGTATAAAGTATAGATATACCGAGTATAGTGCTGTAAGGATGGTATATTTGTGTTAACAGTAGACAGGTATGGATAAAGTGGAAGTTGCTCATATGAGACACGCATACGAGGTATCCGGTAGTTGTGTCGTCGGGAATTGTGTCAACAACGCGTCTGAAATTATTGTCCATTGGGGAGTTTTGGATGATAGGAGGGGAAGGAATAGGAGAGGGAAGGGTGTAAAGTGAGAGGAGGATGATCTTGATGGGGAAGAGGAGAATGTTGATAATGTTTGTTATAAGGGAAACGTTGGAAAATCTTTTATAGGACAATTCTAGGATAAACATGTTGTAAAATTGAGAGAAGAAGATGGAATAAGAAGAAAAATTCAAGACCCTTGTCGAGTGAAAAGAGAGAATGTGGAAAAAGAGTAGAACAACATCAAATATGAGAAGGTAAAAGAAACAAATGGGGAGAAAGAAGGTGAGAATAACTGGAAGACAATAGAAAGTGTATTGAAGGAGAAATCAAGAAAAAGAGGAAATTGGAAATGAAAATAGGTTTGAATTAGAAGAGTAGACAGGAAAGTATGAAAAATATGGGGAACTTGAATATCGAGAAAGAGTGAGAGGGTAGAAATGGAAACAATATGACGAATGAACATCTCTCTTGATTTTAGAAAAAGAAGAAGAAGAAGAAGAAGAAGAAGAAGAAGAAGAAGAAGAAGAAGAAGAAGAAGTGGGGGAAGAGGAATAAGAAGAAGAAAAAGAAGAAGAAGAAGAAGAAGAAGAAGAAGAAGAAGAAGACGACGACGAAGAAGAGGAAGAATAAGAGGAAGAATAAGAAGAAGAAGAAGAAGAAGAAGAAGAAGAAGAAGAAGAAGAAGAAGAAGAAGAAAAAGAAAAAGAAGAAGAAGATGATGATGAAGAAGAAGAAGAAGAAGGTGAAGGAAAAGAAGAAGAAGGTGAAGGGAAAGAAGAAGAAGGTGAAGGAGAAGGAGAAGAAGTAAATGTAGAAAAAAGCAACGTGAAAGTGAAAGACGAAGAAAAATTCCATGAAGTGGAAAAAGATGAGAAGGTGAAGAAAATGAAATAAATCAATGTATGCAATCATGAACAAGAGTTCTACATAATATACTATACAAGAGTGAAAGTAATATAAATAATAGTAATAGAGAATGAGGTTATAATGAGAAAAGAAGTGGAGTAGATGATGAAGAGACAGAGGAATAGGAGTAAGAGAGCAGCGATGGTGATGTTCTGTTTACGGGAGTGCAGGGTTCCTGAAACAAACAATGCAATGTGATATGACGTATGGTATGAGATATGCTTGCATAAATGCAAACAGTACCTTTACCCAACCAAACATGCTGCCTTGTTTGTAACCAACTGAATCATTCATGTTTCCAGCACAAGGTGACGAGTTAGATGCTGGGTGAGTATTTTGGGTTCAGCAGAACTATGAACATAGTTCTAAAACTATAGTTCTATGGGTAGAAACCGCCTAGGTGCAGTTTGCAGTTATAGTTTCAATGTAAATAATGTAATACGTGGTCCGTTACTGTGTTTGAGTTGGTTGGTGAAATGTTGACTGGTTGGTTATTCATGACATGAGGAATATTTTGAATACTGTATTATGTTATGATGCAAAGTGTCCAGCTGAATCCAGTTTACCTCCTTCTTCCTCATTTTATTGTCATAATTCTTTAATTCTGTTTCTCACTCTTTTCTGTTTTTTCCTTCATTCTCTTCTTCCTTCTCCGTTTTTCCAAACTTTATCCGTGTTTCTTTCTTCTCTGTTTTCAACATACTGTGGTTAATAAATGAAAAGACAAGATGTTGTCAAACCACTGATTTATTACAAAATCGAGATACCGGTTTCGGTTGTTACACCATCATCAATCTCTGGTAAACTAAAACTTATCGTACAGAGCAGCAGTATTTATACTATCGGTAAAGCACTTCTATTGGTAGACGTTTGAGCCTATGGCCGTGAACGTCTGCCATTGGCCTGGACAAGCTCCTCCACGATTAGCGGTTCATTCAAACATTACAAAATGGCGATTCAAACGAGATTCAATTGAAGATCAATAAATAGCTACAATAACTAACGAAACTGGTATCTCGATTTTCTAATAAATCAGTGGTTTGACAACATCTAGTCTATTTATCTATTTATTATGGACTAGCCCGCAGGCTCGCTTCGCTCGCCTTCTCCGGCTAGCCAGGGGCACCTTCTCCGCCCCCTGGACCCCCGTCTGTATCGGCAGTGTAAGTGAGACAAACAGGCTCGCTTCGCTCGCCTGCAAATTCCGTTCAGAACGGGTTCGAAATTTATTGAACACAGCATTTTTGGACCTAATCTGGACCTGTTTACCAAATTTTAAATTTCTCTGCCAATTGGTTCTCGAAAAATGTGAGAAAAACTCCGAAAAATAGTTGAACGTTTATATTAAGCGTTATACCAATACCTTCCCAATACCTTGGGAAGTATATCGAACATGGTTTGAAACTTGATTCAATATCTTCTAAATTAGTTCATCTATAATCTCGCTGAATCATTGCATGATTTTACAGAAAGGATTCGTCTTTTCAAGGTGGAAGATATGCAACCCGCAATACATTTACAATTTTGAAAAAGTGATTACTGGCGTACTCTTGAACGGATTTCAAAAATATTTTAACACAACATTTCTAAACCTTATATGAACCTACTCACCAAATACCAACATTTTCTACCGATTGATTCTCGAAAAAATTGAGAAAACGCCAAAAAACTATAGAAAAACTTAAATATTTGGCGTATCCTTATGAAGTTTCAAACATCCTTTCTTAGCGCGCGTCTAAACGTCCAACTTAACATGCCTGCCAAATTTGAACGCATTCGGTTCAGTAGATTTTTAGTTCTGCTGATGAATGAATGAATGAATCAGTCAGTCAGTCAGTGCCATTTCGCTCTTATACATATAGATAACTACCACAATATCACCTTCACAACTACTCAAATACTGTGCTTATCAAACTGTGTCATTCTCCTGTTGAATTTTTGATTAAGATTTTCTTGATTGTGTCTTCTTTGTGTCTTATCATCATCTCTCTATCATAATTTCACTAATTCTCAGTTTTTTTCATCCTATATTCTTCACTAGCTAGCCTACGTTATTCTCCTTATCCTTTCCTCCTTGTCTTCCGCTCCTTCCTCTTCACACCCTTTCCCCTCCTTATTTCCCTATTGTTTTCCTCACCTTCCTCCTCACAACCTCTCTCTTCCTTATGCCTCCTCCTGTCTCTTTTTTTTCCCATCCTATACTACCTTTTCAACTTTTTTTAGAGTTCTACTAGTTACTTTCATTCTTTGTCCTTATGTCTACCTCAATCTTCTTTACGTTTCCTCCTCTATACAGTCTTCTCATCCTGCTTCCTTTCTCTTATTCCTATTCTATACTGCTTTTTTCACTTTTATCGCAGTTCTTCTAGTTGCTTTCATTTTTTATTTCTCTTCATGTTTATCTTAATCTCCGTTACGTTACCTCCTCTGTACAGTCCTCTTCTTTATGTATATCTAATACGATTTTTTCTCGTTAATACTCTTTCTGTCTTTGATTTTTTGCTTTTTTGTCTTTGTCTTCATGTCTTCCTTCTTCTTCGTTACATTTCCTTCTCCATACAGTCCTCTTTTTTGTCATCTTATTCGTCCTCTTTTCCTCTTCATTCCTACTCATTCATTGCTCCTTTTTTCTACTTTCTCCTTCTAATCTCACATCTTCTTCCTATCCTGAAAGAGGGAACGAAGATGGAAATTTTGTGAGAGTAGTTGCAGCTATGCGTAAACTGTTGTCAATGCGCAACTGATTAACATTTCAAGCAAACTCGTTACTGCTGCGCTCACAATTAGATATTCACGAGATGCTCCGAACAAGTACTGCACACAATGCCAGCCAGACTTAAGACTTGATGAAAACATTCTGAGAGCGATGGCCGAATTCGCTTGTCCTAGTGTCTTTACTTCTCTTTCTTCTCACTTCATCTTTCTTCTAGTTCTTCTTCTCTCGATTTAATTTTGTCTTTGTTCAAAGTACTTCATCTCCATTTCTCAGACTATCCTGACTTTGACTGTAACTCCTATTTTCTGGAGAATGTAACACCCTATTTTTTGGTATCGGTCCTTTTTGGCTTTTCTCCTTTCTACTTCTTCTACTTGATCTTCTTCTTTTTTCTCAATTCTCTTTTTTTGACATAGTTCCATTTCTATCTCTCCTCTCTCTTCTCGTTGAAAGCTGCAGCGCAATTAGAACGAATCTGAATATTCATGGTAAGCATTGAAGGATGAAGTGAAGTGTGCTTGAGAATATTGTCGTTTGTCCTCATGTACCCTTTTATTCTTCTTTTTATACTTTCCTCCTTTCTCTCTTCCATTTTTTCCTTCCCCGAATTTCTTTTCCTCTTCTGCTTTCTCTCTTTTAACCTCTCCTTTTCCTTCTTCTCATTTTTAGTACTCTCCTTCTCCATCTCCTTTTCTTCATCTGTTACTTCCTTCCTCTTGTTGATTTACTTCCTCCTTTCCGTATTTTTACTTCAGTCTTGTCTTCAACATTTCTTCAAATATAAAAATATACGTTAAGATTATACATGTGTAAGATGTTAGTCAAGAGAAGAGGGAAAATAGAAAAACAGGAAGATATGTGTTGAGATTAGGCTATATGTTTACAATGTTTGTGGAGAAAAGAGGCAAAAGAGAAAAAACGGAAAGAAAAATTGAGAGTATGATGAGAATTGATGAATGGGATAAAGCAGAATTTGGAGAAGCATTGTTCAACCAATAATGTAATCTTCGACTCCAATGATCCTTCACCCGTGAATTAGCAATAAGAAAGTCGGTTTGAATAATTTAGCCGCGGAATTGAATTAGCAATTGTACAGGAATTTCAATTTGAATAACAGATTGAAAAGTCGTTGAGATCATCCTATTAATTGATTGCGAATTTCCAATTATCGAGTAGAATAATTGTTTCATGGTTTATAATTGTTCATGGGGTGTTTGATGGTGTAGCGTTGGTAATTATCACTTTGTAATCATCGATAAAATTGTAAAATTGCAACTGATGTTTAATTAAGAAATACCCAAACTTTTCTGAGTTTATTTCGCATCCTAATGTCTTATATTCTCGTTCCAACTTGTAATCAGATAATTGTCGATAATTTCATCATTTGAAAATCAAATTATGGAGAGTGACAGTGTTGATAGTTCTAATTATTTCTTATTCACTTTAATTCATTCAAAATTGAAGGAAAGAGCTTGTGGAAAAAAATATTGATAAATCTTGAAAATCCTCATGGTTTGAGTCTCTAGTCGTCTTCCCAGTGGGAGATTAATGATTGAAAACTCATTATTCAATGTATTTTCACCGATTGAAGCTATTTCAATATAAAGGACAACCTATCTACTCAATCGAGTATTGGTGCCTAAATTTTCATTGAATAATTTCATTGAAAAAAATTGGAATCCACTTCCTCTTTCGAAGTAAAGCACTTCCTACTTCTACTTCCGTATTGAAGATAGGTAATCTATGGTCGAGAATGAAGAACGCATGCCTTATGGACGTAAAAGAGGATATGTATATTAGGTATGAGATTTTTTAAAGAACGTAATCTGTTATACCGAAGCTGTTTTGCATCCGTTGAAGCCCGCTTGGCCGATTATGAAAACGATTATTAGGGCTAAACGTGTATTCGCCGTTGAATCCGAAATTCTCGAAAATACATCAGTAGCTCCTTGGATTGGAATCCAACATCCCGTGGAGGAGGAATTCGGTATACTTGGAAAGTATACAGGGTAACTGTACTGTGTGAATGGAGGGAGGATGGATGCTTTGAGAAGGCTGAAGGATAACTCGCATGAGCCGTTCTTATTGAGAAATGGATTCGGGCGTTCATTTCTTTTGCGCGGCACCCCTTTTTTCACGCACCCTGTGGGATTTCTTTGCGTGGCTCACTTGCGGAGGATTCCTTTTCCTCTTCTTCTTCGTTTTCTTATTCTTTTTTCCTTTTTCTTATTTTTCTCTTTCTTCTCTTTATTCTGCGGCGAATTCGGATATAAATTCAATCAGGCGCGCTATTCACAGCAACCAGCCCGCAGCGAGTGAGTATGTGGCTGGTTCTTTGGTGCAGATTATTTTCTCTTTTTGGAGTCGCGCCGAAGGGACCGATGGAACTTTTCAAACTGATTTCCAGTCGATACACTCTCTTTTTCAAACATTTCCGGGAATGAGTTCAGGGTGGTCTTAGTTGGTCTTATTTGGTGTAGAAATGGAATATGTCATAGTACCAACCACTAATACTAGAATTAATACTTGTAATTTAATAATCCTAGTATCAGTAGTACCAACGTTACTTTGGTCGTTGAAACAATAGAAATATACTATGATGTTCTTTGGATAATCGTATCAAAGGTAACTAGATTGTTGAGTTAACAGTCATCGTCCATCTGCGCGGTGACAAGAATGAAAAAATATTATTTCTGACGTCACTCACACCATACACTCTGATTTAAATACCATTGAATAGTTAATTAGATTGCTAAACAGCTGTGGTGTCGCTGACGTCAGAACTCAGTTTTTTCCAGGCTGGTTGCGCGTGACTATAACCTCTTATTTAAAATAATATAAAATAAAACCTTTTATATAATCTAATATTTTGAAAAATTATGTTGAGCAAAAATTTTTATTCATATTCTAGATGATTGAAATAGGCTTATTCATCTTTCCTCACCCTGTACTGAATATTCTGTACTTTTATCATAGTACTGTATACCAGAATTGTTCAAGATATATTAAAATATATTTAAGCCATTTATCAAACTTTTCTAATACACTGCAACTCTAACTCTCATTTGAAGTCATTCACCTGGAGTTGGAACTTTGTGTGAAGGTAGTATTGTTAATAATATTTTATGAGGTGATTTATGAGATGTTTTGAAAAGCAAAGAAACACGACAGAGCCCAGCCAGACAGCTGAAATAATTCACTGCGTGCATTTAATAGATAGATACAGCGCACTTCATAACACTGCACCTGAGACTACTTTAAAATTATTATCTCGCAAAAGCGGAGTGTAGGGTTTCAGATGAAGGGTTCTTTCTACTTTTTTTCTTCATTGTCATTCTCCTCTTGTCCTTTTGTTACCGCTTATTTTCTTTTTTCTTTTCCCCAACTATTTTCTATTGCTCCCAATCTTCTTCGCAGATTTTATCTCGTTCTTCCTTCAATTTTCTTCAATTTTTCACCTTAGATGATCCAAGTGTACTCATTTCATGAATATTTTTCAAATTTTAGGTTTCTGCTGAATAAACTCATCTACTGTATATGATTCAGCTCTCATTTTATTTCTCTTGTTTTTAATCCTTTATTTTTACTTCCTCGATTTTTGCACGACTTTTCCTCATTCTAATCGAATATTCTTTCTCTTTTTTGCCTTCAATATTCTACTTACTGTTTTTCTTCCCGATGATTGACATTTTTAATTTTTCTTGTTTTCTTCTCCACCCTTGTTTCTCGTCTTCTCACTCCCATTTCTCTGCTGTCATTATTTCCTTTCCTCTTCTTTTTCAATTAATTCAGCTTGATTATGTTGTTTCCTCTCCTTTCCATCTCGCTTTCTTTTTTTCTTTCTTCTATCTCTCTCTTCTTCTCTTAATTCCTTTTATTACTCTAACTCTTCTTCTACTTCATGCTCAGTTACTTGACTCCTCTTTTACTCCACATTCCTTCTCCTCCTTCCTTCTCCCAAATCTTCCAGCCTGAAACCCTAAGGTTACAAGTACTGTTATATAGGCGGCTCGTACCCGCGAAACAGGTGAAGTGCTCGCATCTTTTACTTTACAGCACTTCACCTGTTTTGTGGGGACGAACCGCCAGTGGTAACAAAAAAGAGTTGAATCTCCTATCTCGTCGCCATTCGCCTTGATTTATTTGCAGCGAGACGCTGCTTTGCTTACTCCATCTCAATCATAATTTATCAGTCAAGCAATATGCAGTGCAATCGGTACACAGTACTTGGCTGAAAGGTTGCGCTTCGCCCCAAACTTCTATACTAAAAAGTTTCTGTTGTTCGATTGTACCTGCATCGCTTTGTCTTTGTCACTCCAGTGAGACTGTCATTTTTATTTATTTGTTGCCCACCTTATTCACATCTCTTTCGCTCATCTCCTTAATAAATCTCCTCTCTCCTCTATCTTCTATTCCGCAAATCTTTCTCTTTCTCCTCCTTCGCATATCTTTATCTTTCTACTTCGGATCTTTATCATCGGTATCATTGGTGGTATCTTTTATAAAGCTTTTCAGGTTCGAGTTAGTATATGGGTTTCATGAAATTGAGGTTAGAATAGAATCATGATTACCAGCCGGAGGAATTTGAGGTTATGTGAACTGGATAGTATTATTTTATTCTATTCGCTCGTGTGGTTATGTCGAATGTATTATTAACGTATCTTCGAGAATAAGGATTGACTACATCTAGAAATTCTGCCTTCTTTGAAATTTTATTATCAATGGGATGGAATGAAATTGATTGTTTGAAACATTGGAGGAATACCAATTTAATACAATTCTTAAGAATAATTACATATTAGAATAATATCAGTGTGACAAGCTTTGTATAGACTTGGGATTAACATGTTTTTGTAATATAAAATTAAATGCAACGAATATCAACAAAAAATAATTAGAAACCACAAATTTCTTGAATTGATCTACCCCCATCAAAACAAATTCTATCAAATGAAACAATAATTATTCATTGTGAACTTGAAGGCAATCTCTTATTAATTGCTCTAATGAACTGGAACAATCTCAATATCCTACGACCACATTTTCTATCCCGCAGCTTGTGATTCTAACGTATGTCATGTGCAGGGTCAATTTTCACTTCCCTGGAGAGAACAGTTACCATGTTCTAGAGATTGGGCTGTTACTTGTATCAAGTATTTTATTCACAGAGCATTTTCGAGCAGTAAGTCGTGTGTGTGCGTGTGTGGGGAGATGTTACAATTCAATTTGCGTGAAGCGGCTTAATAAGGGAATTCTGTAAGAACTTGACACGTGCGCTCATGAGATCGTGCTATTAAGGGTTCCGAAGGGGCGACAAGAATAAGATGACGAACAAGAAGATGAGAGGAAATAGGAATCAAGAGAAGATGAATAAAAAACAATACGAAAGAAGTGGGCGAGAAAGAAGAGAATTATAGGAATAAGAAGAAGAATGAAATAGATATGAAGGGAGGAGAAGAAAGAAGAGTCGAAGATGCAGGAGGACAAGTAGGAGATAATAAGTATCTACATTAATATGTAGATTAAGTAGAAAAAGGAACGTGAAATTTAGGGAAAAAAGAGGATGAAATAGGTAAAAGGAGAAGTGTGTTTCCAAGAGAAATGAGAACTGAGAGTTTACGATACATAACCCGTTATAATAATTACATCTCATTGGAAGATATGATTATAGAAAAGAAGGGAAGAGAACGGAGGAGAACGATGATAAAAAAGAGGAAGAGAAACACAAAATGGCAGATGAAAAAGAGATTGGAGAAAAGGTTACTATCAGGAAGTGTTAGTCCAATTGTGAGTTTCCTCAGGAATGAAGAAATGTCAACAATAAGAAGTTAATAGGTGATGAAGAAGAATTAATATGAAGGTGAGGGAAGTTTAATGAGAGTAGTAGAAGAAGATTGGAAGTCTAAGAAGGTACAGAGGTTAGAGGAAATGAAAGAAGATGAGAAAGAGAACAGAAGAAAGGGATTAAGAGATAAATATGAAGTTGAAGGAACTAAAAGAAGCTGGACTAGTGGGTGGATTAGTGGAAAGAATAGAAGTTACGAAGGAGATGAAGAAGAAGAAGGATAAGAAGAAGAATAAGAAGAAGAAGTATAATTGAATAGTAGGGGGGAAGAGTTAATTTCCACAGAAATGAAGAAATGTGAAGAATTAGGAGTTAATATAGGTGATAGAAGGATAAGAATTGATATGAAGGTGGAAAACGTTCGACGAGAGAAGTAGAAGAAGATAAGAAGTGTAAGAAAGTACAGAGGAATTGAAAGGAGATTGAAAAGAGAACGGTAGTAAGGGATTAAGAGATGAGAGATGAATATCAAGTTGAAGGAAATAGTAGAAAGTGGAAGCGGTAAGTGGATTAGTGGAAAGGAATAGAAGTTAAGAAGAAGAAGAAGAAGAAGAAGAAGAAGAAGAAGAAGAAGAAGAAGAAAGTATAATTGAATAGTAGGAAGGAGAGAAGAGAATACTTAGAAGGAGAAGGGAAGAGCATAATTATGTTAAAGTAGGCGAGGATCCTGGCTAGAAATACTTGATTTCCTCCCATACCAGTATGTAGTTTGAATGAGGTGGGAGCCATCTTTTGTAGTGAAGTTCCTGCACGAAATTACACACACTTGTGAGCCAATTACACGCGCGACTCTCTATATAACTTCTACTTAAATACCGGGTCGAGCTCCAGCACCTACTCGCACAGCAGCTCCCTGGTTGGTTGGGGGTTGAGGCTAAATGGGTGGATGGAGAAGTGAGAAAGTAGGGTATAGGAGAAAGGAGTAGAAGGGTAAAGCTAGGAGTGGAAGAAGTATAATGAGGGAAGTAGAAGAAGATCAGAAGTATAATCGGTATAGTCAGTCCAAACAAAGAAGACATTCTGGCAAGATGGAAAAATGACTCCAGCTCGGTCAATATTGATTTAAAAATTATAAATGTGGTTTAAAATTGTTGGGAACATTCTGATCTACAATATGAAACCAATCTTATAATTTTTGAACTAATATTGACTGATCTGGAGTCATTCTCTCATCTTGCCAGAATGTCTTCTTCACTTGGACAGACTATAAATATCTTTAAAAAATTGGGATGGAAAGAATGAAGATAGATGGAGTCGAGACCTATTGAGAAAGGAAGGATGAAGCTAAAAGGAAAGCTGTTTTTTGTTGTAAAAAAGTGATAATTAGTGGAAGAACACGGAAAATGGTATATGTTAAAAAAGGTTCAATCATTAATGAACAATCATAATGACAGTAATAAATACATTCTCTTTCTTTGTTTTTTCTTGTTTGTCACCAGTTGTTATTGTTCATCGCTAGTAGTTGAAAATTTAGAACATGGAATCTGAAGAATGATGTTGATAGAAGAGTAAAACTAGTATTGTATTATTGTATGAAACTAGAGGAAAAGAAACAAAGAGGGAAAGGAAAAGAAGAATTCAATGAGTACAGAAAAGTTCAGAAGAAAGGAAATAAAATGGAGACATCCACAAGAGAACTATTAAATAAGAAGGATGGAAGAAGATGGAAAAACATGAAAATATAGAATCTCGAAGTAATTTCAGTGGATTGTTATGACACTGGGGAAAGTTGAGAATGATCATTACTTCAATACTTTATTGGACTATTTGAAGTACATGGACAAGGAAAACGACATATGAACTAGGAAATATGAGAAATGGAAGTACAGTATACAGGAACAAACGAAATCAGTTACAGAATACTCAAGAAATTTGAAAAGAGATTATGAAATAAAAATTTAAAGAAATATTCAACTTAACTGTGTGGGAAGAAAGGCAGCATGTTCAAAAGATTTTAATCAAAAATACAAAATTATAGTGGAAAAACTGAGAACACAACACAATAATGTAGGAAATTGGGAGGAGACTGGCTGTAGGGAGTACGAGTCCCAGGTGTAATACACGTACTAGTCTATTGCACAGCTGTTCCGGCAATTTAAACTGAGATGATGGCCGTCTCCTGTCCAGGAATGCTATAGCCCCCTGCCTCGTTGCTGATATTAACATTTCCCGTGCATCAGTCTGTGCGGATGTCTTGCTGAATTTACCGTGTCTCGGCTGGAAGCCAGGAATTCCAGGAGTCACACGATGCTACAAGACATCCGAGACACTTGAGAGCGAACGCGACAAGAGAGAGAATGGATGTTTAGTGAGCAAAATAAAGAGAAGGAAAGAGAGAGTGGAAGAGAAAAGGTGTGAGAGAGATTAGATTATATTAGATTTCTTTATTCATTTAGATAGCAACAAAATATTTATGCTTGGTTTCTAGATTACAAGAGTTATTATTAAATCTAATTTTTCAGATTACAAGAGTTATTATTAAATCTAATTATTCTACTATTACAAGTAACACACTAATTTCAATACTTCACATCTTTTAAATTTGATTTTACATTTTAGAGAGAGAGAGGAAGAGAAAGACTGAGTAAGAGAGATAGAAACCGGAAGAGAGAGAGAGTGAGAAAGAATGGGTAAGAAAGATGGAAACCAAAAGAGAGAGGACGAGAAAAATTAGGTGAGAGAAATAGATGGAGGAAGAGGTAGAGAAAGAGAGTAAGAGTAAGAGGGGAGTAGGAGAATGAGAACCGGAAAAAGAGTGTAAAAGATTGATTGAGTGATGATTGATCATGAAGGAGTGGAAGAAAGAATAATTTGATGGGAGGAAGATTGACAATTGATGAATTTGAGAGAGATGCAGTGTGAGAGAGTGGAATATAGTGAGTGCCTGAGAGAGTAGAGGGTGAAGGCAGACATAGAAGGAATTCAAGGGTTGAAATTCTTGGCATTAAAAACAAAATACGGGACACTTGAGTGCTCCAACGCTCACTTTCACGAACATTGTTATGTTAGAACTGACTTCCTTGCCATGCTGACTGTCTCATAACCTTGTCAGTTGTTTGCCAGCTAATTCCTGCTGACGTTTGCTTAAATTCGGCCGAAAACTGCTGACGCATCATCCAAAAACTGACTCCGGCAGTGTGTTGTAATTGGAGTGCTTTTTTTAAAGTGTCACTTTTGGACTAATTAACGTTTTTCTTCTTGTCAAGCTGCTTAGAAAATGAGCATTTTTGTCTCATTTGGAGAGCGTAGGAATGCTAGAGTTCTTCGTGCTGGAATGTTTGTTTAGTTCTCCTATTCTTATTTTCGTTTTTTGAGGAAAAAAAGTAATTTTTTCGTTTTTGAGGAAAATCATGTTGATAGAATTTATTATACTTCAAATGTTGATTGTAGCTTAAATGATTAGTTTATGCCAATACCTATATCTATGTCACAATAAATTGAAATAAATGTCACAATAAATTGATGCAAAAGCAACAATCATTCCTGATGGGCAGGCGTTGTCATTGTCAAAATTATTTAGAAAATATGATAACACGTTTAAATATTATCACCTATAATGTCTAGCTCACATGATATCTTCTCTAATAGGAACCATGAGAAATCTTGAAAGGGTTTTCAATAAAAGTACAATCTCTTCCAAAAATGGCTTGAAAGATGCATCCGTGTGTGTCCTACATTTCTCGTGAGTGTGTGTTGTTGAGCAAACTAGACATTGGTGTGACACACAACTGAAGCTCGTTGCCCGTATAACAAATCGGCAAAGATTTCTGCATACAAATTCGGCAGCAGCGAGATTCCGAGCATGGTTACCATTCCATGGGCCGCTCCGGCAAATGGCAAGCTATTTGTGATGCTTACATTTATATCAGGACGCTGGCTTACATTTCCCAGCTCTTGTAACGCGCCCCACCCACCAAAAAACATCCCCTAACCTTTCTATTCCACCACCCACTAACTGCTTATCCAGCCAAGAAACTCTCTCATTTCCATTATTCTGTCTCTTTCTCTTAAACAATTCATCTACCGCCCACATACTCATTCTATCCTAATCTTCTTTAGTCTTTCTCTCATTTTCTCTCCTTTACTCACTCTCTCAAATTTTAATTTCCCTTCTATGCCTCTTCCTCTCTTTCACCTTTTTACTTTTTTTGTTAAACTTCTCTTCCTTTTCATCTTTCATCCTCTCTCTTTTTCAACCTATTTTTCTCTCTCTTCCATACACACCACCTCTCACACTATTTCCACCCGTTTCTTTTTTCACAGCTCTTAATGCATTCTCACTATCTTTTTCTCAACTTTCTTCTCTTTTTACTCGCTCTTCTATCACACTCAAACTCTCTTATTTTCTCTACCTCCTCTCACTCTCTCTCTTCCTCTCTCTTTTTCTCCTTCTTCCTTCCTATGCTTTCTTTTGTCTCTCTCTTTTCTCTCGTTTACTCACTTTATCTAATTTTTCTTTCCCTACTCTATGTCTCCACCTCTCTTCCATCCTCTTTTTTCATCCCCTTTTTATTTCGCTTTAAATCTGTTTTTCTCTATCTTTCTCACGCACTATTTCCATCCTTCTCTTCTTTCCACGGCTCTAAATGCACATTCTTCCCCTTTTTCTCTCCTCTATCACACACATCCTCTCTCTTATCTTCTCTGACTCCTTCTCTCGCTCAATCTTCCTCTCTCTTCCTCCATTTCCTTCTTATGCTTTCCATCTCACCAACTTGAAATTTGAATCAGCGAATCTCATCTGTCTTCCCCTCCTCCCACTCCTCTACCCACTTCCCCCCTCATCCATTCTTAAACGTCAGCTCTCCAAAATGTAATCTTCCGCGACTGGCTTGGTTTCTTGGAGCCAAAAAAAAACCCTGAAATGTGAGCACCTCTGCAAAGGTCTGATTATTCCGGTATCTGCAATTACCCTGATTCCCGTCGTCGACGCGTAAAAAGGTGTGATTTATTTTGGGTGGTTGGAAAAAGTATTTATTTGTCTTGTCCTTTTGTGTGAAGCTGCGTGATTTGTTCAGCTAGATTGATCTTAATTTAACCTCAGTCTTCAATTTGTGGATGTACGATAGGCTATATATCAAAGTATTATCTGAATATCATTCAGACAAGATTCCAAAAAAAATCTATCTAGAAAAAAATATTTATGTATTTTCCATGATTTTTATTGATTCGTAGAATTTTTTTGTTGATTATTAGATATCTTCATCCTGATGACACAAATTCTTCTAAACTCGACCTCTAATAATCAACATAAATTTTAATTTACTTGACTAGTAGTAATAAAATAGTTTTATTTTTATTTACTGTATTTATCAACTGTGTTACAATGTTCCATATGAGAATGATGAGCTTGGACTACTTAGGAATACTTAGGACTACTCAGCCATATAGGAACAGATTTGAAGGATTACATTGAACAGCTATTAGCATTGAATCAATTTATAGATTTCCTATTTATTTAGCACTGAACCTTTTACAGTTTGTATTTTGATCAATAACTAGTATGAGTAATAATGAATGCGAAGGTATTAATGATGAGTAAAGAGGTAAAAGAATGCAAATAATAATTATCCTTTCTTTAGCTCCTTGTTCAATATCATGCTCCAGCAATAAATTACTCTTCAAAATCATTGGTTTGACAACATTTTGTCTTTTCATTTATTACTCTTCGAATAATTTAATTTGGAAGTTTTCAATAATAGCTGATAGCTTCAATTTCTCATGCTTCTGAATGAATGTTTATCATGACTAATTCTTATAATGAAAAAAAAAGTGAGAAATTTATTTACATTCGACAACCACTATCCCAGAAAAGTATGACGGAAGGAAGAGATTGTGGAAATACGTTCCTTCAGCAAGATCTGACAAGAACAGTGTGTACTTGACCGCTGTGGAAAAGAACATAACTTACAAGTACGTACTTCAGACGTAGGGTCTGCTACTTTACTGTTACCACTATACACAATACATACAATAAAATGTATATGTGTATACAGTACACAGACTATATACATACAAATTGTGTATAAACTATATGCCTGAGCTACTCAAAGATACTGCTTTTAGTAACATGCAAATGTGACGCCTGCGGACTGTTTCTAGCTGCTACAAGTTGCCTATACCACAAACCCCCAACTATAAAACTTTCTCCGTTAACATGTCCATTTTTACGGTTTCTCAACTGCTCTTTGATTCGCGTTCTCCTTTGGATTTGTGGCTGAGGTTTTTCTTCATGTTTTCATTTATTTTATTTTCTTAGATACCCTTTCTCCATTGCCTTACTCTTTTTCATCATACTTTCCAGTTCAAGAAAAGGGTCAGCCGACAAAATTTCGTGGACCCTTTCTGGTTGTGACACTAAATTTTACGGTTGATGTTTCGGTTCGGTTTTAGTTGACTTTGATTCGTTAAATAGGTTGAAGAAATAGTTAAGGTCTACTGATTGAAGATGTTTATTTTCCCTGTTATTTGTTGCAAGGTTATTAAAGACAAGGTTTTCTAATTGGATTTGTTGGATATTGTATAATTTCCAAGATTTTTAATGTTTAGACGCTTTTATGAATCTCGATCAATCTCAAGATTTTTTCTTGTTTATTAAATCTTCTTATAAGTTATTCGCACAAAGCTATGGTAAATGTCGCAAAACATTCCACATTAACCTCATAATGAAGCATAGGATTACCTGATAGAAATTTTCTCCAACATGATAAAATATGGAACTATAAAATTTTTCGTGATGAGGACGACTCATCATTGTGTCACAAGCAGTTACTAGTATGGTATGATTTATTATTCAAGTTTCAGTAGTTTTTCTTCCCGAATAATTAATCCATTAGAAGGAGATAATAATTCATCTTGAAAATGGGTAGCCTAAGAATTGAATACTTCTCAATTCCCAATCTCGACCGATTCTTCGAAGCGCAGATGAAGTTGCTCATTATGGTGAAAAACCTAAAAGTTTTCTGGCCTCTAAAACTTTTAAAACGATTGATGCTGATTTAACAGCAAGATTACCGAAGACTTTCTGCTGCAATCATCTAAAATAGAGAGCTGTATGTAATTGAGTGGCTTCTCTTATTTTCTGAATAAAGATCAACCCTGGTCAAAGTTTGCTACGTAATTAAAGTAATTACCTAACGAGCTGGAAGTTTTCACGTCTGGTATTGCTCATTGACCATCATCATCATCATCATGACATCGTTATTGTTTCATTTGTCTTCTTCTCTAGTTTTTTGTCTTCTCTTTACACATTAAAACATTTTCCATCTTCAATATCATATCTTATTATATGATCCTTTTGATATATTTTTTGTTATATATTTATATATCCTATTCTAACATATTTTTATAGTATCTATTCAACTATTTTTCCTCGCATAACTGTAGACATCGTCATTTCTTTGATTCCACGCTAGCACTCCCTCTGTTCATTTTGCTTTGTCACTTTTATTTGTTAGTGATCTTATAGTTTTCAATTCTTATTCTTACACCTTCACTTCTGCTCTTTCTTCACTTCGTCTACATCTTGATCTCCTTCTCCTCCTGTCTCCTTTCACGTTGACCATCTCTCCTTCACTACTTTTTCAGCTATAAAATTTATACTTGGTCTCTTTCCTCTCTGCATTCCTTATTTCTCCCACTAAACTCCTCCTCTTTCCTATTTCTCCTCTCTTTTCTTGCTCACCAATTCTCATTCCTTATCCGCTCTTTACTTTTTGATACTCGATAATTTTGAAGAGTAGTTTGTAGCCCCATCAACTTCAATTCGCGAACATTGGTATTTTGGGTCCATTGGTCCTTGGGTTCACCCCTTCGCCCCTCCCTCCCACAACCTTACCAACCCTTCAGACATTAAAAGCGTCGATGCAAATATTCGGCGTATAAAAGGCGTTGCGTTGGCGTTTTAGAAGATCGACTCAGTCTGCTCTCTTTCTGCTAATTAGGTAGAACGTTACTCCTCTTTTGTCTCCCGTGCTCTGCGCTCTCGGCCCTCGATTTCCATTTAGATCAGTTTTCGCGTTCAATTACCCTTTCTCGTCACCTCCCCCCTTCTTCGTCCACCACAAACAGAGCCAGACGAATTTTTCATCACGCAATTCAACGTTTTCTCATGAAGCGTTTTCAGAAAAATTGTTCAAAATTCAAAAATTGAGTGTGAAAATTTTTCCTGGTAACCGTTAAAAGGTTGTAACTTGAACACATTACTTTGAACAACCACCAATGCTGGTGTTCCTGTATTAAATTTTTCATTAATTAAGCATTCTTCATATTCATTGCAATGCTGTTTTATGATTTTAATAAGTAGGCTAGGTACATGAAAATTTGAATAGTTTAAGTTTTTTGTACATTTAATTCCCAATTCTAATAAATTCAAGTTGGTGACATTTGGCGTCAATAGTTCTTGAATTGAAATTCTAGTCCCATTTAGAAGGTTGAAAGTTGTCATCCACAGAGTATTCTCAATTTTTTACTCCGAATTTTTGGTGAAACTTGTCAGCAGTTTTCAACTACGCGAGACTAGTGTTGGTTTGTGTCCAATTTAATAACTTAGATGTGACAATTTTTGAAAAAATGGAGAGAATGGAAGGAGAATAAAAAGGAGTCAACGCCTTTCTGGAGACGGACATTTTTCCAGATGAATTTCAGAGATAACTTTCATGTCTGAAGTTCAATTTCATTTCAGAAGTGCACTGACTGTGTCTTCTGCCTTTCCAATCCAATCATCTCCGTTTTTTTACGCAGTTTTCTCAGTATCCTATTTCTTTCTATGTCATCAGTTTCCTCTTTTCCTTCTTCGTCTTTCACTCTCCTAATCCGCTTTTTTATAGAAGAATAATGTAATAGTGGTGTCAAACTACATCAATACTATTTCTCAAAATTCGTTTCTCTCGTAAAATTGGTATCCACTGAATGTGAAGTACTGATATAATTGATATACTTCCTCTTCTTCTTCTTCTTCTTCTTCTTCTTCTTCTTCTTCTTCTTCTTCTTCTTCTTCTTCTTCTTCTTCTTCTTCCTCTTCCTCTTCCTCTTCTTCTTCTTCTTCTTCTTCTTCTTCTTCTTCTTCTTCTTCCTCAGCTTATTCCCGTTCTATACGGGGTCGCTGTTTCTGGTCAGTCGCCTCCAAGTGTCTCTGTCCTCATATTCACCGCCATCCAGCTCCATTCCCCTGCTTCTCAAATCCCTCTCCACACAATCCCTCCAGCGTCTCTTCGGCCTTCCTCTCCCTCTTCTACCCTCCACTATCATATCAAATATTCTATTCCCTATTTATTATTGATCTCTTCTTTTAACATCATGCTCCATCTTGAATAAAAACATTTTTTCATCAGAAAATGTGCCATTGAAATGGTTCATTAGTGGATAAGTTACAACTTTTAATAGACCACTAGAAAGGTTTTTTCGCAGGATTCTTACAAAATGCAGTGAAACACGGGAAAACTTATAATTATTAAACTTAAACTTTCAAATAGAATTTTTTATTTTCCCATGCTTTTAGCTTCACATAAAGCCCTGAAGTCGAGTATTGGGACAGATTTCCAACTCTTTTACATAACCTTTCCCTTAATATTCTTTTTCTTCTTATATTCGCCTTTGAAGAACAATGATGAATTTTTTAAATTACAACATGTCTTATGAACCTCATCAATGCACAAATTAATCAACGGTTGGTTATAAATTTCTCTAATAACTTTTCTCTGTAACTTTCGTGAAACATTTTCAATGTCTCAATTAGATATCTCCACCACCAGTTATCCTCGTCAAAAACTGTATTATTTTATCAATTAATTTCTAAGACGTTCTTGTGGGTTGGCTGGGTCACTGACTTCAGCCAACTGTATCAATGATTGAATAAATAAATAAATTCCTGTATACATTAATGCTACTTTCCAACTAATTCTGATTTAGTTAAAACTTCTTGAATAAACTATTAGGAATAATTGCCATGTATCTATGGTCTCCATCTTAATATCGTTAATCACAGTCAACTGTACAACCCAATAAATAACAATCAATCAGGTGCCTTTCCCCCCTACTCAAACACAAAATTAACAGCATTGATTATGCAGCACATATCCATTGATTCAGGATGTCAGATATTGATTAGGGCGGACCAGTATGTTCGTGGCAATTGGTGTGCCTATATTGTGGTGACAGTATAAGGTGTCACGCCATTGGTTGAATAGGGGAGAAGGTGCCCTTAATGGCTGCCATGGTAAACTGTAATCAATTCACGTGTGATAGGTGGCCCTCCAATTAACACCAACATGACTATGTTTGGTGGCTGGGTGGCCTTCGTACATTTAAGAGCTCAATAATGCCTATTAATAAATATTCATTCAACATTTATATTCAATTGTTTGTTAAATCTCGACCTATTAATTGTAGATCTTGAGAAAATCTAGTTACAGATTCATGATAATCTGACTCTAATAAATGAATCTATAATTCAAAAGGTGAGGATTTTATTGATTTGATTTGAAAATTTATGTTTTTGAAAACTATAATCCATTTCTGAAAGATTTTTCCAAAGTTTATAACAAGGATCGCCAAATCAATCAATACATAGAATGAACACTGCTCAAATATGGAGTCATTATCCTGATAGAATTGACTGAATGCAATAATGATCAAGCGAATTCTACACTTTCATCACATTACTGCACGAAATGTGATATGATTTACATGAATGATACTGCTATGCAATTATGATTATAATCTGTATCCACGCAAATTATATAATATAATACGGTAATGACATGAATATGATACTCCATTAATTGGAATTCATGGAACGCATCTAAAGGACATGACATGGATGTGATACTCAGTTTATTAAAATTTATTAATCGTGTTTTCTCTTCGTGAATGATTCGTATGAAAAGTGACAATGATAATACTTCAATAATACTAGCTTTTCAATCGTTTTTCTCGTGTATGTTGGATTTTGTATAATTTATTGATCCCTACTGTCATTTCAGTGCTGTCACTGTAGTGTCAGACAGTCTATGATGGAGTTGATAGCTTGTCCTCATATTGCAATTTAATTGGAATGTCAAGCTGTTTAACATGAATGATTGACACGAGGCCACACCGTCCCTCGATGAAGGCTGACCAATCAGGTGAAGCCATTTCAAACACCTCCCCTCCCTTCACAATCCTAGAACAAATCAATTTGAAATTTGTTAACCTTCGCTTTCCTGTCATTGGTAGGATCAATATTTGAAGGACGACGTGTGATAAAATTGTTTTCTGTTTGAAAGTTTTGCTCTTTCGGTCATAATAAGTTTACTTTAATGTTTTCAAGCTTAATGTTCTTGAATATGTTCTTAATGTTCTTTAATATTCTTGTTTAATGTTTCCAAGCTTTTCATCGTACAAATGGTTTCACCGATAATAATTTAATTCATGATGACAATCGCACTAGCTTGTCCTTTTCAAGCTTTTCGTTGATCATATTGTTATACAAACAATGATGATTTCGTAGAAACAAAATCAAGTACCCTGCTGCAATTCGTTAATATATCACGTAATTGATTATCTGAAAAATTATAACTTTCAATGTATCGTTCTGTTTCTTTTCGCAGGTAATCACGCCACTTCATTTACTTGTACCACCAGAAAGCTTACGTGAGTTACTCAAGCTTGAACTTACTTCTTTCTATTTTACTAATTGATTTCTAAATTCCTCAACTTTATCTTCTGATAATCAACATGGTACTACTTGGTTTATTGATTCTATCGAATTATTGACTGGAATTCTCATTTTCAGTCCAAAATTATTATTGAATCCTCTCAAGTCAATGTCACTAGAAATATTTTTGGTAGTTTTAGATTATTGTATCACTACGTTTTAGAGAGTAATACAGTAGTTATATTGGTAATACAGAATGAGCCATAAATCACTTTGAAATTGGAAATTATTTCTTTCTTATTGATTCACAGAATGCAATAGAATACAAAATGTAATTAGAAAAAGACTCCTCACATGAACAAGTGCCTGTGATTGATGAGCGAGTTCAAAATACCAGCAGATTAATTGCTTCTTGAAGTATTGTAAAGTCTCACAATGTTTTGTCCTCAATTGATTTGATGCCCATTCTGTATAATATTTTGAAGATGATCATACTAAATATTCAGGTTATCTACAGTAGGCTTATTGGTTTGGCAGCTACAGAGATTGATACAGAACTTGGATGTAATACTGTCAAGATCTCAGTGCAGACAATGGGATGTCAGCGGCTGTGTCAATGAATAGAGGAACGACGGACTTGACCAATTTCGACCAGGAAGCCACCTGGTCAATCCTATTCCGCCTCTGTCACATTCTGCCTCTTAAATTGGATCCATTCGAGCGGAGGAAATGATAGAGGAGGAGGGGGAGTGAGAGCAAGACAGTTTCATCTTGAAGGAGAGACTGAAAGAGTAGGAAGACTGAGAAGAAGAAAGATAATGAAAGAGGAAGAGTGTTGTAAGGAGAATGATTGGAAGTGAGATGGAAGATGGGAGTGAGAAGATAATGTGGTGAGATGAGAAGAAGGTGAGAGTGAGAAAAGACTGAGAGAGAAAGTGATAGTGATAGACAATGATGAACGAAAGGAGATAGTGTTGAAGGAAGGAAAGATAGTAGATAGTAATAGTAAGAAGAAAGAGGAAGAGTGAGAGAAAGGATGTGATTGTGGAAGGGAATGTGAGGAAGAGAAATGGAGAGACCAACCTGACCAGAACACAATACCTTTCGTCGGATCATTAGGCCTTGAACACCCGGAAAATCTGAGACCTGTCAAAGCCATGCTTATATTCTGACCTTCTCCCTTGTTATTTTGTTATTGAAGATTCCTCGAGAAACTTCCATAGGTGATGAGGATTGTTGTCAAATTTTCCTCAACATAAATAAAGTACTAATAAGCTATTTTATGATGAAGCACTAATAAGCTATGTCATATTAGATTGTTGAAACCGTGAAGTGTAGCGAAAAAGCTATAATGACTCATTGATTTTTTAACGGAATATTCCAAGTAAATCATATTGTAATTGAAAATATTTCTATTACTTGAAATCCCAACTCTATACTTTCTCCTATGACTGTCCAAAATCTCCTATAACTTTGAAATCTCAGACATTCAGCCAGTCAAGAGAAATGTTCTCTTGAGGAATTTATAGGGAACAAACCCACCACTCAGCACTCTCCAAGAAAACATTCACTTTCCAATCTGTGATGTCAACCATTGCGAGAAAGATGAAGGCGAGAGTAGGGGAAAGGGATAAAGTAAGGATGGGAAAGTGGATGGAGATGTGAAGTGAGGCGTTATAAGGAATGAGGAAGGAGGTGAAAGAGAAAGTGGGGAGAGAGAGTAAGGAATTGAGAAGAAGATGGAGATTTGAAGTGAGGCGTCATAAGGAATGAGGATTGAGGTGAAGGAAAGAGGAAGGATGAGAGGGGAAGAGAAAGTAAAGATTAGAGAAGAAAAAGGAAATTTAAAGTGAGGCGGTATAAAGAATGAGGAAGGAGGAAAAGGGAAGAGGAAGAAGATACAGAGAAGAAGTGAGGCTTTAGAAAAAAATGAGGAAGAAGGTGAAGGGAAAAGGAAGGAGAAGAGGGGAAGTAAGATTTTGTGAAGGAGATGGAGAAGTGAAATGAGGCGTTATAAGAAATGTGGAAGAAAGTTGAGAAATGATGAAGGGAGAGTGAAAAACTAAGGAATTGAGAAGGAGATGGAGATTTCAAATGAGGCGGTTAAAAGAATTAAGAAGAAGTTGAAGGGAAAAGAAAGGGGGAGAGAGAGAGAGAGTAAGTTTTGGTGAAGAAGATGGAGAGGGAAAAAGAGGCGTTATAAGACATGAGAAAGAAGGTTGAAGAAAGAGAAATAGAAATGGGGGAAAATGAAGAAAAAAAAGTGAGAGAAGTGAGGAATGGAGAAGCAGATGGAGTGAGGCGTTTTAATGGAATGAGGAGGAGTGAGGGAGCTAGATAGTAGAAGTGAGGAGTTTTTAGGAATGAGGAAGAGCCAACTAAGCCGAAAACGAGATGAACGAAAGAGGATGCAGCCATCAAACGCGGCTGTCATATGATTGCAGCGGATGCCGGCCGCGATAACAATCCGGCAATTCTGTCGTCCAAAGAGTAATGATTTTTTTATTGGGTCGTTCATCCCCCAACCACCCTCGACAAGTAGATAACGCCATCCCCCCTCCCTTCCATTAGGCTGTCCCCTCAGGACAGCAAGAAGCACCAAAACCTCGTGAGAGGGGCTCGACTTTGAAAAAACCACCAAACAATCTCCCTTCAACAAACCGTCACAATCTTCCAGCACATCGAACACAATGGACCCACTGACTGATCTCTCTCTCACTTTCTTCTGTTTCACTCTTCGGTTATCCCCAGTCGACCGTTTTGTTTGCACATAACATTGCAGCTCCCTCCTACCACTGCCGGCACGTGGCCACTGGCTTCTTCTTTGTTTTCTCTGACTTTCTGTTTCTGCTTCTTCCAATTCCGTTAGTTTTCGACAGCTTTCTCCTCGTGTTCATTTCTGTAGTTTGTCTGGGTCTTCCAAATCACGAAAGATATTTTCAGTGATCCATCGTAATAATTTTCTACCCAGTACTTAACGTAGATTCACGTTATTGTCTGTCTAATTACTCATTGGACACATATATTTCTACAACGCACAGATAGTAGAATCACTAGCGGCCCGTGCCCACGGAACAGGTGAAGTGCTGTGTAGTAGAAGATACGAGCACTTCACCTGTTTCGTGGGTACGAGCCGCCAGTGACGAGAATACGTATCTATAGTAATCCTATAGTGCCTATAGTAGGCCTATCTGTGCTATATTACCTTCAAATAGAGGTTATTTAACCTGATTCATCTTTACATTGAATTTCTTCTCATCACAATTACATTTCTTGAATCGTTGAGAGACTTATTATCTATCATGTGTCGCATTTCATCCTCTAGGCTTAGGTTCCTTTCCTTTGTTAGTTCTATCGTTTACAGTTCAAACAATCGGCCTGCCAATTTACAGCTTTCTTGGACTAAATGAAGATGTCAGCTAAGATGGAGACTACAGTATTGTTGTGTTCTCATTCGTATAAAAATAATGTTTGTAAGGGAATACTGAGATAAATGTGTATGAAAAAAATAAAAAATACTATAGTTTTTTAAACACAAAATTGTCCAAAATCTAACAATCCTCTTGAACTGAGAAAGTTATCAGAGATTCATGTGTGTTGAATTTTGGAGTTCAATACTGTTCTATGCCCAATATTGATATAGCCTACTTAAAAAACCATCTTGATAGTTGGTGGAAAGTCGACATTCATGGAGTAGAAATCGATCAGTATTCCAAGAAAAATAAGGGACTTGAGACATTTGGACATGTTGGATCCACACAGAGCCGCCAGTGACACATACAGCATTCGCCTTATTCGTCCATCTATCTTGCCTATGTGACCAAGCCGATCAGGAACACCATTGAGATGGATTACGAAGAACTAATAGGAAGGAGATGTTGAACGAAACGTGAGAAGAAAAACGTGAAAGGAGATAAAGGAACTTGATGTAGGATACACTACTAAGATTGCTTCTTAGATGTGGGTCATGGAAGAAGCAGAATAGCAGATTGGGGAATTTAATAATATGGAGAGAAAGGAGGAAGGAGGAGGAGGAGGAGGAGGAGGAGGAGGAGGAGGAGGAGGAGGAGGAGGAGGAGGAAGAGTAGGTGGAGGAGGTGAAGGGTTGAATAAGGAATTGGAAAAATGGAGGCAGATGAAAAGTAGAAAGTTGTAGGAAATGTTCACTTGTTCAGGTTGGAGTAGTTCAGAAACTTGAGGAATGGAAGAGAGAGTTATCGAGGAAAAATAGGAAGGAATCAGGTGAGAGAATAACAGAAAACGGTTGGGAGAGAGAGTTGTTGAGTTGATGTAGAGGTTGAGGTTTGTTCAGAAGCTTGTGAAATGAAATCGTCGAAGAAGGAGGAAGCAAAGAATAAGAAAAAGAAGAATGATGAAGAGAAGGTTTAAAGAAAAGGAGTCTAGGTGACAATGTATAAAAGAAAATAATGTTTCTAGGGAAGGAGTCGAAGAAAAAGAGGCAGGCAGAAATGGATAAGAAACAGAAGAAGGAGGAGGAGAAGAATGGAGAGTTGGTTTAAAAAAGATTAAGAAGGTTAGAAAAGGTTTAGAAGGATGAAGCAAAGGAGTCTAGATTTCTAGAAATGGGGTTTTAGGAAAGGATTGGATGAACAAAGAGGCAGGCAAAAAAGGATAAGAAAAAGAAGAAGATTAAAATGAAGAAATAGAAGGAAGAAGAGAAAGAATAAGAAGAAGAAGAAAAAAGAAGAAGAAAAAGAAGAAGAGGAGGAAGAGGAAGGAGAAAAAGAAGAAGAAGAAGAGGGAGAGGAAGGAGAAGAAGAAGAAGAAGAAGAAGAAGAAGAAAAAGAAGAAGAAGAAGAAGAAGAAGAAGAAGGAAAAATGGGGAGAAGGTGGAGGATTAAAAGTCGGAGAATAAGGATGCAGACAAAGAAATAAGAAGAAGGAAGATGAAGAAGAAAAAGAAGACGAAGAAGAAGAAGAAGAAGAAGAAGAAGAGGAGGAAGAAGAACAAGAACAAGAACAAGAAGAAAAAATAGGAAGAAGGGAAAGGTTTAGAAATCGAAGAATAAGGATGCAGGCAAAGAAAAGAGAAGAAGAAAGATAAGATTTGGTAGTACTGTGAAGAAGGAGGTGTAAGTAGAAGAAGGAATAGAGAAAAGGGGTGGTTATCTTGTGTCTGAGACGGATAGAAGTGTCTGAGCTAGGAGAGCAGAGCAGAGCAGAGCAGAGTATCTGACGGTGACAAATTAGTAGTCGGTCACTGAAAAACACACACACTTGGCAAACATCCCTGTTCACTTCCACTCTCCTATCATTATCATCATACTTTTTGCCTTATTCTTATCCTTTTCTCGATCTTATTTCCGTCTCATTCTATTTATTGGTCTCTTTTTCCTACCCTTCGTCGTATTCTCCTTATTCATATTCATTTATTTGAAAAAGTACATTACTCAATGGATAAATGAATATGGAATGAATATATTCTCCTTATTAGTTTTTCTATCTTCTTCCTAATTTTAGTTCTATATTTCACCTGATCCTCCTCTTTCCGCTTCTTTTTATTATTGTTTTTTGCTTCTAAAAATTCTAATTCCCATAAGTCTTCCACACTTCCTTCTCTTGATAATTTTTATATTCACATATCGTTATTTGTTTCATGATATTTATTATAATAATTCGATTTCTCTTATTTCACACTGATATCTGAAAATCCTAGAAAATTCCAATAAAGAAACCCAATAATTCAAATTTGGTTATTCCTTTGATAATGCTCCCTACTTTGAAACTTTGATCCTCAATATGGGTAGGATGATGATGAGAGATGAGAATGGATCTACTGCTTTAGGTGGGTTCCGAACCACCGGGAAGCGATTTTTGAGGCTCATAAATTGAATTCAGAGGAACAGGTCACCAGTACAACAGTGGTGGCAGAGGCACGTCGCTTATCTAATCTCACCGATTAGACGGTCTCTACCACTGGGACAAACCGCTTGCCAATTGCATCTCATGAATCAATAATAATTCTCTTCATGGTTGTACGCATCCTATAAATAAATATTTATTCATTTGATTACAATAATACAATAATTAAGAATGATAAGCAGGCCTCCGCCTTGAACTTATTCTATTTCAATTGAGATTACATATAATGTGTATTCAGCTTGTACTGTACTGCAATTCTAACCAATGGCATTGATTTTTATCAGTAATCTATTTTGATCAGCTCTCACTCACTTTTGTGTAACCATGAGACTCCCAACTTATTTAGTCTGTCCAAGCTAAGGAGACATTCTGGCAAGATGTGAGAATGACCCCAGCTCGGTAAATATTCGTTAAAAAATTATAAATTTGGTCTCAAATTGTAGAATAGAATGTTTTTCACAATGTTCAACAGAATTGATAGTTTTTGGACCAATATTGACGGAGCTGGAGTCATTTCTCAATCTTGCCAGAATGTCCTCTGCTTGGACAGACTATACTTTCGCAACCCTTGAAAATGCATTCCCCAATCGCCACCATTAAGGACGTCGGAATTTTGGCAGCACAAGCAAAATGAAAAACAATCTTGTACCGAGGCAGAGTCATGCCATTTGATGGAACCTTGTGAACGGGCGATAAACTGTATTCTCTTCATTTCTATTTTGTCTGGTTGTTTCAGTACTCTCAGTAAATAAGATAGGGAAGGAATCCGGCCGGCCCTTTTGTTCCCTCGTATTTCTTCAGATCGGAATCGGTTGTTATCAGGGTAGGAATAACAAGGGTTTATGACTCCTCATTCTTAGGCCTACTTCCTTATTCCCTCTCCGTTTCTTCCTCTCACTCATTCTTCATCGCCCTGACGGTTCTCTCACTCATTTTCATCTTCTTTCATCCCATTTTTGTCTCCATCCTTTCTCCAGATTTCTTGCTAGCGTCATCTCAACAATCACCACAGTTGATAACACGGAAGCACGTTCAATCTTCTTTTCTGTTGACAATTTTCTCCGCCACGCATTTCCTAGCAAGCTTTTCTTTCAATTTGCAACTAATTTTATTGAGAATGCATGTTGCTGAGATGCGACTTGGACTTTGAAACCGTTAATGGAACTAGTTTTGTAAAAACTTCGACTATGTAATATGACAGATGAATGAATTCGAGAAATCGATTCATGAAGCAGTTTTTAGATATTACTTGAATTAAAATGTCCGACTCGACTGTAAGTAACTTCAGTATTGACATGTTGGTGTAAGCATAGACTAACTTATACATACATATATATACTTATAGCTTATCTACGGTGTAAGGTAGGAATATACCGTATCTAGTAACGGAAGTCATATCAATTTATATTCAACTATAGTTATTAACTATGAAAAAGAACTAGTTGATGAACAAGTTGATCAACTTATCGTTGAAATGGATTAAAACGCATGAAAATAGTCCAGTGTGAGTTGATGATTCCCGTTTCTAATTCAGCTTATCATAAACAAAAATAGTTGAAAATTAAATTATAATATCATAACCTAATGCACCTGACGAAATGGCAACGTCTATGGGTGCCATTCAATAATGTGGGAGGGGTAGACGGGGAAAAACTGCTGTTCCAGCTATTCGTCCAGTTCAGTTCTATGAGACTATTTTCATGTGTTGTACTCCAATCGACTCATTAATATTCATCAAGATAGTACGTTAATCAATTTTTCTTAGAAAAAATACTATTTTCCTCATTTTCGTATTTTTTTCAACACGTTTATTTCTTCAATGTTACTTACCTCTATCACTCCGGCTGATATTTGCAGCACTTTCTCGAAAGCAGAAGAAGATTCAGTTTGAAAAATTCATAGCGCCGCTGCCAGTCTAGCCATGAGAGAGTGCGAGCACAGGGCTTATCTGCAGCCGGGGAGAATTTCCAACATTCCCGGCTGTAATCCACAACAGACATCTAAAAGTGAGGCCAGGAGCGCACTTAATGTAATTTATTCACTTAGAATGAAGCGAAAGTCATCGCGAGTCCATCTACATAGTTGGCTACTGCCGCTGCTAATACAGTTTGCACTGCTGAATACATTATAGAATACATTAAGTCGGTCGACGCCGCGGCGGTAGACGACACTACACTCTAGATTGTGCTGCATAAATTTTTACGAATTCATTAAACTACGTCGTTTGAGAAGCATAAACAAAGTTCAACTGTAATCTACTGCAATTCTTCATCGGATATTTTCATGTTTTTCACATGGGGAAACTTTGAGTAGTGTAAGTTTTATTAACGCAATTTTTGTTTTAAAGATGCCAATTTTTGTATGTGAGTATGATGCCACTAAAATTTTTGAGAGAAAATCGAATTGAATAATATTTCTTTTATTAGGACGGAGTTAACTTAGGACTCTATCAAACAATCCTATGATAGAGATTAGATTAGAATATTTACGTAGATAACCGCATTTATAATCTTAAATCCTAGATATCACTTTAAAATTAAATTAATTACACGATTAAATTGAATAAAACAAATTATGCAGAATGAACTCGTAAAATTACAAAGGTATAGGATTCAATATTTTTAATGTAATAATATGATTGTAATGTATTTGCATAGAATGGCGGAATTAGGACATAGATATCCATAATTGGAGAGGGTACTCAGGAATATCCCTCCCATCAACACTCAATCGTACAAGATATTTGATATTTTATTCAAACATAATTACTACGTTGCCAGGTCTGACTATATCTACGGCAAGCACTAGTTGATAAGGTACAAATAAAATTTAAGTATTAATAAATTAAATACACTCAATTATATTCTTTTAAGATCTTGTTTCTCTTTAATCTATTTATTCTGATGAATTTATCTTTTAGGCTTATTACAAATTTTATTCTCGCAAATGGAGAACTTAATTGAATTTTTCTGTCTGTAATCATGAACGTTAAATCCTGAAATCTTTTCATAAAACGGTAGAAACGGATGATGATTATTCGAAGAACTCGAGAAGATTGTTCAGGGACTGAAAGCGATGAAATTTTATTATTGCATTCTTAGTATAGTTCGCCTAAGCTGATGAGATACGTAGTTACAATGAAAAGCCTGTTATGACGGGTTTCTTCTCAGCTTGCGCGAACAATACCGTGGAAAAAAGATGTGTCGAGTGAAAAGTCATAAAGGGAACTCAGCATTTTTATCTAAGACAATTTTAAAATACTCCCAGTTAATAATGAGGAAGATTGGATGAAGAATTTTTCGGATTATCTTCAGCGGAAATTGAAATAAAAAGTAAACAACGTCAGTTGAAAATAATTGGATTGAACTGTAATATGGTGAAAATTGAGTTGTTGTATTATTGAAGTTTTAATTTTATGTGTGTGTAGTTAATAATATTCTTTTTCAGGTTATTGAACTTAATTAGAGTTAAACAGAATTTTGACATGAACTTTGATTTTCAAAAGAAGAATATATTGCATTGTTAATGTTGATTAGTTTAAAGAGATTGCTAACTTTCTGCTTAGGTGTCAGAATTCGTGCAGTTTTCGTGCATTTTCCAAGTATCAGTTTCAATTTCATGTCGAAAAAGCTACTGTATTTGGAAATTGTACGAACATTGAACTTTTGGCTGTTCCACTTAAGATAGGCTCCGCGCTCGTGCAGGCGGCCGGGTGTCGTTGGAGGGGGGCAAATTTTGAGTGGAGAAGCAGAGTTCGATTCGAGACACGGCCGAAAGCAGATCGGAAAATGTAGTTAATTATTGAAAAAGCCTCGGCCCTCTAGAAGGGTTGTCCATCTAGAGGGGTTAAAAGAGACATGTAAAATGAAAGTAATCTAGAAGTTGTAGGGGTTTTAGTTGCAGTTTGAAAGTATTTAAAATTTCAGTTTCAGTAGAGTGTATTTTGTGTATCTTGTGTGTTTTGAAAATTATTATGGTGAGTGCTAAACATTGGTTGTCTCTTCTCTAGCTCGAATTCAAATATTAATTAGTAGTACTTTGACCGAGGCCTTAATAATTAAAGTAGCAAGTTAGCAGTTTTTTCGGAAATTGGAATATTAAATTGAAAATTGAAATTTTAAAGAAATTACGTATTAAATAACTTTGTTTTTTTCCAAAATTCTGATTTGTTAGATGACTTGATAGTAGATAATTTTATTTAAAATGGAAAGATATCACAATAAATCTGCAAAGTTTCAATGATCACAAACTATCATTTTTATTAAAATTCCTTGCTCATAGTGACTAGTTGCTAAAATAGGTGTTCAAAATAAAAGGCATATCTGGCATTTGGATGAACGAATCCACCAATAAGCTCCCAACCAACCACGATTCAGATAATTACAGAAAATTTCAGTTAAGAATTAAAAAATGGTTATATCTCGGCCCAGCCATTACAATGGTGTCAGGTGTGGGGTTTGTCTGCAAGAATGACAAACATTCAAATGCCAGATTAATCAGTAGTTTTACAGATAGAATTGTGATGAGAAGTATCAAAAAGTCGAGAACCACATTTTAATTGTAATTACGTAGCAACACGAGCAGGAACATAATAGTAAACGTTTATTGTGAGAAAATTCTGAGGTATTAAGTAGAAAACGTAATAATAATTTTTTAATTTTATTTGTGATAGCTTTGAAGTTAGTTCAGGAGACGAACCGTTTGAATTTATCTTGTAATTGAGAATGATAGTAGAGAAAAATCCAGTTTGACGTTGCATTAGGAAATGGATAATACGGTTTAAAATTGCGAAAATGAAATTTGAATCCAATCATAAAACAATGGGAAGAATGCAAGTGAGACGATATTTCCTTTGAACAAGAGAATTGGCAACATCGAATTATAATGTAGAATACAGTGTTTAAATATTAATAGAGAGAATTTTTTTTGTCAAATTGAGATTTTTTTATAGACGGTAAAATTTTATTTAATATTGGTAGATAATAAAGTTTTGTGTGAGAAATTTTCAATTATTTTTTTGTGAGAGAGTCCAAGGAGGTATAAAGTTGATGTTATGTAGAAAATGTAGTTGTGTAAGATGAAAAATCGATAAGAGGAAGTGATATGGAAGAGCACAGAAAATGATTGAAAGTATGATCAGTTTCCGCCCGTTTATCTGAGGACTTGATGACTGCTGGACCGAGTAGGTGGTTTTTTCGAGACATTCGGATATTCTGGGCAGAAATTGGTAAAAATCGAAATTATTAAGTTTGAGATGGATAGTTTTTTTAAGTACTCAACGGGATTGAGAAGCATTGGAATCGGGAATTCCAAGGGTGTACTGAATTCGGGAAATTCACCGAGGAGAGAGAGAGAGTCTGGGATCGGGCATTCCCAGGGAGAAGCTCTGAATTCGGGAAATTCAGGAGGGGTAGAGAGAAAACACAGTTAGGTGAACTGGTGTTATAAATATGGGTCGGGTATCCATGGTTTTGGGAAATCTTGAATATAGGCATTCTTGACTACTTTTGGCTCTTAAGAGGGCAGTAGCAGAATGACCCTACAATAGGATAGTGGAAGTATTTTATTTTAATGGACAAGTATACTCGTATTTAGCGGCCAAGGCTTGCAAACGGTTTACTGACCGGAGAAAAGGTGAGAGATGGGTGATCTGATAAGAGAGAAAATGGAAAATTGTATAGCGATCAACAAGTGTGCGTGTGTGTGAGAGAGAGAGCGAGATTAGGTGACTATTGGAAATAGAATTTGATACTCCTTGGACTGTAAAATGAGAACAATTGAAATCAAAGCAGTGAATTATTTCGATAATGTTTATTTTGTTGGAAGAAACGAGAGTAGAAGTGATACAGAATGAGAAGAGCATCAAAAGTAAAATGGAAAAAACAATTGTAGAAAAGGAATAGTAAACAATTGAATGAATATTGGATACTACTTGGAAAATGCAAGCTAGCAGCTATTGTTTTGTAACTATGAATCTATAGACTACAGAGAGTTAGAATAATTGATTTCATTTAAATGACCCAAATTGATATGAGATAATTGTTTGACATTTGATAGGAGATTCAATTTTAAATATTGCTATTGATATCGATGTAGGGAATAATTTAAATGTTTTATGAAGTAGCTTATTCTGAAATTGTTGTTTTAAGGTTAATGAGTCAATAATCAATGATGTTGATTTTATAAGGTCTCGGTCAATTATATTTTGAGCTAGAGTTGATAGTTTTTTTTGGGATTGGCACATCCCTATTTTGAGAAATTGGTTGTGATAAATGTGATGAGAAATGACGACATCATTGGTGCAGTAGTTCACTGCTCCTGGGGGGACGACTTGGGGCAGAGTCAGACCGTCCGGATAACGCTGAGGCAGCGTTTCCACCAACAGCTGACCGGCTGTTAACAGTCAGATCGGACGGGCGTTCGAGCTGAGGTCACCTACGTCGAGCTGGGAGGTACTACAATCCGGTGCATGGGTGCACCTCCTCCACCACCCCATCCACATCCAGAGGATGTTCCAGGTTCCAGTTCCAGGCGCAGATGATGATGTTGTCCAGAAGATGAGTGTCAAGTGTCTAGTGTGAAAGTGAATCTAGTGTGAATGGGAAAAATTTGAGTGATATTGTCTTGTTTAGGGAAGGGGGTAATGTAATATGGTGAAAATTGAGTTGTTGTATTATTGAAGTTTTAATTTTATGTGTGTGTAGTTAATAATATTCTTTTTCAGGTTATTGAACTTAATTAGAGTTAAACAGAATTTTGACATGAACTTTGATTTTCAAAAGAAGAATATATTGCATTGTTAATGTTGATTAGTTTAAAGAGATTGCTAACTTTCTGCTTAGGTGTCAGAATTCGTGCAGTTTTCGTGCATTTTCCAAGTATCAGTTTCAATTTCATGTCGAAAAAGCTACTGTATTTGGAAATTGTACGAACATTGAACTTTTGGCTGTTCCACTTAAGATAGGCTCCGCGCTCGTGCAGGCGGCCGGGTGTCGTTGGAGGGGGGCAAATTTTGAGTGGAGAAGCAGAGTTCGATTCGAGACACGGCCGAAAGCAGATCGGAAAATGTAGTTAATTATTGAAAAAGCCTCGGCCCTCTAGAAGGGTTGTCCATCTAGAGGGGTTAAAAGAGACATGTAAAATGAAAGTAATCTAGAAGTTGTAGGGGTTTTAGTTGCAGTTTGAAAGTATTTAAAATTTCAGTTTCAGTAGAGTGTATTTTGTGTATCTTGTGTGTTTTGAAAATTATTATGGTGAGTGCTAAACATTGGTTGTCTCTTCTCTAGCTCGAATTCAAATATTAATTAGTAGTACTTTGACCGAGGCCTTAATAATTAAAGTAGCAAGTTAGCAGTTTTTTTTCGGAAATTGGAATATTAAATTGAAAATTGAAATTTTAAAGAAATTACGTATTAAATAACTTTGTTTTTTTCCAAAATTCTGATTTGTTAGATGACTTGATAGTAGATAATTTTATTTAAAATGGAAAGATATCACAATAAATCTGCAAAGTTTCAATGATCACAAACTATCATTTTTATTAAAATTCCTTGCTCATAGTGACTAGTTGCTAAAATAGGTGTTCAAAATAAAAGGCATATCTGGCATTTGGATGAACGAATCCACCAATAAGCTCCCAACCAACCACGATTCAGATAATTACAGAAAATTTCAGTTAAGAATTAAAAAATGGTTATATCTCGGCCCAGCCATTACAGAACTATGATCAAAAAACAAATTTTCAATAATAACGATACTTTGAATGATGGGAGCTTCTGAAACATTAAATTTTCCAATCAATTATCCAGTAATTGATGAAATTTGGAGCGATTCATTTTCTATTGTCCGAAATATTGGTGGAAAGTTATAACACTTAAATCTAATTTAATTCAAGCACTCTTATTAAATTGATGTCGAATTCTTTTATTGTTTTTCGTTAGAGTGGTTTCATAATTTGTTGGCTCAATTTAACGGTGGTTGAACTCCTTTGAATTTCCATACAAAAATTTGGAACATAATGTAAATTCTATTATTAGTTTTAGAATTGTGAACTGGTCCAAGACTTACAAGTTACAATCTTCCAAAATGAATCAGTTACAAATAGCGGAGCGGCTCGCTCATACGTGAATGTACAATATTCCAGACATGAGTCTATTCAGTTCATATTATGAACCATAAGTACCAAATTCTGGGAAAAGGTTTTATGGGTCAAGATGAAGAGAAAATCAAGAATAAATTTCTCTCCAAGAACGCCATTTGTATTTTTACAAAATCTTTTTTATCTTCAATTTTTTCAACGATTCTATTTTAAATTTTTTGTCCAATTCTATTTTAAAATACCGAGATCGGTTGAAAAATTCTGAGGTTAAAATTTATACTAAATGGCGGATATCTGGTAAACGAAGAAAAGTTTATTCCTGATTCTCTCTATACTTTACCCTATGAGTTTGGAGTGCCAGAGTTTGGTACTTTTACTTATGGGAATGGAACACTCTGTATAAGATTATCACTTAAAACTGCTTAGTGGATTTTCGATTTGAAAAAATAGTTATTCTAGAATTGGCAATGCTTTTAATTACTTTAGATCAACTACTTTCGCTGGTAGTAAATCTGGTTATCTGTATTCCGAGAGGAATTTTTCTAGGATTCTTGAGGAATTTTGGTCGCTGAAAATATTTTCTAGTAGGTCGCATAGAGAAGAACCTTTCCATAGGAGATATGATAGTTGAGTGAGAGAGGAGCACAAGATGTTGTTTGGGTGACCCTTGAACGTGTTGAGATTGTCGAAATCACGTGATTCGTGCGCGGCATATTGGCGCCAGCGTCACGCTTTGAATTTCAGACAAGTCACTGGCTGCACTAGACAGCGCCAGGAGAAAAGGAGGAGGAGGAGGAGGAGGAAGAAAAAGAAAAGATGAGGAATGAAGAAGAAAAAGGAAGAAGAAAAAGGAAGAAGACGCAGATGCTGTCTGTATGTATAGGATGACAAACGTCGTCGTTGATATTCGATAAAAAATCTCGATACGCAAGGAGAAGAAGAGGATGAGGAGGAAGAGGAAGAACTAGAAGAAGAATAGGAAGAAAAGGGGCGGGAGAAATAATTTGAAGGAGAAATAGGAAATTTGGAGGAGAATGAGAAACAATATAAAGAGAAGATTAAGTGCTAAGGAAACTTGAGAATAATGAAGAATGTAGAGGAATTGATAATATAGAATTACACCGAATACCGTATTGATAATTCAGAAAATATTCAAAATTACACCGAATAATTTTGGAGATTTAAATGAGAATTTGAATATTTTGAAAAGAAGGTTAGATGAAGTTGAAAGAATATATATTATTTTATAATTTATAAATATTTTAATATTATTATATTTTTTATAGATATTTTAATATTATTATTATTTAGATATTATTTTGGAAGGATTGAATGATTGAATCGGGTTCAACTTGAAGTGGTTGAAGTTGAATTGTTCAGAAGAGACAAGAAAACCTGATGGTAGAAGAAGAAGAATAAGAAGAAGAAAAGCAGAACAAGTATAAGAGGAGGGCAAAGAAACAATATTTTAAGAACATTCAAGAGAGTAGGAAGAGGTGTAAAATTGATGAGGAACGGAGATGATAGTAGTTTAAATAGAAAGTACTAGATCAAGGATGAACAATAATTGAAATGAATAATAAATAATAAATGTAAAATATATAAATATATAAAATAAAAAATTCTGAATAATAAATGTTGGGTCTAATTAGAAGACTACGGAGGTGACATGTGACGGAGCAGAGAAGATGTGATGTAAATGATAAAAAGAAGTTCAAAAGCAGTAGATGGTTATTGAATAAAAAGTTGGAAATACGAAGCGAGAACGGTAAGAAGTGAAATGAGAGATAGATCTAAAGAAAGAGCATGAACTGACTGGTGTAAGAGGAGAATACTTTAAGTAAGGGAAGAGAATATAACATAGATAAACCATTAGGAAACAGATTAGTAAAAGAGAAAAATAAATGTAATATACATAGTAGTAATAGAAGAAGAAGAAAAAGGAATAGAAATAGATTGCTGTTGAGAATGACTGTGTGAAGAGGTGAGACAGCTTGTCTCCTATCTGTATTCAATTCTGGAGCAATATCGTGTGGTGTGAACATCAATAACCTGGAGAAGGTACGATGTGCAATGCAGTTCCTCTCTCTCTCTCTCTTAATATCTATCCTTCTTTCTCCTTCCATCCCACGTCATACTACTCGAAAGATCTCCAAACAGCCAATAAAAATGTAAGTTATGCATTATGCAACAGGCCGCGTGGAAGGTCGATATCAAAATGTGCATAGGTTAAAATATATTTTCCTCATGTCTTCTTCTCATGCTTCAGTTTCCTCCTTCTACTTCTTCTATTACTCACTCTATCACGACTTCTTTTCTCTCTCTTTCCTTATTATTCTTTGTTAGAAGATTTGTTCTCTGCTTTCTTCTCGTCATCTATATTTTCATTCAACATGCTCCACGTTTATTTTCTTATCCTCAAGCTTGTCTGTTTTAAGTTTCGTCGTTTTCCATGCTCCAATATTACTGGTCTTGAAAAGTTTGATAAATCTTGTGGAGCTTATCTTTTGCAAAATATATTCATGGTTCTTACTTTTGAATAAAAGTTAAGTTGAAGTTAACAAACATTTTCGTAAAAAGTTTCACTATTGAAATTCCAATCATAGGATGTAAGGGGCTGGTTCGTTAAAACTCTTTTTTCTCAGAGAAATAATAGTAAATCTGTGAGAAAATTCTTGATGTACATCAATTGAAAATGTATCGTTTTCCATTGCCTTGAAAATATATCGATAGAGCTGGTTGCTCATTTAATAGGATGCAGGATTGATTATTACTTTATGTGAACTCAAATTGGATTAAACCAACACCTACTATTACATACATCTGTTGATGACATTGTTGATCAAACTCGTTTAACGTGATTTGCTATCGAATAATATTATGAACTATTTATATTTTCTTATCTAGTTTCATTATCCTAGAAACTAAATTCTCGCTATTGTCACATCGCATTCTGTTCAACCCAATTCACTGTCATATAAACGTGACTGAGTTGGACTTCATCTGTGGCAAGTTTAGTGTAATTGTCAGCAGCTATTATTAATCAGCGTTTGCTTGGCTTCACATTCAGTTCAATTTTCTGTCTGCTCGAGTGCAATCATTCAAACTATCCTCCTCACTCCTCTTCCTCCTTCTCTTCTCCATCTTCTTCTTCTCACCACTAACCTCGACCTCTCGAGCTGTCAAAGAAAGGGTCCTCTCAGAAGACTCTAAGCTGCCAAGTCTTACGCCCTCCTCACCCTCCAACTTCTGTGATCATCCGGATGAGAAATGAGCAGGACGGATGGAAGTGTGGTGGGTGGAGGGGAGGGGAGGGCAAAAGGGCATTGAGGCTGAATTCGGGGCGCTTCTCTATTCAATTCCTATTCTCATTTTATGCTGTCACTTCATTTCGCCCTGTCAGCCCATCATCTTGATCGGTATTGAACACCCAACGATCACCGCTTTATTCTAATTTTTCTTCAGCTTTTCCTTTTCTTTCTCTTCATCATCTTCTACTACTTCTTCTTCTTTTTTCTCGTTTTCTTCTTCTTTTCTCATCCTGTCCAATCATTACTCTTTAGCTTGAGAATACATTCCTGGTCATTCATCATATTTGTCGTTATGATATTCATCTCTTTTTGACCCACAATACGTCTATAACTCTTTTTCATATTCCCTCAACTTTATTTTACATCCTCTATACATTTACCTTCGCGATTTTCATGTTTCGCGCATCTAGAGAAACTGTTGATAGAGGTTTCTGGAATGAAGTCAGATTATTTGTGTTCAAATAAGAACAATATTGATTTCATGGTTGGTTGAACGTTTAAATGTTTTTAATCTCGGTGTTTTAATGGGTTTTTGTTTTCGTCTTTCTTCTTCTTCTCCTGATTACGAACATCTAATGACTTATTCTGAGTCAACTGCATTAAAAATTGTGAATTGTGAACCTATTATTTATTTATTTATTTTTTTATTTATTAACAAGATTGAATTACAGTAGGATTGAAACACAGACAAAGTCCAAAACGTCTCTTATCCCCAATTTTGGTTGAAATATTCAAAATAGAGGTTATGTCCACCCTTAAAACTTAAATTATACAGAAATTTCAACTTCTGAAGGTAAAAAAACTATGAAACCGTAATTTAGAATTATCATTGAATGATAAATTAATTGATTATGAATTGAATAATTAAATGAAGACAATATAGCCTATGTTGTCAAACGACTGATTTATCAAAAAATCGAGGTACCGTTTTCGGTTGCTATACCATAATCAATCTCTGGTAAACTCAAAAAGTATGTTTAATAAATTCAATTATTCAACAGGAGACGAAATCGGCCTTTTTTTAATACACCTACAACGAATGAATCGAATTTGTGATAGGCTTATGGAAATGTATTCCCATTTCATTTAATAGAGATTCAAAACAATATAAATCATCATAATCTGTTCTCAATAAATTGTATTGGACTAAAGCACTGAACGGTGGATGTGTTGTTCGGAAATGATGGAACCATCACTTTGTAACATCATTATGTGCATGTTTTCTTCTTCTGAAACCCATCTCGTAGCTGTTAAGTGCAATGTTGTGCTGAGGTTTTCGGAGAGCGGGTTTCAATCCATTATGTTACTGTTCGAAAACGACGGTACTCTGGGTGGGGGGTAATTAAACAGGGGATTTAAGGGTTTTGAAGCCAGGGAAAATGGGAGGGGCTTAAATATAAATCACCGTAATGTAAGGAGATGATGCTTTGAAGGTATTTAGAGACACCTACGTGTACGTTACAGAGAGAGCGAGCAATGCTACGCGCCTCACCACTCACTTGTCTGTGTGTCTGCGAAACTTTGAAAGTGATAAATCATTCACACTGAAAAACTCATTTGTCACTCGGTCCTACCCTCTCTCATTCACCCCTCAACTCTCAATCTTTCCATCTCTTACTTTCTTCTTCTTCTACAGGTCGTCATTTTCTTCATATCTCATTCTTCTCATTCTTCTCCTTCTGCTTCTTCTTTAACTTATTCGTCATTTTTCTCTCATTTTTTAGTTTTGATCTTCTTTTAGTCAAATCTACCTCGTTTCCCTTCTTCTTACACTTGATATGTATTCCAACTCCTCTCTATTATCTTTGTCATCGTCGATATCATATCACTCCATCTCTCCGTTACATCTCTCCTTTCTCAGTCTCCTTCCGCTAAAGTTTGTGTATCTCTCTCCTTCTCCCTCTAATATTTCATTGTCATAATTATTCATGATTTTTCATCTATATCTATAAAAGCGAAATGGCACTGACTGACTGAATAATTCATTCATTCATTCATTCATTCATCATCAGAACTAAAAATCCACTGAACCGAATGCGTTCAAATTTGACAGGCATGTTCAGTTGGACGTTTAGACGCGCGCTAAGAACGGATTTTAGGAACTTCTCAAGGATACGCCAAATATTTTAGTTTTTCTATAGTTTTTCGGCGTTTTCTCAATTTTTTCGAGAACCAATCGGTAGAAAATGTTAATATTTGGTAGGTAGGTTCATATAAGGTCTAGAAATGTTGTGTTGAGATATTTTTGAATTCAGTTCAAGATATGCGGGTTGCATATCTTCCGCCTTGATACGACTGATTTGGAAGATATTGAATCAAGTTTCAAACTATGTCCGATATAGTTCCCAAGGTTACGCTCAATATTAGCGTTTTACTATTTTTTCTTGGATTTTTCGAGAATAAATTGGTAGAAAATGTCGAAAATTGGTGAACAGGTCCAGATTAGGTCTAGCAATGCTGTGTTCAATAAGTTTTGAATCCCTTCTGAACGGAATTTGCAGGCGAGCGAAGCGAGCCTGTTTGTCTCAGCTTACACTGACAGAGGTTATGCAGGCGAGCGAAGCGAACCTGTTTGACTCACTGACACTGCTGATACTGTCGGGGGTCCAGGGGGCTCCGCCCCCTGGCTAGGCGGAGAAGACGAGCGAAGCGAGACTGCCGGCTAGTTTTATATAATATATATGTTGCTTCAATATTTTTGTCGTACATTCATGTTCTTTGTTTCTCTTTCTACGTTTCCATCCATTACAATCTACAACTTACTGTGTTTGTTCCACTTTTTAGTTTTTCGTTATCTGTCATTCTAGAATCATAATATTTTCATATTACCATATTTTCATATTATCATTGCGGAATTTTTTGAAGACGGTACAGAATCTCATTTTGGATAGGATGAAACAATGGATAACATTAAGAGATTCGAAATTCTTGTGTTATGTTGATATTAATTTCGTCGGGAATTTCAAAGGATTATTCCAATTGCTCATTAGACAGCTCTATTGCCTTCTCATCGTTGTAATTTCCAAGATATATTGAATTCTGTAGTCTATATCTCTAAAAGCGAATTTTAAAAACTTTTCAGGGATACGCTATGTATTTGAGTTTTTCTATAGTTTTTCGGCGTTTTCTCAATTTTTTCGAGAACCAATCGGTAGAAAATGTTGATATCTGGTAGGCAGGTTCAGATAAGGTCTGGAAATGTTGTGTTGGAATATGTTTGAATTCCGTTCAAGATTACGCCACTTATCAGTTTTTTTTAATTGTAGATGTATTGCGGGTTGCATATCTTCCACCTTCATACGACCAATTCTTACTGTAAATTAAATGGTTCAGCGAGATTATAGATGAACTAATTTGGAAGATAGTGAATCAAGTTTCAAACTATGTCCGATATACTTCCCAAGGTTACGCTCAATATTAGCGTTTTACTATTTTTCTGAATTTTTGGAGCTTTTCTTGGTTTTTTCGAGAATAAATAGGTTGAAAATATTGAAATTTGATAAACAGGTCGAGATTGGGTCTAGAAATGCTGTGTTCAATGAATTTGAATCCCTTCTGAGCCGAATTTGCAGGTGAGCGAAGCGAGCCTGTTTGTTTCAGCATACACTGACAGAGGTTATGCAGGCGAGCGAAGCGAACCTGTTTGACTCACTGACAAATCTGATACTGTCAGGGGTTCAGGGGGCGGAGCCCCCTGGCTAGGCGGAGAAGGCGAGAGAAGCGAGCCTGCCGGCTAGTTCCGAATACTTCAGCGACTCTATTAATTTCCTTGATAATCACGGTTCGAAATGTTGTAGTTTTCTTCTATTGTAGTAAATAACAATATTTACTCCCTAATTGAAATTAAAGCAGCCAACATCCGGTTAGATAATAGTTATTGATTTGTTACAAGGTGAAGATTATTGTGTTTATTGAAGTAGGCGAAAAAAGCAGCCTGATAACTGATCAGCATTTAGCAACACTAAGGATAGGCCCTATTAAATTTTGTGAATTAATTTAGAAAATGAGCTATCATGAATGATACATTTTTCGTAAGTAACAAGGAAGAAAAGTAGAGAAGAAAACAAGAAATATGAAAAATGCCAGGAAAAAAAAGCAGACGGAAACTGCGGAAGCTTAAACTGGGACACAGGCACAGTGCATAGATAGGACACAGAATGATTAATGAGACAGGTTGGTCACAACAGAAGACGATCACGTGGGAAGAACAGAGAAGAAGAAGAAGAAGAAGAAGAAGAAGAAGAAGAAGGAAAATGAAATAAAACACAAAGACGAAAAAGGAGAAGAAAGTAAGATGATTTTGATGACAAAAGATTTTTAGAAAATGAAGAACAAGAAATAGAAGAAGAAGAAAAAGAAAAAGATTAAGAAGATGATAAGGAAGAGTTGGTAGTTAAGGAGGTAAGGACAGCAAACTAACGTGAGATCGATAGCCCACTCACTCACTCACTCATGCTGTACTGACCAAGCAAGCAACAACAACAGAGTGACAACATCAATTAAAGCCCTTGCCAAGACACGTCTCAGGATTAAAAGCAGCTCCCGACAACATCACTCTTTGCACAGCATTGCACCGCTCACTAGCCGCATGCTACAAGCCGCAAGTGGCAAGCCGCACCGTCGCTTAATCACTCACTGCAGTCGACAGACGCCTCTTGTGCCTCTGCCTCCTTTCATTTATTCATTATTCATTCGCTCCACTCCCTCCTCACTCATACAATATTAGAATGAGTAGCATTCAAATGTGTTATAACGTGATGAGTTATCAATTTGAAATGGATGGTCCAAAGTAATATTATCGTTACACTATCACAATTTCAGGATCATATAGGATAATGCTTTACAATCTCTCAGAGAAATCAGGGCTGGAGTCCCACTAGGAGTGTGCTGGGTCCTGTGCGGTATCCAGGGCCCTCGCGTGGGGTGGCGGAGTGTGCGACCGCACGGGGCGCCACGTCCAAAGGGGCGTCGCGGTGGCTGAAATTTTAAAAATTTCAATTGGGCTATTAGAATAATTTTTCCACTATTTAATAACGAACTTCTTCCTGGCATGAGGTCGGTATTGGATCATGAATAGTTTGAGTTCTATTTTATTATATTCATCGTATAAAAAATAGAATATTAATGAGTATAAGATGGGAGTGCGAAATCATATTTTCATCTCATTTCATACAGCATGAAACTATTGAAGTACAGTATTCGCCTCAGTTACACAAAGTAAAACTGAGTCTAAATTCTTCAATTAATAACTTGATAGAATCTTACCAGCCTGAATAAATAAATGAATATTATATTAATTGGCACAAGATCGTCAATAGTAAATAAGCGTAATTCTTTGTGTATGATACACCATCCATCTTTTTTTGCTAGCAGATTCCGAAACAAGAATAATTTAAATACCTTGAACATTTAAAATCTGGAAAATTTAGAAAATGGAAATTCTTACAACTTTAGCTTAAATTCTGAGTTATGAGAAAAATGTGAACATAGAAGGCAGCTTGAATAATGATTGGCTTTGAATATATTATAATATGTTGGATTGCATTCGTCTAGTGATGAGGGGGGGGGGGGCTGTTATAATCTCGCACAGGGTGCCAAAAAACCACGCGAGGGTTCTGGCTGTATCTCCTCTTAATAATTCAATAGAAGTTGAAATATAATCATTCCATAAAAAAATTATCACGATATTTCATGTTTTCGTCAAGCCACAGATTAACTGGGATTTATTTTCCCCTGAGTTTTATCATTTCTCTCCCTTTTCTCATCATCAACTTCATTATCATTATCTCTTTTCTTCTTATTCATCAATAAATTATTTCAACTCCGATATCCCTTTCCACCTGTTCCACCTTCTGGGGTAAAGCTTTTCTGTTTTTTCTCATTCTTCTTATTTTTAATCTCTTTGCTTTCCCTTTCCTTATAGATTTCCCCTTTTCTCAGAAAGGTGAAACCCAATCCCTACATAATTCTCTCACGTCGAGCCTTCACAAAACCTTGGCTATCAATTTCAGATCTCGTTATCTACCATCCTTCCCCCTCCAATTCCTGCCTTTCCCTCACTTCTATGTTCATATAATACTCTTTTACACATACTCCATCGTCATTTTGCCCCGTAACTTTTTCCTGATTTAGGAAACCACACTCACATTTTTCAAGCATTTTCTTGGTGAATTTTATGAAGAATCATGTACAATTGTACAGCTCGTTTTCTTGTACTGGCAGCTCGTATCCACGAACAGGTGAAGTGCTCGTATCTTTAACTGTACAGCACTTCATCTGTTTCGTTGGCACGAGCCGCCAGTGTTTCCTACTTTTCAATTCTCTTCATCTTCATCGTTCTTGAGTCTTTTGTTCCGTCATCAGAATAATATCTTGAAATTATTCTACCTCATTGGCGAAACATTTTAGATTTTTATCTATTTCCATCTAGCGCAATCAACCACTCAACGCATAAAAAAATTACACATTAGAGATTAGATAATTTGGAGTTCCTTATTTAATCTTTATGGTCGTATCCTTCTCATCTATAACACTACTTTTCATTTTACTCCTTCCCCTACATCTTTTTTTCTCAATCTTTCTTCTTGTTACATATTCAGCTGATCATTGTTAGTCTCGAAATTCTATAATTTTCTGCTAGAAACAGGTAATTTTCTATCTTGACCCATTGAATCTTCTATTTTTCTCTGTCCCCCCATTTCCTTAACATTTCCATTGTTAAATCTCTTATGAATTTTATTTCATTTTTCACTCTAATTCATCCCGGCTTTCCCTTTTCCTTCTCTCTTTCAACCATAATCTCCCATTTCTTTCCTCCATCTTACTTCTTTTCCTCCTTCTCATTTTCTTTCTCTATCTTAACAACGAGGCCCCTTATGATATTCATTGATAAGAATCAATAACAACCTACACCACCATCTTTTATGAGTATTTTCTACCTTCAAGAATCATTCATGTTGCACCCCCGTCCCTCCATTTTGCATGCCGCTCCCGTCTTATTCATCATAGAAAATTTCATGCTCCACCCATTTTTTCCTCTCTCTCCCCTCCTTCGCAGAAATGAAACGGCGTGCTATCCATCATGTCAGACATTCTGATTTATCTCCTAAGCCATTATTTATCTTGGAGCACCGATAAACGATTCGTTATTTTCGATAAGCTTTCGATATTTTCTTTTTTCGTCCTTTCGTTCCACGCTGTGAGGAGAAGAGGGGATCAAACTGGCAATTGCCAAAAAATGGGGCTGGGTGTATTCAATATTATTGTTATTCGACTTTCATTCTATACCAAGTCGTTTATTCCAGTAGCGTAGGTTGAATAATATGTGAATAATTTCAAATTAATTGTGTTGAAAAGGCAGAGAGGAAATAATAATAATATTGGCTAGAGAAGAACTTTGAGGTACGGCTATACTAGGAGGTTTGGTATATAATAGGAAAGTTGATAGAACATTATCGATAATGAATTATCGAGGTTAACTGGCAAGACTGAGAGGATAAAGACCATTATATTATAGAGGTAAGACCAATCACACTCAAAATTGAGGGACTCTAAAATAAGCCTTTAAGTAAACTATATGTTGAAGGATAATATTCATCTAAAAAAGAAAGAACTATTAGGGAGAAGAAGAAGAAGAAGAAGAGTAATAAGAAGAATTTATGTTGTCACCAAGTTTTGTTCGTCAATTGCTCAACAGCCCATGAAGGGCTTGGGCCTACCAGCTGGTAGTCACCAAGTAATAAAAGTAATAAGGAGCATAGTAAAAACGTTGAATAAAAGAGAGAAGAAGTAATTAGTTGAGTTAAGAAGAGAAAGAGAATCCGGGAAAATCAAGTTGGCGAGATTGAAATGATAGTTGGCTGGCAGAGTCACGTGATTTAAAGAAATTGACGACTTGCCAGCTTATTAGTGGCGAACTGTAGCTGGCTGGCCGCGCGCCAATTTCTTTGGTCGCTCAGTGTGAACACCGCCATTCAAACCTGTATTAATCTCTAGTGCTCGGCGAGTTTAATTTGCGCTGACATCTTCAGCTGTAAAACCATAAACCCGTAACCATGACCCTAAAACCATTATTTCTGCTCCAAACGGCAAATGCAATTGCCTCGTACTTGTATGCACTGGCAATTGGAAGGATTGCGCCCTTTCCGCGAATCTGTAAATTTGTGTAACAATTTTAATTCCAAATATGTTCAAATGCTTTAGAATAGGAACCGGTGGTTGGTTTGACCATTCATTAAGAGATAAGTGATAACTTAATTCATCAAGAATAATCAAAACAGGAAATTTTAACTTCTGTCATGTTAGAGCTTATTCTGCAATGTGCCTATTATTTTGCTTTATTTTTTTGTTGGAGCAAGTTTCCTAGAGGCTTTTTCCAATCTTTGGACAAGTTTGAAATGTTTTTCATTTCATTGATCAGAAATGTTATTAGATTAGTCAATGTCATTGGATTTTCTATAGCGTTCCCATATGATTTCTCATTAGATTTTATAGTGGTTTCTAATTTTCAATGGAACTTGAAAAATAAATGCGTTGGACATTGAATACTTGTTGTATTGTTTACAATTTTATGCTCAAATTTTACTTATTTTGTTGTATACGAATAATTTATAATGTAATAATGCAAGAGCTTCAGCCATAATCAATAAGCAATAATCAATTCAGCCAATGTGTTATGTAGTAGGTTTCGACATTATGTGACAAGAAAAAAGCGTCTGTTGAATTGAATAAATTTATTCACATAGGATTCCAAGAGAGGTACAGGCAGGCACAGGGTACGAATAGCGGGTAAAAATTATCTTATTATCATTCTTATTCAATACTCTCTGGGAATGGATGATATTGAATGCATAATGTAGATGTAAAATTCCAATTTCCCTGAAATAAATTCTGTCTCTTCAAACATTTAGTCCCTTTATAAAATTTGTCTTATATATTGTGTATAATTTTTCGTGTATCGAATGAACCGGTACACTTTATGATGCCATTTATCTAATTGCATACCACACCTTTATTTAATTATACCGCTGATTAAGTTGCACGAAACTCTATACAATCTATCACACTAGAATTACGAAATTTTTCTTGTGATCGTTCAGCAGCCCTGAACATGCATTGGCTTAGTTGGTTGATTAGTTAGTTGGTTATTGGAATAGAAATTGTTTCTTTGTTCAATTGATCTATATTATTCAACAATGATGTATTTTTAGTAACATCAGATGGAACAATGGAACGGACAAAAACAAACCCTAGTTTTTAAGCTGGAGAGTGTGAATTTTGGACTTTATGTATCACAATGATACATGTGTCCAATGTGGGGTAGAACAGGAAGGTGGGGTCCAAACCATTTTTCATAAAAATCGAGCGATTTAAATGAAAAACCACTACACAATAATCCGAAGTCCAAAAAAGGACATCAAGATTAATGTTGGCGAATCTTAGTCAAAGGGACTTCTACACAGAAAACATTGAATAATCGTCATCACCATTCGTTCATTAATCAAAAAGTCTGGCGTGTGTCTTTTCGCGAGGCCTGATCACGTATGGTACACAATGGCGTGTGTAACATGCTCGCAAAATTCATTCCGGATTCTTTCACAAAAAGCGTCATCCGGAATCAAAGAATCGCTGGCTGGCTTTTTCTACTTCTTTTTGGGCCCCAACTGAAAAACGAGAAAAAGTACATCCGTTTCCTTGCTATGGCTATGCTAGTCATATTGGTGCCATGGCAATATGAAGCCACCCAAACTGAAAATCGATGCTGCTATATGTCATAGCTGTCTTCTGCCATACATAGATATGATGAGTGGTCGCAATTTACTCTCTATCTCTGTTATTCCCTTCGTCTTCTTCCTTTTTCCAATACTTTCTCTTCTGGTTTTGTTTTATTATTTTACTTCTTCTCCGTATGCATCTTCCTTCTTGCGATTTTTTGAGTCATCTTCCATCGTTTGATTTCTATTCAATTCTTCTCTCAACACTTTCTATTTTCTCACATCCTTCTACGCCTTCTTCTCCTTTCCTTTGTACGTTTCCCTGTTTTCTAATAATTATTGAATCTTCATCTTCCTTCTCCAACCTTATTTATCATCTTTTTCTCTTTTCTGTCTCAGAATGTTTTCTCCTTCTCATTTGTTGTCTGCTTTTTCCACTCTTCGATCCTTACTCCTCTCACTCTCTCTCTCTCTCCTTCTTTCTCCATTCCTGCTTTTTGCCATTCCTCTTCTTATTCCACACAATTCTAATTTTCCTTCCCTCCCTCCTTTTTTCATTTCTCTCTCTTACTTCTCACCCTTCATTCCTTTCCTTCGTATGCCTATTTCTTGCTTGTTTCTCTTTTTCCACCAATCATTCTCTTCTTTTTCCTCTCCTCCATCCACATCTCGTTCCTCTTTCTCTGCCGTCATCCAGTGTTTTATCCTCTCCATTCTTCTTCTTTCCACTGTCTCTTCTTCGTCTTGTTTTCTTCCTATTATTTATATTTTTCTCTTTTTCTTGTCTTGATTTTGTTCCTTGTATCTCTCTTCATTCTCTTTCTCGTATTCTTCTCTATCACGTATTTTTCCTCTCATTGTTTTCCTTGTCGACTTCCCAATCCGCCTCTCTCTTCTCTTCTAGTCCTTTTCTGTTACCGTTCACCACTCCATCGGCATTCCAAGAGTGAAAGTCGCCTTCATTTCCAATGTGCGTGGAAATGGTAGTAGTGCTGTGGGGGGGGGGTGGTTGGTATGGGGCTGCAGAAGTTGGAAAAATTGGATACGTTTTCTGGCAATTCAGAACATGAATTATTAACGTTTAGGAAATGGCCTAATTTCGCCGTAAGCTGGATCGTTTATTTCTTTTCCAAGCTCGTTTTCATGATCTCGAATTGGATGTACGGTATTGGTGCGTTACTAAGGGAATAACTTTTCTCAAGTTCTACTTCACTATTTAGAAGCAAACCATCAATTGTTTCAATACACGTTTCGAATATAACTTTTGCTTTGATAGTAAACAAGACTGATTGAATTGGGCTTGAAACCTAGAACAATTTCTTTTTTAGGAAAAAGAGGTTGTTCTTCTTGAAGTGGTCATTTTTATACTTGAAAATAGATACAATACTGGATGGATTCGTTGTTCTGAACTAAATTCAGAATATTTCAATCGAATAAGTCTATTTATGATTGCTGATTGGTCAATCAATCTTTTTTATATTCAAATCATTAGCTCTTTATTGTGTAGTGAAGTTAGTAGTTCATTGAAAAAAAAATTTTTTGTTTTTGGAAAGCAATACTTTCCTTACCTATGGTAGGTAGTAGGTAGGGCAAGGGAAGTAAAAATGAGATACAGATATGCTATTTCACCCAACCTCTACTTACAGGGGAGAGTTGCGTTTTGCATATCTTGGTGATTCTCATTGTAATAAAAACCTGTGAAAATACAGGTTTACTTCAATTCTAGTACATCTCATCCAAACAAATGAGAGTTGTTTTTGTTGGATATGTTTTATTTTTGAAAATGATTTCCATGTTTCAATAGTGTTTATTAGTGGAAAAGTTCATTGACTTGAATCACTAAATCCATGGACAGTCGAAATGTGAGAGAAAATAGATAAAAGAGTAGTGTTGGAGGAAGGAAGGCTTGTCTGTTACCATGGCGTGGAATGAAAAATACAATTCCACTCAGACATGATCGAAAACAATGTTACTGACAGCTTCGAATATGGATCGGCTATTTTTCTTTCCCTTAACTTTTCCATTCTTTTCTCTCTCTCTCTCTCTCTCTCTCTCCTGCACTTCTAAACACTTTTCTCTCCCCTTTTCCTTTCCTTCTATTCTTCTTCCTACTTTTCTTTGACGAGGTTGGCTCAGTCCTGTTTACTGTTGAGTTCAAGCAATTTCATTCGATTGATCTTCAAAAGGTTCGAAGTCTTAACATGTAAAATGAGAGGGAAAATGTAAAATGAGGAGAAACTGTACGAGTATCAAAAAATATGCTACATTGATCACAAAGATTTAGAAGCGTGTGAACTTTCGATCCCACTTGAATATGTAAAATATAGGAACTAGCATTCACTTTTTCCAACGAGTTTGGCCTGAGAAGACCCATTTTATTGTTTTGCACGAAGGCTTGTTGTTATCTAATTCTCATAATGTATGATTGTATGTTAATAAGATGAAAATTGAAATCACAGTACCCTTTTTAATTTTTTTTAGTACTGTGATTTCAATCTTTATTCATTTCCATACATTGATAGTAGCCCTAGACTAGAAGGAAACATCAATTCTCATAATTCAAATAGGCCTACTATCACTGGCGGCTCGTGCCCACGAAACAGGTCAAGTGCTGTACAGTAAAATATACGGGCACTTCACCTGTTTCGTGGGTACGAGCCGCCAGTGCCTACTATACATGATTTCTATCGATATCAAATTGCCATTGATCAATCATGATTATTAACATTATTCGTTCATACCCCTCATATTTTTCAAATGACAATAATTGTCAATGATTAGCAGAATAATCTCTCTAATTGTTTAATTTTTTGTTACAGGTACGAATGACGTTACACTATTTACAACTTTACAATGTCTCATCCTGAAAAGGTAATTCTTATATTCACAATAATCCGTTAACCATATTTTGTGAAAGTATGATGCTTTCGAAAGACTAGTTTTCAGATTACTATTATCTTTTCTGCTACAGAAATTCCGTACTCAATGTACTTTATTAACATTTCAATGTAGTTGTAGATTACCCACTGAATATAGCTCACACGTGATGCAGAACGTACTTTGAAAGACGAAAGTGGATAGAATTAATTGGGCCAATTACCACAGTATCCGTGTAAAAATATTATTCATCCATCTATTTTATTACAAATTTAATATTTAGGAATGAAAAAATAAGTGTTCGCCCAAACCTTTTTCAATTCCAATTTAGATGAAAATGTTTCAAGTGAGGGTTTGTTCCTAATTAGAATTTACACACACAATTTCCAAAATGTTAACACACCTCTAAATAAACATTCTCCCGTATAACATCGTGATACATTCACGGATATTTTGTGTACCATGCTAATTGTATAAATAAACATGACCATAGTTTCTTTTATTTGGCTAAACTTATTAAATTCTCACTTTGAATTTGTAGCCTGCGGTCATTTTCCTTCTAATTTAGATTAGTAGTGACTGCTTTCCATAGAATGTTTTTATACGAAGGGGTAATCAAGGCTCTGAACATCACTGTGATTCCCCCTCTCCAGACCTTAATCGTTCGCAACCTTAATCTCATGTCCATTTTCATTTCTAGAATCCTCCATCCTTCCCGTACCAAGCTAAACGTTTCGTATTCAGAGGTTTTTAATTACGGAAAATCTAGTGCGTACGTTTGTGTTACTCCAAGTGCTCTTTATGCAAGCTTTTGTGTGTGACTTCGTTCATTCAAGAAACTGTTTTTCTCTCGTAATGTCTTCTTCCATACACGTACTACATGGAGCATTCTCTCATTAGCTATGCACCATTTAACCATGTTTTCATAGATATTATTTTCTTACAGTAGATTAGCTTCGTATCTGCATTTGGGTTACGATCATTGCTTGGTTTCTTTTTATTTCTTGTACATCTTTTTCTCGAATAATATAGTTTGGTGATTAGTCTTGTTTTTCATGGATTCATCGTATCAAGCAGAACGGCTGGAGAATAGTTCTATTCTAGATTGTCACTTGTCCTTTAATTTGTATTCGATTGAATTGTTCATAATAAATGGACACTCGCTTAACTAGTATGATAATTTTGTTCAAAATTTTCAGAGAATCTTGTGATGAAAAACTTGTATTAGTCCAGTATATGTTTAGAATTATTCTTCCTTATTATTTCAAAATATAACGTTTTCAAAGCGAGTAATTCATCTTAATGGGTTTTGGAATAGATAGTTCGTTAGATGAATGATCTTTTCAGCTGACGCTGAAAAGTTGAGTAGTTTTGTCTGCTCATTATGCGGTTCAACCGCTGATGTTGTCAATGAAAGTAGTCATTTAGCTATGCCTATATGATGTTTTTAAAATAAATAGGGACAGTAAATGCTTCACATCAGCTGTTAGTAGGTTAGATCAAGTGAGTTGGCTGTAAGTTGGCGACCAAAACAAATTCAACTTCAATATTCAACTAGGCTGTAACTCTAATGAATTATAAAAATCATAACCAATAACAAAAGATTCAACAATCTATAATGCATTTACATAAATTGAGATCAATTATCTAGAGGCAACAAAAATTTCTATCAAATTATTTATCAAAACTGATCAACAACAACTTTAATAAATCTTCCTAATTGAAACTTTCAAAACAATTACTATTTCCATTATTTCATTTTAAAAACTACTACAAAAATTACTAAGACAAATTTTCTACCACATTCTTTAGAATTCTTTCAGATTTTGTTTGCCCCAGAAGTAGTCTAATCAATTAATTATTACTCGGTTTTATTTTTCTTAAGAAACTGTCTAACCAAATACTAGCCTGAAATTCTACTAACTATAGCTCAATTCAAATTTCTATTTCTCAAATAAAACAACTCACTACATTTCAAATTCATCTCTCAATCACTTATTCAATTATCATCATTACAAAACTCTCAATTTTAAAAATACCTTCAAACATTATTATGAAATATTAACATACTCAACTAGCAGAAATTTATTTAGAACAAAGCAGTAATTAAAAAGATGAATAATAGACAACCTATATTTTCTTAACAGGGCAAGTTTAAATTACTGAATTTGCATCCCATAATACAAAATAACAGTTTACAAGATTAGTACAACAATGTCAACTACGCGCTCATTGACAATCATTATTTAACTGTTAAGGTTCACCAACCTTCAACAGAAAACACAAATATCCATACTCTAAACTTCAAGACAGCTGCTGTGTTACTTGAATTAAGAATCAAATGGACTTCGAATGTTCTACTGCGACTATTCTTACAGGTATTCCCATTCTAAGGCAGTCATATCTCATTTTCCCAATTCTTCAAACGCTGTCAAGTTATATGAAACTTAGTACACTGACTAAGTCCAGGAGACACGAAAAACGTCTATCCGCTCTGTCAAGTTATGTGAAACCAAGTTTGCTGACCGTTTGTTGAAGTGGATGATGATCGAACGTTGTGAAATTGATGATGACAAAATTGAAGGCAAACAGTGAAGGCGCATAAGCTGTCGGTTGAAAGGGGGGGGGGGGTTGAAGGGGGAAACCCCAAGTGGAATTGGAATTTATTTCTTGAACGAGTTTTTTTAGTGTGGTTAGGATGGCCAGCCCAGCCGCCTATACTAACAGCATTGGATCGATTGTGATCGGCCCGTGTGTGTACCCCTGGGGCCCCCATCTTCAATCGCTCAGCCTTCTTTTGCCTCTTTCTTCGTTGCTTTTTCGTACCCTTGCTTCTTCTCAAAATATCCATTCCGTTTCTCACTTATTTGTCTACCTTTTTTTCGTCGTTTTTCTTTTTCCTCTTCTTCTGCCTCTTTTCTGTCTTTTCCCTTATTCTTCAATTGAAACATGTTTTTGCTCTTGTCTCTAGTGTCTTGATGTATGTTTCTTCTTCCAACTTGTTTTTGTATTTCATTTCCCTCTTAATTTTCATTATAATAATTATTTTCTTTATTTCAATTTCAATATTTTCTCATCTTGTTATTTCTTTTTCTTATCTTATCTGCTTTTTGGATTATCTTGTTTTTGTCCCCTCCATTTTTTCTCTCCTTTCTACTGTTCATAATACTTTTCTGACTTCCCTGGTTCACCTTAATGTACGTTTTCTTCATTTCCTCCTTGCCTACTTTCTTCTCTTCCTCTTCGTGATTTTCTCCAATTCAAAGGGTTTTCCTTCTTCCTCCACCCACTCTCTATCGTTTTGCACCCTCTTCTCATTTCTTTTTTTTCAATGATCTTCCTTTCAACTTCTAATCTATTCAACATCTTTTATTCCATCTTTGTCCGCATTACCATCTCATTATAACCTTTTGCCACTTCTTTAGCTCCTTTAATTGCTTCTTCTTCTCCTTTTACCACCTACCTTTCCATCCTTCTGATCATATTCCTCTCCATAGACCTTTCATCCCCCTTCCTCGTTTTTTCTCTGTAACAGTCATGTTCCTTTTTTCTTGCTTCCTCCGTATCTCTGCTCCTCTTTACAATTCTACTTCTCTCCTACATTCTCAAACTGTCATCTCATATTTTCCGTCCTCTTGCTGTACATTCAAGTTCCACTTTTTCCCTCCTTTTCTGGACCAATCGTTTATTCTTCTTCATCTACTCTTCTCCATTCCCACCTTATACCTAACCACAGTGCGTTCTGTCAATGCTCAGGGGAGATGTGCACAAAACCAACTCGTTTGGTCGCGCGGACTGACAGCATCACACTTTGCAGTTTGTTCAACTCCTTCAACTTTTTCCCTGGGCAAACTCTTCTCATTTCTCATTTCTTTCGTCCTTCTGTCATTTTTCCTCCTCATTTTCTCCCTCAATCACTCTTATTCCCACTTGGTCTCGTATTCTCACGACTTTCTTTTTATTTTCGATTTCAGTCATATTTCTTTCTTTCTCTCCTATTAATTCTTCTTCTTCTTAATCTTCTTCTTCGTTTTCTTTTTCTTCTTCTCCTCCCCCCACTCTCCTTCTTCTTCTCCCTCTTATTTTTCGTATTTTTCTACTTTTTTTCTCCTGCTCCTCCTCCTTCAACTTCCACGATAATAATATTCCTTCTTGCATGTTCATTCTTGTAATTATAGGAGTATTGTATAAAAGTATTCACAGTGATTTACCATGATTTTCGGAGAATCAGGTATTTACATTTTAATTGAAATCAGATTCATTTGTATGATTTCGATACATAGGAATCCATGCACGTGTATTTAAATTGAAGCGTGCATTTTCAATCATTTAATCAGTTTTCTTAGTAAATTATATAAGTATTGTAAGAGAGTATTCATAGTAATTTTCCATAATTTTCAGGTGCAAACAATAATAATTAGAGGTTTCAACTCCTACATTTCTATGTGATACATGGGAATCCATGCACGTGTAATTTAATGAAAGCGTGTATTTGCAATCAATTATTTGATTAGCTTTCTTGGTAAATGCATCCTTGACGAATACATCACAAGCTTCCACTTGATTGAGAATTCCTGAATTCCTCTTATCATCCAATCAATCGGTCCATTTCACCGAAAACACATTTAATTTTTTTTTTAAATCAATCCCTTCCCGGAATAATTATTATTCTCAATCAGAATGCAGTTCAACTGTGCAACGTGATTCCTCTCTTCTAAATAGCCAGACAGACTTATCAAATGTATTTATTGGTTGACAATCTATCAATATCAAAGCACTTCGAAAGTGACTGGGTACCTCGCATAGATTAGTTTTCCTGGAAATCCAATCCAATCTCGTGTTCTGTGTGTCAGCACTCGTGTGTCGTGTGTTGATCGTATGTTACCACTTCACTAGCACGTGGGCATGTGGATATATGTGTGGCCAAAGAGATTGAAATTCGACATAGGTATTCGAAAATTGACTGGCATGCTGAACAACACCTATGTACATTTTTGAAGTGTATTGAAATTGATTGAATTTCAAGTGCTCAACTAGGTAGCAGTTTTGGCTTGTTGACTGATGAGTTTTCCAAGAATCGAATAAGTATATATATATTTTGAGGGAATTCAAAGGAGGGTCTGAGAAATTTATCTGAAAAAGTCGTTACACAAACTTTTGACAGAGCATTTTTGAAGATTTAAAACCTTATTTACGCATGTTCTCAACTCAAGATAATTCACTCAAGTGAATGACTATATGACTGACTCTCTTAGGTTGAATGGTAAATAATTCATTCTATGACTGACTCTTTTAAGGTTTCAAATTATTCACTCTACGACTGACTCTTTTAAGGTAGAGTGGTAGAAGGACTTACTAGTCCTAACACCGCCTAATAAAGAATATTTTCATCCCATTCCATTTCTATAGGAAATATCGATATCGAATTCTGTATCATTTTAAGGTTTGTAGATCATGTTTCAAAGAATTTGAATCACTAATGAAAACTTTCAATATTAGTGGAAAACATAAAATGTCTGTAGTGTTTCTGAAATTGTGGAAAGTTTGTTCAAAAACTTGGACAGTATTCGTGAATCCTGTGAGTATTTCTCAATTCCTGAAAGGCTGAAACTCCCCATCCTTCATTAAACATTTTCAACCCTGAGGTTATCAAGTTGTCATTCCACATAATGTAGCCCATATTCTCGTGTAATGCTGACATAAGACAGTTTATGCTTTGAGTATAACGTACAATGATGGATGTTACATAAAATATGCCCTTCAGGTTACTGAGAGTATTAGCTTAGCTTGTATTTGCATTTATGTTTATGATTTCCTTGCTTCTTGATGCTAGCGAAATTACTGAAGGAAGCTAAAACTTTATGAGAGCTCTGAAAGCATGAGTAATTCCACATTATATATTATGAGTGCTTACGAGGCAAGGTCTTTCAAAACGTATAGTTATTTATTGTTATGTACATGTAGGATTAAAGATCAATTTGGAAATGGAATGATCGAAGATTAGGCCTACAAGCTATGATTATAGGAAATAGTAATTTTATGAGTTTTATTACATTTCTTCTGTATTCCTTTTTGTAAACTGAGTGACATGAGTATTCTAATATCATTGAGATACTATATTGAAATAATGTTGAACAAAAATCTCAAACTCTGATTTGGACTGCAATAATAGCACTTGTAGCCTATGCTCGAAACCAAAATAATGAATTTCACCCAATTCTTTGTTTAGTCATTGCTTCTACGCCTTATAATATCTGTGATACTGTACCGCTCAACAGCACTGCTTTTCATCTCCACTTTTTACTGGAGTTCTTCAAATTGGTAAATTATAACCTGGATGTTACATGCCTCATCAAATATTATGTTTCTCAAAATTAAACATTAAACTTAAGGCTATTCAAAATAATTGATAAATTAAATGGGCTCAGTCCAGAAACATGTCTGTAGAATAACACTTCTAAAGTTTAAAAAGGGTATTTGATTTTTCATTTAATTCAACAATCTTGTTTTTTATTTTATTCCATAACGTACAATATAGTTTTAATAATAATTAGAATTAGAATTTTAGTTTCTAACATCGACCGAAACCTGTGCCCAGCTTCGATTAAATTCATTGTAGTCAGAAATACACAAGTCTTCATAGATGTAAATTGCATATACTCGTATTTTTATCTATTGATATCACGATTATCCTCCCACATTCACTTTCAAGAAAGAGATTTGTTTGAAAAATAGAAAAATGAATATAAAAGAAATCCGTTTAGTAGTAGAGGATCATGTTTGATAGGATACGTGCGTTGAAGGATGAGAGTTCGTCATGAATGTTTGATTATTTATTCGAGAGCTAGTAGTGATGTCATTATGAGTGCAACTCATGCCTATAATGCGGTGGCGTCGATGTCATCTACACAAGTATCTTGTTGCCGGAGTGTTTGCTGTTGAAATTTGCTTTGCCAAATTCAATTTTCGCTGTCACCGCTCACGGCTGAAAAGCTTATCCAAGCCAAAATCCTTGTTTATATTCTGTGTGAAGGATGGGATGCTGTTTGCTTGCATGTTGAATTCGATTATAGTCGATCATCGTCTTACATTTACTTTTTTCCAAAGAGTAAAATTGTGTACCAATTTTTGGAAATGTTAGAGATTTTTATCAGAAGAGTGAATACAGAAAAAAAATTGAAATGGAAGGAGGAAGGATGAAGAATAAGGATGAAAAATGAACGAGGGAGAATGTTTTTGTATAAATTGAGCAGAAGGAAGGTGAATAAAAAAATAGAATAGGAAAGAATAATGATTCATTGAAAGAATTTTAAACAAAAATAATCAAAAATAGCATAAATTTTAGCATAAATTATCAAACAAAATTAGAAGCTTGGCTTTTTATTCGGCCGTGAGCTGAAGGAATAGTCTGGGTGCCAAATGCGAAAAAAGGGGATAAACTTTTTTTGTGGTATGTCATTGATTTTTTGATCGATTATGATAGATTAGATGTGATGAAAACAAATTCTGATGTTCTAAACATTGAGTTTTTTAATGGCTTGTCAGGCGATCAATAGACTGTAAATAAATTTTGGAACAAGATAGAAACACGATTTTAGGCTCAAATTGTAGGCAATGATTTTTTCTACGTGTTCAACTCTCTCATGAACCTTTTCAACATATGCAAACTTGATTTGGAGACAATTGATTACCAGACAAACAATTGAAAAATGAATGTATGGAATATCAGTATGTTTTTAAGTCGATGTAACTATCTTAAATGAGTGATGCCAAGAAAGTTATTTAGATAAGATTAAAGAGGAAGAATTTATCTACATTTTCATGATAAGTTCAATTTTTTATCTCGAAGGGTTCAGAAGATATACTCATTTGTAAGCAAAAAATGACATTTTTTTGTATAGGATGAAAAAGTCAATTTTGCCTCAGAAATGAATTTCGTCAATTTTGACCGAATTCAACATATGATATATGAATTTAGATCGCCTTGATGAGCTGAGAAGAATGAGCTATGAATTGTTGAGATCCGATGACTATAAAAATAGTTAGAGGTATCCTTAGATTGAGATCCTTGAAGGGTCCTTACTATTGAACATAACCAAAATTCTGGTCGGTAAGTGACTTATCTGCTGGAAATTGATCTAGAATACATTATTACCAAATAAACCCTCAATACAAGCAAGTATAAATTTTTTGGAGACCATTTTCCCCATAAATAGGGTTTTTTGAGATACAAGGATATCTTTTTACTGTCCTAGTCCAAAAAGACAAGATAGAGAGGTCTACTTGGTGTCAAATTGTAGAGGACAAAATTATCCCCAGAGGGATTTTCATTTACACGATTCAAATAAATACGTCAGAAGATCCAAGCAAGCAAAAACTAAAAATACTCAAATTCTCATTTTTCTTGAAAATTAGCCTCTTCTTTGAAAAATCATAACTCCGTTCCTAATAAGGATAAAGACATGAATCCGATACCATTCTCTTGGAAATTCAATTTACTAAAAAAAAAGATGCAAATGATTTTTTTCGTCCGACGCTTTGTTTTGATGGAAATCGTGGTAGACTAGAAATGGAACCGAAATTTTGGCCGCCATCTTGAATTACAAAAAATGCTCAACTTCTACAGCTTGGCATGACTCGGATTCGGAATCTACACATCAAAATCTATCATAATCGATCAAAAAATCAACGACATATCACAAAAAAGGTTACCTCCATTGGCACCCAGACTAGAAGGTGATTTGTTTGTTTGTTAGAAGGTGATTGAAGCTCCAATATTGTTGACTGACAATCTGGTAATCTTCAATGTATCGTTGGTTGCATACTCGACTTTGGTACGGCGCAAGATGTTGCAAATTTTGTAGAATATCAGGTAAATGTTTTATCGTAATCAAGAGATTGGAATTGATTCATATTGATAGAATTGGAATTGATTGATAGACCAACTAGAAAATGTGGTAACTAACTTCATAGAATTATTGTATTTGAACTTAATCTTGAGGATTGATCTATTGATCGCAATGTATCGTACGCATACATCAATGTATCGTACGCATACGCATGTTATCGTATGCCATGTTTGGTGGGGAATCCTAAAAGGATGTTCCACGGGCAAAAAACCTCAATAATTATCCTCGATGGGAAATTGAGGTATTATTGAAATGATCCACGGAAATTTGAATGTTTGAAGTTTTTCCAATATGAAAGAGTTCAAAAAATACACAAAATACAAAAATATCACCAAAATCTCTTATGAAAAATTTAAAATTTCGAAAAAAATTCATTCATTTGACAGAAAAAGATACTTAATGGTTAAGAACACAAACTAATGTCCAATACGTCTTTTATCAAATTTTGATAAATAATGAGTCCGAAACGAGACTATATCCTTTCCCAGCACTTCACACAAGAATTTTGGTCCAGAGAAAATATTATGAAATTTTTAAATTTTGAATAATAGAATGAGATACCAAATTCATTAATCCACAAAATGTATCACACAATTTTTTAAAAAATATGAAATACTGTATCTTGAAAATTTTCAGCCATAATAAAAACACTACAGTTACTTACTACAAGTACCTTGCATTTTACCTTACCTATCTTAAACACACTATCTTCATCTTCTATAGATAACATTCATACAGGAGTATTATAAAGCTCATTCGTTCATCTGGTATGGGTTGATCTTGTTCCAAGACAATACATTCACGGAATTTTTTTCACTTTGATATATTATAGGATGGATACGATAAAATACAGTCCAATAGTGGAACCTTTCAATAAGAATGTTTCATTTGATACATGTATCGTGTTTCATCGTCTCCTGTATCTTATTAAGAGGAAATTGAAGTCTTCATCCAATATTAGTTCACCCAATGTCAATCAAACCCATGACAACCTGAACATTGATGAGGAGTAAGACGTTACACAGTTTATGCGTGGCATGTCATCTGTCGCCATTAATAAGGCAGTGCAGCTAAGTAGCATGAATACAGGGTGGTGTGTAGGGTCAAGCCAGACACTTTATGCATGGGCCTGAAGGGTTGGTTGGCTATGCCCTTCAAGAAGGGAGAGTCGGACCTGATTTAGTGGGTCCTGGGGGTGAAGCAGAGGTCAGCGGAACCCATATGTGACAACCTCACCTAATGCAAACTGAATTATTAGACGAGCATTATGTGAGGGTGTACACATGTGAATGGGAGCCAAGACACGATGAGCTACAACTATACAACAACAGAGAAACCACAGTTATATGTTAGTGTGTGTTGACACCACAGACAAGATCATCCTGTTTGTTATAACCATTAATAACAATTACTGCATCCATACAGGAGTAATAATAATGAAGGAGGCTGCATAAGTGCATATAACAATGTAATATTGACATGAAATTCTAATGGCAATCAAGAGATTGGTATTATTGATTAAAGGTGGCGGTCGAACTGTGACTGGATGATGGGTTATTGCAATTGTGATTGCTCCCCATGCATAACTGGGTTTGATTACACTCATTTGAATAATTTATTGGCTTTCGGGATGATTGAATTGAGAAACATTGATGAATGTGGGTCAGATAAATTGGAATTAATTATTTCAAATATTTTTAATTTCGATGAAGAACTTTTGTGATTCTGAGAACCCTTTTACAATAATAATACTGTAGTACAAAAGTAGGTTACCGATTAAATCCACATACAATAATAAGATTTAATCAAGGTTCTATGTCTATTTGTTATAATTGTCAATATATTTTTATTGTAAAGATTCTCACTTGAATGATAGTGTAGTATTTTATAAATATTATGTGCACTGAAAACAATAATTATCAAAGTATTCACAATGTACATGTTAGTAGGATATTATATTAGGCCTATTGTACTATTATATGTACTTACAAACTTGAAACATGTATTCTTCAAGTTGGGAGTTCAATCTATTCGTCCAATGTGTTATCGCTACATTCTTTGATAACATATAAATCTCACTCGTCTGGGGCATTCCATACATCGCCATCAATGTCAGCCGGGGAGATGTAAAGAGCTGTATCGATACGAATTGAAAAGAAAAGTGGCAAAATAAATCTTGGCAGAAGATCGCAACCATCGGATGTATTGAAATGGCAGAAGAAGCAGAAAAGGGAGACGGAGAAGAAGAAGAAGAAGAAGAAGAAGAAGAAGAAGAAGAAGAAGAACAAGAAGAAGAAGAAGAAGAAGAAATGTGAGTGTAGAGCACACGACAGCGCGAAGCTTCGATAATAATTTATAAGGGAAACAATGTCACGGAAAGTTTCTAGATAAAATCAGGTGGGTTGTGTGGCGGGGAGGGGCTTCTGAACCCCAATAAGGGGCGCCGGTACCCCCTGAGGGGAAAGGGGGTGCCATACCAACTGTCGCACAGGAAACGATTTACTGTTCGAATTTGCACGCTGGCAAAATTTATAACCTCTTTGTAACAATTTGTAACATCAATAATCGAGCAGCTAAACAGCGAGTGCAAATATCACTGGAACAAGTGAATGTGATGGCAGCAATTTGTTGCAAATTGGGAATGCGATGTGCTCGAATCATGTTGAAGGTTCAACGTTTCAACCTCTTTTTTTTAATTTCGAGTATTATTATAATGAAATGCTGTGTTATCTCACACAAAATTTTGTGCTCTTGTTCAACAACTTGTGACCTTTATTTATTGAATTATCAAAAAGTGCTCCAGAACGATTAAATGGATACCAAACACTTCAAAGGAACAATTGAATATAAAAATCTTCAACGAAATAGTGTATTGATCAATTGCAATCTTATATATTACTTTCAACAATCCAAATTTTGTTTTCGCATCATATTACTCATTTTCATGAACTACCTAGCGAGTTCTTAAAGTGAATTCAATCTAAAATGAGTAATAAAAATTAAAAATTTTTCATACACTGTCTGGCTTGCGGTTTTAAGCATGTTTCCTCGATTGATAAGAAGTAAGACTCAAAAAGTGCTCCATTAAATTTTTCATCTCATGTGAAAAAGTGGATTCGCTGTCAAAGTTTTTCTCTGTCGACAGTATGTTTTTGAAACAATGATGATTATTTTCAATAATTAGTTGACATTATGAAAACTACATATGGAAATATTGTGTTATTCAAATGTGAGAATTGTGATAACTAGATTGAAATTTATTGTGTCGATGAAGATTTAATTCTACCCTACCTGCACTCAGTGTACATCGTTGAAGGATTCAATGATTTGACCCAGCGTTGCTAATTTCCCTCACACTCTCGTTATTTCTCTATGTTCCTACTCCATTCTATCACTATCCTCCTCTCACTCTCTCTCTCTCTCACACACTCACTCCACTATCTCTTTCCCCCTCTATTCATCTCTCTCACTTTCTCTTATGCCCAATGGCTATTTTCCTGACCCGAGCAAATGTTTAGGTTGTCAATATTAGAGGTCGGTCAGATGTGTCGCACTACGGCACGCTAAAAAAACACAATGCAGCTCAGAGCACATTGGCCATGAACAGGGTGCAAGAGAGAGTGTGTATGACACAAGGAGAGAGTGTGTGAGAGGCAAATGAAAAAAACACTTTGTTATAGTCCAGTTATTACTGGATAAAACTGGGGTCGTTGGGGTATAGATGTTAACACTGTATTGATAAAATTTCAATTGGTGTGGAGTTTGATACAGTGTCGGGTCATTGGCTGTGCGAATTGTATCTGAAAGTTCCTTACTTATAGCCTGTCTAAGCAAAGAAGACCCTGCGGCAAGATGGGAAAATAACTCCAACTTAGTCAATATTCGTCCAAGAATTATAAATGTTATCTTGATAGTAGTTCAAATTGTTTCCTACAATTTGAGATCAAATTGATAATTTTTGAACCATTATTGACCGAGCTTGAGTCATTATCCCATCTTGCCAGAGGGTCTTTTCTGCTTGGACAGACTATAGCTAATGTGGCAAAAATTGCACGATATTTGCTTTGGTAGATTAATTATTATTATTTAAAATTCAATCTAATTCGAGTGATATTACATACAGGTAGAATGCCAATCGAGCTAAATAACCCAAACAAGCTGCGACCATGCAGCGATAGAAGGCATAGCCTATTAATTATATTAGAAGATAAATTAGTCAGTCCAACTTGCTTTCTATTAGATACCTTGATTTATCTCTAACAATAACTATTCAAATTCAGAACTCTCAGAGTTCATCAAGTAGTTGGCCTAAATTATGATAAATTAAGGCCCGTATCGACTGTGCAAGGCATGTGCCGCGAATGTCTCCAGGTATAATCTGTTGAAGCAAAGAAGAGTCTTATTCCTCCAGAGTCTCCAGCTCGGTCAATATTGGTTCAAACATCATTGATCTGCTCTCAATTATAGAAAAAATTTCGATATTCAATCAACCAATCAGACCAAATCAATATTTTTTTAACCAATATTGGCCGAGCTGGAGACTGGAGTAAGACTCTTCTTTGCTTGAACAGATTATACCTGGAGACATTCGCGGCACATGCCTCGCACTGTCGATACGGGCCTTTACTTGAATGTGACTGCTTATTATTATATGAGTTTCCAAATTAGAACTTAGGTTTTGTGGGTAGTTGTTTGAGTGTCGAAAATCTAAATTTCTCCATATTGCGTTATGATTATTATTAAAAATTCTCATCATTTACATAGGAAGTTCAATTCTGCTTTCAATGAAATATCTCAAATAATGAGAGAATGTTTCGGCGTTCTACTCTCTTTTTGCTAAATATATTCTTTTTCTATTACTCCTTCTCTCTTCTCTGAATCCTTTTCTTTCCTCAATTCTTCTGTTTCCTCAATCCTTCAGTTCCCTCTTTCCTTCATCCTCTTCTCATCAGTTTACAGATCTTGAGTGGAAGTCAAAAGATCATTCCATTCCCCTTCAACATTGTAGCAATACGTGATGAGGAGAAGAAAGTACGTGAGAGAGGCAGAGTAACGAGAATTTAGCTTAATTGAAAGCTTTGCGCCGTTTCATCGGCATTGTCTAAGTGCGGGCTTTGGGCTCCCAAGAGCTGAAAAATAGATGACGTGACCTTACACCTCTCCCCAATCATCCCCTAAACCCCTCAAACCTTCTTGATTCATTGTGCGGTTTTAAACCAACAACGACTTGCAATATTCAATTATCCGTCCGCACGTTCAGTGGTGATTAGATTGAGCTACCTGGCGTTTATTGGATGAGTTTTGAAGTTTAATTTTTTGGTAGATTATACTAGGGTTTTTACAAGGAATTGGCAGATTTGAATTCGAAAACTATGTGACCTGACTCCTGCAGTGATAAAATGGGATTTTCAAGGAGTTCTATTCAAAACCATCCGTCCTTACAATAATCTTGAAATTATGATAAAATTCTCTTTACACCGTTGACGGGTAACTTTTCCAAAAACAAAGTCTTAAACAATATTATTAAAAAAATTATTTTATATAATTTTCGAAAAATATTTTCAACATTCAGTATTTTATAATTATATAAGAATTACTCAGTGGTTTTTAAAAGTTTCTTTTTGTAAACTACTATTTGTGAGTCCTCGGATGCTCTGTTGTATCAGTTCATCTTTATTAATTTTGATGTAATGTTTCAAGAAATTGATTCAACTAGAAATCGGAATTAGAAAATAAGATGTAACTTTAGAATAACAATATCTGGTACCGAGCTTCGCTCTGAAGCTGCGGCCGAACTGTTGAATTACATAAATATGTTATTGTAAAAAATCAATGAACCTCCTTGAAAAAATAAATTCAAAATTGATATGATCACCTTTCACAATTCATTGACAGTCATGAACATGTGTTATAGACTTGAATTGAACTCCATTCACTCAGCTAATGATAACAGCCATTATACGCAGTACTTGGGATTATGCCTGAATAAGGAATACTTTATTCTTTTATTAATCCTCCCAGAGAGTTTTCCCAGACATGAGGCCTGGTGCAATCTTATTTTTCCATCACGGTTATATTACATTTCAAATTTCAAGAAAATCGTTAGAGCCGTTTTCTAGATCCGTGGTTCCACATACAAACATACATACATACATACATACAGAAATTACTCGCTTATAATAATAGGATATTATAGGCTAAGTATGAGAACAGCAATGGTTTCTGTTAGAGAGTAGAGAATATTAGTAAATTATTATTGATAACAAATTCTCATTCTACACTCTCTGGTTTCAATGTAGAGCACTGAATAATGATTGCTTGCGAGGCTATTGTAGGCTACACAGGGTGGCGCCAATACTCAGCATTGAATCCATCAGCAAAGCCGACCAAGTTTGACAGATTGCTTTACTTGGGTAGTATTGGTGATGCGGTTGTGGAAAGAGGAGGAAGAGACGTAGAAGATGCGGAGAAGGAGAAGAATCCGTGTGGAGAAGATAGAACAGGAATAAACTGTAGAATGAAGGAGTAGGAAAATGAGAAGAAGTAGAAGAAGCAGAAGAAACAGATGAAGAGAGAAAAGAAAAATGGAAAGAGCAAAGAAAATCTATGAACAATATCCAGAAGAGGAAGGAGTGGTTATTGAATAAGAACAGGTATTGATTGGAGAATTGTGGGTGTGACACAATTATACGACGTAGAAGAAAGATAAGGAGAAAGAGGAAGAAGAAAATATGTATGGGGATATTTTTCTCAATATATAGAATATCAGTTGAAAATGTAGATGTGGAACAATGGATGGACAAAAGAGTGAGTTTCGGAGAAGTAATAGTTGTAAATGACTATCAATTGAGGAATGAAGAAAAATAAGACAGGAGAAGTTAGAAAGATAAGATTCACGATAAGATCAAGGAAGAAAATGTATGGTGATAGGAAATACAGTAATGATAGAAGATTAAGAGGAAATTAGATGGTAATGTGGAAGGGAAATGAACGAATGCGAATCATAGGTGAATGGATGAAGATGATGATAGATGAGATAAGGAACATAGAGAGATGAATGATGAGAGAATGAGGAAACCCATGATAATAGAACAGGATAAATAGAGAATAGAGAATGCAGCAGAAAATCGCGCATGCTGGGACGGTCCTGGCTAGACAGACTATTAATCAAAGAGCTTGCTCTGAGCCCTTTCAAGGAACTTAACCCCCCCCCCCACACCGCAACCCTGGTTCGCAGCAACTCATTCATCTCACACACTTCATCACTGCAATTACCTTTCTCACTCGCACTTGAAAACTGTCAAATCCGTTCTCTCGCTCATGTCTTGCATTGATCTGAGGTAAACAAGTGACTTCAGTAGTGACCCAGCTCAAATATTGTCCTGACCTAGTTACGGTTTCTACTTTGGTTTGATACTACGAGAATAAAGAATGTAGAAGAAGAAGAGGGAAACCTGACGAAAAGATGATGAGAATTGGGAAACGTGTACGAAGTGATGGGGAAAATGATAGAGATGGTCATAGTGTCCAATATTTTTTACTAAATTAAATCGTTTTAAAAGACACTCTTTCACCGTCTTCCTCCTGAGACAGTTCTGGGACCTGGACCTTTCCGTGTGGCTTTCCATTATGTCATGGCGACCATCAAGGATTGACCATCAGCGGTTTGGGTATCGTTCCCTAGTAGCACAAAGTCATCCTAAAGATATATAAAATACAATATTAAAGATCTATAAAATAAATATTGAGAATGTTTATTGGGGATATTTTGCCTTCCATTTATATGAGTTGAATAGATGTAAAATAGGTAACAATAAATATTAAATTCATATTTTCTTCCTATTAAATAAATATTTTTCTCCTATAAAATTGAAAAAATATATATTCTCAAGTGATATAAAATAAGTATCAAATTCATATTTTTCTCCTATCAAATATTTATCTTTCTTCTATAAAATTGAGAAAAAATATATTCTCAGTTGATATTAAGTAGGTATCAAATTCATATTTTTTCTTTATTAAATATTTATTTTTCTCCTATAAAATTGAGAAAAATATATTCTTAGTAGATATCAAGTAGGTATCAAATTCTTATATTTTTCCAATTTGATTGATATTTTTTTCCTATAAAATTGAGAAAAATATATTCTCTATTGATATTTTATATCAATATTAATGATATTGGAGTCATATTCAATATTTATTTTATACATTCATAGTGTATATTCCCTCTCAGTTTATATATATTTATCTTCTATCGAATTCCTATATTTCTTCTATTTTATAGGTTTTTTTATCCTATTTACATGCATGAAATATCTTCTTAATTCCTATAAAATAACAATATTGAATGTATCTATGATTTATAGAATTTATATTGAATATTTTCATACTAGACATTTCACCTTATTATAAATATTTTTCCTGGAAATTAAAATTCACACTTAGGGCTATTTTAAAATTGATAGATAAAAATAAAAATCAAATACCCTTTTAAAAAACTTGAAAAATATTATTTTATCACAGACATGTTTTGATGCTTTAGCTCATTTCCAATTCAAATTTATTTGTCAATTTACATTGAAAATGAGCTAAAGCATCGGAACATGTCTGTGATAAAATAATATTTTTCAAGTTTTTAAAAAGGGTATTTGATTTCTATTTCTATCTATCAAATTTAAAATAGCCCCAAGTTGAATTTTAATTTTCAAAAAATATATATATAATTAGGTGAAATGTCTAGTATGGAAATATTCATTACCAATTTTATTCATATATTTCCACTTTATTCATACTTAGATACCGTACAATTAATATTGTTATTTTATAGGAATTAAGAAGATATTTTTTGCATTTATGTTATTTGTCAATTTACATTGAAAATGAGCTAAAGCATCAAAACATGCTGTGATAAAAAAATATTTTTCATGTTTTTTAAAAGGGTATTTGTCTTATTTTCTATCAGATTTTTTTACAAATGAGTGAAATGGATACATTATTTTATATAGCCTATTAGAAATTCAATATTTTCTCACTTGTTCTATTATTGTATGTAATATGAATAACATCTGAAGAGGGAACTGGCAAATGACTGTTTTCTAATGCTCAGCTAAATTTGTCAGAGAAGTCTAAAAGTAGTCTGTAAAGGTAAAACTGTTGGCCAAAGCTGCTCTCAAGTCGATATTGTTCCAGACCACTTGTGTTGACCAGAGCTGAACATAATTAAAACACTCATTTGCCAACCACCAATTTCGTTGCCACCAGCTTTACAATAATTATATGATTTGAAGGATAGCCTTCTTGTTTTAGAAAGAACAAGAAATAAATAATAAGTATTGAATGCATTTTCAGAAAGATATTTATTATCTTCTTTGTAGATTTCAACTAATTCTTAATCATAGAAAATTCATTTACATTCAAATAGTAACTTTGAGTAGGGTCCGGTAGGCCTGTACTGGTTCATTGTTCTCGCCCCTGAAAAAAGAAAAGTTCAATTTAAAAAATGTAGTAGAAGAATAAATTTATAATATGCACAAATAACATTGATTATGAAGGCAAGGTTATCACAGAACTCTGTAATAACCTTCTTCATATTCATGATAATCAAGTTTCAGAATCAGTTAACATCCATATAACACTGTAACAGCTGTGATGAACAAATTAATGTCAATGGCTCAACAACCCATGAAGGGCTTAAGCCTACCAGCTGGTTGCCGGTTTCATATTCACTCCACTAATCAGCATAACAGCAAAGTTAATCATCAACCAGGATAGCAGTAACGTGTGTTCAGCACGTTGATACTATCAACCATAAGCTAGCCTCCGTGACCAAGATAGTGTAGTTGCAGAATACTTCAAGTAACTGAATAACATCAAGTTGATACGCCAGAGTGTAATGCAACAATTACTTTTTCTCCAGAGATGGGAAAAGACTGACTATTTTTACTAGCCACAAGCCAATCTCCTACAGGAGGGGAATAAACAAATGAGCCATATAAATAGTCAATTGAGCAATCATTTTTCAACTTCATGTTTACTACTTCTATTCATTCCATCGATTTTGATATCTTACTTTTGTTTAGTAACTTGAAAACACAAGTAAGTTGTCATTTATCAAGTTATACAATAACGTTGTTTAATAACGTATGATAACTTAATTGTGTTTCCATTGAAATGTATGAACAGGCCTATCACATCATCGCACTTGACACTGTTATGTGTCTGCCTGCGATCACATCTGTAATAATTTTATGTGATAAGAGTTACTGCACATTCTGTGATAAGAGGGATTGGTGTGGCTTTGGAAGCATGTTGTCTTGTGGTTTCCAACGAAAAAACTAGCATATGAATCAGGTGACCAAATTGAAACTTTCTTATTCAATATATCTTTAGAGTTTTGTGGTAGAAAGGTCCTATGCCCGGTTTTTCCAAGCACACTCAAAGTTGAAATGTAGTAAAGTGTAGCAAACTTGAGGGTCCCTGAAATTTGAGTGTGCTTGGAAAAACCGGGCACTAGAATCTTAACTCTGCTCAAGATTCTATCACACCAATCGCCTATATTAGCTTTTTATTGTAAAAATTCTCCTTAACTCGGTGGTTTGTATTGTGGATCAACCTGTGGATAATGTAGTATTTCACATAATTATATTATTTTCACATTATTCGTTGATACAAGCACGACCGACTGTCGATTGGCTTTTTTACTGTTTTTGTGTTGGAGCATATTCTGGTCGTAAACATGAATAAATTCTACAATTGTATGCTTCAGCACAGAAGCATACAGGTCGCGTATCACATGGAGCGCAACTACAGTCGGTTGTGAGTTGCTTCAAGAAGAACGAATCTTAACCGGGGAGTTTTCTAGATAATCATAAAATTATGAGAACAACTGCTATAATAATTCAAGAAAAAACTTACGTCTTAAAACAAGTTCAATCCTGCCGCACAAGCTACGCCAAAACTGTGGCTTCAGGTTCTCTCCCTTGTCTGATTCTCTTGGCCAGGTAGTTCACACATTCTGAAAAAATAATAATATCAAATATTAAAAATACATTATGGTTGAATGCTAGCATTGAATTACAAATATGACCATTTTTCTCATGAGCTGAGTCAAACTATTCATTTAACAATATTATTAGCTCCTAGTGAAACAGCTAGAGAACAACTGTAAATAAATAATATTGTGAAGTATATAATAATAGGCTACTGATCCCCTGCAATAGTAATAAAATTGAATAATTATCAATAATAATTTACTTGCAGTCTTTATATACTATCCAAGCCTAATAATTGAATCATACAAGATGACGATTCGATTATGGTTTGAGGAAATTGACATTTTTGATGTTTAAATCCAAACCAATGTTGAGCTAACAATATTCATATGTACAACTATGGTAAACATACTAAAAGTCCCCGGACCTGGGGGTGAGCATAGGACGGGAGGGGGGTAGAAGGTACAATTTTTCAGTTTTTCGAATGAAACTTGAAAGCGGTTGATCCTAGAAAAAAGTGCTCTGAATAGAAATTAGAGAGGACTAAAATCTGAGTCGATTAAAAAAAAGAAAACGAGAATCGGCCGAATAGAAAAAGTTTTACATCCGATCAAAAGTCCCATTTAAAAACAAAACCCAAAAAATGGATCTAACTGCTTTTGTACTATCTATATACTGTTTTGTACTCACAACTCTTTTAAAGGAAGCCATGTCCTGTAGCTCGTCAAATATTTTCAATTCATGAAGTTGCTTGATCCTGTGTCACTGGTTACTGCTCCTGCTGCTTTCCTGTAGTCAGGTTCTGGCCCTGAAAAGAATGTAAGTTACCGGTATTTACTGTTTAATGTTTATATCAGTATCCACACTCACCACAAATAGTGAGATGATCATGTTACAGTATAATATATGATTTTCAAACAGAATTTCAAGACAAATAAATTACGAAATTCGCATATCGATATGTCAAACCGTTCGACATATTATACCCATTTACAGTACGAGGTACCCATTTGCAGTAGATCTCTGATAATAATTGAAATATATTTATGGCTAATGAACTTTGATTCAATACGGCGAACCAAAATTGCGGACCAAATTTCCAGACAAAAAAAAACAGTTACAGTTACAGTATTTCTTTTTGAGTGGGAACCTATACAACACAAATTTATTGTCAAATTACTTTGTTTATAAAATATAAAGTCGTTTTTGAACTATCCTCCCACAATACTAAGTTGATAAGCTGTGGATATAAAAAGTTTAGTAAGATTTGGGCTAATGGCCTACTAGACAATGTACGTTACGGTATTCTATTTTGGTATTTGCGTATTCCACTTTTACTTCGTGAGAAAAACAATACAATACAACAATTCAGGTGTCCCTATAACTAGCAGTAGACTACCCTAACAATGCAATACTTCCAGGGTTCCGATAATTTTATTTTCTGAGAAGAAAGAAGAACGGGTCTGAATCTGAAGAATACAATGTAGTCGAGCGGAGGGCAGAAATAGAGTTGAAATAACCCACTCCTGAATATAACTTTTATCAAAAACAATGCATACATTTACAATGCAAGGCCATACATTTCATAGTCTTTTGCTCAGATAATCTTTACTTTTGCTTTTTCTGCTGCCTATACCATTATTAAAACTCATGGAATACATGGAATATAAATTCTTTTATATTTTGGTGCTTAGCTTCACATAACTTGAAAAATTTAATCTTAAACTGAAGGACCAATAATTAGTAATTGAGTATGAAGAGCTCTAAAGGCACCTGATTGAATTGATTTTTAGTTCCTAATTTAATAATAGTTAATTATAATATATGGCTTCACTTCTGAAAATAAACTTATAAAATGAATATTCTAGCATTGATAACTTTAAAGAGCTAGCTATATCTTATGAATTATCTAGCCTACATTAATAACAATTCAGGTAAAAAATTGTAGTTAATTTTATTCAAATTAAAAATGATACTAGGTTCTTCAAACAAAAAACTGATGCTTTAGTGATAAATTCGACCAAACGTAAAAAATAAGGGTAGGAGTACAGTCCTCCAATAAGTCCAGTCACTTTTTACGGAGTTTCGCGGTAATCGGAATGGTTGTCAAGGTCAAAAAAATTAGTTAACAATTCAATTCCAGCCCATCACGTAGAATAGAATGACTTCTTTATTTCAATGACGTGGCGAAGTTTGGACATTAATGTCCACTTGACCACGTACAACACATAGAAATGAAACCGACTATCATTCAATGTAAAGTCATTCTACTTTGAAAGAGAGTAAGTTTACTATAACTGGGCTGTGAAAAGACCGTGAATCGTGCTAGTTTACGAGTGAATGGACAGTAATTGGCTAAGTTGAAGTGTTCATTGAAAATAGTCTCAATTTCAAATTGTTGAATAGGCTATCAACAATTTCATCTGGAAAAAATCCTTAATAGATATTTTATCAAGTACATAATAAATAGATTATTCTTGTGCTTGATTACTGTTTAAAAAATACATACTAAGTTTATATTATAATAGACCGTATCCACAAGTTACGATACAATTGTTCATTGATTATCATATCCCCCATACTTTAGTCAATTAACATAAAATTTATATATTGATGATTGTGATTACTCTGATTATTAACAGATTAAACAGACTAACAGATTCAACAGGTTAACAGACTGGTATTCTGATTAATAACAGATAAAAGAGACTAAGATTAATGCAGGCCTATCCTATCTTATGTTGAATTAATATACACTCTCAACATCTAGGTATAATACTCTTCTATTTTTTAATAGAAATTCAAAACATTGATAACACTGTGGATGGAAATTTAAATTTTAATTTTAGCAATTCGGTACTAAAATAGTAGAGAGTTAATAATAGTGGAGAATAAAGTAGTAGTAGACTAATAGAGGAGACAAAAATAATAAAATACTCTGAAAAATTACTTTTATCAAGTGCAATATTCATTCCTGTTTGGAAAAATACGTAAAGTACCTATTTTTGAATGGATAAGCTTATTTTGCGTTGAATTAATGCTTTGAATTAATGCTATTTTTTAATTAATATTCAAGTGAATTTCATGACATCTTCATTAAGACTAAATTTGAAAATTAATAAAATAGTCTGAGATAAATCTGAACAATCATAATATTATTTATTGTAATATGAAGTTGGGTACTTTTTCAACTTACCATTTTGAGATTCCTGCACTTTTGAACGAAACAAGTTGAACTAAACAAGACGAAAAACGTTGAACTAAACTGTTGAGCTGACGAAAGACACTGGTGAGGTGGTAGTTTCTAGGAAGAAGTCTATAGAATAAGAATAAAAATAAGAATAGGAATTCTGTCAATTCTATTCTCTCTTGTCACAAAGAAATTGGGGGAGTCAAATCATACAAAGGATGAGGGTTGGAGGGTTAGAATATAGCCGAGGGTCTATAGTTATATAGTTCCTTTCTATAGTTCTTCTTCATCTGGTCAAAGCTAGTGAACAAAGACAACAGACTAGTCCTCTTACTAGACTTTCTTCTTCTTCTTCTTCTTCTTCTTCTTCTTCTTCTTCTTCCAAGAGTTCCAAAAGCGGGAATTTCAAAACTGACAAAATAATTATTGAACTTTACAGAGTTTTTATTGGTCTTGAAAGTTTGAAGTTTGAATTCTTCCTAATTTATCAGATTGATAGATAGAAAAAACATAAGAATATCAAGTCGAAAATTCCAGAATGCATGTTTTAGATATGATATCACTGTAAATTTTTCTCCATGATATCAATTCATGCTCAGCAAATCTACAGCACAGTTAAATCAGACAACAACACTATAGTCTGCGAGATTTTTCTTGTTACTTAGAGAGAGGCCGGATACTCTGTCCTTTACTAATCTCCCCCACTACCTAACTGCGTTCCTCTGCTTTACTGAGTGGGTTTGAGTGAGCTCTCGCGTCACAAGTCTCCAGCTCACCCCTCCACCCCTCCTTTGCCCGAATGATAATAAGAGTAAAAGAAGAAAATACAAACTGAAAGGAAACGACTTGCGAATAGGCTAAAGGCAAAGGTGGAACAAATTGTATTGTATTATGAGGAGAGTTAGAGTCAGACGATGTGCTCATCACAATAACGAAATACAGAATGACACGGCGCATATATTTTTGCGCAGCTCAACTTGTCATTTTAGACTCCACTACAGTACTGTGTTGTCGTGGAGGGGGAAGTCGCTTCCCCTAAAGCTATGTAACAAGAAATTTCTCGCAGACTATAGCAGGGTGTTTTGAAATAACTAAGTAGTTTGAAGAGTTATAATTTTCTCATGTTTGAAGTAAATTTTTCATAGATCTTTCAAATGCAATTTTGTTAAAGTCTCCAATCGCTACCTGCTAGTTTTATTTGTCAAAGACTCATGCCATCATTTTTGCCTGATAAATTGCATTCTTAGAAGTTTACCCTGATTATATTCATGAACAAATTGTTGAAACCCAGCTATAATTTTTTCCACTATGATAACACCTTTCATTCACACACATCCATTTCTAATGAATTATTTCGTTCTCAAGTAAAACAAGATCATGTATCAAATTTAAAACTAAAAGCTAAAAAAACGTTTATTGAGATCATTCAAATAGAATTGAATCAATTACTATGGAATACGTAGTCAGACTATTCTGTAGAATTTATCAATTCAAATAACTGCGCAAAATTCCAATTCAATTCTTAATTTTTCCTTCTTTATAATTAGTTTCAAAAATTATTTATCTCTTATGTATATTTTTTATGTATTCAAAACATATAAAATCAGAACAACAAATAAATACTTAATATCTATAAAATTTATGTTTCATATTTATTCAAGACAATAATTTTATACATATTTTATATATTCTTGATGAATATTCTCAATATGTATATTGAATTTGCATGATACCTATTTTATAGAAAAATTATAAAATATTTTATACCTATTCAATGTAATTGTTATATGTATTTTGAATATATTAATTTGCTATATTTGTGGTTTGAAAATATTATATTTTATGTATATTGAACTTATATAAAATAAATATCAAATATATATTTTCTCACATGAGTTATGAAATATATATTGATATGAGTTTTATAGGTATAAAATAGATATGTGTGCTACTAGGGTTCCAATCATATTTCATTCAATTTTATTCTTTCCAAAATTAATAATGCCTTTTTATTAATTCGTTGAAATAAATTTTAATCAAGTTTTAAATAAAATAAATATGATCAATTATTTACTTTTCAAATAAAATTGAAATTATCATTTCTTCAAATAACTTTTAATTAAAGCTTTAAATAAAATTGAAAAGAAATAAAATAAAAAATAACTCAAATTAGATAACTCTTCAGACAAGAAATGAAAACTAATCAGGTAAAATTCGATACCTTTGTTTTAAGAAATATTGGAATACATAAATTTGGATTCATGTGTGCTATAATATCGAAACTCTTATAGATTCTTGGTCAATAAAAAATCTTGACATTGTAACCATTTGTTTTCCTTTCAAATTTTCCAACTTAACTTTAGATCTGCTAAATTTATCTTTTCACCTGCTCTACCATCATGCTACGTTATTTTGACTTAGATAAATTACAATGTTCCCGTCTGGGAACTGGTGGACGCCCCCTTTCATAAAACCAAATAAGTATTTTTCTTTTTTCTATCCTTTTATCGCCCATATTGTAATTACAATAGCAGAGACATTTCTATTATCACAAATGGAGGTTTCTCACATTATTACATAATAGTGCAGTCGCCAAATTCATTCTTTCTAAAATTATTATAAATGGTGGTTGCGCCAAATTCAAGACCTTTAAAAATTGTAGATACTTCTTCCCATTGTTATAAAATGGTGGAGGGTCCCAAATCATTACAATAGTAACACCTGAAATACAGTACGTAGGAACTGAATGAGGGCTAAGTGGTGAACAGAGCTTCTTGGTCTTAAGACTGGCCTAATTTCTTCAATCATAATCGAAACACTGGCGGCTCGTTCCCACGAAACAGGTGGAGTGCCCGTATCTTTTACATTACAGCACTTCATCTCTTTCGGGGGTACGAGCTGCCAGTGAACCGAAATCGACTCAATGTCCATAAAGGAAACAGCTCATATGGAAAATTTGTTAATATTATTTTGTTCATAACATATATCCAAACATTAAGAGTACATTCATGCGTTTAGAAAAAGTTATGGCAAAACATAATTTCGTAATTTACTGTGATGACGGATTTCCGAAGACGGAAATGTGAGGATGTTGAATCGGAGGTTTTGAAAAATACTTCTTTAAAATACTTCTTTATACAGTGTCACATGACACTGTAGCTTATTTACTTTATGGTAGGTACAGTTCACAATAATTCACAGTATTTCATTTCACAACCAGGTCCTAATACACTCGATAATTGTTATTTGAAAACTTATTTTATCATGTCAAAAACAAACATGTACTACAAAGTAATGTCAAACATAATTTTTTCGTACCTGGCTTATCTGTTGTATTAGGTTTTTTTACAATTGACTTGTTTAAGAAAAAGGAGCATACAGAGAACCGAATTCTGGGGGGAGAATGAGAGGATGTTAATGGATGGATATAAACAAGAGACAGGGACTACTGTAAAGAATGCTGGGACAAAAGTAAAACAACAAAGACCAGAATGCTAAAAGAAGAGCAACAACGTAATAAAGACTAAAACAGAAGACCGAGCATAATCTGCAAACAAAAATCATCACTGCTATCATAACGGGTCATCTTGGATAACCTGCCGTCCTATACACGTTTACGGCTTTGCTGGCGTATTTGCGGCACTGCGCCTCACCGTACGGTAATTTAACGGACGGGCACCGCTATCACACGCCGCGCTGAGCATCTATCAACCCTCCGGCTGCCTCGCTTACCTTCTCCGAATTACATTTCGCCAGATTTTTACCTTTCTCTTCCTAAAAAATAATGACCGACGCTGAATTTTTTACAGCAACCCCCTTAATAACCACAAATGTGAAGGTAGAAGCAGTGATTCCAACGTTTTTTTAAGAGCCGCACGCTTTGAAGGGTAAAAATCATCTACCTGCTACAAACTCACCCCACCCCACCCTACAACAAAAGCCTACATGCGTTCTAAACGGAGACATAAACTCTTCTCCCCTATTTTTTTGCTCTGTGGCAGAGATAATAAAGACGTCAAAATTCAGACAAAATAGCAGCAGGCACTTTTATTCGCGAGTAATAAATGTGAAATGCCCCCGACATAAAATACTTTGTATAACAGACAACTTAGCATAATTTTGAAAGTGATTCGTGTTATCTTAATCTGAAATGTTTTGATGGGACTGTAGCTTGGGGTTGAAAATTGTAATGATAAAACCGGAATCTTGCTTGATAATCTAGTTTGGTTTCAGTGTAGGACGAGCTGAAATGGCAGATAATCTACCTTTGTTTTAATAGAGGCTGTCTTAATTCAGGTCACTGATTTTTTTTTAATAGGAAAAGGATGAAGTACTTTTAGCTGTCGCCTGTCAGAACCATTATTCCATTTTATCAGGTGAATGCCGTTTCACGATTAGTAGTAGGCCTGAGTTTTAAATAAGTATTCGAACGACAATAAGCTAAGGGTCTGAAACTTTGATTTTGAATGTGAAGTGAAACTACTATAAAATACCGATGAATACAATCGATTAAAACTCATTAATAAAATCTTCCAAAAAATACAACATGAGACAACAAGTATAGTGTCTAATGAATAATATTGATAAATGAATTTGTTCTTATAGCGTGGATGGATTTTATGGATATATTTCCAGAATTTAAAATTACATTTAAACTTCAAGTGCAATATTGTTGTCAGAATTAGACCCTTACATTGGCTCCATTCCCCAAATTGCTAATTCTTTCTAAAGCAATTGTTATTGTATGAATATGTTGTTACTATATAAAGCCTATAAATTCGTATTGTGGTATTCATAGTCAGCAAACCATTTCAATTCAATTTTTCACCTTTCTCTTGTTCTTCAAAACTGTGCAATACGTCGCTTCATTGTTGCAAATTTCCTTTTAATGCGAAAATAGCAACCACTTATTATAGGAAAATAATAATAATCTTGAAAGCCTGTCACGAAAGCTGAACTTTTTAAAACAGGAAAAGCGTTTTTCTCCTTTCAAGGTGAATCGAAGGTCATCCAGGTGAGAAGAAACTATAGGAAAGTTAGGAGGAGGGAGAGAGAAATGGGATTGAGAAGAAAATTGTAAAAGAAAGTGGAGAAATGTTGCAGTAAAAATATCACGATATCCCTCTGGAAGGGCTTTAGAGTCTCGGCTAAGTCACCCTTCAGCCCACTTGTGCAGTAGAGCTGAGTTCTGGCTTGTTTTCATAGCCTTGAACTCGGCACGCAAACATACACATATACATACACATACACATTTTCTCACTCACTCTTCTCTTCCTCGCTGTCTTCCTCTTTCCTTCATTATTTCTCACGTACTTTCTCTTGTTATTCTTTGCCTATTCAACCTTCACATATAAGAAAGAATATGAGGATTTGATGGGCTCTGAAAGATAACAGGAGAAGACGATTAGACGATCAAGAAGCTTTGAAAAACTTTGGAATCTTGTTTTTGAAACGTTTGAAAACATAGTCGTTTACACAATGAGTGTTATTTTATTTGGAAGTATAAATTTTCAATGTGGGTTAATTTATTCGCTCATTAGAAATCAGGTTGGAAATACAACACAAAAGATCATTTTTCACATAAGTAAACATATTTCGCGAAGTCATTTGTGACAAAACTATTTCAAGTAGTAACAAAAATTGCTTGATGAATGTTTGATTTAATGAATGAACGAATGAGTTGATTAATGTTTACCATCAATTTGTCAAACAGTATTCAACAACCAAGTGAGAACTCTGAGAACTAATAATGTATTGAGAAATTTGAACCAACTTTGAAGTGATGTGATTAAATTTGGAACGTTTTGCAATGATACATCTTCTAATCTAACCAGAAGCTATCTTATGCTTACTAATATTCGTCGCAGGCTACAAATTCAACAAGTTTGCCAAAGGTAGTGAATAGTTTGGTGTGCATTCCTCCACAGTAGCAGCAGTAGATCAAAATGTTTAGACAGCGACGTCTGGCGGTGATCCCCGGAATTAATTTCACTGATCGCTTAAATGAGAGATCAAAGCGATGAGACCGTGTCCTGGTGGTTAGAGAGAAACAGAGATCGCGAGGAATTTGACAGAGTGAGAGAGAGAAACCACACAGCTTGCGCTGCAAATTAGACGAATTACCGCTACCCAAAGCAGCGGTGCACAAACCTTTCGCATAAATCAAATCGGATTAATTTCAACAGACAAGATTTCCAACTCAAGTTTTGTCATTAGTTCTACCCCACTCCCAAATCCCTCCAAAGTACTTCCACTATCCTTCATTAAACATCCACAGCACAAAACTCGCAGCCAGTGATCTCACACAGTTCTGTTTCCATTACAGCATGTTGCAGAACACCTAATCAGCTGATAAGTTTCACTATTTATCCCAAGGATTTGAGGATAATTTTGCAGCTCACCTGGATCCAATAAGCTGTTCTATTGTAGGAACAGCTGATAAGTCCTGCAACTTTTCCCAGGGATTTGAGGAAACGAGACTTCTTGTTCAACTTGTACTAGACTCGTTTATAGTTCTGAAAAGTTTTAGAGACTAGGTTACCAGAAACTGGCATCTCTTAACCAGTGAGTGGCATGGTGGATGGAGGTATTTAAAGGCATATAGTTCAAAATAGCATAATAAATACTCTATTTTCTATCATGAGATATAGTACTTAATTGTATGAAAATAATAAAATATTATTGCTACTTTCAATAATTGATGTCGAATTGTGAAACATGTGGATTTGCTATCAACATAATAAATCATGCTCCCTTTCAGAAGACCCAGGCTAGCAAATATTGTGACATCGCATAGATGGTGTAATCTACCAAATGATAAGCATTAAGTTCAGATACAAATCATGCATGTTAACTTCATATTTCTCAAATTCTAGCATGATTTCAATGGAATATAGCTCTATACCGTACTCATGAAATTCGTTTTGTGTTTTCTGTACTGAGTTATAGCCTAATAGAAAATTAGCAGATGAGATTGTGAATAGACTACTCTATCTAATCTTTGTTTGTTTGTTTGTTTGTTATGAGGGTGAAGCCCACATGAGCTCATAGGCTTGTGCGTGGGTAATGATATGGATGATAGATGACGACTACTTTGAGGTAGTCGGGACCGACGGCTTATCGTCTCCTCCGAAAGACGGGGTGGCCGTATCTATGTGATTGTGCTGTGGTCAAAAATTGTTCCCTGCTTGGGATTTGAACCAGGGTCCACCTGGTTATCAGACCAGCGCTTTATCACTCTTCCAACGAGCCACCCAATCTATCTCAACGACCCATCTATCTATCTATCAGACCAGGAATTTTTCTCAGGCCACTTTCCCGTGTTTCGGATGGACACGTTAAGCCGTCTGTCCCGGCTGCCCAAAAACAGTCGTTAAGTCATGTCAGATGCCCTGAAATTTATCAGGAGCGACCTGAAAACTCTGACACCAGACCTGAGCCAGCCAGGTTACACGAATATTATTATTATTATTTATCTAATCTAAGGGTGTCTATGGTTTGTGTTGAGAACACATAAACGCATCCGTTAAGATGATTTGAAATGATTCCAATGCTTTGAAGTTTTTGACATTCTCAAAGGAAGCTTTGGTTACGAGTATATTGATAGATGACGACTTCAATGATTTCATTTTCATTAATTTAGAATGCCTCTCAATTTGAAAAATTAACAATTATTTTCCTTTTTCCAGGTAATTCTACAGCTTGCAGACCCTATAAGTAACCGGTAACGGTGAGTTTTCAGTTACTTTTCTTATAATGTAGGTCCAAACCAGTTGGACCATATTATTGTCGATTTCCTGATATTAAAAAAAGTTTATGGATGAATACATTTTTCAGGAATTAAACATATTTAATTTTGTATCAAAATTTGGGCACGTTCTATGAATTATCAATCTATGAACATAAATTTTAAAAAAACATTCTCAAAACTATCTAGTAATGAAATGAAAATACTTATTAGAGTAATAATTCCAGCATTATATCTAACATTGCATAAGAATCCCTACAGCACTTTAAGGAGGAATTGCCACTCAAATAAACATAACTTTTTACGGTCTATATTCTATGATTATGAATAGTTTTATTGAAAATATGTCGTACCAGGTATTGTAATAGAAACTTTCTCATCGGAAGCCAATAATAGTTAATTGATGACGTCATTCCAACTCGATTTCACGACTTTGAAAATTAGTTTTCAGAAAGCGATAAAAGTGGAAATTGTTGGGAAACTGAAAGAAGCTGTTTTTCTTGTAGGATCTCTTCCTCCTTCTTCATCTTTTCATCTCACTCCCTTTCTCTACGTCTTCCTTCCACCTTCCTCTATTCCTCTTGTTCATCTTTCTTGCTCTTTCTTCTCATTAATCACCGTACTTTGATTTTCTTCTCGATTTTTCCTTCTTTTATTCCTCCCCTAGTTCTGTACGTCTCACAAATCGTATTTCCTTTTTCCATATTATCTCCTTTCACTTTTCATATTTTCCTCTTCCTCTCTTTGTGCTCCTTTCTCCACTTTATAATTGTTTGTATTTTCGTCTATTATCTTCCTCATCCTTTTGCTTTTTCCATCCTTTTCTTCTCTCTATTATCTTTTTCTACTGTGTTTTCAAAATCCAGTATCCCTCTATTCTTCATTTTCTCAATTTCTAGTTTCTTCTTCCTCTATTTTTTTGTATTTCTCTCATTCTAGTTCTGATATTCTTATTTCCTCACTTTACCCTTCTTCTTCTTTTGCCTCTTCTCCTTCTTCTTCTCCTTCTTCTTCTCCTTCTTCTTCTTCTTCTTCTTCTTCTTCTTCTTCTTCTTCTTCTTCTTCTTACTCTTCTTCTTCCCCTTTTTCTTCTTCATTCCAATCATCTTCTTCAATCATTTGTCTTCTCCTTTTTTATAACATTTCATAACATAACTTTTTCGCATTTGTTCCTATTGGGCCCACAGCGCAATTTCTATATTTAGGTTTTTCTGAAGTCTCAGGAACCTTTCAGAACCGTTCAAGAGTAGACTAAATGACAGAAAATTATTCTTTGTGACATCTCTTTAAAATGTAGCGATTGAGTAAGTGGTGAGGGTGGAGGTAGAGGGGTTGCAGGTGTATTTGTTGCAAATAGAGAATTGCCATTCAAAGTATATTGAGCGACAAAAGTTTTAATGTAAAAGTTCTTAACAAACCGATCGAGCGACGATGAGACCGAAAAGCGTTGAAGCGGAATAAAGTGGAAGAAGAGAAAAAGATAGAGTAAGAAAAAGAAGAAGAGAGGAATAATTGGAGGAGGTGAAATAATAATAAGGACCCTCAAGTTAGTCGTCTTGTCTGGGTGTCCTTATTGTCCTGTTGCGCTATTCAAATTCGCCAAGTGCTTTTCACTGTTTTAATCCTTCACGGCTTTCTTTTGTTTCAATTTTTCTTTGTTAAATTTTTCCTTTATCCTTCAACTTCTCACTTCTCGGGAAGTTCTTCTCTAATTCTAGCTTCTAGCTTTCCTTTTCCACACTTCTTTACATTCATCCTTCTATTTCTCTTTATATTCATCCTCCTACATTTCTATTCCAATCACCTCATGCCTCGACAATACTTCATTTTTATCTTTAATTATTATTCTATGACCTGTATATAAATTATTGTTTTTACAGTACTATATTGACATACATTGATAGTAAGTAGCCCTATACATCAAAGTAAAAATTGCCTATACTTAATATTTTCTCTCATTTTCTCTTCCTTAATCACCTCTCAAATGTGTCTCAAATGTCTTGGACTTCTAATTTGCCACTTCTTCTTTCAATATTTCTCACCTTTTCTGACATTCTTATTCATCTTGTTTTCTCTGCATTTACCGCTTATAATTATCTTTTCTTTTCATTCTTCTTTCTTCTGCCTCTTTATCTTCTCATTCTTTTTGGTGACAGTTGTTTCTTAGATACCTGCTGGTGTTCTCATTCTTCTGAATTTTTTTACTTGCTGACTTCTTTACCTCTTTTTATTTCTCATACTAATCCTTTTTCCATCTTATTCTTCTTTTTCTTATTTGTCTTCTTCTTTCATTTTTTCTATTCTCCCATTTCATTATTTTCTTCTCCTCATTCCTCCTCCTCCTGCTTCACAGTCCCTCATTCTTCTATTCCCCTTTCCAATCTCCGATTCCATACCTCCTCATTTCCTCTCCTCCCTGAGTTATTACTCAAGCACCTTTGTCATTCGTTTTTGACGAGCTCTTGAAATTTGCATGGGCTTGCATGTCTTCTACTCGGAGTTTGGCTCAAAACCTTCGGCAAACAAGACATGAGAAGCAGAGGAAGGATGAAGGAGTGTGCCAAGGATGGAGACATGCATAGAGCTTCCTTTTCTCTTTCTTGGCTGCTAATTGCTTATTGTTAACCCGCGTGGACAATAGTTTTCCCAGCTATCCTGTTTGCTTGCTTATTTTTTAGGTAGAGGACATCTGGGTATAGTAGTCTGTTGAAAAATGACTACAGTTCGGTCAATATTGTTTCAAAAATTATCAATTTGGTCTCAAATCGTGAACAACATTTTGTTGTAACATTTGATGCCAAATTAAATATTTTTGAAACAATATTGACCGAGCAGTAGTCATTTTTCCAACTTGGCAGAATGTCTTCTTTGCTTGGACAGACAGTATTATTTTATGTAAGTAACTCATATTCTCAAGTACAATACTAAACTTGACGTTCTTTAAATTATTGAACAATTTAGTTTTGGATTCTGTCGAATATTTATAAACAAACACTTTAAGTAGGCCGTATAAAAAGTAGGTCCTTTCCCTCCTTGATAGTGAAGTACAATTATATGAGAAATAATGAGACCTGTTCTATAGTTATTATAAGTATAGGTGGAGTATTCAACTATCAATGAAGTAAATGAGTTTTGACTTTACGGTAATTCCACTTGAAGCCTATCGTATAATTCTAATAATTTTAATATCAACCCATTCGATGGAACAGAACGCATAAACAAGAAAATTGACGCTTGGAATTAACTAGTATTTAGCTGGTTGGTTACTGCTTACTCATCTGATAATTGCAGTAGGTACAATCAGAGAGAATAGATCATCATATTCTGTGTTATCTAGTAATAATTTCATGTTATGATAGTGCGTCCTTGATACCTGCCTTGGCTACGTGGGGTCAATTATATCGTTACCGATGTATGATTCGAGTTTATCATCTGTGTGATGATTTGTGTCTCACCTTCAGTTTTTATACTGGACAATAATTTTCCTGTATCAGATTAATCAAATTACTAGCTGATGACTTCCTGATTAGGAATGTCAATTGGTTGTTTGTCTGTTGTTGCTTTAGATTTGCAGTCAAACTTATCCTTATCCTTACTTGCTTCAACAATAGCCGGCCTGGTTGGCGCAGTGGGCTGGGGAGTCACAACCTTCAGTCCGCTAGCACTGCCAGGTCTGGGTTCGAGTCCCAGTGGCATTGCCGTTTTTCAACTCATCAATCACCTTCGCACTCAATATCCATTACCCATGCACAAGCTAAAATGCTTATGTGGGAATCATCCGCAATAAAAATAAAAAACTTCTCAGTTAAATTAATCACAATTTTCAATTGATTTGACAATTTAATTGATACTTACTCCAGTTGCAAGGAGATAAGTCTGATTTCCATTATATTCTATTCAATAAAATTTATAAATTTTAATAGCCCAGTTACATTGCGAAGGCCTGTTTCATAACAATTAAGTTCTGTATTACAGTAAAAAGATCAATAAACAGCCGTACAGTGATTATAAAATTGAAAGAAATTTGTAAGTCAAGTAACGTGTCTGGTGTGATCGGCTTTTTCGATTTCATGGTTGTCATAGTATGATAGAACAGCACCTATTCTCTAGAAATTGAATCTAATATTGAAAATATTTTCCTTTGTTTTTTCCTTTACTTCTAATCGAAATCCATTCTTGAGTATAGTGAGTATGAGTATAATATAGTGAAGTAAAGTCACTGTATATATTTTATCCACAAATTCATTTGCAGATTTTAAATATTCTGCTCGAAAAGAGATTTTTACATTTAAGCTCTCACAAATATTCATAATTATTCAAAAACTTTGACTTGCAACCTTTCCTGCAAATCATCCTCGCGTATAGTGAGTGAATAGGGAGTTGAATTCTCTTTACGATATAAAATTTTATCCATGAGTAAATGAGTAAATTTACCACATGAGTAAATTATTGTAGATCTAAAATTTTCGCTTCGAAAAGCATTTTTTCAACGTTTTGTTTTTATCCAGTTTTCATAATATTCACATAACTTTGACAGCCCTTCTTTTAAATTATTTTTTTCTATTCAAGTAAATTTTTTCTCTTGTTCTCCAATAAATTGAAAATTATACCGACTACAGACAGCTTTAGATACAAACCGTAGAATGTTGATTGAAAATATAATTGAATAGAACTATTTTGAAAGGCGGGTCAAGGGATATTATTGTGTCTTCAGAACTCATTTGGAAGGATATCGAGCAGAGATTATCTACTTTCTTCCTGTATTCGTATTTTCATTTTGTACTTACTCCTTATCTTTCTCTTTCTTTGTTTCTTCGATAGTAGCCGCAATCTACCTGATCGTTATTTCCTTTTCGCCTACTTTCTACCTCGTCCCATCCTTTGTTGAGGAATTCTCAGCTTGATTTCTTTCCCCCCTTTCCTATTGACCGTCAACCCCACTATCAACGTCTCGCAACACTCAAAAAGTCATTTTCTCTATCTTAACCCCAATTCGTTAACAAAGTTTATTCTCTCCGGCAATCTACTTCATTCTTTCTTCTAGTATTCTTCGCACTCTTTTTTCTTTTCCAACCTTTTTACTTCTACACTTCATTAGTCATTACTTTCGAAGTCCTGTTTCATCCAATCATAAACTTGATTCCGTTTACATACTATCGTTTCGTTAGTGATCGCTTATTTTCAATATTTTTCAACATAAGTCTTCTTAGAACTGTTCCTATAACTATGAAGCTCCTCCTCGTCCTCCTCCTCCTCCTCCGCCTCCTCATCCTCCTCCTCCTCCTCCTCCACCACTTCCTCCTCCTCCTCCTCCTCCTCCTCCTCCTCCTCCTCCTCCTCCTCCTCCTACCCCTCTTCTTCTTTTTATTCTTCTTCTTGTTACTCATCTTTTTCTCTCTTCCGACGACGCGTTATCTTTTTAGTAAATTTTCTTTCTAACTGAATTACAAGTTAATCTTGAGGACTCAGCTCCCTCGCTCACTTCGTTCGCCTTGACGCCATCATCTATATCCCCGGTGACGTCCTTATTCTCCATCTTCCTCCTATTCTACTAATTTTTTTTACTACTACTCCTTTTTTATCTTCGTTTTTCTCATTTCATCTTCTTTCTTTTGTCTCTTCTTCTGCCCTTGGTCTCAGTGTTTTCTCCTCCTACCTCCTCCTTTCATTTATCTCCTTCCTTATTTTTTATTTTTTCCTTTCCTTCGACTTTCCCTTCTTTTATCATTACTTCTCTCCTTTACTTCTTGTAATACTTCTTGGTGTACTTGTAATTGTAATTGGTGTGCTTGTAATTGTAATTGGAGTACTTGTACTTGAAGTTGATGTACTTTAACTTGGTGTACTTGTGATTAGTGGGGTGATACTTGGTGTACCTACTCTCCTTTTTCTTCTGCTATTGTTTCTCCTCTCTTTTTTTCTACTCTTCTTCCCTTTTCCTTTTTCTCCTCCTCCTTCCCTTTCTTCCTTTTTTCTTCTTCCCTCGTCTTTTTCTCTCTCTCCTCTCGTTTCCTCCCTTTTACTTTTCTACAACTTTTTCATCCACTGTTCCTGCATTTTATCACACTTTCTTCTCCTTTAATGGGAGAGAAACAAAAAACGCTTGCAGCATTTCGCCTGCCACCCATTTGATCTCTTACTTTTTCCATTTCCTCGAAATTAATCACTTCTAAGCTCTTTTCCCCGGAATTCTAGTTGGAAAACATTAAATTATTTTTATGATAATCTGGTGCAAGCTAGCTTCTTATTGTCAACCTGTGATATTCATCGTAGCCGTCGGAAAATGGACGTCCATGCTGTATTTTATTCAAGGTTTTATTTTATTTCCTGGGTTATACCAGAGACAATGTATTATTAATAATAATTATTATTAATAATACATTGTCTCGGGTTATACTGTATTGGATATTCCGCCAAGGAACAGGATTTTTTTGTACATTCACGGGTTTTTCCCCTTTCCAGAATTGAAATTATGAAACATGTATCAAATTCTCCATCTATTCTTATTTTTTCTTCTATTATTGAATTTCTGTATTTGTTCTTTGTATTATTGAATTTCTTATTTCTTAAAGCCTTGATGTGTGGCAACTATAGAATAGTGTTGGTAACTTTCACCTGCGCACAGGATTTTCCTTGTAGGTGATGTTTTCTTGTATTTTTCTATTTTTATCCGCGATTTTTAAATATGCTTTCGTTTTAAAAAACCACAATAATGATTTGATTTTGATTTTTAAAATTGAAGAAACGAAAAAACATACATTTTACAAGACTAACAATAGTTTTACAAGACTTTTCATCTGATTGTTCCATATATTTCTCATCCAATATTTTTTTATGTTGATACAAGTCTTATATGATATCTATTTGATTGTTAATAAATGTCCTAATAGTTATTTATTTTCTTGAAAAGAACTTGAAGTGTGGATACTTGGCTCTACAACAAAATTTGAGTAATGCTTCAACCCCGATTAAAGACATTTAATGTTAGATTTTGATTTCTTTTAATCAAATTTTTCGTGAAAGTTGCTTGTTCAAAACTTTTCTTGGGAATTTATTGTTTCGATTGCTGGATTCGGCATGAGTCGGAGAAAACGATGCATAAAATTTTTCGCAGAACAACAATCACATGACGATCGTTTCTGATAGAATATTCTTTCAAGTGGATAATAATAATTCTTGTCGAGAGAAATTCGTCCTTCGCCTGTATGACCTTGACCTTTCAAGTTTTTTATAAAATTGATGCTAAACAGACGGGAAAGTGTATTCCTTGAAACTGTATTCATTCCATTATTGTTTGAGAGCGAGACATTTGTATTTTTGTGAATCCACTTTCTTTTCTCTTCTTCTCTTCTTCTTCTCCTTCCTCTTCTTCTTTCTTTTCTTCGTTTTTCCTTTCTCATGTGTGTTCTATTCTTTGTGTGGCACTCTGTGAAGGACTAAAGCGTTGAGTGCTGTTCGCGATTGCATTCTGTATGTGGTGTTTATATTGCGAAAGGAGCACAATACAGTGTGCTCAGCCAAGATATCCTCGAAATCTCAAGTTTTCAAAACAGATTGAAAGTGCCGACTGAATGTTTATTTCTTGAGCACTCAGTTCATTCTTCTTTGTCATCTTCCTTCTATTCTTCTATTTTTCTTCTTTTTCCTCCTTGCTCTTCCCTGACTCCCCCTTATTCTATCTCTCTCTCACTCTCTCTCTCTCTTTCCCTCTCTCTCTCTTCCTCTCTCTCCAGTTATTTCATTCTCCCTTGGCTCCACTCTGTCTAATGGAAGGAGCGAAGGATGACCTATTTTATGTATGCTATTTATTCTGTCGGCGGAAGATCATTAATATAATTCTCATAGAAAAGCTCTTTACTTGTCGTCTCTTATTTTCTTCTCATTTTTCATTTTGATTTCGGCTATTCTTGTTGTATCTGGCTTGACTAGTGGAATAATCAGTCTAGACAAGTAATAATGACAATGAATAATCTTCATCCATCAATTTAAAAGTATTGATGATGAAAGATAAAAGTAACTTATCCCTTCTCATTTTCTTTCATTCGTCCTCTCATTTGCTTAGCCAATATGATTGTGATGCATATTCTCGTGATTCTATTGAAGTTTTCATGGTTACTATCTGATAATATTTCAACTAGTATAGTCTGTCTATTCAAAGAAGACATTCAGGCGAGTTAGCAAAATCACTCCAGCTTGGTCAATATTGGTTCAGAGTTTATAAATTAGGGAAAATTCTGTTCTACAATTTGAGACTACATTTATAATTTTTCAACCAATATTGACCGAGCTGGATTCATTTTCCCATCTTGTCAGAATACCTTCTATGCTTCTATTCTCTCACTATTCTTTTCGTTGAGGGTGATTTTTTCTCCATAACTTTCTCATATTTATGTCAATTCTCATCCTTCTACCAAATTATCACTCACCCTTCTTTTCCCAAACATTCAAAAACGAAGCAGCAAAAAGCGAAAAGCCCAACCCCATCATACTTATTCCTCATGTACAGATTGTTCACCGTATTCTACTGGTTTGCTTCAAATTTTCATTGTTTTTTTCTCCATTTCCACCTGAATTCCCTGCTAATCCTCTCTCTCATTCTTCTTTATTTTCCACTGTTTCTTCCTTTTTCTCCTCATACTTTAACTCTCACCTAATTTTTACATCATTCCCACTCTTGTCCTAGACGTCTCCTCAATTACCTTACTTTTCACACTTCTGTTCCCTTACTTTTTTGTACTTTTACTATTTTCACGATTTTCCACTGATTCCCTACTACTTTTCATCCTCATTACCCTCAACAGTTCCTTTCTCTAAGCCTTGTAACTGCCGTGATTTCCTCGACTTTTCACAGTTTCTTTGCACGTTCACCGTAAGTTTTATACTCTCAGTAATCCATACTGTTTTAGTTTCTCCAAATTCCTCTTCTCTCATTCTACAGTTGTTCTGTAAGTCTCTTATTTCCTCCACCCCTCAGCATTTTCTAAATATTTATCAATTTCCTTCTTCCAATCTACAGTTGTTTCAAGAGCCTCCTTTTTCCTGTAGCCCTCGTTATTTTCTAAATCTTTCCAAATTTCTCTCTCTCTCTCTTCCTTTTTTCTCTCTCTCTCCCTTTCTTTCTCTCTACTGTTATTACGAGCGTTTTGGCCGAAGAGTAACAATCCCTCAGCCATTAGCTAGAAATCCAACAAAAAAAATCGTGAAACAATTGCGGCTGGAAAAAGTCTCACCGATAACCTTTTGTCAGTAAATGGACTGATTCGTATTTCATTCGCACGCTGTTTTCAACCAATCACTGAAACTGGAAACTCTGAACGTGGAGTGACGCTGGCCAGCTATTTCCACTCAAACTAACCGCCAAAAATGTATTTTTGCTGTTCAGTTTTTTTGCTTTCTCAAATCAAGCCAATCGTCGAGCTTTCAGGCAGCAATAAACCTCCTATTGGGTAAAGTAGAGATGATGGCATGAGTTAGATTGATTCAAAGACACCAGACACCTATAGAAAAAATATGAAAAACGTATGATGATGTGTTTGATGTTTTATATATTATATATCATGTATATAATAATGTAAATATTCCTAATAATTTTGGTATGATACAGTTTTCTAGTATGAAATATTTTCTAGTATACTATAAAATCTCAGAAATATTTCTCTTGTCATATACTCAATCTTTCAAGAAATTCAGATATGCTATTCAAGACCAAAAAAAAAAAAAATTCCAAAAAACTTTGAAAAATTGATAAACTGCCTTTTTAAAGCAAGATGAAAGTCCGTCTAACAAAAATCTAAAACAGTATAATGTTGGAGAGAGAGGAAGATAGAGAACAATCAAGTGTTACTCTACTCAGCTGACTCACCCGCCAGTTTTGTTTTTAGGAACTCTACTCTCAATGAAGTATACAATTAAGCTATGTGATTGGATGGAATCTCTCACTATCACTTCCTACTTTTTTGATGATTTTAACAAACTGTACAATGAAATTACTAGAACTATTATAGAGATTGCAGTGACAAATCATGTTTACTTTTCTCCACTTTCACTACGATTGATAGTATTTGTAAAACTAATTTGTACTATGAATACAGTAAATTAAAAATTGGTAGTCTGGATATTCTGGTCGAACGAAGTTGAAGACTTGGTAAGAATTTGTGAAATGGAAGAATGAATCTAGTTTGGTCAAAATTGGTTTTCTAGAAATCAAAGAGCTTTGTGTTCTTTGAAATTTCATAACTCTTGAAGCAATGTTGTCCGAGATGATGTCATTTTCACATCTTTCCAAATGTCTTCTTTACTTGACTAGACTGTATAATCATCAATTATCTGTCACATCATCAGTATATACAAAAATAAAAATCATTATTCATCAATATGTTTCATGTCAATTATACTAAAACTAATGTAAATGCTTGAAATACTCCAAAGATGATATTTATCTATTTCTTCAGCGTATGGCTCTCAGAAATATCGTAGAAATGATCGCACAATATTTCACTCGAACTGAGACTGCTAGGACGTCCTGCAAGTAACGAACTTTCTAGTGGGGTGATCGCACCCTGAAGTAGTTCAGTCAACAATCGAACCTTTCAAATTGATATCAATTCGAAAAACTTGTCGATCTCAATTCGATAGAATTGTTGCCTTAATAAATGACTCGTCCCGTGTTTGCAGAGACCTTTGCACTTGTCTTTCTGAGTCAACATTGGACGGTGGCCCTCCAATTATTCAGCTAATGAATGAACTGTTTACTCTGTTCCGGCAAAGTACACAACGCAATTAGTCAGATAAATAGGCGGCGTCTCGTTCATATATCAAAGCTATTTATCAATTGAGTGATCACTGTATAGCAGTTGCATAGACAAAATATACAGTATATCTGTATATAGACTAGGTTTACTGTATCTACGTCAGTGAGCCTAGTAACTAATCAATGTTTTATTGAATGATCAATAGAGGAACTGTCTTGCCGGGGTCTTTTCTTTGCTTGGACGGAATATATAGTGGAGTGAATCTGAAACTGGCAACCAGCTGGTAGGCCTGGGCCCTTCATGGGCTGTTAAGCCATTGACAAACAAAACAATAGAAAAACTATAGTAGGCCTGCAGTAACAAACATGATTCATTCGCTTAGTCTATTGCTATTTAGTTTCAGTCTCTTATGCTATTTAGTTTGAGCTATATCGTGACTATAGATTATTCTGTATACTGTACTTCATACCATAAATCATTTAAAATTTACCTTATTGAACTTATTTTCTCTTCTATTATCTAGTTGTAGGGTAGACAATAATATTTTCATGACTCATTTTCTATTTCATATTTTAATATTCTCATGAATATTTATTCATTCACGAAGGAATAAAACTTCAAATTATGGGTGTTATGTGGTTTGAACTTAAGGTCTTGTATTCTTTCATCTCATATAAACTTTCTATGTTTCATCAAATATATGCTATCCTTCAAGTTATGGGTGTTATCAAATATGATAATAAAATGTCTTTCTAAGAGAACTTTATCATCATAGCTCAGTTATTTATTGAGTAGTTTGTCCAGTACTCTGTTACTTCCATCATAAACATCTGATAATAACTGATGTGATATAGAACTATCATTGTGTAATACCGGTTTTATTGAGTTAGACTATAGCTTTCTTGAATATATTAAAGGAAGCTATGGTTAGACAGATGAGACAAATTACTAGGTAATTACTGAAATCTAAATCCTATTCAAAACATGGTTATTTCATCGTGTACTATTGCTGCAACATCCATATCAAATGAAACACGTATTAAGATCTGTAGGGAACGTTCAATTATTAGTAGAGTGTAATTTGAAAACTATCACAGTTGCAGCACCAATGTGTCTGGGTAATCTAGCACGAAATTAATACGGAACGTGTATGAGATTGTTGGAGCTTGACCTAAAATCCCCCTACCTCACTAATAAGTTAGCAACTATAAACTAGTTAGCAACTTCAAATAGTTAGCAGCTATGATAGTTAGAAACTATGAATAGTGAGTAACTATAAATTAGCAACATCCACTGTCAGTTCGGATTGTGACAGTCGAAAACTGTAAGTGGGTGTGGAAACTGGCAGTCCAGAATAGCGGTTGTCGGAGGCCGATCGTTAGACGACCAGCTGTGGATGATTGGACTGTCAGTCCAAACTGACAGTGGAAAGGGACCCTAAGGTACAAATTAAGGGCTTACATCTCGAATCAAGATATTGAAAGCTATCAGTTTTCTATAAGACAACTATATTTTAAGCTGTGTGTACAGCTCTCCTTGATTCAATTTCATTATTAAATACACGTATAGGCCTACAAATTGTTGCATCCATGCATTATCTTCTTATTAATTTTATTGGATGTATCTTTATCAAACGAATTCGACAGTGAAACGTAGCTTCACTTTAACTAATAATATTAAAATATTTTATTTCTAAATGAATAAATAATATGGTGATAGCTGCTCACTGATCTCTGAATTCATGTCCATATTGTAAACTAGCCGGCAGTTTACTCGGCTTTGCTCGCCTTCTCCGCCTAGCCAGGGGCTCCGCCCCTGGACCCCCGACAGTATCAGCAGTGTCAGTGAGTCAAACAGGCTCGCTTTGCTCGCCTGCATAACCTCTGTCAGTGTAAGCTGAGACAAACAGGCTCGCTTCGCTCGCCTGCTAATTCCTTCGAAAGGGATTCAAAACTTATTGAACACAGCATTTCTAGACCTAATCTGGACCTGTTCACCAAATTTCGACATTTTCTACCAATTTATTCTCGAAAAATCCAAGAAAAACTCAGAAAATTCCGAAAAATAGTAAATGCTAATATTGAGCGTAACCTTGGGAACTATATCGGACATAGTTTGAAACTTGATTCAATATCTTCCAAATTAGTTTATCTATGATCTCGCTGAACCATTGAATTTACAGTAAAAATTGGTCGTATCAAGGCGGAAGATATGCAACCCGCAATTTTGAAAACCCTGATTACTGGCGTAATCTTGAACGGAATTCTTGAAGGAATTCTTGAACGGACATTTCTAGACCTTATCTTAACCTACCTACCAAATATCAACATTTTCTACCGATTGGTTCTCGAAAAAATTGAGTAAACGCCGAAAAACTATTGAAAAACTTTAATATGGCGTGTCCTTGAAGAATTTCCTAAAATCCGTTCTTAGCGCGCATCTAAACGTCCAACTGAACATGCCTGCCATAATTTTGAACGCATTCGGTTCAGTGGATTTTAATTCTGTTGATGAATGAATGAATCAGTCAGTCAGTGCCATTTCGCTTTTATAGATATAGATGCTATATCAGTGATATATTCGCTTTTCATGATTAATAAATGTCCAATTTCTTGCTGACAGACCTTTATGAATTCCTATCTTTGTATGAGCAATGCTTTCTCCAATGTATAAATAAACTTCATGACAATATCCTTATATTCGTTTTCATAATTTGACACGTATAGAAGACCAATGGTTTAATCTATTTCATCATCATTGATTGATTGATTCCTCATTCTATCTATTAATTCGAATATCTGATCGGTATATCATTAATCGGTTTCACATTCATTCTCATAGGTCTATCTATTTCATCATCAGTGACATTGATCATTTATTTATCTGATGGAAAATGTTCTCATTGCTACCGAACATGTTCACGTTAAATGGTAGTGCTGTGGTAATGGGAGGAAAGGGATATGAGAGGACCTATTTTAATCGCAGGTCGGGATGTGACCCAGTTGATAAGCCAGTCTTGTGTTCCTTTTCAAAATGGAGGCTACCTTATTAGTGTGTTGTTTGAGGGTGATGGGGGTGTAAGTGGGGTAGCCGGTGTCACAGTTTTGAAAATAAATGCGTCGCTCCGCCAAAAACCTAGATTAGCTACCCCCAATTGTAATACACCGAAGCTGCTGACATCCAGGGGTGTGTGGGGGGGATAGCAATTTAACCCCCCCTGCAAACTAGTGTGGACATACACAATCACCTCCCGGAAGCATGTAGCACGGAAATGTGCATAAATTTACCACCCCACCCCCACACACATTTTCAAAATGTGTGACCCCTTCCTCATTCTTCCTTGGTTCTTCCTTCCTGTGGAGAGTGATAGAGAGAAAGTGATTGAGAGGGACAGAGTGAGCGAGAGAGAGGATGAATGAGAATGTGTGTGTTTGAGAGAGAATGTCCGTGTCAGAGAAAGAAAGAGAGTGAGTGAGTGATAATTTGAATGAGAATGTATGAATGTATGTTTGAGAGAGAATTTCCGTGTAAGAGAGAGAGTGAGAGAGAAGGGGCAAAGGGGAATGTGGTGGTCATGATCATCATCACCCTTTCCATAACCTAAAAACTACCCTGTGTACCCAACTTCTTCCCCCCCTCCCCTTCCACAGAGACGCATATGACAATGGCTTTTGGTTGCCGGTGTATAAATCAACATTAAGTCACCATCCCGGGTGACTCCAATGCTCTGTTAAATAGCTCCGCGGTGGTCGGTTCACTAAATTAATCTGCTGTTTTATTATTTATAAGCCCAGTGCCGGAACTGCTGCCCTTTTTGGAGCGCTGTGGGGGGAGGAGGTTTTAGGTCCTTCTAATTAAAATTCGAACATTCATTAAACTCGTCTCGCCGCTCTATAAAGCTGTAGCCTATAAGAGGCGGTAGCCGCTAAAACTAAACTCATTACGAAGTTCTCTTTATCAAAATGTTTTTCGGATTCCTTATCTAACTTTGTTTCTTTTTTATTCTCTGTCTAGTTCTTGTTAGTCAACAATGTTCGAATCTATATCAATGTGTATATGAATGATCAATAACTATATAATAAGAATTAGAAAATACAATTATATAATGAAATCGAAATCATTCTTCTCATGATTCGTGATGAAATATAGTTATGTAATATAATGTATCTATATTATGGAAATTGATTTTTATTTCTATCATGCTATATTGCATATCCGAGATGGGTTTATCATTTCGGATTTTTATTCATAAATTATATTTTATTTCTGTACTATTCGTTAGACCGTTCTACTCTAATTATATGATAATAATTTGAATTGTGTATGAACATTTATGAGAATACATCATAGGGAAATATCACTTGAGAATAGACATATTATGTGATATCTCTGTTTCCAATAAATTCATCCACTACGAGCAAGTGTATTTATAGCATTGAAACAAGTATTCTCGTTTAATCATATTTTCAATTATTCATAACTTGGTCCAAATTCCTGAATAATAATTCATTAGAAACGAGGTTTAATAGCGGTCTGCAATAATCTTGTTTACCTACGAATGAACATGATTTATTGATGAAATCACAGAACCATGATCCAAATAGTACGCTTTGTCCCATGGTTCCCATAACTTTGGTATAAACTGCAATCACATCTTTCTCTATGTGGTTTAATAATGTAGATTAATGCTTCCGAGCGACATGGAGCTTTTCGAAAATGCATGATGATAAAGTTCCACTGATGAATGTTTTGTTTAGTTGAAAACGCTTGATGAAATAATCTCTGATTTCCCCGTAATTTTGTAATGAAAACGATGTTTAGTTAGTGGAGCGTAGACACTATATAGTGGGAATTGAATAGAAATTCTATTCCATTATCACTCAACGTTTAATACTCGATCGCTAGATGACGTTCATTACAATCGTCACACAATTAACATTTATCTTTATTATTTGACAAGAGTTGAATGAATTCGGGTAGCGTTATGCATGGGCTGATTGAGAGCTGAATTATATTCTGAAATCATAGTGTTGGAAATAATATTGATGAAAATATCAAATACCATATCTCTTTTCATTGAAATACTTTCTATGAGAACTGCAAATTCACATAGTAATGTGTCAATAAGTGGAAACAATTTTCATGAATTGAGAATTGTAAATGGTAAAGACCGCCAAAGTGCCAAAAATGTGAAAATCGACATTTTGAACTCAAAAGATAGTATGTGCCAAGGGTAGTAACCTGGTAACAATCCTAAGTGCCAGAAAAAATTAATGTAGTTTGGAGAGACGTCGGAAGGTTGCGCTAGTAGCGTAAGTACAAGCTGACAGATCTGGTGAAGAACAACAAGAATAAGGAGCAATGGGTGATGATATAACATATAATAAGCGATTAACATTAAACTAGATGAAAAAGAGATGACCGGGAAGATACCATAGGCTAGTGATATGATGCGGAACGTGTGATATTTCGGCATGCTCTGTGCACCGTGTACTATATCTAGCATGGCGGTTGGCTTTTGTCTGTTTTCAATGCTCAGCTCTGTTAGGACAGTCTGAGAACAGTGTAAGGGAGCAAATTGATTTAACTGATATCCCTCTCGACTTGCAATGCAATTTAGACTGTTCTCACTGACTGAGCATCAATAACAGCAAAGGGAATTAGACATCTATTATCTGATCACTCTATGATAACAGTTACTCGTAACCCGCCAGTTTCTTTGGTGTCTGCTCTACAACTGTACTGTTTATAGTGTACTATTTTCCGCTAATAGTTGGTAGTGCACCTTCACGGATCATTGACGCGGACGGGTCAGTCCCGGAACACTTTCACTGACTGCTGCTTCTTGTATTACCGTGTGACCATTCTGATTAACAGGTAACATCCTGCAATTTCCTCAATTTATGAGATAAGAGATTTGTTCGAAATAGAGTTTAGTGAGATTTGTGTAACGAGGGAGCAGTTTTTTTTTTGTTGCTATTTTGTACACTGCCATATTAATTGATACTAGTTGGTATACCAGTGAAAGTAATTAGTATTGTGGAAAGAATGTGGCAATAGAAAAATTTGTGGATTAGAAGTTTGATCTACAGAAAATGCGCTAAAGCTTGAAACAAGTCTGTGTAAAATGATACTTTTAAAGTTTAAAAAGGGTGTATTTGATTTATTTCATTTTATCTATCAATTTTTCTAGACAATATCAATTGAATGTAGGCCCAAGAGGATTTTTAAAACTTTATAGGAACGTAACTCGTTGCAGGCCTTGTAATGTAATTCTAGACCAAATACATCCTATAAAAACGAAATCCATGAAACAAGATTTACAATAACAGTTTAGTTACATAATTACAGAAATAATAGATAAATTGCTTCTTGATTTGGAAAATACAATATCAAGCCAAAAATGACTTTTATCACTGGCGACTCGTGCTCGTGAAGTGCTTGTATCTTTCACTGTACAGCACTTCACCTGTTTCGTCACCTAGAGCCTCCAGTGCTTACATGATGCTGTTTAGTTGTTAAGACGACATGAGTGATGATTAAGTATTCATCGAAAATCGCGGTAATAATGTTTCAGTATGACAATGTATCTGAATGGGAATAGAAAATAAGAAACATCTGTGTATTTTCAAGAAGCTCTTGTTATATTCTGAACCAAATCTCTGCAAATCGCTTCTCTCTCCCTCTGTCAAGCGAAAAATCTTCCTCAGCATCTCCATTATAAGAACCGTTCAGCTCCATTGTTTCCATTTGAAAATATTGTAAGTTGAAATCGTTCTCCCATGATTGATCACTTGTTTTGTTAAGTATCGATTTACAATGTTATCTTTCCATCTATATCTATAGGCTACAATAATGTTATCTTTTTAGTTTTTATCTACGTCTATCGATAAATCCATCTATCTGTAATCGAAGTCTTCAAGAGACAATGGAGGTGAAACTTAGGTGGGGGGTGAAGTGTGCTGTGGTTGAGAAAATTCGAGATAAGAGAACAATGTTGATTGATTGATCGAGCCCATTTTCGGGGCCGATATAATGGATGTGATGAATAATAGCGAAAAATATCGAGAGAGGAAAGCGAGATTGGGTTAGATGAGATAAAAATTATCGATTGGGAAGAGAGAATGGATTAAATTATTTACTTCAATTATTAGTGACAGAGAAAACGTTAATAAGCTGAGTGAGCGATATTGAGAGCAGATAGCAAAGGGAAAGCAGCTGAAGAAAGAACAATCTGAAGGTGTACATGAAAGAAAGAAATGAGCGATTAAGGAGAAAACACCTAGAAGAACATACTAAGAAGAAGGTGAGAAACGTGGTCTAGAAAAGGTACAAAATTAGGGAAGGCCGGAAGAAGAGGATAAAAATTGAAGTGATGAAGGAGGATAAAATAAAATGGATTTGAAACATGCTTTTTCATCATTTTTAAATATGTTTTAGCTATTTTTAGCACTTTTTTAGCTATTCCGCTCCATAGAAAATAGGACAAAAAATGTTGGACGTCGCATGAGAAATTATATGGATTAAATGAAAAGATAAACCACTGATTTATTAAAAAATCGAGATACCGGTTTCGGTTGTTACACCATTATCAATCTCTGGTGAACCAGACTACAGAGCAGCAGTAATTATACTAACAGTGAAGCACGGCTATTGGTAGACGCTTGAGCCAATGACCGTGAACGTCTGCCATTGGCCTAGACAAGCTCCTCCCCGATTAGCGTTTCATTCAAACATTAGAAAATAGCGATTCAAACAGAAAATACAATTGAAGATCGATAAATAGCTACAGTAACCTACGAAATACGAGTAAAAATGAGGAAAACAATGGAATGAACTAATACAGTAATATCTGACTAACATATTATTATAAAATTAGATTTGTGGTGTTGTATTGATTGAAATTAATCTGGTCGTTCAAATTCAACTGTGAGTGATGTTTTGTTACCCTGGTTATTCCCTGGTTAAGCTTCCAGAATATTGAGAGTTCTGCCCTTATTATTAAAATTCAACTGAAACTCAACATTCTCCTCGGCCTTGAACATGTGAATATTTGTTATTATTTTTAGCAAATTGTTTTTGAATATTGTTAAATTTTTAGCAAAGTTTGAATCTCATAAGAATGATATGAACTATAAATTATATGGAAATGATTCAATAATGAATTGAAGTCTACTGGCAGCAATAGTGCGAGGTATTGAACAGTATTCTAATAATCAGATTAAAGAGGTTTTTGAATGAGTTTGTGTGAAGGAGTGGGGAGGGAATGAATGAATCACAGAGAAGGTAAATCCGTCTCTTGATTCAACTTCTCTGTGATTGGAATGATGAGACTGTTGAGAGACAAAAATAGAGTGACTAGATATTGGTTTAGGGTGAGTAGTTGATAGGGGATGGTTCATGTATGCGGAGGCTTCTTCCACATGACTTGTGCCCTTCTATACCACAGTTCGCGCAAGTTGAGAAGAGACGCCGTCGCAATGTAAAGTGTATTGTGACGGCGTCTCTTTCCGACATGTGCGGACAATATCAACCCACGAGTTCTCCTGACCTAGATTCTATGATCTTTTGTGTGCCACCTAATATTAATCCTCGAAATGAATTTCTATTGGATATCTGCTTGTTGCAGACATTCGATATTTGCGCAAAACGTGCGTCTTCTTCTTCTTCAACCTCTTCTTCTTCAGCATCTTCCTCTTTCTCCTTCTTTCTTCTCACTTTTCTTTCTCTAACTTATTCTACTGCTTCTCTCTCAAACCCCCCTTTTTCTCTTTTTCCTCTCCTCTCCTTCCCAACCTTATCCCCTCTCTCTGTCTGTTTCTCCTTTTGCTCTTCTTATCATTCGCCATCTCTTTCAACTCCTCTTCTCCCCTTTCCTCCTAAAATACAAGGAATTGAACTTCTACAGTTTTTGTATGAATCAAAAAGTTAGAATTCTATGAATTGGATAGTTTGGCTACATCAAACGATAGTTGAACTGAAGTATGTTTGAAAATATAATATTTTGCTTTAAAAGTATTCAGTCTACACACAAAACTTGTTCAAAAAATTCCAAATTGGTTTATTTCGATTCGGGATATTCGAGTTGGGATACCTATCCCCATCATAACAGCTGAATCAACTCAATTTATTTCTGCATTCTCGGAAAATAGTAATAAAACACTGCGGATGGATATCATCCAACTTTTGACCGCATTGATTCCATTGTCGCTGGATAAAATACACCGATATTTTCCTTTTCCTGTGTCAAATAGACTATAACAATGGAAAATCGCATATTGCGTTGAAATGCATGCAGTTCGAATTTGAATTCTGACGTGACACCACAAAGGTGTACAAATAATAACTTGGACGCTTCTGAACTGTGGAAACGGAAAATAAATGTCATTATCAAACCGTATCTGTGTGATATGGAATCTAGATAGAGTTGAGTATTTGGTCAGAGGTAGCACTGCAAACAATGATGTTTGATTCGAGTTGTTTGGAGTCGAATATTTGAAAATCCCATTATATCTGTGCCATATTGGAGCAGACAGCAGATTATAATCTAGTATCTAGTTTAATCCAATACTGTACTACAAGATGTATGAATATAATTATTTTCTTTTCCGAAATCAAACAAGTTGAGATAAAAATTGAATTGAAATAAAAAGAAGAACTGAATATAAATTACAAACAAAAGTACTTGGAAATAAAATAAAAATAGGATAAATTTGGTCAGTAATGGAAAATACTATTTCAATTAACAAGTCAATCTATCATTCAGATTTATTTGAAAGATAGTAATCTTCTACCTCAAAAACAATATTAAATTTAATAACAATATTGGATAATAAATAATGAAAAAGATAAATTATCCTTCAATTCGTAACTTTGACCATCAAATTTGAAGAGGATAGACGTGAACTTCCAATTTTTTAATATACAATTCTCAATTAATTGTTATTGCATGATAAAATTAATTATATACTAGAAATATCAATATATCATTTCCAAATAATTAATTCCGATCCACTTGAGGTCTTACCGGAGATAATTTATCTTTATTCTGTAGTGGAGCAAATCGTAGTGGATTTACACTCATTATAAATAAATTATTTGGAATAATAATTGTTATAAATTGATCAATTTTTGTGAGAAATGATAAATAATAAGTTGATTTTGGTTGAGTTTCTAGAGGTGGAAGCTCTGAGATGGAAGTGATACATATGGCTGGTTGAGATTTGATATGTGGCAGAGAAGTGTATAGTTTGTCCAAGCAGAGAAGACATTCTCGCAAGATGGGAAAATGACTACAGTTTAGTCAATATTTGTTGAAAAATTATAAATTTGGTTTCAAATTGTAGGAAACATTCTAATCTACAATTTGAGACCAAATTCATGATTGACCGAGATGGAGTCATCTTGCCAGAATGTCTTCTCTGCTTGGACAGACTGAAGTTGTGGGTGGATTATTGTCTCGTCGTTCAGGTTACCGATGCAGAAAAGTGGCCATCTCACGCCCACTTTACGACTACATAAAGTGCCCGTCCTATCGTTGAGTTCTGCCCAACTTCAACTTATTCCCGTGTATTTTTCTGTAAGACAAGTGGACCTCGCAAACACAAACTAAAGAGTGTGTTTTCTGTATTGTGTGTGCCTTCTTCAACATCTTTCTCCAGCGTTTTCCTATTCTTCATATAACCTAGACCTAGATTACTATTGTAGTGGAATGGGTAAATTTATTTATTGTGAGCAGAATCTTTATTTGGTATATTTATTGAAATCTGGAAATGAAATAATTTGAATGATTTTAAAGGAAATAAATTTTTTTGGACAGTAATTTAGTCTGTGTTTTATACATTTTCTCAAATAAATGGATATGAATATGAACATTTTCATCAAAAGCACGAAGATTCATGGAAGAGATGAATTTGATTTGAACAGACACATATCTCGCCAACACAGTTCATAGAATTCCTCATTCCTCTTATTTAGATTACTCGGATTTAATCAGAAATCTCATACATTCCCCACTGATCAAAAAGGACCGAATTTAATTTCATCATGAAACTTCACAAGATGGAATCATTATTTGTGATACAGAAATGACGTAGAATTCCTGGGAACGGACAAGCCAGCTTTGATTTATTAGTAGCAAATTTCAGAATGTTTCGCAAATGATGTTAATCAAAAGGTGCTCAAGCTTGTTAGCCTCTGTCCTTCGTTGAGAATGATCCCTTTGTATTTTGGATAACTCGACTTCAAACTTTTCAAGTACCTTTGCTCCTTGATCCTCTCCTTGTTATCGCTCATTTTCCGTTCATTCGCTGTGAAATTCATCTTTTATCCTTTTTTTTTGCTTGTCTCATCAGGAAATTCTGTATCTAGTGTGATTCATTGACCTTTGAACGCTTTAACCTTTTATAGCTTGTGGAGTGAATGTTTTACAAGAATTGTGATGAATATCTTCTTCATACAAATATTGTTGAAAAAAGTACATCTTAACCAAATACAACGTACAACAAAGTACATCTTAATCATATGTATTAAATGAATACTACATTCATTATTTTTACGTTATGTGTAAATATTATAGTAACTATTTCGACTGTAAGATCTGATATCCATCACATTTAAAATGCTAAAGAAATTGTTCTAAAATTTCCAATTTTCAACTAATTTCAAAATTATCAGTTCACTTTAAATATTGAACATTTGTGTGCTAAAATCAGAACCAGTTTCTGGTTCTAATTTTTTGTACAACATTCAATGCATTACTCAACGGCAGCTGCTATATATTTGCAAGAACTTCTAATTTCGCACTCCAAACTAAATAGATCTAAACTAAAAGATCAATCAGAGAAAAGGAGGGAGTCATGGTTAAAGTTATACAGAAAGGAAAAAAGTCCACTCTAGAGCTCCTGCCATCTACCGGTTAATATGAAAACTGCTGGTAGGCGGTAGGAGGCGTAGTAACAGCTCCATTGGAAAGGGTAAAACATGACCCCACAGCTACTGCCATCTACGGGAAGAATTATTAATTGATGACAGATCCAATGTACTGTATGTAGAAATTTTAAGGATCAGTGTTATTGAACCTGCTATCTATCGGAGGAAATACTAAATACTGCTACTCAAACTGTCGACCAATCAGAGATGAGTGGTGGGAGATAGGAGGCGTGGTTAAAGCTGCACTGGAAATGGGGAGATCATGACCCTTGAGCTACTGCTATCTACCGGCTAAAATGCTAAATACTGCTACTCGTACCGTCGGCCAATCAGAGAGAAGTAGTGGGAGTTGGGAGGCGTGGTCTTAGCTATACTGGAAAGGGGAGAACATGACCCCTCAGCTACTGCCATCTACGGGCAGAATTATTAATTGATGACAGATCCAATGTACTGTATGTAGAAATTTTAAGGATCAGTGTTATTGCTTCATTATAAAGTAATTGTACAAACTTATTTGTATAATCTTATTGAACTAACTTATGCTATGGAAGCAATGAGGGATTTTTCAGATGATCTGAATATCTGGTGATATTCATATTATGCATAAAATATCTCCTCAATTCAATTTCAGCCAATCATGTAATAGTTTTGTCTATTCTTTTTAAATAGTTTTTACTGTTCACTGTTCGTTTACTCTCAACATTTGAGATTTTTGAGATGGTAGCCAAGAAGATTATTATTTGCCTTATACTTGCAAGTGATGTTGCAAAACTTCATTCCCATTATGACAGAACACGAAAAAATGAATTGTTTTGTAGTAAAGAATTATTGCTAGAAAAGTAGAATGAATAGTCCACATCTTATGAAAATAGTGATAATTCAATACACAACCAAAAATGCAGTGATTATGCATTGAATTTCTAAAGATTTTCAAATTTTCTTCCATCACAATTTTTAATAGGCTTTTGTTTTTGCTAATCAGATGAGATTTTTCTATCTAGAAAAACAAAAGAAAATTTAACTATATAATAGAAATGATGGAATTTGAATGTAGATGAGAGTATGAGGGAAGATGAGCCAAGCGAGTGAGATAAGGAATAATTAGATTTTTAACTTGAATTAAAATATTTATAACTTTGAGTCCAATATAATGTTAAACTAAATTATATAGCAGCAATTGTGGATGTTGAAGAATGAGACAACAAAGAAGAATCATAGAAAATAAATGAGAAAAGAAACAATAATAAAAGTAATGATATTTTTCAATCATTCTTGTAAAAATGTGGGGAATTTTATTATTATATTGGTAGAAGGTGATCGAGTGAACGATAAAAATTACAATCAAGATGTGAGTCTGATGCGTTGCGATGAACTATTGCGAAGTTGTGTGTGAAAATACCAACCATCCATAACCGGTATAGTCTGTCCAAGCGAAGAAGACATTCTGGCAAGATGGGAAAATGACTTCACTCCGGTCAATATTGGCTCAAAAATAATAAATTTGGTCTCAAAGTGTAGGTTAAAATTTTTCCTAAAATTTTAAATCATATTGATAATTTTTGAACCAACTTTGAGCGAGCTGGAATCATTTTCTCTTCTTGACATAATGTCTTCTTTGCGTGGACAGATATCAGGTGATATGCTCATTGTGCAACTGCCAGGCGATCATTGGTTTTGTTGTTATTCTTTTCTGTAACAGCATCCTTTGGAAGAGGAGTAACAGAGTAAAAGTAAAACATTGAAAGAGTAAAAGTTGTCGTAACACAGCTGAGCCTATACGGACTGCATCTTCAGTCGTGTCAAGAATGCAAGTTCGCATTGGAAAAGGACATTCACACTGCAGCATCCCATGTATGTTTGTCCTTATTCTTGATTGTTATTGTTGTTGTTCTTCTTCTTTTCTCCGTCTTGATTTTTTACTCTCCTCTCTATATTGCGGGCATCATCCGCAATAAAAAAAACAAAATATTCCTCTGCACCTTGTATTTCATTCTTAAAGTTGGCTTCGTATCATTTATCAGGAGATTACTGACTCTTTACACTGTACCGAGCTAAAATCTAAAGGTTCAAAATTTGATTTACTTTCGAGAAGATATACAATATAATACATACTTATTTTCTCTTAGGGCTACTGTATTTATCAAAACTTTCAATTAATGAAGATCAAAGTACCCTTATCAAATATTTCTATTTTGCATAATTAAATATGTTGAAAATAATATATGAAGGGAAAATATTAATGAAGATCAAACTACCATTTCAAAATATTATAACATGTTATGCAAAAAAATATTTTGAAAGGATACTTTGATCTTCATCAATTGAAAGTTTTGATTGAGATAATACATGTATGACTCTATGATGCACTTGAACTAAAAGGTTTTGTTTCGATATTCATCAATAATGATGAAGGACTTTTTAATTTGATTGTTCTATGTAACATATTGTGTGTAATCTTGAAAGTGAATTGAACCGAGTTTACACCGCTAAAGGTATTTAAAGAACAATTTTTTCAAAATAAGAATCTTTATGGAGGGAGGGTAAGAATTAAACAATGAGAAAGTTCCGATCACATTCATCAGCTTGATGTTGGCGAAGAAAGAATTATTTCTGTCACTTAGTCCTTGGAGTACCCACCTTATTTTGATTTACAGTTTACAGAATCAGTGAAGAGACTTCATTATAGAGTCTGTATATTCATAGTTTACAGTCTCTGTAGTCTGCATTTGCATAGCGGAAATCGTTGTAATGAATTTCAACCATAATAATTGTTTGATTGACAGATGCTGTGCTTGATGGAGCAGTTTCACTCAGTCTGGGAAATGCGCTCTAAGCTGGTCTGTTGTTTCAGTTGAACGGACCACGACAATTGCAATAATCAAGTCACCGTAGTGGAAAGCGAAGCGAGGCCAGTCTCACTTGCAACTTGGAAGGCCTTTGCTTCTATTCGCGTCGAATGAATTAAACAGTGTGACATTGTTTGTCTTCTTTGGCTCTTGGGATGCGGTTTTCCAATAGGAATGGAAAGGAGAAGGAAATGGAGTTGAGAATACGATGATCATGATGATGATGATGATGATGAAGATGGAAAAGGAGAAGAAGAAAAAGAAGAAGAAGATGATGATGATGATAATGTGATGATTAAGAAAAAGAAGAAGGATAAGAAGTCGGAGGGGTAGGTGGTAGAAGTGAAGAAGTGGAGGAGGGATAGGAGAAAAAGGAAGAGAAGAAGGAGAAAAAGAAGAAAGAGGCAATTAGCATGAAGTTGGGGCTAAGGAAGTCCCAGTCGGTTTTATCTCTTCTTGTTTTCACTTCAGTCAGAAGGAGAATAATAAAAGAAGTTTTCCCAGTGTTTTCTGTTGTTTTTTTACCTAGTACGTTTGTTTTTAATTGTTGAGCTGCTTGACAATTGTGTCCTCCACTCACCTTGGTTCAAGAGGGAGCAAAATAAGAAAAGAGAGAAGATTATTGAGATGGTGGTGGAGGAAAGAATAAGGAAGTTTTCAACAATATTCGATCCTGTGAACGGATAAATGAGAAAAGAAATAGAGAAAGAGTAAGTATAAGCTGGGAAGATGGAGGAGGAAGAGAAGACTAAGATGGAATTGGATAAAACGAAGACGAGAATAAGGAGAGGAAGATCGGGAAAGAAGAGTAAATATTCCAACAATATTTGTCTGTTAGAAGGGAGATAAGAAGATCGCTAGAGAAAGCGCCATAGAAGAAGAAGAACGTTGAAGTCATGATGATAATGAATATGAAGAAAATCGTACAACAAAACCGATGTGCCGAAGTTGAAGTAGAAGAAGAATAGGGAAAGGAGCAGAAGTGAATGTAGTTGAAGGCCTGAAGAAGGAAATTAAGAAGGATGAAGGTGGAAGAGGGAAGGAAGTAATAAGATGTAGGCGCATAAGGTGGTTGGAGACAAGGAAAAAGAAAATTGTTGATTGAAGTAAAGGAGAAGATGAACAGAAAAAGTGACTTTTTTGTGGTGGTTGAAGTTTTCAACAAGATGTTTTTAAAAGATTGTCACTATGAAGTTGGGGAGGGTTGGACGTTTATGTTGGAGTATACAGTGGTTCAGGAAACTCCTTGTAAAAGTGTTACCCTTTCCAACACTTTTACTTACCGGTTCTCATTGTATGAGGTTGTCTCTCAAGAAATTTCTCGCCTCTTCCTTTATTCGTAACCTTTCTTTCGTCCCTTTTCTAATTATGAAAACTTCTACCAGGAAATCGACTCACAATGGCCGTTAAAGACGCTGCTCAAAGTATTCTTTGTGTTCCATTCTTCTATTTACTCTCACATTTTCCTTCGATTTTCTTTTTCTTCCTTCTAGTTTCATGTTCTACCCCTTCCACCCTACGGTTCAGATACTAAGGAAGAGTTTTAGTTGATTTTCTTAAATTTTATACTTCTAAGAATAATTCCGTGTGTATGTTATCTCGATTCAGAAACAGTGTACATTTGGTAGATAATAAGGTTAATAAGGACTGTCTCTAGTAATATAATGGGAATATTGTATTATCATCGAACCAGATTAATAAAGAATCTCAAGTTTGTTTACAAGTTTACAGCTCTTCTCTAAGTACTACTGTATTCACCAGAATGGGTTGTTTTGTTCAATAAAAAAAGGTTTAATCGCAGTTTCAAATATTCTCATCTTGTCAGTTGCAAGATTCTTGTAGCTAGCTGATCGAGTAAGCTAAGACCTTGATAGTTGATCGAATCAGGCAACATAGCAGGATAATTATTTAATTACATTAGCTTGTCATACCTACACATATTACGCGTACACTCACTCTGCATTGTTGACACAGTAGGCTACATATAGATATAGTAGTATAGTCTGTCCAAGCAAAGAAGACATTCTGGCAAGATGGGAAAATGACTCCAGCTCGGTCAATATTAGTTCAAAAATTGTAAATTTGGTATAAAATTTAGAAAACATTCTGTTATACAATTTGAGACCAAATTTATAATTTTTGGATCTATATTGACCGAGCTTGAGTCATTTTCCCATCTTGCCAGAATGTGTTCTTTGCTTGGACAGACTATGTCATGTTGACATTACTTTATTTTTACATACATTATTTTTGTCATAACAGTTTGTGATAGGTCAGTTCATCTGATAATGTAATAAAACAACTTTTTCCCCTTTTTCCCAACAACTATCTAGTATAGCCATGGAGTCGTTACCTCCATTCTGGTACGTTAGTTACCATTTTGTGCAAAAATAATGTAAACTATTGTAGGCTATCGAAAAATTGTCTCTTACTGAGTTACTTGATAGAATAAGTATCAGTGTTGTAATAGCCTTTTATTACTTCCATTTTTAGTATCAGATATATTACTGTATTATTTCCTTGTTGCCATGAAGTGGAATCATAATATGAATTATAATAGGCAAACGAAATAATTATTCCATTTCCTCTGATACTTGATGGGCGAAATTGGTGATAGTATTGATATGGGTGTTATAAACAAGCCCCGTTTCCATTATATCACTGGCGGCTCCTACCCACGAAACAGGTGAAGTTCCCGTATCTTTTACTGTACAGCACTTCACCTGTATTGTGCGCATGATATTACTAAAAAAGTCGCACGGGTACATGTGCCCAAGATGCAATAGAAACACGGAGTTGTATAGAATAGAGCAACACACACTGGTCAGCTGTTTATTGGTTTGCGTTGCTCCATACAATCACTTGTTTCTATTATTCATCCTGTGCCCACGTCTTATAGTAATGAAAACCCATACCTTTAATTATAACACAATAATCAATAATTTAATTAACAGAGAGTCCATTATATCAGCTAGAAACATGATATAACAGGGTTGATGTTGGTGAGCATCTTTCACGGACATTACTAATTATAGTAGGCCTACCAAGGTGTATAGAATAGTAGTATTTGCATATACAACATTACTCATTTTTGACTTATTTCATCTAATAATACCTTGTTACCTTCACAGATCAAATTTCATAATCACCTAAACCAATTTGATCTAATCACATCATCTTTAATACCTATCTATAAAGTTGAATCATTAAAACATGCATAATATAATTAATTGTAAGTTAGATGAATATTTTTAATTTCAGGCATTTATGCAATTTTCTCAATTTTAGATATAAGTCTCTTACAAAGAGGAAGCCCCTTTATTGTGGAAAGGATACTCTTAATGCTTTTATCCGCATTCCCGTTTGAGGCCATGGTCTCCGGGATTGCTTCATTCAATAGAATTTGAACAAGAAATCGTAGAAGAAGTTTTATTTACAGTTTGTTTTCCTCATGCTGTTTGCCGCGCCTTATATGTATTATCAGTTATAGTCCGTCCAAGCAAAGAAGACATTCTGGTAAGATGGGAAAATGACTCCAGTCTAGTCAATAGTGGTTCGAAAATTATGAATTTGACCTCAAATTGTAGGAATCATTCTGTTCTACAATTTGAGATCAAATTAAAATTTTTTTATCAATATTGACCGAGTTGCAGTCATTTTCCCATCTTGCCAGAATGTCTTCTTTGCTTGGACAGACTATAACTGCATCTGAATAGATCCTATCCCATAACACTTAACATTCAACACTTGTTGAGTTCATCACATTGTAATGACCCCTAGTGTAATGAGGCTAGTGAATATTACCTGTGCTTGATATTTTCTTGAATCTGGGTAGTTGAAATAATTGTTATCCTAAATTAATTTTTATTTTCGGAATATGATATTTTTTAAATAGTGTGGACAACATTGGCAGAAATAAAAAATAAACTAACTATTTAGACTATTCATTTACGTGCCTGAATCCACGAATTGGAGACTGTTGAAAATTGCTTGTGTTTTATCCATAATTGCTGTAATTTGTACAGATTGGAATGAATAAATAAATAGTTGTTAAGACTTGTGAACTTGTGACCATGATTAAACCACACCACTTGTAACTTGTAAGTGATTATCATATCAATTATCATGGAATTTATCAATTGAATCATTGATTCATTCATTCATCAATCTGTCATTGCTCAAAATCAATCAGCCAAAAGCTAATTTGGAATCACAATATTCTTATAAATTGGAAATCGAAGAAAATTTATGAGTTGGCTTTCATAAATCTGTTCCCTTTTAAAATTTATTTTCATCATATTGATATTTTATTGTCACAATTCTGGGATTCTATAGTATCTTCTCGTTCATTAATGTTGTCATCTTTGTAATTTCTCTCCAACATGTACTAATTTCTTTTTTATTTTATTGCAGGTGAGAGTGATATGCTTTGAAATGAAGTTGGGATTTTCTGCGGGTAAGTCATTTATATAAAAATACTACCGTTATGCTACGTGATAACTTGGGCTATGCTTTATAATACAATATTCAGAATTGCCACATAAACCTCAACAATATCATTTGGTACAAATTAGGTATTTCAGGCAATATTATTTGCAATAAACATCAACTGTAAAAGTATAGCTTTTATCTAGGGGTGGATATGACACTAAATCATGCACTAAAATCCTGTCACCTTTTATTGGAAGCTGTGAAAGGGAGGGGGGGCAGTGAATCTGTGTGGGTTTTTTGTGGCTGCCTGATCCTGAGGTTGATTGCTCAACGCAGGGTTTCAGTGATTTTATTTTGTGCGTGGGAGAGATAGCCTCTTTACTTTTTTCGAGGTGATTGTCGAGTTGAATGAGATGCTCGGATGAGTAAAACAATAGGGTTAAGACGGAGGAGGAGGAGTGGAGAAGGAGAAGGAGAAGGAGAAGGAGGAGGAGGAGGAGGAGGAGGAGGAGGAAGAAGAAGAAGAAGAAGAAGAAGAAGAAGAAGAAGAAGAAGAAGAAGAAGAGGAAGAGGAAGAAAAAGAGGAATAAAGATTTGAGAGAAATTACGAAAAGAAGATAAGAAGGAAGAAAAATGAGAGGAAGCTGAAGTTGGAAAAGCAAAAAAAGAAACGAGGCGATTAAATTAATAAAGTGGAGAATATAGAAAATATTACGAGTATATAGCCTATTATCTGAATAGATAACAAAATATCCTGCTTCACGAAAAATAGTGGCAAAGAATGAGGAGAAGAAGAAGGAGAAGAAGAAGACGAAAGGAGAAGAAATTTTAGGATTATTAAAAAAAAATTAGGTCGAAGAAGGAAAAAATAGGTACTAATTAAGTAGAAAATTATACGAAAGAGGCGGATGAAAATATGATCAGATGATGAACAAGAATTAGAGGACGAAAAATGAGAGGAATTAGAAGTGGGTGAAATATATGGAATTTAAATAGAAGACGAAGAATATGAACATCAAAATTTTAAAAAGTGGAAGAAAAATTATAAAAATTAAAATATTGGAAGATGATAAAGATAGATAATGAACAAGACGAAGAAGAAAAACAAGGAGTAGGTGATGGAAAAGAAGAATACTACGAGGAGAGAAGCCAGAGAATGAGGTAGAGCAGAGCTTCAGTGGAATTGGGGGCTGTCTCCAGAACTGCGGAACAGTCGTTAAACTAACTGGAATTGTAGTAGCAGTGGTATAGTCTGTCCAGGCAAAGAAGCCATTCTGGCAAGATGATAAAATGACTCCAATTCGGTCAATATATGTTCAAAAATTATAAATCTGGTCTCAAATTGTAGTAAACATTCTAATCCACAATTTGAGACCAAATTTATCATTTTTGAACCTGTATTGACCGAGCTGGAGACATTTTAGCATCTTGCCAGAGTGTCTCCTCTGCTTGGACAAACTATATCAAGGGTGGGTTTTGTATTACATCAGTGGTAATAAGGCTGGTTCACTTTCTGACGACCATCATCGCCACAATAATGATGTCAGTGTTTGTCGGCCGTAGCGTCAAGATCGGTTATAGTGTCGTTACTTTTTTATTGTTATCACACGCTGGAGATTCGAACATAAAATTCGAATATTGTTTCTGTGTCAGATGCAGAGGATGTAGAGTAGTCGAATTCATCTTCCAACATTATCACCCACGCACAAGCCTAGGGATCATGTGGAAACACCCTTAGAGAATAATTTCATGCTCAGTTCATTGTGGATTTGGTTAAATTGATGACATCTAGAAGTTTAGGTTAGTCTTATTTACTAGGAAATTCAATAATGAAAAAATTGAAATATTATCATAAATAATAAAATGCATTCGTTAGTGATGTCCCTTTTCATCCGTGTTGGCACTAAACATTCGTCGGAGTTTCAAACCATATTTCCATCCATGATATGGATGCTTTACCTGTATAAATACTACGTTACTTGTATCCTCTATGCTAAATTGTATATATATTTTTTAAATTGAAACTATATTTGTATAATGAATTCAATTTTTCTCCACGCATCATAATAGACAATTATCATAGGCATTCATTATTTTAACATTGTAGGATAGTATGAGTGAAGTCCAGTAATATCTTGTTTTATTCTAAATTCTTTTTTTATTGATACGGATGAGAAAGTTACAAACAGTCATAACGAGAGAAATAATTATGATAAATGTGTAGATAATTATTAATAAATAAATATGTGAAAAATGGTTGGCGAGAGAATAATCAAACCCCGTTTTTGGTCAAATAGTGTCGTTCAAATTTAGAGAATGTAAAATGTATAAAATGAGATGTATACTTTAAAACGTTGATTAAAATCACAATTTCCTTTGTTCTTCTCTTTCAAGTGGAGTAAATGAAGATGAAAATAAAGTAGTCAAAATATAATTCAAATGAATATTGAAATTTTATCCTCACCGAAATACTTATTGACAGAAGATTGTCGTCCATAACACAACTATAAACACTCTAGAAACTTATAAACATCTCAAGGTTTAAGGTTCACGCACATAAAGATAAAAATTTATTTTTTTAGCAGAACAAATCAAAGGAACTGTTTGACAAATTGTTGCATAGATTAATCTTTTCCAACCCTACAATAAAAATATTATCAATAAAAACTATATTTTATACTGAATTGAATGAGCTGAACCACTTTTTCAAAGTCGTTCGGTTCATTATTTATAACCCTTCAAAACTCGTCAATCGGCTCTGCCCCACCCTGTATTACTCTAAATTCAAAATGTTTATGATACTTTTCCTGGGCCAAAGTTTCTTGTTTGAAAGACAGTGAAAATACACAACCTCGGTTCGGACTTATTCATCAAAATTTGGTAAAAAACTTTTTGGATATCAGTCAATTTTTTAACCAATAAGTGTATTAATCTCTGTCAAATGAATTAATAAATTAATTGGTGATGAATCTGATTGAATATTGAAATTTTATCTCTCGAAATGTTTATCGACACTAGTATAACAGTTGGGATGGTTACAGCATCACTGGGACTGGGAGTGTACATCTAGATGCATAATGTGGATGAGATGTGCTGACCACCCATGCTGAGAAGACACGCATTCCAATACATTTTACATTGTGTGAGCGTGTCTTCTCAGGTTGACCGAACTCTAGCAGTTTGACATTTAAATAGCGGCAACCGACCGACTGGTGAACTAGTTGGCGATCATGTGATGAGACCCGCTCGTTCCATTTGTGGTGCAATGCATCCAGTCAGGGTGTGGACATGGACTGTATCAGCTCTGCATTCAAAGCACTAATTATTATTTGTCATGTATTGTACTTTAGGGAATTGGGATCGCTTGAATTCAGCGTGCATCTTTACCTACTTCTTTCCTTGTAATGCATTCTTTTGACACTAATACTATATTGTGCTTCAATGAATTTGAATCACTTGTGGTGGATTCTTTGTTCAATTGGTTTACGCATCTTTACTTTGACGGGTGTGCGTCTGGTCATGTGTTTTTTTCAAGAGTTATGAAATATGAATAGAAAGAAATCTATGTTGTTTTTCTTCTCTTTGTATTGATGATTTTTAAGGATTTGAAATGAGAAACAAGTAAACAATGTTTTTTTTCTACAGCTTGAATCCATTGTTCATCCTTCCTTATACCCCTCAACTTTTCGTCTCCATTAATTCAATTTTCTTCTTCTTCTTCTTCTTCTTCTTCTTCTTCTTCTTCTTCTTCTTCTTCTTCTTCTTCTTCTTCTTCTTCTTCTTCTCCTTTTTCTTTTTTCTTCTTCGTCTTCCTTCTTCTTCTTCTTCCTTCTCTCATTTTTCTGCCACTTCTTCCTCCATCTTTCATCTGCTTTCGCAATATCTCTCTTGTGAAATATAGGATAGATGTGATACAGGAGAAGACTACTGGAGTTGAAAAATATGGAGAAGTTTTGAAAGAATTTGAATTGAATTTATAAAAAAAATATCCAAGAATATGGTGAAAGCAGAAGACGAGGACGAGGATGGAATAAGAAACGGGCGTTTCCCGTCATCTTCTGAATTTGTTTAGATTGAGTATTGACCTCGTGCGCCTTATAATTTGGACAAGTTGACAACATTTGGCCAATGCCAGCCACTCTGACCTTTCAGACCACTTCACACACCTCTTCTGCCTTCAAATTGATATGAATAAATCACCAAAATGTCAACATGCAATTTTCGTGAATTAACATACATAGTATTATATGCTGACTATTCACCGACTGATTCAACTTCATAACATTTGCTATGCAGCAGATCTCGTTGGAAAATCTGTAATTTCGAATTGAATTGTTTAGTTTCCTTTATCTTAGGGCTACTTTATCATTGTTCTTCACTTTAAATAAAAAACATTTATTCAAAAATGATTGATTAGCATACAATACTTATTATAGAATTAATTTGTTCGTTTGCATTTGAAAATGACTCCGAGTAGTCGAAACATGTTATGCATAAATACAAATAATAATTGAAAAGGGTACCCCGATTTTTATTTTTTAAAAATTAGATAGATTTGAAATAATTTGTTTTATTAAATTAAGAAATCTTGAACGTTATATGAAATATAACCGGTCTGACAACCAGGAGGACCCGAGCTCAAATTTTGACCGGGGAACAATTATTTGACCACAGCATAATCACATTCTTTCGGAGGAGACGATAAGCCGTCGGTCCCGATCACCACGAATGCTGGCTTATCCTTTTTATTAGATTGAAATAAAATATAATTGTTTTGTATAAAAAAGAAATCGTCATCTCTCATCATCATCCCTCTAAGCTTAATAACGCATGTGAGCAATAACCTCAGAAACAAAACAAATTTATTAAACTAAGCACACTCGTATATAATACACGTATGAGTAAATATAGTCTGTCCAAGCAAAGAAGACCCTCTGGCAAGTTGGGAAAATGACTCCAGCTTGGTCAAAATTTGTTCAGGGATTATGAATGTCGTCTTAATAGTAGATCAAATTGTTTCCTACAATTTCAGATCAAAATGAATATTTTTGAACCAATATTGACCGAGTTTGAGTCATTCTCCCATCTTGCCAGAGGGTCTTCTGTGCTTGGACAGACTATAGTACGGTGAACAATCTTGTGTTCATGCTTGGATTAATTTCACCTGTATCACAAAACTAGTCGGATTAATGAAATATACATGACACATTCATATTTGCTAAACCAGAAAAATAATTAATATTTTTCGTGCAACACTTGTAAGAAGTAGTGACAAGTAAGAAGCAGTAGAAATAAATGGAACATTCATATGGAGTTTTTTTTATAAGTAAAAGGTAGTCTAATCAAATGAAGCGAACCCACCGCATCTTTATGTTAATCTATGCTACAATGTAGTACCTACATTAATAAAATCTAGTTTGAGATGATATATGATCTTGTTTAATAATTGAAACAGTTATAACGTATGAGACACACATTTAGAAATCGATATATATCGGTTGTATAGATCAATTATACAGCAGAACTGAGTTCAGGCATTTAGCTTATATATTATATCTTTAATATCTATCATATATCATAATCTACATATCCATTTATCTATTGCCAATAAGTCAAGTACAGTACGTTACTATAGTATGCACAAGCAAAGAAGACATTCTGTCAAGATGGGAAAATGATTCCAGCTCGGTCAATATTGGTTGAAAAATCATATATTCCGTTTTAAATTGTAGTGAACATTCTTATCTATAATTAGAGACCAAATTTATCACTTTTAAACCAATATCGACCGAGCGAGAGTCATTTTCCCATCTTGGCAGACTGTCTTCTTTGCTTGGACGGACTGTAAGCATGATTGCAATATTGCCCTATACTGTCCTGCATATTTATAGTCCTGTAGTTGGCATGGTTTAGTCGGTAGGCCTACCACAAGTACAAGTAGCAAACCACCTGCGCACTGTACTATAAATTAACGTATGAGCGTACTAGATTGGATAAGCAATATATAGATTATAGATTTAATGAATATATGGTTATTGTTATTGTGGGTTATACGTTATAATGGTTATAGACATCGTAGGCTATAACAGATTGACATAGTTATGATTATAGATAGGTCTTTGGTTAATCCAACTTACCTACCCGAAGCTCTCAAACGGTACCGACTATCGGTTACTTGTGATAACGGCTTTTGTAACACGTATCCAACTAAACGTAGCAGTTATTAAGAAATCTGTTACACGTTTGTTATCTCTGACAGAAGGGCGAGGCAAGTTCAACCCGTTTAGTAAGTGCTAATCAGATTTTTACACCTTTTTTACTCAGAATCAAGTCACGCCTACAACTTTTATAGATTGTGGCCGAGGTTTTTCGAAGAAAGCAAGATAACTAGTTTGTGACTGTGTCTATTGTGGTGATTTAATAGTTCAGTCAATTCTTTTCAAACTCTTCTTAATTATTGCTCTGTAACTTTGTCTTGTTCAGTAACTCTTGTTGATTTTCTTGGAAAGCGAAGAGTTTTGTGATATAATGAGTGCACGCTGTATACTGTATTAATGTACAATGTATTATAAATATTGTGTTTATAATGTATTATGTATGTATAATGTATTAATAAATGTATAATGTATTAATAAATGTATTAATGTTGTTCTTTTCTCAGCTTCACAGTGATTATAATCACGAATACTTGAATACACAGTAGGGATTACAAGCATATTCCATCCAAAAATACACCTTTGTGTGACTTTACATGAACCAACAAAAAATGTTTTACAAAACTTGTAAGTAGATTACCTATTTCAGGCACAGCCAAACTATGCTATTTCTGTGGGTATTTATTCAAGGAAGAACAAAAAACTTGAGGGTAAAAACACAAATATTGATTTTCATTATCTTATCAATCTACTGCACATCATGGTCATGATCCCTACCGTGTATTCTAATATCCTTGATTATTTTGTTTTCCTGTTTCTAAGTATCTTAACAATGTTGATACCAATGACCAATTGTTATATTAATTTATACTATCAATTTATTAATAGTTAATTATAGACTGAATTATTCATTTAAGTTTAGAAGGCAATCATTTGTTAGATCCTCAGACACCTCATAAATATTCTGTAGAAGGTATATACAGAGTATAAGGTATAAATATACTATATACCTTATCATTGTGTTATATGAGGTCACTCAATATAGATAGTGTAAGTATTTTGGCACTCAATAGTACATTGAAACTGTACTTTTATTCACTCTTTCCAATTATGTAATTTTTTAAAGGAATGGATCGCTCATAAAAATTGATTGGTCTATCTCGATGTTCTTTTTTGTGTCTATTCCTTCTCTTCTTCTCTCTCGTCACATTCTACAATTCGAAGAACTATTCTGCTCAATATCAAATAAAATGGACATAATGGTACAGTATTACACTTACTTGACATTTCAATTTCATAGTCTAAACACAGGTTGGCGAATATTCTGATCTGAATATAAATTGTAATAATCAATCAGTGAGGTTGGCTCCGCGAACTTTCTCACCACGAGGAAATGTCACATCATCATTGAAAGCACGATCTTTGATCATCTATTGGATAATACCCTTGTATTTCCAAAAGAGCAATATAGTGTATTATTTTCTTTAAGAAACCGTTCGAAAAGCATCCACTGGATTCAACTTATTTTTCATTGTGCTGAGTTAATGGTGCAACAAGCAACGTGAATATTGACCAGGTATCAGCACCATGAATGTATTATTCACGTAGGAGATTTTAATTTTTTCTTCCTAATTCTCATCTAAATACTTGTATCTTATTTCCACTTGTTTCTACAAAATGCGACAATGAAATTTGTTGATTTGAAAGCTTAATAAACATAAAGAAGTTCATTTAATAACTAGTCTTCATTTTGAATCTCAATACCTTTATAAGCTCTACTTAGTTTTAAAAATGACATAGGTTAGATAATAGCTATCACTGGCAATGCATTGAGTTATAGCAGGTGCCATAAATTCAACTGTTAATGTTCAGCTCTGTCAGGACAGTCTGAAGCTGTCTTCGAAAGCAAATTAGTATCGCTGGGGCCTCTCTCATTTCGATGTACTCTTGCTGACAGGTCACCGACTGTCCTGATTGAGCTGAGAACTAGTTAAGGTCATTCACCAACCGCCTTAATACTTGGCACCTGCTCTACTAGGTTTCTAAAGGTTACGAATATTCGCGTTAATTACAAATCAACAAGTTTTTGTGCCGCACCCTATAAGATCAGTCTTCATTTCATTTAAGATCATTTCTCTATAAGATCAGATCTCCTCTTTCATTTCTATTTATCTGAACTTTGTGCATCTGAACAATTTTTACAACATTTATTACATCATTTCTTAATTAATAATATCACACCCAGCAGTGTGCTATAACGCCTTAAATATCGTAACATTTGGTGTACGTGTTCAATAGATTGTAATCTATTGATAACAAGATGAGATTGTTATAATAGTGTGATAAGCGAACTGTTATCGCTGACAAGAGAGTACCACGCCCTATAGCCTACAATACTCTCATCTGGGCGATTTCTTAACTTATTCCTCTTCTTACTAATCAAATGGCAGCTTCCACAATAAGCAGAAGGTGAGATGTTATCGGATCACTCTTGATAACAGATGCAACCTAGATATTATCCTTTTTTCTTTCTCATCATCATCATCATCTTCTTCTTCTTCTCTCTCTCATTTTTCCCACTATTTTCCTCTTTCCGCTCCTTCTTTTTCTTTTTCACAATTTTTCATCTCATTTTTTTCTTCTCCTTTCTCTCGTTTTCTTTCTTATTCCGCTTCTCCTTTCTCTTGTTTTCTTTCTTCTTATTCCGCTTCTCTTTTCTCTCGTTTTCTCTCTTCTTATTCCGATTCTTCTTTTTCGTTTTTTTCCACATTTTCATTCTTATTTTTTCTTCTTTTTCCCATTTTATTATCCTTTTCTTTTTCACATTTGGTCACTTCTTATTTTTATTCTTCTACTTCTCCTTATTTATATAATTTTCTTCTTTTTCTTATCTCTTTTCTCGTCTTATTCTCATTGTTCCTCTCCTTTTCTTCCTTCTTTTTTTTCCACTTCTCTCATTTTAACATTTTCATTATCCTTTTCTCTTTCACATTTCTATTCTTCTTCTTCTTTCTTCTCTTTCACATTTTTATTATCATTTTTTCTTCTTTCTCTATTTTTCTTTCTTTTTTCCGCTTATCTCATTTTCTCACTCTACTATCCTTTCCTTTACCACATTTTTATTCTCCTTTTTTCTTCTTCTTTTTCCGTTTCTTTTTCTCCTTCGTCTCTTCTTTTTTTATATTTTTATCCTTCTTTTTCTCATTTTTCATCTTATTCTCCTCCCTCTTTTTCTTCTTCTTCTTTGTCCACTTATTTCTTGTTGTAAATGCGACCTAGATCGTATCTTGTCGGTCGACCGTCCTTCTACATTGAATCCTGCTTATCTTGTTCTTAATTATAATGATTTGCGCTTCCAATCTTACGCATCCCGTCCGCACCTATCTCAATCGCTGTTATTCCTAATAATGGTATGTTCTAGGAGCTGTCTGTTATCACTAAAACCCGAAACATTTTGATTTGGTTCCCACTTTGCCTTTCTCGAGGATACAGTAGAAGCACTGACCAAGAATATTAACTCTTGTACGTAAAAAATGTTGTGTAATACCCGCTTTGAATTTGATTAGTAGGTAATCATTTGGCTCTGGTTCCTCGATTAGTTCATTTTTAAATCATTTCTTCTATTGGTAGGAGTCTTCAATAATGGACTACTGAAATTCAATAAAGTTGTATTATTATGCGATTGGCTACTACCATTACTATCTTATCTACCATTCTACTTTATCTCCGCCAAAATAAGATTCATACATAGCTTGGATAATAAATGATGAATGAAACTAGTCACAGTAAGTACCGAAAATATAGAATACAATAGAACATTGTAATTTCATGGTTATAATTCATCTACAGTAGAACGCCGATTAACCGAATTGCCAATTATCCGAATCGGTCTCAAGCGTAGTAATAAATTGAAAACCATCGTTCACGACAAGATCGTGGCTTTTATTACTTTTTCGAATTATCCGAATTGATCCCGGTCCCAATATTGTTCGGATAATCGGCGTACTACTGTATCTATCTGTGTAAAATAACAAAAGAGAAAAAACAAATAACCGTTAATAAATTAATTTAATTCCTAGCATTCAAAACTCATACATTAGAAAAGCCAAGTTCAATAATTATTTTTATTATTTTATTTATTTATTTATTCCTTGAAAAAGCATTACAACAATTCACAATGTACAAATAGAACAGCAAAATGAATCAATAATAACAAATGCAAATAAACATAAGGAACTACTTCCCCAAAAGAGCAAGCTCGAGCTAATTAAATAATATCTCATGGGTGAGTTCGTTTGGTGGGCTCAAGAAGGCCAGGCTCAATATAGTAGTACAAATACTATTACAATACTAAAATAAAAGTATCATGTCTTTGATCAAAACCGAACTTCAGTAGTAAAAAGGTTAAAAACTGTCATTCTTATGAAAAAATACTAATCAAGCAACACAGAATATATTTCAGAATATTGGAATCTTTTCGAAGAATTTCAATATAAACTCAATATATTCATTATTGAATTGAGGTGCTGCCTATTGTGTAAAAGATCCAACTCCTCCCAAACACCGAACTAGATATTTTTTGTAGAACAAACTTCTTGAATAGGTGTAATTAACCTAGTACTCCACTTGGCCAGAACGGTAGACTACCTGATGTGACATCCTATGTGTAACTGTGGGAATCACCTTCACATAATCTTAGTAGTGGCCTATAATATGTCGAGAATGGTGATAAGCCGTGAAGGCCATTACATCCTAACTTCGACGGTTAAGCATGGAGTGATGCAATACGAATCTTGAATGAAGCGGATTTTCCGTTAGGATTTTAAAACTGCGGACGTATTTTCAAAGTCTTGGATTAAGCAACATCCTAAAAATAAATATAACACAACTTCAAATAATAGATACTTATACATATACATCCTCGCTGTTCTGCGACCTTGTAGGTTAGCTGCCTCTCAATGGGAAACTGTGTTTATTTATAAGGCTTGATTTCAGTGTTTCATTCACCAGTGATTTCATTGTTTACTTTATTGTGTTGATGTACTGAACACATTTACTGATAATGGCGTACTGAAAACACTTGTCTAAATCAAGTTTTTCAATTTTTTCTGTATGAAATAGGAATGAGCGATAGCCAAATAATTAATGTTTTAAAGAAGAAGTGAATTGCTTCTCAATATTTTGAAGTCTTAGGGCACTGATTATCTATTAGTATAGGAAACAGTAATCTTTTCCCATGCTTTAATTAGTAATAATTTGTCCTTGTTTTTCAAATATAAAGGAAAAATATAGCTTCCTTACTGGTACGAACACCTGTATTCAAAGAAATACCTCAGAAGTTAAGTTTCTAATTGAGTAATTGTAAAATAGCATTCCAAGCAGTTAATTTAGTTTATATTTTTCTATGCTTTTCCAAAGTATTAACGAAAACTATTTGAGAAACGTATTCAAGATATACGTACTCGAAGAAACACTTTCACCTAGGAAATTGATCTTGAAGTGTTCATTAAAATTAATAAAAGTAAAATATAGAATCTGAACACACGATCTATGCATATATTTTTCGATTTTCTTCGAAATAAACAAAAAATTAATTTCCGTACTTGAATGAAAACCTTAGATTCAAGGAAATTGTTCAGAAAGTATGAAGGGGACTTTCAAATTGAATAAATATTTACCCAGTACAAACTTAATCGAGTTATGTGTCAGAAGCTGCCCGGTCCATTTCCGTGAGTGAAAAATTGCCGGTGAAAAACTTTTGGGAAAACGACACAGTATTTTCTTAGTGAAGAAAAGTTATTTTTCTTCGGTCACGTATCTGCTGCAGCGTCGCCCGACTATTTGCCTGTATTTCCCTGGGCGACAGCGACTGGTCCACAGCGACAGTCGCGCGACAGGAACGATATTAGTTTCAGTTATTTAGTTTGCCGCAGGGCGATGGAAAGGTTCGAAATAGAATCTTAGGTTTCAATAGTTTTGTAATTTAGAGAGTTGGTGAGAGAAAAAAGAGAAAACAAGGAAATTTGGGAGAGGGAATGAGAGGAGGTAGTGTGGAAAAGGGAAAAGAAACGTGACCGTTTGGATTGGACTTTGAAAAGTTTGATGAAACAATACGTGAAGCAATTGTTGTAAGGTACTTCAAATCAGAGGGTGGAGTTGGGAAATGGGAGGTTACTTTTTTCTAAGTTGAACAGAAGTTTCCAGCACGTGCTCTTTCGTCGGTTTCAAAGTACTTTGTAACAGTTCTGAGGCTTGAATTGGGAGGCATGTCTTATTTTTGTTGTATGTTACCAAGAATAGAATAAAGGGAAAATTGTGAATGTTTGTTGTATGCTACCGTAGAGGGAATGAATCAATAGAAAACAATATCGGAATGAAACTAAGACACGTTTCGAGAGCGTGATTAGAGAATAGAATATTTGGAGGGCGAATAAATGGCGGAGCCAGCCCTCTCTCACATTTGGCCCTCAGAGTAGAGAGTATAGAATAGCCTAATATTCAGATAATAATAATATTTAGTTATTTTACTTATTCAATTTTTTCTTTTATGAGAAATTTCAATGAAAACCAATTAACCATTGATTTATAGTTGAATTATCGGAATAATTAACAAAAATGAATCCTTTTTTCGATACTTAGTGCTTTTCAATTTCCTCTTGAGTTTTCTAAAATGTTCGTCACAGTAGCCACGTGAAACTATGCAGCAATGAAAAGTTGAATAAGTTCGAGGGAAATTAATAATTTATTGATAGAACAATGTCGGGGATGTTCGGCTATTATCCATTGCAAACCAGTAGAAAGTTTAACAATGTCAGTAAGTTTTGGCGTATGGAATGTTGGGAATCGCTGTTGTGTCAGGGTCCGAACCATATGAGTTTATTATCAATGTTGAAAAGCGTTTTTGTCAACTCTGCTATAATTTAGCATCATGGGCAATCGAAGTTACAAATTGTGGTTATATGACGACCATGTAAAATATCTAATGAATATTTCTATGATGCTGAGGAATTTCATTAGAGTGTTAATTTGAACATGGAGAACTTCAATGTTTCTGAAAATGCGGAGCAGTTTTGAGCGAAAATTTATTGTTCCTCATTCACGCTGTCAGATTATGTTTTAGCCAAGGAGGTTCAAAACTTCCTTAGTTTTTGCAGATTATTAATATTGTTTGAAAGATGAATAATAATTATAATATGTAAAATGTTTAGATTCCACCTGACTTCCAGACACCTTCTGTTATGGTACGCCAAATAAACTGACGGTTGATGAATGTCTATTATTGATGCTCAACTGTATCAGGACAGTCGGCGAGCGCTCTTTGAGAGCGAAAAAGTTTTTAGAGATCACTCTCATCCCGACTTATGCTATCACAAACCGCTTGCTGATTCCCGACACAGCTGAGCATTAAAAATAGACATTCGCCAAACACCACTTTCGTTGGAGTCTACTTTATTGAATTCTATTTCCATTTGTAGTCATTAATTTTGTGTGATTTGTTCTCATGCTTTTGATAGCTTGTTGAATACCTATCCATCTTTATTCAATGAATATAGATTAGCTTTCTAGTGGATATCAACGATATTGCATTTGTCATTAAAATGTGCTTGGAGCTATCAGATAGAGGAAAACTAATAATGATCGGAAGAATTCAAAAATTCTAACAAGGCTCATATCATAAGGTATCATTAGAATACCATCAAATCAAATTTTTTCTCATGAGTAGATATAATATTATGTTATATTAGTATTAGGTAATGAGAAATTATAAATATAACAGTTCCGTGACCTTGAGTCTTCCTCCTAACCTTCACCTTCGTCAGCAATTATTGAACAAACTATTCTTGAATAGAATCTAATATAATCTGATTATGTAACTTCAGTATTGACGTGGCACTGGGAATACAATATTCATTGCTACTCTAATACACTGTATCACACGCTTTACCAGTCACTGAAATTTTTTTTTAATATTCAATTATTGTTATCCAATACTCCTCAATCAATCATTATAAATTTTCCTACTTTTAAATTCAATTGCTGACTGAATGTTTTTCCAATACTTTTCCCAATATATATTTTTAAATTGAAATTGATGAAGAATTTTTATCAATAAGTTTCTAACTCTTAATTTTTGTCTGTCTGTTCTAAGCTCTCATATTTATCGATTTCATTTATGTCCTCATTTGTACTATTAAAATATCCACCACTAGTCAGCAGTAATTTCAATTTTTGAAATTATGGAAAAGATCTTGAGCAGTTATAATGGTTTCGATCCCTATAATTCAATTCATAGAAGATTCATAGTCTTAAAGAGTTTCAGGCGTCATGACTTATCATTAGATACATTGAATTAAGACCCGAGTCTCTATTCAAATTAATTGAAATACAGTAATAATAATAATCATCATCAGCCAGTATGACAAACAGGGTACGGCTTTGACCCGAGCTTTGCACTTTTGAAAAAGAACAATATAAAATTTCTTTGGGCTCCATGAATAATTTTTCTTATTGTTTATCGGAAGTCTTTCTTTTCGCCACTTTTCGTCCTCTGTTTTTCCTCTTCCTTTTTCTTCTCCATTCCTTTTTCATGAACTTCTAATATTATTTATCGAATCACTTTTTCACCCTCAATCCTATCTCTTTCCTCCTTGTTGAATATTCCTTCTTCGTTAATGCTCAAGGATTTTAGGAAATGGAAAGATCATTCAATCCACTTTAATGTGGAAGGAGAGTAATAATAATTAAAAAATTCCAATTTTACACAATGGAATAATTTTGCGAAGTGCTTTCGAGTTCTTAAAAGTTGTTTCATTCAATTTATTTCTTATTACCAGACATTAAGTGAACAATTGAAAAACTGAATCTCAAGCAAAAAAGTTGATCAATTCCAAACTTTTCAAATTATTTGTTGAATTTTAGCTTATTTTTGCCCTTTTGTGGCCCTGGTCACTTTCCACATCGAGTCGGCGCTTACCATCTTTTAAAATGTATTATTGAGGAAATCAGAAAGAGATAGCAATAACATTTGTATTATCTTTAACTAGCCTATAAAATAGTTGAAGTAAAAGTAAGTCTATCTATCTAGAAGTATGAATGAATATAGCTTTGAAAAATTAGGAATCACAGGAAAAGTTAGTATTCTCTACCAGCCCATTCTTAGATTTCTTGCGATTTCTTTTGTTTCTTTTCACTTCTGCTAATTTTTATTGAACAAACAATTCGGTATTCTCGTCGAATTTGAAGTTAAAATATGTGTTGTTGTATCCCCATAAGTGACACAATTACTATTTTATCACTTAATGTTCTCTTATACCTTTAACTACTAAGTAGATTCTATAAAAGTGTTTTTTCTTTTCCAGGTAATTTTTTCTACCGAATTTGCTTGAGAGAAAAATGTTATTTTATAAGGTATGATAACAAATTTGCTAGGACTAATATCCAATATTCTAATTTATTCTTAACAATTTTCCAAAGACTATCTAGGATAACCAAAGAAAATGAAGTATCCTTCAAGAAAAGGTATTATTGATATTGGAAATGATGTCTTTTGTCTAGAGTTATAAAGATTGTTAAAGAACTAATTAGAGTTTATTATTGACTTTGCTGATAGGAGAACAATCTAATATTGAACTTCACTAGCGTCTGAGAGTTCCAGATTTGTTTGTTTGCTTATCTAGTAAACTAACTTAATTAACTCTTGAATACCTAGAAAATCGGGTTGTCTATTCTTGAAGAGCTTCCTTGATGGAAAATGGGTTGTTTTTTCCTCGTTAGAGATTCATTGAAGAGCTGCAAACTTTGAAATAGCTTTTCAAGATGCAATTTCTATGTCCCACATCCAAGAAAGGACTTCATCGATTCCGTCTTGAATGTCTTTTTTCACCATGTTAAAGTTTTTATATACTGGGTTAGAACGCCAGCATTAATAGAAAACCTATTTAATATTATAAGTTACTATAGTTAAATACTGTAATAAGTTCATATAAAACTATTTAATATAATATTGTTATTATTATTCAGTTTTATATGTTAATTATCACATGTACAGTATATTACAAATATTACTTGCTAGTTTACAAGAATTTCAAAATAGTGTAGACTATTTGTTAGTACAGTAATTAGCATTGCCCGCATATCAATCAATTTTCTGAACCATGAATTATAAAATTTATACCAAAGACTAAAACGAATGTTTTATAATATGGTGAAAATCGAAATATTATCATTACTAGACTATATGACTGGTACAGGGAAAGGTAATCGTAATAAAATTAATTATTGTTATATTTAAAATACACCACACATCTAGAATATTTTGAGTCGACTTTCGACTTTTGTAAAGAAATTCAGTCTTAGTGAAATTATTGTTTTTTCACTTATTTGACTTACTCAACTTCTAATTCTACTTGAAAAGGTTAAAGGTGCATTTTATGAAGATTATACAAAACCCAAAAAAGTTTGAAGCTATACAATAATATTAAAATTTAAACTTAATACTACTTAATTACTACTGTAATTAAATTCAATAAATTAAAGTTAATTACTTTATTTTCTTTAAAACAAAAAATATTTTTTCCCAATTCAGCTGCTATCACGCACCATACACTAGAAAGTGATGTGGCCTGTCATTGAGTAACGTAACAATGCTTAATATTTTAAAAACGCGTGGGAATTTTTTCAAACAGTAGTCTTTGTTGCTTCTCACTTCTGAGTAATGTTTAGGAAAACGGCTGAAGTCGGCATTGTCTGCCAAGGTTAGAGTTGTTTTTATTGTTTTGACATAAGAAAATGATGACACTTTTCGAAGTGCTACGAAAACGAATACAAAATGAAAGCCAAATATTTGTTGGAAAGCCCAAATGGATGGGATCTGTTTTCTTGTATTGGGTGGATCTTGACTTGAATTTGCATGAAATTTATTTGATAGTGATGCAAAATTAATAATTATTGTTTATTCACTTGCTATGTTACACGAATTGTTTATTTACCAATTTGATTTTCGCTTTGAAGTCTACTTGAAATATGGAGTATTTCTTGAAAGTTTAGTCTTAGTATTATGTATTATCAGTACTGAAATTCTGAAATACTATTCAGTTCAGTACTGATAGTACTAATTAATATAATTGAAACTATAATTTTTATATTATCATAGAAACATAAACGGTAATTTTTTATAGAAAGATTGTAATGTAATCCTTGCAATTGAACTTCTGTCAATGTTGTCAATATATTTAATGAGTCTTTGCTATTGAAATCCTATTGTAGCATTATAATTACTAGAATAATTATATGATGACGGTATTTTTAATAGGATGTTAGAGATTTTGGGAGTGATGGATTTTTTTCTCTCTTAGCTATCTCTATGTTTTATTTTTTATTTATTCTTTCTTATCTTTTTGTTTGTATTTTTTTGTTCTTCGACAAAATCTGATCCTCGATATTTCTTTGATCGGCGTTGGTCGGTCTCAAACGGCGAACAAAGCATTAAGTTGAGATTAAAAATCCAAGATGTCTTTTTTGTTTTCTCCCTGTTTCTTCTCGAGATGCAAGAAGTTTTTAAATCCGCGAAAGTTCAAGTGCTAGTGATTAGGGAAGGGGTCAATATGGCAAGGGAGAGAAAGGAGAAAGAGAGAAGATGAAGAAGAGATGGAAAATGAAGAAACAGAGACTGCATCCTAATGAAGTTGGCGAAGAAGCAAAGAACTTGATACACTTGTATTGTTCACTACACAACACATAAGTTCTGTCTCACAGCTCTACAGTAATATAAAAACCTATTTTATCTTGGATGAACTTTCTAGAAGAATAATAGAGAAGAAGATGAAGTAAGAAAAACGAAAAAGTAAATCATAAGAAGAAAATGGGAGAGGAAAAGAAGAGGAAGGATATGAAGAGAGAGGAGTAAAAAGAAAAGCTTTTATTTTGAGGAAATCTCTCTGCCAGTCCTACGCTTTATTTCCTGGCTTAGTTTTCGAACTATTATCACCAAAATCTCCCAAAAGCGTCGACTATCATCCTCCCATTGAGTAAAGATTTAATTGTGGCTTGAAGTTGAAGAAAGAATCACTCTAAAGCTTGGAGTAAAAAGTAGAAAGCTAGGAAAGTTTGATCTCTGGCTTGATCCTATCCTATGTATCCTGGAAAACTTCTAATTGACTTGTAGTTTTCAAGCTAGATACTTTTTCTCAAGTATAAAGATTTTTCTCAATGTTGTTACTTTTTTTAAGCAATTCTTCCATAATCTGGATAGTAAAATATACTATAACTTACTAATTTCAAACTGAAATACAATTTCATTCGATGCAACGTAAATGGAATAAAGGTGTATTATAAATTAAAACTGATGATATTGTAGTACCACAACTGGTCAAGCATGGACTACATATTCAACGATGTTGATACTATCTGTACCTATAGTATGACTAGTTTTTCAATAGCGATACGCCGCTGTCTGGTCTGCCTTTACAGCAACCACATATTAACAATATTAATGTTGGACGCAATTCGTTACCATGTGGTCGTTGTGCGAAAGGAACTATAACTGTAGGCCTATATAATTATAACAATGATCAATGCCAACGTCTGATCTGGAAATCTCAATAAGGCTCGAAGTATGCAGCGACCACTGGGTACAAATTATGAAATTAATATATTTTTTTTTGTTGCTGGGTGTATTATAACACCCTATTATCATTATGACAATATCAAATTCGTCATTTTTTCCTTCTCTGCAAGCGCTGTAATGTTTCAATATCCTTTATCTGTGCAGCTAGCACTTGACGTACATAGATTAGAAGATTTTTATTTGTTTTCAAATATGGGAGTGATTGCATCCTTTCAATTTTTTTGAGTGACGAAGTTTCCGACAACGTGGTATCTATTACGTTGTGAGTCACATGACACGACTGCGGCGTCCTCAAAAGACCTTCAACTCACTTATCAGGTGTGTCGCGACGATCACTTGATTATTCAGATGGCACCGGTTGGTTAGGTGGGGAGGAGGGACCGATGGGAGGGGTGGAGGGGGAACGAAGGTTTTCCACTGATGGAAGAGTGTGTCGAAGTAGTAGTAGTAGTTGTTTGGGAGACGTCCTTGCGTGTTGTGCTTTCTTCGTCAGCTGTTCGTCTCTGCGCCGATTTCTAGGTTAGAGTGACCGAGTCTTGAGTTGGAACCCACGCGGGTAATTATTTATTGCCTTATCGCCGTTTGTTATCCGATTAGAGTAGCATTATCAAGTACAGCGTTGCCACAACAAACCTGTTTGGGGCTACTATCAGCTGTTTGGTTGTCGATAACTTGGTTCTCTCAGTTTTGTGAACGCTGTTTTGGTGATCTTGTTCGAATTCGTTTGCGGTTGAATTACGTTTTTTTTCTTTTTTAAAAATTAGTATCACGTTTATTTCAGTAGTTTTCAGTTCAATCTTGAAGATATAACGTTAATTTCCAACGTTAATGACTTTTAAAAAAGTTGTGAGTTGAAAACTTCGACATTCAAAGAAACTATTATTACTTTTGAAAGTTGGTAACTTTACTATTGTTATAGGAAACCCTTCTCAAGTTCTCATTTTTTACTTTTGTAACGTTGTATATTGTATATAGTCGCAACTCTGTGAGAAGCTATTCATTTGAGAGTTAATGAATCGTTGACAAAACTTCTTGACTCGTGTAGATAAAGTTTTACATCGTTACATAAAATTGTTGAGATTAAACTTTTGGAATAGACTTTACTCTAGTGCCTTATTTTTTCACAAAAATTCGAAGTACAGTTCGGATTATTGTTTTGTACATTTGAACTTTCATGTTTCTCAGGATTTGAAGCTGAAAGAACTTGAAGAACTAAGTTTGTTAAATCTGATTTCTAGTTAACGGATTTTTGAAAGTTCAGTGATCCTTGTGCAGTGTTTGTATTATAAAGTACGTTTGTGGGTGGAGAATTATTTGAGTTCGAGGTGCAAAAATTTAGGGATAATGTTTCGAGCCTACGGTGCTTCACCTATTGAAACAGCAGATTTCTTCAATCCGTGGACGTCTTTCAATTCTAAAGGTCAGTTGAAGCTCAAAAATTCAATTTGAAAAATGAGATTTTTTTTTATTTTATGGAAAATCTATTGAATAGTAGTACCACGATAATTATGTGAGAAATTCACGTGTATTAATCTCAATTTCCAGTTTGAAAGTTACATGACAAAATATAATTTATTTTTAAACATAATGCCTCTGAGATTATTTCAGGACGGGATTATCCATTGGAATTAGAAGATGATCGGTCAAAGCTTTTCACTATTCCAACTAAATTTTAGAACTAAATTGTAAGTTTTTCTAATTACTAGTAGTTACTGAATAATTTCAATGAATGGAATTTCTCGATCCATGTGACTATCGATAAAGTTATAATCTTTCAAATTATAAGTGTTGTTTCGTTTCTATTTTATCATTAGTATTGTAAGAAACTTCAGACTAGATTCAAGCTCCTTAGTTCATATTATACATACATTATTAGGTAATGCGTCGTTTTGATAATCCTAGCCTAGACCAAACATTATAGAATGAAAGTATTTTGAAAAATTGATAATAATTATATTCTCTCCAGCCTATATATTACGCCTATATAATACTATTACAGCCTATATAATACGCAAGTGTAGGTCTAGCTAGTAGACAAGTATATTATGGTCTAGCTAGACCATAGACTTAGTCGAAGGTTAGTATATATATGAACCTTGGACTTGGTCTACTTATTCTTAGCTTTTAATTTCTATTAGAAAAACGTTCATTCAAACACGGGAATTCACAGACTTTTGTAAAATGAGACTGGTGACGTAGCATCTTCCTCCAATTGATCATTGTAAAAAGAGATCCAAGGTCAGCCAGTAACACAATAGTTGAGTATTTCCGACCATTAATGCAGTTTTGCCTCTTTCCTGCCGCTGTAGGTGTACTCTTGCATTAATCAGGCACTGTCTCAATATTTATGTATTGAATTGGATAGAATAGGAAAGATTGAATTGAAAATAATAAACACCCATAGAACATTGCCTAGTATGGCTGTGTAGTGACATATTCTTCTTTTGTACTTTTGATACTATTATTTTATCTTTAACTTATTTCTGTATATCTATAATCGAGTTGAAATTGATGCCAAAAGTTAGGCATTTCCCGTCTGTCTCTAGTACGTGATGTAACCTACTAACAGCTTATGTTAATCATCTATTTTCCCCTTGTGATTTCAAAACCATCATCTAGGCATAGCTAAATGACAACTCTAATTGACAGAGCAAAATGAGCTGACGAAAACGCTCAACTTTTTGGCATTAGATATACTAAACACTTTGTGCGTGTTAAATTTTCTTCCAATAAGATGAACAAGATGCTGCATGTATGAAATGTAATAATATGAAACAAAACATATTTTGCAATTAGACTATTAAAAAAGACCTTAAAATTAAGTTGTTTCATTTTTATCATCTTGTGTTTATTCTTGGAAAGAAATTGAACCGTGTATCCAAAACTTAGAAGGCTTTCAAATCTTTCTTTGTTATCTTATTTCTTATTCCTCCTGCTTTGGCTTATTTTCTTTATCATTCTCAACCTATATTCTTCTCCCTACAAACATTGTTCTCTTCTCGTATCTTGTTTCTTTATCCATCTATCAACTTACTCTAGTTTTCATCCCCTTGCTTTTCTTCATCTTCAATAAATTTCTCCTCTTCCCGCATCTTCAATTTCTCCCCTTCTCCTCTTCCCGCACGATTCTCTCATCATTCTTCTTCTCTTCTCTTTATCATTTCTTCATATACCTCTTTCCCGACATAATTTAGGCCTATTTCCTTTTTTATTCCTCCATGATCTTCATTTGCCTTCTACCCTCCCATCTTCTTCCGCCACCTTATCTACTCGCATTATTAGAATTGGAATACAGTAATACAATAAGGAATTAAGAAACAGACGTTTTCCCAAAACCTCTTCTATTCCAATTTAGATTATGAAGACCAAATTCAGTTTATGACCTGTATTCATTCTCACCATTTTTTCACTCTATAAAACACTACAATATTAAAATTGTTAATTTAAGAACCAGAAAGTTTGTTATAAAAGTCAAATCCATGGCTTTAATTATTTACATGGTTGAAAAACATGTATAAACATTTAAAATTTTTAAATATTCATTAAAATTTCAAATTATTTTCTCATTTATTGTCTTCTATCCTTAAGTTTTCTTCTTGAAGCATCCAACTGCTTCTTCTCCTTTTTCTTCGCCCATTTTCTCCAATCCTTTTTTCGTACGTCTTCTTCTACATCTATCAGTCATTGCCTGCGTAATAGTGCAGTGTTGTTTCTTTGAATTAGCATCAATGAGGAAAGCGGTGGGAATCAGGCGATTTAACCTTGGATTAGCATGTCAGCTGCTTTATGCATTGCAACATCACCGTCCAGTAATTGTGACGCCCACTGTAGGAATAACGTGGCTTCCAAGTACTAGAAGATTTATTTTTCTCAAGAAATGCAGTAATTCAGTGAAGGAAAAACTAGAAAACATGTTCAAAATACATTTATTATCTATTGGGAAACCAAGAATTTTTTTCTATACTTCAATCTAATCATAACCATGGAATAACGTATGGGCATTATAATTCTTTAAATATTCAAACTATTCAGAAACGTTCATATCAGACCATCATGGAGTATGGTTTGTTTTTTCAAAAATACTCTTTGTTAGATAAGCCACTAAAGAACTCAATATGGTTAGAAAAAGAAGATCCTTCAAAGAAAATTAAATTTCTCTTTGTGAAAAAATAGGATGTGTATTGCATATCTGTTATATTTTTACAGATCAGTCTTGTGGAAGAATGATTGAATTTTTTATAAATTGATTGATATTGGTATAATTGTGTTGGATATGTATATATTGATTGGTTCATGCTATTATAGTTATTTCAATCCAGTAGACGGAAATGGCTGTATTGTACTTTCATCTTTCCCTGTGATTTTAAATGTTGAATTCAAATTTATTGTTGAAATAGAGTTTAAATACAAAGTTTAGACTTCGGTCAATTAGTCATTTAACTTTGAAATTTTGTATGAAAATCTGATCATAGAAAATAAAATGATACAAAATTCCAGTTATCAACTGCCTGAGCAGTCATAGACAATAGACATCTTAATTAGATTAGTTCTTCTGATTTAATTTTGAACAAGATGAGCTTTCAAGTTACAGGTCTCATAAAATAGGTGAGAACGATGTTTAAATTGCATCACTATGAAAATAGAGGGCGAACTAGTGGGTGATAGTTGGGGTTAGCCTTGTTGTCTGTCCATGTACTCTTCTTCACCTCCTCCTTCTTTGCGTTCGGGTTCAGCTTGAGATAATAGAATAGTATTTGTTGAGTAAACACCACGGCGGTAATGAAAGAGAGATAAGAACCAGAAAAGAAGAAGAAGAAGAAGAAGAAGAAGAAGAAGAAGAAGAAGAAGAAGAAGAAGAAGAACTAGAACAAGGAGAAGAAGAAGAATAGTTTCCATTTCTACAACAATGTCGACTCATAACTCCGGAAAACGAAATTAACGAACTCTTGATGATGGAATGAGGCACTTCCCCTCCAACACGTTCCCCCCTCTCTCTTCTCCACCTCTCATTCGTCCATTTCCTTTTCACGTGTGGAACGTGAGATGTGCTTCCAGCCAGCTTCGCTCAATTTGCCACTGGAAAAACTTCCGACGACCGACTAATTAAATAAATAGCATTGTGTCTTTGAATTTCCTTCCTTAATTGCCATACCTTACTTCACCCCCCATTTACCATTTATTTCATATTACATTATTCCTTGTCCTTCATGTGCTCTTCTCCACTTCCTTCTTTGCATCGAATTTTTTCATTCCCTTTTCTCTTTTTATGAGTCCTCCCATTATTGTTCTTCTTCCTATTATCTTCTCCCTTCTTCTCATTTTTCTATCCTCCTCCTTATCGTCCTCCTCTTTCTTATAATTTACGATCAAATTTCAATATATCTCTTCATTATATTTTTATACTTTATTTATTATCTTCTACTTTTATGATCTTTTTACTTACCAGTCTTTGCATTTGTGCCATATTCATATATTTTTCTCTTGTATTCCCTTTTTCTCAACGTCTTGATTATAATAAAAAATATCAAGATAATCATCGTTAGATACTTATTTCTATTCTTGTTCTGTTTCTTCTTTCACTTAGACCTAGCACATCAAATAAACAATCAATCAATCTTTCTTTCATTTGCCTTCTTCTTCTTGTCCTTCTCTACCTTCATCTCTTTCCTTATCCTTTCTCCTTTCTTTTTCACTCTATTTCCTTCTTCTTGTCGTTTTTGATCTCCTTCACTCCTTCCCTTCCCACCGGCTCCATCTTGCACAGCCGTACCCAACTTTTCGGGAGTCATTCACGCACGCACGCTCTCACGAAACTTGATATGTGAGCAAACAATGGTGAATGAGTTGGCTGCTGTGCGTGAAATGGCATAGATACGTGTATATTTCACGCTAAATGAACCCCTGATTGTTTTGAAGCAACTATTCTTTCAATCTTTTCCATTGTTTATCTTGGATATTGTATAAAACTCTTTATTGTTAGATGCTATACTTACTGTTTCTATAAACTTATATTGCGTACTGTTTCTATAAACTTATATCACGTACTGTTTCTATAAACTGTTGAATTATTGTAATGATTTCTTATTGTGGCAATGATTGAAATTCATTTTCTCTCCTACAAAAATCTTCGTAAATAGTTCTTCTTTTCATGTGGGTTTTTGGTGATATGATAATTAAGAACTCAATTTAATTAGTTTAATGCTTGTCAAGGTAACAAGTGAAGTATAATACATAGAGATAAAATCGTGTTTCAATTTTCCCTTGTTTCGCTTAAATAACTATTTTCCTCTATATTGAATTACCATCCGCAGTTAGTAAATTTTTACAATATAATACGATAATAGTAATAAATTGCTTCAAGTGAATTTTCCCATGAGCTCCTCGAAATTTGATAAATATTTGAACTTGTTGTTGCCACTTGAAAAATACTGGTGTGTTATAAAAATTGGTCAATTTTTTACGCGCTCCCACATACGGTGGAGTTGTTAACGAAGTGCTACACTTGACTGCATGCGTTATAGCTGGAATCATAAATTGGATGAACAAATTTGTTCCAATTTTGACGATGTCGTGTTTGGTGGATATTCTTTCTCGTTCCCTCTCTGTTTGCGAACCTTTCTCCATCTCTGTTTCCACTCTATTCTATTGCTCATCCTGTTTTATATTCCCCAACTTCGTCTGTATGCAAATTTGTTCAACTGCTCCAATTCAGTTGATATCCGAGTGTATTCTGTTGTTTTGCATCTCAGCATATGTGCTGAATATTGTTGAGTGTATTGTTTGAGATCGTATAACTTAATAGCTAGGTTCCAACTAGTTAAATGACTTTCATATCGAAATCTAGTCCATCAAGTCTAGTCTATTAGACTAAATCTAGAATTCAAATAAATTTTAATCTATCCCATAAACTGTATAAAATACTGTCTGAAATCAACTACTTTATAGGTTTAGGTATGTAAACTAACCAGGCATGTTGTCATTATTCGAACAATATCAGAATACTGTAACGTTTGGAAAAACGTCAATCGTAAAAATTGTTTTTGCTATGGAATTGAAATGTTTTGCTAATGTTCTGAAATTCTCGTACTATATATTATCACCTTACCTTATTCATTTGAAAATGATATTTTTGATTACTTCAACGAATAAAATAGCTACAGTAGTCTAAACCAATTTAATTAAATCCATAGGATTCACTATAGAAGACATGGCAGCCTACACGTATGTAGAAAACTGGATCGATAGGTTGGTGGATTGATCTGAAAGAAAAAAACGATTGATTTGAAAACCGAAAATGTTAACGAAAACTAACAAAAACGTATGTTGGAAAGGTGATAGAGTCATTTATTGTTTGTTGTTTTCACAGTGGAATTGCAGTGATATCTGCTAAATGGTGTGTTATCTGCGGTCCATTTCCAGTTGGTTTTCGCCCGGGCTAGGGAAGGGGGTCGTTGGAAAAGGGGGAGGGGACGTGAGTCAGTCAACTTCAAACTGCCAATTTCACGGTGTAACTACAGTCACTGTACCGGTACTAACACCGGTATCATTCCAACGATGATAGTGGTAGCGTTACAATCCGGCGGTACTTCCTTGAACGCTAGTTTAAACTGAAACGGCCCGGTAAAAACAGTTGTCATAGCATGTGAACAGCAATCAGTAGGGTTAGACTGTTGTGTGGTTTTGATAGTTTGTTATCACCGTGGGAGCGAGCATTTGATAGAGGCATAGTCTTATCATAAAATTCTCTTATCTCTGATTGAGGTTTATCGACCTTTGAACAAGTATCCTTTTCGAAACTGTAAAGTACCTTGATAAATGGAATGGTATTGAGGTTTTTCGACTAGGTAGTTTAAGGTTTTATGCTCAACTATCTATTTATTTGTTGTTCACGTTAAATAATTTTTTAGAGTTTGTTCCGTCTACATGGGAGAAAGAGGAGGAGGATTATAGGAACATGAATTTGTTAAAATGTACAGTTTATTGAACTGTACTTCCTTTCTGATTTAAAATATAATGCGTGTATACATTAATTATATTTCGAAACTTGTATAATTATATTTATATAATATATATCTTCTATTTAAATAATTATCGAAACTATTTCGATTAATTATATTATGCATTTGCTTGATGGTTTTCATTTTTATGTAATGTACTGTATTGTAACTACTATATAATTCAGTTCTTTTGATATGGTTTAAATCACTTGTTTGTAAAAGTTGACTTTATTATTCTGAAAACTTCAACAACTAATCTTACTATTGTGAGTAAAATAGAGTGAAAAGTAGAATATGCGTTTTTTGTTGTTGTTTGACGTACACATAATGTGCTCCTTTCCTACAACAAATGGATCATGGATGATTGATTACAATGATTGAAAAATATTTATTTGGTCAGTGTTATCTTTGAGGCCATCACCTGAACGTGTTATAGCAGTCTTAGTCTACACTGTGCTACAGTGCATTACAAAGTAATCAAACTATTTTCGTGAATGACCTTGATTGTCAAAGAACATTCGGCACGTATTATTTCCACAAAAAATGTCTGAAACGAGGTACTAAAATAGTATACAGTATTCAGTACTGACAAACCATATTCGATTATTATTTTATTTACTACTAGAAGTTTTCCAATCAGTGAAATTATTTTGCCAACATTCGCTTTTTAGTTACTAGTTGGTCCAAGAATGAATAATTTTAAACTTAGTTCAATTTAAATATTTTTTCTTTTCATTGAAACTCTTCAAATGAACTCTTTTCATTTCAGTACTTTCTTTGTCAACAATTCTTAATATTTTTTCATTCTTATTTCCATCCTAGCCACTTATATTTTCATATTTTTATATTTTTTTCTTCTTCTTCTTCTTCTTCTTCTTCTTCTTCTTATTATTATTATTATTTTCCTTTTCCTCTTTTGCCTCTTCTTCTTCTTAATTGAAAGTGTAAGTCCGAGTGAAGTCAGGTGAGTTGGGAGCTGACATGGGAGCCGAGTCACGATTCTCGAATTAGATAATAACACTTCCTTGGCCATTGTAATCAGACACTGCAGCCTGCTGACTATGTCTGTCGCTTATTAAGTTGGCAAACAGAGAGTTATGTGGTACGGCGAATACCAAATGAAGGTGAAACAAATTATCATAATACAATACGTGTGGTGCAGCGAATCTAAGGTGGATATTTGTGGCTCTACGTGTCAGTATTGTACCGGTGGGAGTTTCGGAAAGCTATTCATCACCATACCGTATTTGGTGGAACTCGCGATTTTGAATAAATCGTATTCCCCATCCTATATCTATTTTATACCTATCGTATTTCATCAAGTCGAAAGTTGGATCGAATAAAATAGGAGTATTATAATAGAGTAATGTAATTGAAACTGATATTAGTATGATAGGTAGTCAATTGCCCAACTTTAATATTTTGAACTCTTGTATTTTAATAATTTGGTATCATCCATCTTCGTTGACCCGATCTAGATACTTCCAACTTTTCATCATAATTGAAATTAATTGTCTAAAATTCTCAATAAAAATTTACTCCTCTCACGTCTGTTTCTCTTACGCTGTTAGATTCAACCGGCCGGGTTGGCCGAGTGAACTGGGGCGTTACAACCTTCAGTCCGCTAGCGCTATCCGGTCGTGGGTTCGAATCCCACCAGAGGCATGGTCGTTCATGCACCTCATAAATCACCCTCGCAAACTCCATTACCCAAGCACAAGTAAAATTGAATACTTGTGGGCATCATCCGCAATAAAAGAATAAAATTATGGTAGAAATACCATTGAAAATCATTTGAAACCAGTTGGATCTTAAATTTATCAGTATTTACTTGATAGGTGAAGTGTGAATCATACTTGACTCAACGTGAAGTGTGGAAATCCTTAGTTGAGTCCTTAGAGTCCTTAGTTAGAGTCCTTAGTTGAAATTTTTAATAGTGACTTAAATGATAATAACTATTTCCCAATACAAAATTATTTCTCGAATATTGTTTAATATTTCAATTATTATGAACTTCATACCCTCTTATCCGAGTAATTAGAAATTGGAAATTACATTACCCTCCTTTGGGAGATTGGCTTTGTCGTTAGTAAAGACAGTCAGTCGTTTCCCGCCTCTGGAGGAATAGTAATTGTTGCATTACACTCTAACTGATTAACTGCATGTTATTCAGATGTGTTCTGCGCCGCCAATTGGATGCGAAGACTGGCTTATGGTTGAGAGGATCAACGTGCTAACCACACGTTACCTCTATCCTGGTTGATGATTATTTGCTTGCTGTATGGTCTGTCCGGTTGGGGGAGAATTCTGGCGGGGTGGAGGGGGCGGCTTCGGCTCGGCCAGTGTTGGTTCGGGGACTGTGAGTTCTGATTGAGAATTTATAGCTTTTGGGCCGGTATTGGCCGGGCTTGGGCCGTTTTCCCGTCGTGCCGGGGTGTCTTCTTGGCTTGGACGGGCTGTATAGTAGAGTGAATTTGAAACTGGCAACCAGCTGGTAGGCCTAGGCCCTTCATGGGCTGTTGAGCCAGACTTACATACAAATCACATAGATTATTATATGTTCTGGTGTCATCAGACCCATTTTTTGCACTTGAGAATGGGTCTGATGACACCGAAACATCTTGTGCTAAAATAAATATTCCAATTTTTATCACAATAATTATAAATAGCTATCATCTGAGGTTTGAATTAATGGAGTGGAAAATATTTGAGATTGTCCATTACAATTATCCCTTGTATTTAGAGCAAAGTCGACTCAGATTGGCACTAAATACTCAATTAACATTCCTAGCTGACTTACTCAGCTAAGTAGTCGGTATTTTGATGATGGCCTGCATAATTGTGTCAGGGCGAATGACTTGAATGTTACGTGCAAACAGTCAAAACATAACCTTCAATGATAACTGACCGTAAATAGGAAATGCCAGTGAAAGTTGTCAGGAAATCGCTGACAGATAGTTGGAGGTCGGTTCCGTTCATAATTCTGATTCTGAGCACTGGCGGTTCGTGCCCACGAAACAGGTGAAGTGCTGTACAGTAAAAGATACGGGTACTTCACCTTTTTCGTGGGTGCGAGCCGCCAGTGATTCTGAGTTGGAGTATGATCGAGAATCTATTTTCAGAAATATTGTAAACCATCTTACTTCATAAAGTGTATTTGTGTGAAGACGGTGATTGAAGGTTAATTATTCGCATGTCTGCAATTACATTTTTGGATGCTGAAATACAAATTACTAATTCATAAATTCCAGTATTTATAATATTCATTTATTTGTAATGGTAGTAATTTTATTCCCAAATTCACTTAATTTTGTTACGGTTATTTTGATTGAGCTGTACTCTTCTCTAACTTCAGTTTTTCTTTTGCAGGTAAATTGAAAGGATGAAGTTTGTGCACTAGGCTAATAACAGTGAGTTTTCAAAAAGTTAAATACGATGTAATATTACACCTATCACCTGTAAATTGAACCTATTTTAACACCAAAGTATGTGCATGATTATTCTGAAATATTTCTTACATTAATCAAGTTTAGCTGACGCCAAAAAGTTAGTCTATCTGTCAGGTTTTGTTCTGTCTCTTGTACGTAATATCACCTACGATATAAAACATAAAGCATCTACAGTCTCTTTTAATTTCAAAAACATTATCTTGGCGTAGTATAGCTACGAGCTTGTCAATGCCTTATGCTGTATTACCATAGCTTCCTTCAATAGAGGCTATGGTATTACTCGTAATTGTGTAGAATTCTTATTGCACCAGTTAGAACCCAATTTTGGAGTTGAGTTTTAAAAAATTCGGAACATTTAAACCCAACATTGGAGTTCAATGTTCAAAAATTCAGAACATTGGAGTTCAATGTTGAAAAATTCGAAACATTGGTGTTGAATATTAAAAAATTTGAAACATTGGAGTTCAATGTTTAACTGTAAGTTTTGAAGTTGTTTCAATCTGTCAGTATGGTAAAATTGTCCATAAAACCTATCTTAGCGATTTTTCTAAGTTCCTTGAAACCTTGAAGATTGAATCAAATATGTCGAAAAGAAAATGCTGAAAAGGGAGCTTAGATGGAGAGATATGGCCTGTGATTGTGAGCAATATCAACTGGGATTACAGCCACTACTACATTGTCTCTATCCTATTCTATTCTATCTGATCTCAGTCATTGCTGTGTGGAGACAAAAATCCTGCCTCTGTGTCCTGATCCTGCCGGATATTCTTTTATTAAAGGATGAAGAAGAGCGAGGAGACAGAAGAAGTGAGGCGAGATGAAATAAATATCTTGATGAAAAGATTTGTGCCAGAATTTGAGAACTGAACCCCTGTGGAGTAACACACTTCAATAAAGTATCAGATTAGACATTGTTGAGAAAGGGATGAAGGATGAGGAAGAGAGTGGGTGGAGAAGATAGATAGAGAGGAACGAATAGACTATTGAATAGAAAAAAATGGGAGAAATAAGAAAGAAAAAGTTGAAGAGATTTGATTAGATGTGCAGGAAGAAGAAGGTTGAGAAAGGAGTGAAGAGAAATTCTTCGAAAAATTAATCAAATGAAGAAGAAGAAGAAGAAGAAGAAGAAGAAGAAGAAGAAGAAGAAGAAGAAGAAGAAGAAGAAGAAGAAGAAGAAGAAGAAGAAGAAGAAGAAGAAGAAGAAGAAGAAGAAGAAGATGTTGTAGAAAATGAGAAAGGAATAAAAATTACAAGGTTCTGTGGAAATGAAAATGACAAAGAAGTGGGAAATAATAATGAGTAGGAAAGGTAATAACAAGGAATGGGGATGAATAAGGTTATATAGAGATGGGTAAGTAATGTGGTGGTAGTGGTGGTCAAGTAGAAAGATAAGGGGAAAAATTAGAGAAAGGAGAAAAAAGAGTAGAAAAGTAATCATAACCAAAAAAAGGGAAGCTGGTAGAATGAAGGAGGTGGTGGATATTTAGAAGAATGAGTAGAAAAAGTGGAAGAAAAGAGAAATAAATAGAAAAATCATCATCATAAGAAAAAAACAAAAAGGAAAGAATGGGATGATGAAAAAGAGAGGTTCGAAGAAGACTGTGAGAGTTCTCTGTCACTAAAGTGTGGTAAGGTTGGTAACAATGAACTTTTCACGGATCTTCGCCGAGAAAATTATTAACCGCGTGAGCTGCTATCCCGAGATTTATTAAGAAAGGACAATACTTCTCATTATAACAAGAAATGGAGTGCCTCTAAGCCCAACTCAAGATTGAGAATGATATTACATTTCGTGCGATTCCCAAAAAGTTGTTTGAATCGTAAAAAATTGAATGATATAAGATGAATAAGATGTTGTAGAGAGGGAGAGAGGAATAAAAATTACAAGGTGCTGTGGAAATGAAAATGACAAAGAAGTGGGGAATAGAATAATATTGAATTCAATGATGTTTTTTTATTAAATTATGTTTATAATTTTAAATTTGAATCAACAAGGCAAGAATGACTGAGCTAATCGATTCTCTGATTCACAATATGTGACTAATTCTCCATGGCTTGAAGAACACCCCCATAATCCTGTGTTCTTATTTCAAAACTAGGCTTTTGAAATTATCCATGAATGAAAAATTGGCATGCAATTCAATTTTACGAAACACACCTATGTAATAACATATATTCAGTTGATAACAATCAAATCAAACCCCACACATCAAGTAAGAAGCCTAGTACGGTATCTAGATAGTATAGATATTCCGCTAGTATTGAAATGTAAAGGTTGTTTCGTCACAAACCCACCGACCGGTGTGATATAATAAGCGATAAAGAAGTTATTATTTGTGCGATCGTCATTGAATAGCAGCCTAACAAGAGGTCAGTGCTCCATTGAATGCAACATTGGACCCAAGTGGAGGAGGGTGTGGCATCTATAAATTATTTATTGAACAGACCGTGTGTTACAGTATAGTACAGGTTTCACTTTCCTTGAACCTGAATCAGCTGATGGTGTAGCTTGCAAATTATAGACACGTTTACACGGTCAAACCCATTCAGAGTAAGAGAAAGACTGAGTTCGGTGTGTGAATGAGAGAGCGAGAAAGAAATTGCGAAAGAGATATCTGAATACAAACGCCCTCGCTTACGGCAATTAACCCAGATTAATAATGTTGAGGCAAACCTGCTACAGTCTGTCCAAGCAAAGAAGACATTCTGACAAGATGGAAAAATGACTCCGGCTTGATTAATATTGGTTCAAAAATTAATAATTCAGTCTCAAATTTTAGAAAACATCCTGATGTACAATTTGATACCAAATTTATAAATTTTGAACCAATATTGTCCGAGTTGTAGTCATTTTTCCATCTTGCCAGAATGTCTTCTTTGCTTGGACAGATCACCTCACCCAAGTCCACTGTTTTATTGCACGGTGGTTTTAAATAGCTCAAACCATATTCAGTATGTGTCGCTTCCGTTTTATTTTGTGTTCAATAACAGAACACTGATAACCGGTATCATTTGCGGTAGCAGTTGTCTAACATGTCGTAAAAGTAATGTGGACAGGACACCTTTGTGTGGGGTTTCCTCATTAGTTTGGATAACTATGCACTTCGTGTGACAGGATGCACTTGTGTGAGAGACAGCTACTGATATTTGAAACTATCATAGGTGAACATTGACAGAGCTTATCTATTATTGACTTGGATAAAACGAGTGATACATTAGAATTCATAGATTCCTGTATGTATGAATTTATTTACGTATGGAAAATGGCATGACTTTTACAGATTTCTGAATTGAAAATTGATTATATAAATTTTTAGGATTGAATTTTTCACGTTTTGTGAAAAAGAAACATTGGAAACACAAATATTTCCATCAAAAAACAACAGTCGCCGAATGAAGCTGAATATTTCCTACCTTTTATATAATTTCAATTGTTGAAATGATATACAGTATTCGAACATGACGTATAATGTGATTTAGAAATTATAAAAATGTCCAAATGTGTACAGTACAGTGAAGTATAGAGGAAGAGGTACCCATCTCTCCTGTTTTCTGGTCCTGTTTTCCCATCTTTCCTGAGAAGAATTTTGTATTTCTTGGATACCTGAATAGAAATTGAATTTCTAATAAAAACTTATTCATTTCATGAGCTCTAGTCAAATGTAAATTATTACATCTAATCTACTAGAATTGAATATGGAAGACTGTTTTTACTTGGACTATGCGAGAACTCTAAAATGTCAGTTTTCAATGACATTTCAATCAATCACTCCTTCTATTTCTTCAATAGTTCAAGGAACTTTATTCAAATTATAAATTTATCATAATGCATGTGACAGTTTATCATAATTTAAGGTTTAATTTCAAAAGTAGATGAGTCAAATTTGTTTGAGTTATTCTTCGTGACAATATTCGAATCATGAAAAAGTAATCGGTTCTAGATTAGAAAAATTATGAATGGATATAAAAAAGGTAATTGAGAAAATGAGTGGTATTGTGCCTTGTATACACTTGTATAAGTGTATCGAAAATAATTAAATTTCAGTAGAGGGAGCGAAATCCAAAAAGTTGTCACATACGACAAAGTTTTCTGAATGCGGAAATTGTTAGCAAATGTGTTAGTATTCAGGTGTAATTCGAACCATCCATGCTCGAAATTGAGCCAACAATTAGCAGAGGATTCAAATATCGATGCCTTCCAAACCCCCTCCTCACCCCCCCTTCTCATATTGCCTCATATCCCCGTTTCTAATCCAGGCACGAGACTTGTGAAATTGAGTGCGTTTCGCAGGGAAAATCCCACTCAACTACAACAGCGCGCTGAGTCGTATATAACCCACAATTTGGACACGTAACCTAGTGAGACGGAATTTGGATCCGAAATCCTCCCTTGAGCTGGGTACTCCCTCGTGGACATTAAAGGCAGGGTGGAGAACGGTACCATCAATTCCTTTCTTCCTTGTCTTCTACTTCTCTTTATTTCAATTTCACTTTTCTTTTTGTCTCCTTTCCCTTTCTTCCTCGACATACCGATCATTTTCTCATGTCTGTGTAGTCTTCTCGTTCATTATATCCAATTATCCTTGTAGTATTCTGAATTTATGATGGAATTTTCCATTTCCATCCTTCCATCGTTTTCATAGTCTCTATTCATTTTCATTCATCTTCATTGAATCGTTTCTTACTTTATTCCCCCCTTTCCCTCCTGTTCTTCCGTTCATAATTTAATTTCTCCAATCAATTCTTTTACTTCTCCATTCCTATTTCTCCTTCTTTTCTTTTTCGACCCTATATATCTTATTCTTTCTTTTTCCCACTTTTTCTTTCTTTGTAATATTTTTCATCTTTGCTTTCTTTTCATTCTTCTTTTGCTTGTGATTTCCCTCCTCCTCCTCCTCCTCCTCCTCCTCCTCCTCCTCCTCCTCCTCCTCCTCCTCCTCCTCCTCCTCCTCCTTCTGCCTCTTCGCTAACCCTTCTTTTCAGTCCTCTCATTCATCTTGAAATTCTTACTATTCGTGTTCTCCTTCTTCTCTTCGCAGTTGTTATCCGTTTTTGGGCCCTGTAAACCTTGTGCTGTGAGCCGTGTGTCATCCCCAGTGCAAGTCCCAGGGCAGTCGTTTCGAATCGCAACTTGGATTCTGGCCAGCAAACATTTAGATCGCCTTGAATCTAGGCTTCTCTTCTATCCTGACTAGAATCTCACACTTTCCCTCTTGAAGACAATCTGCTTCACTAGGGGTACTAATAATCAAAATATCGAATTAAAAATTAAAATGTTGGCTATAATTTGATTAATGGTTCAGAATCCGAGCTATCTTATTAAATTTGAAAGCTCTTCAAAACTAAGGCGTAGAATCTAATTTAATTCAAGAGCTCTTGAAGTACTTTCTTTGTTTTTCGTTCAACTCATCATTATTATGTAAGATCATTTATTAATGTTTCTTCAGTTCTTATCATTACTTACTCCGTGGCGCTACAGCCCGTTAAGGGTCTTGAAGTTCTGTGTTGTATCATTTTTATTAATTTTTCTTAACTTTTGACTTCTCATCATTATTATGTAAGATCATTAATTGATGCTTTATCAATACTCGTGGTATTCCGTCTTCAATACTCGTAATGAATCCTATTGTTCTATGAAAATGATGAAATTGTATTTATCTGGTTCAAACTCTATAAAGAAAAAAAATCACTATTTGATTTTTGTTTTTGAAAACGATAAAATACATTCAATTAACAGAATTTTCAACGATTTCGATCAATTTTCAGAACTGCCGCAATACAATTCGCCCACTTCTAATCCCTGCTGCTAATCGGATCAATCCAACCAACCACATACACAGATTAGAGTGACGAACAAATTAAATGAAATCGGGCACTCGCCAGTAAAACGAGAAATTCGCCAAAATCTGGAGAGTGGTGAATTAATTTTGGTTTGGACGCTAAGCGTCGCACACAATTTGTAGCTAATAAAACCGGTAATCCCAACAATTTTAACAGTAATCCGGTCAATTTTCGCCGATTAGGAAACGCTCGTTTGGCGGAACACAGACCGCAAATAACGATCAAACTGGAAAACCCTATTTTCCGAAAATTAGAAAGAGTCGTATAATCGAAGTTTTAATATCGGATGGTGCAATTAGTGTGAGCGCGTGAATTTGGTTTCAGAGGTTTTCTGTTTATTAAAGTTCAAAATATGTTACTATCTGAATTTTACAACAAAATTGCAAATAAAACAAGAATAATGTTGAAGATTTGTAAAGATCTGTTCGAAGTTTGTAGAAGAGATAGCTAGATTAGATTAGATAAGATTATTCACTTTATACTAGTTTAATCTTAAATCCTAGATTGCGAAGATTAAACATGAATTCAACTAGACAATTGGTTTGAATAAAAAATAAATATACAAGGATATGTAGTGAACTTGCTAAATTACAGATATATAGGTTTCAATATTCTTACTGTTATAATACGATTGTGATGTATCGACATGAGTTTGGATATAGACTGATGTCCAATCTTGGAAAAGGATATGCAAGGATATCCCTCCCATTAACACTCAACCGTAACAAATGAAATGTAGTAATAGCTATAGAGATGAATGGCAAGAGTTGGAAGATTATCCATTGAGGGGCGCTTGAAACCACCATGACTGAGAAGTATCATGAATTGATACAATTTTAATCATTGAAAACATCAATGTCAACATTTGAAGAGAATTGGGACCGGAACAAGAAGTCGAATATGAAGAGAGAGAGTGATGAGGAGGGAGGAGAAGAGATTAAGAACAAAAATAATTCTAATAAAATATTCCAATAAATTTGAATTTTTGTCAGTAAAGTCAGTAACATGAAACTATGATTTGAAAACTTCAACCCTTTACCCAGAAATAGTTGAATAACTAATAATAAATTATCCAAAATCATCTATAGTTCTAGTTTCAAGTATTGAATTTTTGGTGAAGGCTTATTAGTTACTCTCTTTTGTTTGAGTTTTAAGTGTTGAAGTTGAGTTCCGAAATGAGGTACCTTCTAATCTTGAAAACATGGATAAAAACATACCGTGCAGTCTGTTAATAATAAATATTCGGATGGCATAGCCATGCAATAACAGGGAGCGTCGTCGAGCGAATCAAAAATTGAGGTAAAATCCTTCCGCAAGAGATTCGCTCGCTCGAAATTGATAAAAAGTCATTTCATGACGAAATCCCGGATTTAGTCGAACGTGAATTTTTTCGTGAAAAGGGAGAAAAGACCAGTCAACCGAACCGAAATCGATAAATGGTAATTGCGTTACAAGCGACAGAATAAAATGAAAAATGAAGACATTGAATTCGTTTTGAAAAAGCGGAGCTATTTTGACTGACGTGGAAGTATTATTTTTGTCATACTACAGGTAGCTTATTTGAAATTCGCTGCTTTTTATTCAATGATAAATTGTGCGGAAGATACGGATTTTGACAACATCATGTGGATGCAAGTGTTATTGGGGATAAATAAGAAAATGAATTCTTTTCTGCATACAAACTTGAAAAAATTTATTATTTGACTTTTTGTAATTGATTAATATTTGGATGGTTTATTGCAATCTCCTATTCTCGTTTCAAATACTTTTTTTGCCACTTCTATTCCGAGTACACCAATGTATGTATTGGAGACAGAGTTTTCAAACGAAAGCTCACTTATTTCTCCCCATTTACAGGTTAAACCCAAAACTGTGAATCAAATGCAATCGGACTTTGAACTTTTATCTTAACAATCGACCTACTTAGTTTCTTGTTTGCCAATTACAGGTAACCTCATGCCTCATAAAATCTATTTTTGAATCTATGCTTGCTCTCTACCATGTATCCTTCAATCATAAAAATACTAATTGTATAATGTTTACACTTTTATCCGAGATGTTGTCGAACTTATCCATAATTTAGGTAAGTGAAAACAAATGTTGTAAGATCCACAAAGTTTATTTAAAACATGTATTTTTCAAAGCCTCAGTCCTCCACTGATGATAATGCCCTGAGCATTGATTGTATGGTATTTTAAATAAACTTTGTGGATCTGACAACATTTGTTTTCACTTACCTAAATTTTATAATGTTTCTATGATTCTAGTATCCATGATAATAACTATGTATAAGTGCTGCGAAAAAATATAACCTAGTTTCGAACTTATAATTTATCAAAATTTGGTATAAAGACGTTTTGGACAATAGTCTGTGTCTTTAACCAATAAGTTTACTTGTCTCTGTAAAATGAATAATGTAGTATTACAAATTACTTAGTATCACAATATCACTCGAATTGCTTTTGATTTTTGAAATTTCCAGTACAGACTGACTGATGCGTCAAGTCAATTTATGTCATCTGAGTGACATATGCTACGTGCCATAGAATAAAGCTGAAATTTCTGAGCAAGAACACGTCAGAAACAGAGGCTGTCATACCTCAGGGTACACAAAAAAGCTGTAATAGAGTAAAAATTGAATTTGAGCAGTAGAATTGGGAACGTAGGGAGCTGGAGACAAGCAAAAGGTTGACTTGCAGTTTTTTATGGTAAAATTTGTCAGACTAAAGAAGAGATCGAGGAATAAACGTAGAATGGAAATTAAGAACAGATGAAAATTTGGTAAATTGGTAGAAAAAAAAGAAAGAGGTCAATAATGAACAATTAATAAAGAATGAAACATAGCAAACGGAAGATAAACGTAAGACTTGAGTAGGAAACTCAAAAGGAACTGGAGACGTAACCGAGGAGCAATAAGAATGCAGTGAAAAAATAAAAAAGAGAGAATGAACGAGTAGAAAACCGTAGAGCGAATCACGTACGCACGAACCGGTAGTGACGTAGTTCACCTGTCAGATGCAAGAGTACTCATCGTTTCCAAAACTGTTATTTTTCCAACTTCAACTACGAAATTACTGTATATTGTTGGTGTAATTCGTATAAATCGCCAAACAAAATAATGATATAGTTACTATTATTGCTTGCTTACCATTAGATTCAGTATAGAGCCAGTATTACAGTGAGAATAGAGTAGAACTCATGGTTCTATAGAACTCATATTCTATTCTATTCTTACTGATCAGAACTAAGTATGGAATGAACTACAATGCATCAATCAGTGTTTCATGAAACATCAGAAATGTGTCTATTGATAAAAATATATTTTGAAAATAATAAGTTCAAAGACTCCATCTCCATGGTTGTCTTCTCTGATTGAATTTATTTTCATGCCTAAACACGTTTAGTACAATTCAGTGATTGTTTGACCTTGCTGACTTTATTTCATACATCATTCATCATTTTTGACATTATATCAGGCTGCATAGAATACTTGAGTATTGCTGAGTATTTCGTGATAAATCTACAGTTTGCTACTATGGAGGAGTATGATAATATACAAGCTTTTCATGTTTTGCTTAAAGTTTAAAGCAATTTTGAATTACACTTCAGTTGATTCACAAACATAACAGAATACAAAGTGTATTCAGTGTTAATAGTGAGGCAAGTAAAATATAACAATATTTTTTGCGGCGTTTGCGCTAACAATCTGCAATAACAATATCATATAGACGGTTTATTTTTGTTATCAACTCAAAATAGGCTTTGGAGATTTTAATAAAATACTTTAAACTTTTCAGTTTGTTGGCGTAGTGCGTAGGAATTCTCGAAAAGATCGGAGATGTGCAGATGACAGAAAACTAGGATAAGCAGAAGAAAAATAAGAAAAAGGAAGAAGGTGGATAAGAAAAGAAGAGAAAAGTAAAAGAGGTGAATAATGAATGAGAAGATGTAGAGGTAGAAACGCGAGATTGTTCACAATCGACTTCAACATGAATTTTCTGTTCAATACTGACTCACCTCTTGAGATTTCTCATAAATCAATAAAATTAATTTTCGCTCTTGACAGCTTCGTCACGTTCTTATTCAATTTTCTAGCCTCGTTTTTCTAATAATTATAATTTAAAGTCATCTCCCAGACGGATTATTACTTCGCGTCATTCAAATTTCCCTTCAGATTAGATTATCTGTCGGCAAAAATAGATTTGAAATTTTTTGCTCTTTCTCCAACCGTGTAACCTTGTGCTTTTATAGCTGTCTATAATTCAATCCCCTGAGAAAACTGTGTTGCAATTGCAGTTATTTATTATTTTTGTTCATTATTAATATTGACAATTGATGATAATCGTGCTAACTATATTATGATAGCAAATTGTAACTATTCAGTCATCAAATTGCACCTTTATTGATGTCATCAAATTGTACCTTTATTCATGTCAACAAATTGTACCTTTATTTATGTCAACAATTTGTACCTTTATTCATGTCATCTATTCTATTTTCACTAGATTTGATGGCTATTGTAATCAATTTTGATAATTGGCGTCCATTGCAGTGGTATTTGGGCAGCTAGAATTTGTTCTAAACCTCAAAATAATCAGCCTTGAATAGTAACTCTTTATGTGTCTGTAGATAATATCTAATAATAATAATAATAATAATAATAATGAGTACTTTCACCAAGAGTAAAAATAGAGCCTTTAAGAATTAAACATCACGTTCTTTGAATTTTTTATCAATTTGTACATCTAAAGCAAATCCATTCTTAGAAGATTGTATTGTTTCACTATACATCAATATCATGCATGGGTTGCTGTGTGACAACAAAAACTGAGCAAACAGCTTTTCAGCTAAAATGTGTTTAAATGGGTTTGATCGTTTGAAGCCTACATAAATAGCAACTTTTCAGAAATATCCATTGAATAGATTGAATTTTCTTACCTTAGAATCTTGCAATCTCTCTGAGTCTTGCTTCTTACTTTTATTCAACTTTTCTGAAACCAAAGATCTGCTCCAGCATTCGAAGGACAAAGTAGGAAGCAACCTTTATTCCATGTCTTGTAGGAGTTGATTTGCAGGTTCAAAAAAGCCAGAATGTTGGGAAAATACGGAGAAAAGGTGGTGAAAAGGAGGTAAGAGGGAGAAGAGATGGTGAAGAAGAGGAAGAAGAAGAAAAAATAAAAGAGGTGTAAGAGATGGATGAGGAAGAAGTCAAGGAAAAATAAAAGTAGTGAAGAGACGAACAAGATGTTGGACTTGGGATGTTGTTGCTAATGGATCGTTTCAAATGAAATTAAGCGGCTGGAATGGATTGGACAAGGAAGGCAGTAAGCTGTGGTCGCTGAAGTGCGAGGCAGACAGAGCATGTTGGTGGCTGGCTTTCCCTGACCTGACATTAGTGAGAACTTACTTCTCCTTGTAACATGTTGTTTCAACTAGGCTCTCTACAGTTTACTTCATTTTATTCCTGCTCATTTTCTTTTTACTCACTCTTCGTTTTCCTACTGCTTTTATAAACTTTTTTCTTTCCCCTCCTACTTCTCTTCTTTCTTATCTTTTTCTTATTTTTCTTCTCCTTCATATTGATATCCTAGTTGTAATTAGTTACATTTGCTTAGGTACAGTATATTATTTACCTAGTTAAATTTGCTTTTCACCTCTGTTCCTTGACCATTTCTCTCCTTGTTCCCCAATTATCCTCTTTATCCTCATTCTCTTTTTCATTATGTGTTCCCCTTCATCAGGCTACCTCTTCTTCTCCCTCTATTCCTCTCTTTTTGCTCTTTTGATATGTTTCCCTGTAACTGTTGTAGGAAAAATACCCTTATTTAGTTACCTTAAACCTTCATGATAATTTTCCTCCTTCCCATTACCTACTCTTTCTTCGATACCTTTTCCTGTTTTCTTTACCTTTTCCTGTTTTCACCAACATCATGTTTTCCTTTCGTCTGAACATGTTATCATTGTAAACATTTATTTGGCATGATGATATCTATTTAGTTGAAATCGTATTACATGTTTATCAAATCGAAAATTATGTTTTCAAATGAACTTTTTAAAAGAACTATAACTCATATCTCCGTTTGTGGACAATGAGGTTATCTGGCGAAGTGGAACAACCCTAGTGTTGTCTCCCCAACAGTGGTCTCCCCACTATTAAAAGCCATACGCTAAATGCTGAATTTCAACAATTTTTCTCTTTTTGCAGGTAAATTATCCGATGGGCAGTTGAACTACCAATAAGGTTTTCTACTAAATGAAGGTAACTAAAGGTGGTAATATTTATAACAGTATTATTACGATGTGAAATATCGAAGAAATACTTCATACAAAAGACAACATTTCTATGAATAAAATTATTCAGTTTCGATGAATATTATGTTTTGGAGCGCCTCAACTTCAGTTTCCTATTGCAGGCTCGAATCCTATAATATTTCTGTCATTTCTCACTAATTATTCTATCATGTACAGTTGAACATGTGATAGAATTTTGTTAGCATGATAAAAAATGTTATAATCACCTACGAAATTATGTCACCTTATGATTTGAGTCGAATCTCTCTAGAGGAATTAATTTTCAAGAGGAGTAATTCTAGCGTTATTACAGCAGGTATTTTGTCTGTAGGTGTAACTTTGAATTTACATTACTCAAGTTATATTATACGGGTGTATAATAGCGATTCAAAAATGGAAAGGAGGTGTATTCAGAACACTTTGTTCATTCCCCCCATCTTTCTAAGAAAACACTCGACAAACGTTTGATTGGAAACTGTGAAAAGAGAACGTCCTTTTGGGGTGAACTGTCCATTATTTCTTTCAGTCGTTTTCTTCAGTTGACAGCCGTCGTTGAAAGCCCCCTCCCCCTCCCCTCGTCGCTGAAATGGAAAGTTGAAGATCGATTTAGGTACGTTGAAGTGTTTCCCTTTGAAAAGAGTGTTTGATGTTTTTGAGAAAGTGAACCAAAAGGTGCAAATAAACCTGCTATTCTGGCTTCTTTTTCTTCTCTTCCTTCATCTTGTTCTACTTTATGGACATTCTTTTTTCTTATTCCATTATCCATAAAATGACATTTTCCTTCTGTATAAAAATTGTGACTGCGTTGTCGGTATTAGGCTACAACCCAGTGAATATTTACACATAGCAGCAGCTCGTCATGGATCAAGGAACCACTTTTTTCTATTAATTTCATTCATCCACATCTCCTCAATTCTGCATTATTTTCTCATCTCTGTTTAGGGTTTTACACCATCTCTCCTGATCTATTCTTAATATTTTTTTCTTCCCTATTTTCATTTTTGGCTTCATTCACTTTACTTTCTGTTACCCTGGTACCTTTCTCACTTCTAAGTATTTTTCTTCGATTGTTGATAATATAAAATTTTAACCAATTTTCTCTCATCTGAATTTCCGCTCTACTTCTACAATATTTTCTGTATATTTCAATATATTATATAAATTTTTTTCTTATCAGATTCTCCGCTCTATTCCAATGTACAGTATTTCGAATATAATAGCTTTGATCACACTAGATTGTTCATGAGAATGATAGCAATAGTTGGACGATGTTTCAACAGCTAGATTTCTTCAGTTTTAGCAATTAGCAGTTTTAGCGATTTTAGCCTATAGCAATTATACAGTATAATGTTATAGTGAAAATTTATTTGGATTTTTAATACTTTATATATTTATTGTTAGATGGTGCTTCAAACTGCTAGATATAGCACTTACACAATTACATAATTCATCAGATATTCAATTCAATTCAACGAAAAACGAAAAATGCACAACAATTGAACGAGCTGAAAACAGATGAAGAGACGGCCTGAAGAAGATTTAAATGAAGATGAGGTATGTAAATATTTGTCAGAGCAAGAGGTATGTGAACTCAATTGCGTGAAACGTTCTTGTCTGCTGTGCATACTCACATCAATTCCAGCACTTTTCAAATATTGAACAAGATATTTTGAGGATGATAATTCTTCATTTTATTCTCAATTCTTCATTTATCTTACCACTTCTTCGTCTTCGTATTATAGCGTTGCAGCCCAATTCGAGCCCTGTTCTCCTCATTAATCTTACCTTTACTTGGGTGAATCTTTCAATATCAATTCGTTTCCTATGTTTGTTAAAATCGTGCTATTCTTATGCCGGGGTTTTCCGAGCACACTCAAAGTTGAGGGACCCTCAAATTTTGATGAAAAGCTGACATTTTCTATGATTAGTATAGGAAATGTAGTAAACTGTAGCAAATTTTTGGGTCCCTCAAGTTTGAGTGTGCTTGGAAAAACCGGGCATCACTTCCATTCTTTCCGAGTAACTAAAATCGACTTTTGATCTTGTATTGAATTTCCGCTACCAGAGGTCAGTAATACGGTTCGTACCTCTGTGAGTGGTCACGTGCTACCCTAGGAATTTATTAGGATGGATTATACTTTATAATTGAGCCTAACGATATAGTTTGTCCAAGCAAAGAAGAGCCTCTGGCAAGATGATAAAATGACTCCAGCTCGGTCAATATTGGATTCAGAAATTATTGATTTGGTCTCAATAATTTGGAAACATTCTGATCTACAATTTGAGACCAAATCAATATTTTTTTAACCATTATTGACCGAGCTGGAGTCATTTTCTCATCTTGTCAGAGGGTCTTCTTTGCTTGGACAGACTATACCTGCTCTGTTATTCATGTGCATTGTTTAGGCTACCGTGAATAATTCTTATAGCACTTGCTCTCTGTGTTTCCGTTAACTTTGGATTGTATTAGCATTATTGGGGTTTCTTTTGGTAGTTCCATGATACTGTGCGGAGTTGAAAAGAGTTATAAAATAGCTGAAGGGAATTTTATTGGTAAGTGTTCTACTTTGGTTTCCCTATCGCTGAAAAATATTGAAAATTTATTCAATTTGTACAGTAAAATGTTAGGTCGCACTTGTGGGTGATTTCGTAGTAGGCAGATTGAATATCCAAATTCAATTGATAATTTCCTTAGTAATATCAACAGCTACCCCGACGCTGCAAGGCATACCGGGGTAGAGATGAAGAAGAAGAATATCATCAGTGAAGGATTATTCATTCATATTTTATTTCTATAACTTATTATTTCATAGATTTCTAGACCTAGAGACACCCACTAGGTAATCATTCAACCTGACTTCAAGCTGTTTAGAAATGAAGTTTTGTATGCTATTTGCATTTTAAAAGCTAATTGAGTGAAGACCTTGAAAGTTATCGTATTTCACTTGAAAAGTTTGAATGAATCATGAATGTCTAGGTTTGGAAGGCACAATTCACTCCAATCAAACATACACCTTTCAAATTTAATTTACCACAATCAAATGTCCCAAATTGTTTCACTCAAATGTCAAGTTGATGACTAAAAAAATTAAAACACATCTAAAATATAGTGTACGTTCTATTACATGTTTCATGTTAATACCTCTCTATTGTTTAGATTATGTAATAAAAAATCCTCTAACTTAACAAGAAGATTTCCTATGCTGAAACGTAATAGATAATGAACTTGGCCGCATTTTAGTCAGGTATATCATCCATCCATCATTACATTGCGAGATGCACAGTAGTTAAACTGCATATCCGACCACGAATGACAACTGGTTATTAAACAGCTTCTACTACTATTTCTGTTTCTTTCTTCTTCTTCTTCTTCTTTCTATTTTTCTTTTTAATCTTCTTCTTCTTCTTCTTTCTATTTTTCTTTTTAATCATCTTCTTCTTCTTCCTCCTTTTCTTCTTCTTCTTTTGCCCACCTGTCACTCGTCATTCATGTCTTGTCAGTGAAATACAATTCTGAAAACAGTTTCGTTTATTATTCTATGAGTCAACCACTTTACAACAATGATTTGTAATGCTTTGTATGTTTCAAGGAGCTGTTGTACACTGCGCAATTTTCTACTTGCCCTTCTTTCGTCCTCATTTGCTAATACAGCACGCACCAAAAATTGGCACTGATGGAGTAATTATTGTAGTATGTTATAGAATTTGAAATTGGGAACTTCCTGAAATGGTAGAGTAGAAAGAATTCAATGGAATCAATTCTATTCTAGGATTGAACGTATTAGATCAAAACTGGTCTCTAATCTACAATAATAACATGATTTCTATAACACATTATTTATTTATTGTCTTTCATTACAAGGCGAAGTTAGGACTCGCAGGTCCTCTCTTACACTCAACCTTAATAATTTAATTATCACATTACGATAATCAAACGTAAAATTTGAATAGTACATTATGTATTACATTTATTTTTGAACATTTTCATGTGTACAAATAGGCTACTGATGTTTTTTTTCTTGATTGCGGATGATGCCCACATAAGCAATTTAGCTTGTGCGTGGGTAATGTATATTGAGTGCGAAGGTGATTGATGAGGTGAAAAACAGCCATGCCACTGGGGTTCGAACCCAGACCTGGCAGTGCTAGCGGACTGAAGGTTGTGACGTCCTAGCCCACTGCTCCGACCAGGCCGGCAATCCAGGCCGGTAGTCTAATCACTGACTAGTGACTATCATAGGAATCCCAAAATCTGTATCTTTATTTCTAGAGAATGTATTAGTAAATGTATGTATTTTCATGTATAGTTTATGTTAAGTGAGATTAATTTTTTTTTACTAAATTTGAAAAAGAAATCAAATATTTAGGATTAGGATCTAGTATAGAGCACATATTAAAGTTGGCTACTCAGTTTCAACGTTTATTGAAGTGTAGTATTGTTTAATTTATTTGTGTATTACTATAGATTGCATATTCATGCTGTATTCATGAATGTATTCATATATTGTGGATGAGTTAATGATCAATTCGATTTCGTGTAACTTAATTGTTGGTAGAATCTGATTTTTACATTGAACTCAACTTTTAAGGCATTCTATGACGTGCAAGGATAACTTTTAATAGTTCTCTCGAAGGTTATATTTTTAATTGAAGTGTATCGTTACTCGGTCTTAATATTGTGTTCGTCAAATTGATAATGATGAAAATGAAATATCTTACAGTTCGTAGGACAAAGGATTGAATCAGAAGGATCTCATCCTCATTAGTAAAATTAATTTGATACAACGAAGATCTGGAATCTTGCGGTAAAATATAGCTGGAAGTTCAGATGAACTCTTTTTGAAGTCAATGCTAAACTCTCACTATGAAATAGTTTTGAATGAATGAAGAGAAGAGTGAGGATAAAGATGATGAGATACGATGCAGAAAGCGATAAAGAAGAAAACTAAAGAAGGAAGTGGGATACAAATAGAATATTAATAGATAAGGACGAAGAAGGAGGAGAAGTTGAGGATGAGACTCGAGGATTGAGAAGAGGATGTAGCGGAATGCACCACCAGTAGTCGCGACGCGATTTCGAATTAAATTTAGGATTTAATAAAGTTCAAATTCATCTTAGCTGCCATAAATTAGTCTGCCAGCGGAATACGAAACAGAATAATGAGTTACATCCTGGCTCCTTTCAGTGGTAGAATATCTGGCAGTTTAGGAGGAGAAAAAGAAGAAGAAGAGGAAGAAGAAGTAAAAGAAGAAGAGAAATTAGAAGAACTTGAAGAAGATAAGCTAAGTTTCATGAAGGCTGCGGTTTCTTCTGTGAATAATAGTGAGGAGGAGTTTGAGGCCCTAAACTTCCAACACTACAGACCGCACTGTATAGTGTATACTGTGCGGGACAGTATTTCTGTGCTTAAGATTCTGTTCACTTACTTATAATGGAGTTGAAATTCTCGCAGTCAGTGCCCAAAAGTTTTCATTCATTCTATTCATCGCTCCACTTCTACCAAATTCCATTATCGAATTGGAATCTTCCCATTTTGCTGGTCACACTTAGTATAGTCATAGACTAATAAGTGTATACTTTGTATACTAAATAGACTAATAAACTATTCTTGTTATACGGTATAGTACAGAATGCTTGGCCACTGTTGAAATGAATTATACTGATCGATGATGATGGAATGAATTGTATCAATGATACAATCTAATGGATTACTCCTGCTACGTTGAAGTTAAATAACTGTTCCAATACATGGCAAATATTTCCAATATTTTCCAAGTCAAAATACAATAATGTATCAATCTCGATAATTTTATGTCTCTCAGGCTGATACTTCACACCAAGTGGAGAAGAAAGTTTCATGGGACATAACACCAAAAACGTTGTTACCAGAAAATTGTAAATTTTCTGAAAAAAATTATTTTTAATTATTCAGAGGCTTTGTTCAGGTACAAAATTATAATTAATTACCTATGTAAAATTAGCTGAGAAATTCAATGAAGTGTAGGGTTTAAAGCCACGTTTACGCCGGATTTAATAACACAATTGTTGATAACTTTTGTGATTAACTTATTATTATATAAACTTGTATATTATATAAAATTAACATTTGTGTTATAAGCTCCTGTGTAAACATGGCTTGAGAAATCAGCTGAGAAGTGTTGCACATTCCTCTTGAAAAACTGTAGAATACAAGTAATTACATATTCATGGAGAAAATATAAAAAAACTGTAGATAATATCAATAGAATTTTCTTTATCTTGGGGCCACTTTTATCATTGATTTTCTATTTTAAATAATATCACAGTACCCTTTTTCAAATAATATCAATACTCTAGAGTTTGAGGAAGAAGAGGATGAGAAAATTGAGGTCCAATAGAAGAAGCGACAAAACAATAATTATCCTTGTCATCACTGGCTGTAAGGAGAGTGGAGGGGCAAAAAGTGAGCAGGGCTGATGTTGCAAATTGGGGCCACTTTCGTTATAAATACATGACACAGTGTCGTTACCAAACTTCGTCGCTTCGTGATAACGATGATATCATTCAAGGGCATTCAGTGAAGGGAGGCATAGTGGTTCCGGGCCCCTATACTGGAGGACGTTATTTCAATAAAAGTGATATTGTTTAATATTTTAAAATAATTTTCAATTATGATAGCATGATTAACTTATACTCGTAATTTTAGCTCTAGCAGGGCGGTTTGTGACAGCGTATCGTTAATCATCATCATCATCCTAAACTATAGAAACGTTATACCATAGAATGATGGATTTACTCAAATTTATTCACGAATAGATTTTTTCATTCCTCCTCGGTTTTACAGTCAGTTGCCATCTGCCAAATCGAAAAAATGTACTCTACAGTACATTACTTCATCAACATTCATTAAACAAAGGAGGAATTGGAAACGGCTTTATAAAAAAAATGAATCAACACTGAACAATTCCTCAAGATCTTTCATTCATTCAAGAACAAATTATAGATCACTTTGAATTCATTTCCTTTCCTTGTCATTTAAGTTGTCATTGGCTCCAGTCGAGTTTTGAATTTATAACTTATCTGTATTTTATTTATTTATTACTAAAAAATATGGAAACAACAGGACATGCCCAGATATGTTTCCTCAACTCAAATATAATATAAAATCAATGATTTAAGCACTTAACAATCAAAAATAAAAATAAAAGAGAGCAATTTCTATGAGATTCTATTTCTTTATGAGAGCAATTTCATATTTTTTGTCATCATAAAATGAAGATTATTTGACTTGCCTATTTATATCACACTGTTATTAATTGATTTGTTTTCTATAACATTTAAAAAATTATCTCCAAGAATGAAGAAGCATTCCCATTCCTAATAATGCATAAATGGAGCTAGATAACTGGCAACATGGGAATGGAGCATTTCCCAAGAGAAAACTTATTACGTAAATATCCGTAAATTTCTGTGCATATCTTCTGTAGCATAATTAATTTCACTATTCAATAGCAATTGAATAATTGCGATATCCTACTCCCTTAAACTAACATAAAATTAAATATAATAACTGGATTATAATTATCCAGCAGTTGGTGTACTTATCATACATATCTAATAATTCTTCCATCTTTGATGCATATTAATTGACTACGATATTAGTTAGACCTACCACATTATACGACTACGAAATTTCAATAATATTAATTAACAAAAAAATTATCTAATTTTATGAGCATCTGGAATAATTACGTTATAACTTGCAATCCTCGAATCCGCTATGTCTTAATACACAAGAAGCGCCGTTACAAGATTATTTAGGATTCATTTTCGGAACAAGCCCGCCTATATTAGCAGCAGAGATGTCAACTGGTTTTTTGGGCAATTGACGGCATCTTTCAACTAAACGGGGGCAAGGTTGCTGAGTGGTTTTCTGTTTTGGTCCGTGCCGAACTGGTCTAAAGGCCAATGCCTTCCTTCTATTTATTCACTGTCTATTGCCACTTTTGTAACCAATAATAATTCACTGTAATCGAGACTCAAGTTTCCTCTGCCATCTATTTCTCAACATGTTTTAGTTTTTAACTTTCTGTCTGTTGTTTCTTTCCCATCTACTCTAATTTTCCCACTCTTTTTCACTGTCCTTCATTTCTATACTCTTTTCTTCATAATAAACCTACTGCTCAATACTTACCTCTTCACTCTACTCTTTTAAATATTTCCGCTCAACTTTTCTTGAAGTTCCTTTCAAGCATCATATTGCCTATAATTATCTTCTTTCATTATCTTCTCCCTACTTATTAAGGTTTTAATTTTTGTGACCACATTCCATAAATTGTTCTGTCATAAGCTTATATCATAATCTTTCAAGTCGTTTCCTATTCACTTAAGAGGTTTTGTCATTTCTCCCTTCTACTTTCACTTTTTCCTCTTGTTCTAAATTTTCCTCACTTTTTCATTCCTTTCCCGACTTTCTTATTTTAGGCTATTCGTACATCTTTACCTCCTCCTTATCACAGTCATCTTCTCTTCTCCTCAATTTGTTCTATTTTCATCTAATATCCTCCATCCCACACCTAATCTGATTTAATCCTTTTCTTCTTTCATTTTTCTGCCTATTACTCTTCGACTTCCTCTTCTCCTTTTCCTGTTTTTATTCTACTTCACATCTCCTTATCCATCTTCTTCAGCCTCATCCTGTTCTTCTACTAATTCTGCTCTCTCTATCCTTTTCTGGTTCTACTTCTTACACTTCTAATCCCACCCTTCTTCTTTCTCCCATCACTGATTTAGTCTTTACAATCATCCTTCCTCCTAATAATCTTCATTTTTTCTTTTTAGCGAACTATTATTCATCCCCGCCTCTCCACCGATTTAATTCTGTCCCATTCGGTTTCCTGCTCACTTCAGCATAATATCTTCAACTGCTGTCAATGCCGAAGAAACTGAACAGCGACCCCTCAGTTCTTGCCTGTGAGCCTGGTTTCTTTTGACGACACTCTGTATCAGATCGAGCAGATGAATAGCTGATGACGGACGGGCGTCCTCCATTCATATTGGCTGCTGGCATCATACTCGTGCCTCGTCTCGTCTCGCCTGGTCGTGTCGTGTCGCACTGCTTCTTGTGTCGTGTCGTGATCGTCCTCTGAAGCTCCCTCCTAACCATCCCCCCGCAAGGGTAAGCCCCCTAAACTTTCTCCCCTGCTTGTTATGCTCTGATGGCCCTCGACCTGTCAACTCACTCGTTAATCATCGATGCTTGATTAGCGATGTCGTCGGTTTCGTCACGTGCTAAGTTGCAGTTTTTGATTCTTATGAGGATGATGGCGATGATGATAATTATGGTGATGGTGACGATAATTACATTATGGTGATGATTATGAAGGATGCCTGATCGTGAGGATAATGATTATGCTGTTGATAATGATAATGAATAGAATATATGATGTTTATAATATTGACGATATTGATCAGTGTTGATGTATGATGCGGTTGATGATGATGATGATGATGATGATGATGATAATAATAATAATAATGAATGTATGATGTTTATAATATTAGCGATATTGATCAGTGTTGATGATGATGGAAGTATGATACGGGTGATGATGATGATGATGATGATAGTGGGAAGAGTTTGTAAAATAGAAAGTCAAATAAAATATAGTAATAGTTAATGAGGGACAAAAATGTGATCTGTTAGAATATCACCCTTCTTCCTGCCATAACTCAGAATACAGTAGTTGGAACGTTGGAAGGGAAAAAACGGTACATGAAGAATAAAATAGATGATATTGTAGAAGAAATAGGAGGAGTAAATAGGAAAGAATGAAGAAAATTTCGGAAAAACGAACCGAGGAGGTATAAGAGAAATAATAGAATAGGTTATGGATGGACAATAATGAGAAGCGAAAAAAGGAGAAATAGGAAGAGATATCAATGTTCTTTTTGAATGAGAAAGCACAGTTGAACAGGCTGACATTGAATACTTTTCCATTATTATTACAGTATTTATATCTATATCCCAGTTATACCCAATCACCAATCATTTTTATGAAAGTTCCCTTGAAGACTTAATTTTTTAAATCTATATCTATAAAAGCGAAATGGCACTGACTCACTGACTGATTCATTCATTCATTCATTCATCACCAGAACTAAAAATCCACTGAACCGAATGTGCTCAAATTTGGCAGGCATGTCCAGTTGGACGTTTAGACGCGCGTTAAGAAAGGAGTTTTGAAACTTCATAAGTATACGACAAATATTTGAGTTTTTCTATAGTTTTTCAGCGTTTTCTTATTTTTTTCGAGAACCAATGTTGTCGAGGTAGAAAATATTGATAATTGATGGGCTGGTTCAGATAAGGTCTAGAAATGACATGTTAGAATATTATTAAAATCCGTTCAAGAGAACGCCAGTAATCACTTTTTCAAAATTGTAAATGTATTGCGGGTTGCATATCTTCGTCATGATACGACCAATCCCTTCTGTAAATTCAAAGGTTCAGCGAGATTATAGATGAACTTATTAGAAGATATTGGATGAAGTTTCAAACTATGTCCGATATACTTCCCAAGGTTACTCTCGATATTAGCGTTTTACTATTTTTCTCAATTTTCGGGGTTTTTCTTAGATTTTTCAAGAAAAAATTGGCATAAAATGTTGAAATTCGGTAAACAGGTCCAAACAGGATGTGATTACCAAATTCGGTAAACAGGATGTGATAACGTGAATTGTAGTATACGAAACAATATTAACTAGAGTTGATAATATTAGGTCTAAAAATGTGTTTAGTGAATTCTGAACCTTTTCCGTACGGAATTTGCAGGCGAGCGAAGCGAGCCTGTTTGACTCACTTACACTGCCCATCGGCAGGGGGTCCAGGGGGCGGAGCCCCCTGGCTAGGCGGAGAAGGCGAGCGAAGCAAGCCTGCCGGCTAGTGATGTTATAGATGTGATAACGTGAATTGTAGTATACGAAACAATATTAACTAGAGTTGATAATATTACATTTCTCTACACATTTTGGTGTAATCAGAATTATTATATTATTCCATTTTATTTTTAAGTTGATGTGATTGCAGTGTCGCACTTCTTATGGACTTTATTCGTAGAACATTAACACCATCATTAACATCGACACTAACACCTGTTCTTATTGGTTCCACCCACTTCCTCTATTGTCTTTTTCTCTCTCACTTGCTGTCTCTCTTCATCTTCTTTCTCTCTTTCACCTCCTATTCGTTGTTTAGCAGTCCGTGACCTTGAAATTGTTGTTTGTACAGTTGACGTATTATTAATGACAGGTAGGCGGCTATTACATAATTGAATAGCGCACAAAAACCGCTGATTTTCAAGTCATGCATGCATGCAACCATTCATTCATCAAATCAATGTCATGTTGCTTCAATAGAGCCACCGCGTATAATACGTCGTGTCCCCGTATAGATGCTTCGTCAATGGTGTCGTCGTGTCCTAGAAATAGGAGCAATAGTGAATACTGAATAGATTTGAGTACAGATTGACTACCAGTATAGACATAACAGTATCCAAACAAAATTTCGAGAATGATCTTCATAATTCGTTACTACCATCAACAGTTTCCAGACTACTATACAGTATTGGAGTGTCACTGTCAGTACAGTTTGACAGTTTTACAGCGAAAGAAAGTCCCCGGCGAACTGGAGCAATAGTAGGCTAAAATAACTCCAGCTCGGCAAATATTGGTTAAAAATTTATAAATTTGGTCTCAAATTGTAGATCACAATGTTTCCTACACTTTGAGGCCAAATTTACAATTTTTAACCAATATTTACCGAGCTGGAGTAATTTTAGCCTACTATTGCTCCAGTTCACCGGGGACTTTCTTTCGCTGGTCAAACAGTACCTAAACAAGATTTCAAGAATAACCTTAATTCTTCTATAATTTGATGTTAGTATATAAAATAATATTATCTGCAATCTTTGATAATAGTATCACCATAAATTTAGAATATAACTTCGAACTGCGGTGGAAGTGTGCGCAGATCAAAGTTCAATAATATAATGAAAGCACTTGGAAATTTCAAGGTTTTACAAATGTATATGAGAAGAAGCCTCAAAGTATGCTATATTATATGTAGTTTGCATAGAGATATGGACTTCATAGATTATAAAGTTGTTCTTTTTTTCCCATATTAGTTGAGTTATTTTCATATTGGGCGGGCCTGAACTTGTGTTTGGTATTGAACATCGAGATTTTTCAAATATTGATGTTTTCTAATGTTGTCCAGTAACTACTTCCTAAATACTGTACAACATACTCGTATTAACCACACACGACACACTTATCCATAAATTTAATGAGAGTTTATAATTTTCATTATTTTATCATTCTTTCTTAATGCAACATAATAACTCACAATAATTATTTCTGAATAATTTTCGTTGATAAATCGATTAAATTTATTCAGTTTAAGACATCGATTGTATTCACGTTATTCTGGACTGTGGAGTTTATTGAGTGCAAATAACCTAATTCGGCTCAAAAATTTGCCTCCGCACAATGATAATGAGCTTAAAGTATACATCACGAGCTGTACCTAGTGTTTTCATTCCTCCTGAATTAGTACCTAGGTCTATTTTACTATCATTATTATGCAAGAGTGAAGAGTATAACTGAAGGACAAGCAGTTGTTAACTACCAGTAGGCTTCCTTATCATCATTATCCTTTGTAGCCTTCGTTTCAAAAATGATAATTCTACTCTCTTAAAATGATAATTTCAAACAAAATAGAATAAGGTCGAACTCAAACAGCGGTTTACTGTTTAAAGAGTGGGTTTATACATAACTGGTTGCCCACTAAACTTGACATTCTTTTAAAAAAGGACGTATTCCAACTCACTATTTATTCTAGTGTCGAATCTTAGAAGTTAGTTGTAAAATTAAAATAGATAAACGGATGATTTTAGTACAAGGTGCAATTGAGAACAGGATAAATATTGGAGTCTACTTATCCATATCATAACTTTAATGAGAGTTTATCAGTTTAATATTTCTAAATAAATATAAAATTTAAGTCGAGGTTCCGTCATCTATAATAATTATTGTAAGCCTTTCTAGTTCCGACTATTGAAATATTCATTTAGTTGGGCTCAGCGAGAATTGAATATATATTCTATTCTCTCTGGTTGGGCTTGTGTGTTGTGCCAATAATTTCATATTTCTACGTCAGAAACCGTGATGAAATACAACATTGAAACTGGCTCATTATTTGATTATAACAAATCCCCATGAGTTTTAGTTGTACGACATTGGATGAAGAATACAAAGGATTGAAAACCCACGTGCTGTTTTTAGTACTGTTTTAACAAAGAAATTTTTGTTGCTCTTGAATCATGCAATAGGTAGCACGTTTGTTATCTTTTGAATAGAGAGTGAAAACGTAGGTTAATGAAATTCAGTGAAATAAAATATCGTCCATTCAATAACATCAGCGAAAATTCTACAAACATGGGTCAATGTCAAACTTCCGTTGTAATAACATCTCTACGAAGATTATGACACTAGTATTGCATCCATAACTGGTCAAATTTCTGCAATTTCAATTTTTTCCGGCACATAAATTCGCCCGGTCATGATAAATGACGTGCCATTCCGCTTATTGTGTCAATTTAGGCGAACAATTCAGTTAGCGCGGCCGCATAATTTGCGAATAAATTCGTAGTGCATGTATAGTATGTCGAAGCAAAGAAGACACTCTGGTAAGATGGGAAAATGACTACAGCTCGGTCAATATTGGTTCAAAAATTATTAATTTGTTCTCATTCGTAGTAAACATTCTGATTCACATTTTGAGACCAAATCAATATTTTTTGAACCAATATTGACCGAGCTGGAGTCATTTTCTCATCTTGCCAGAGGGTCTTCTTTGCTTGGACAGACTGTAGCATCGCCACCGGCCGCCATTTGCAATTTCCATCCAAACAAATTAACTTGGAAAATTCATCAGTATCGCGGTTAATGGAAAAGGTGGCAGCACATTCAGCGAGCCTTGTAACGCTAATATACAGATGACTCCAATAAAACAGGTGGTTGATGAATGACATTAATTAATGCTCAGCTCTGTGAGAACAGTCGGAGATCGGTCTGCCAGTGTATATTGAATCGACGCAGTCCCAGCTAACCCTTTTCGCTCTCGTATTCCGTTTTCAGACTGTCCTGACAGATCTAAGCATCAATAACAAACATTCACCAACCGCCACTTCACTTGGCATCTCCTGTATAATCTGTCCAAGCAAAGAAGACCCTCTGGAAAGATGGGAAAATGACTCAAGCTCGGTCAATATTGGTTCAAAAATTATTGATCTGGTCTCAAATATAGGAAACATTCTAATCTACAATTTGAGACCAAATCAATAATTTTTGAACCAATATTGACCGAGCTGGAGTCATTTTCTCATCTTGCCAGTGGGTCTTCTTTACTTGGACAGACTATACCAACGCTCACATGTGCTGCTCGTTGGCAAAATTTGCATTCCTATATTAGTTGCTCGATTAGAATTGCCGATGGTGTTCCACCATTCAAACAAACGTTCGGCGGATAGTGTGTTTGTGGTGGGCTAAGTTCTTTTTGGGAATATATTTTTGCCTTGAAAGTTCTTTTGGAATTGAAGTTGTGGTTTTAATATTTGAGGCTGATGTCCACATGAGTTCAAGGCTTGTGTGTGAATGTTGAAATCAGCACAATAAATATAGTAGATTGCTATGAGATGTAGGTTGAAATATTTTTTAAAACTATTAGCTATTAGAAAGTACAATTATAGGCGATATCGTAAAATCTCTCGTTAAGAGAAATAACTTACAAATTTCAATTTAATTACATGTTACAGGTTATAGGACCATGGTTTCACACAATATATTATTTATTTTACTCTTTATTTCCACTATCTCAGCTAAATGACATTTCTAATTGACAACATTAGCTGTTGGAGCGGAAAAGGAACAGACGAAACCACCTCATATTTCGGTGTAAGCCATACCTACTTTCCCTCTTCATTTCACTAATTATTTCTAGTACCCACAAAATGTTTATCACATCGATTAATGTCATAAGACCTCACCCGTAATTCACCAGTAGTTGTATGTAACATGTAACCAGGATGCCATTAATTCAACTACTGATAAAGCCGCTAGGTAATTATTGTTCTTATCACACAATTTATTGGCCTATTAGGTATCAATTTCAACCGTTTAGAGCAATGTCGCCCGCATGACGATATTATTTGTCACACTAGTGTAATAAATGTGGCCTATCTCCTCTATTTTCTCACTTTATCCTCTTCCAGCGTTGGGTTTTCTCTTTCTAATCACTGTTTTCTCATGATATTTATTGTGAGAACCGAGCAAAGTGTTTACATGGATTTGGGAATAAATTCGTATCTCATAACTGCTGTCATCATGATAATTGATAATATCTTTTCTCTATTTTGCTATCTTCGTTTTCTATTCAGGAGGCAACAGTGTTAATTTTACAGAATTTTTTTGATTAGATAGTTTAACAGAAGAGATTTGAATCTATGTACTCAAAATAATGTTCTAACCACGATTTTAATAATATCACACATATAAGATATGAAATTCGTTGGTTTTATATACTTATTAATAGTAGATTACTTTTGAGTATTTCAGATATTTTTTCGGTCTTGTGGTAATACACAGTAATTATTGAAAAATGTATCTTGTGTAAACTTATATTCGAGCCACTGTAATGTTAATCAATTTCAATTACAGATCACTCTAAATTTATGAATTGAGTAAAAAAAAACATTGATGTTTTATCTTTCGATACCCATTCCTACTCATAACTTCTGGAAAAGTTAACAAAAAGTAGCTTCGACAGGATAGAAAACTGACCAAGCCATATTTAATTTGAAGAGGCTCATCAAATTATTGTTATTAATTGTAAATGGAAGAATAGTACAAGAAGATGTAACACAATCGTTTGCTTCTAATTCACTATAATTTCTAATACAACTACAGCGTCTTCTTCGTTATATTGTCAGTGAAAGACCCGTTTTTAGTACAGCAAACATGTATCAGTAACACATAGTAGGCATATACTGTAACATATAGTTTGCAACTTATCACAGGTATTTGTGGAAATGGAAAGTGGCAATCCTTCTTTTAGTTGTAGGGTAATTAATGAGCAATTAGCTCACAATTAACAGCTAGCTGGCTTTTCGCAACAACGACCGATAACAATATGAGCCAAGCTAATGATGTTGGAAAACCTTGAGGCTATTTAGTTTTCGTCCATTGACTGACTGTTGAACGTTTGATGAAGTTGGTTTGATGCACTTGCAATGCTAATTAGATACATCGTTGGATTGGAACATTACTGTACTTGCTTTCAACCAAGTTAGTACATTGATTGACTGTAATACTTTATACTAAGTCTAAGTACAATTATTAGACTGATACTGATAGTAAAATGTAGCGCAATGCTATTGCATGCGATAATAGACTGATAGATGACAATAGTGATAATAATATAGTAGTAGAATGATTTTCAAGTGCAATGATACTGGATTGTTTGTAATTGTTAGTAAGTGGAATTCAATGAATTATACTTTGTATTATACTTCGTCAATTTCCTTTAAAAAATAAATTGATTATTGAAGATACATTTATCAAATGGAACACTCGAAAACAAATAAAACGTACGTTTCAATAATAAGGATACAAAAACTTTTAATAAGATTGTATCATTTGATACATGTATTATATTGAGTATCTTCTTGGTAGGAAATTAAAACGTGAATAAGATGCCTTCAGGAAGGAAAATTGAAATAGACATACACTATTTAAGTGTTTCTTCAAAGGAATCGTCAATATGTTCAATAAATTGTTCATAGCAATATGTTCATGAGATGTGTCGATACGTCGTATACTTTGTTGCTAATTCTATTAATAGGTTTTAGAATTGGAATGTCATAAAAAATAATAATATGAATAGTTTAGAATCGTGACTATAACGATTCTACATAGACTTGGCTCAACATATTGTGAGATGGGAACGTGTTTAATGAGTTTTCAAATTGATTGAAATCAATCGTCCCTAATGTTTTTTGAAAGTACAATACTTCTCTGTGAGTAATTTGATTCTACAATATCTGTTTACATCAATAACAATATCTGAAACAATAACAATACATGTTTATATTGAAATCAATGTTTGACCATAACAATATCTGTGGCAAGCAAGTCTTGTGGAAAAAACTCATTCTTAATATTCATTACAGTTATCGCTGTATTGATATTATTACTGATATAATATTCTAAACTGATATACGTCTGTTACTTCTCACTGTACTGCTAGCTGTGTTTGTATCTCATTCTCAGCCAGAGAGAATAGAATATGAAAATAATTATAGAATAATAATATAATATATAATATAATATAAAATGAAAATAATAGAATATATTCTATTCTCCCTGTTCTCAGCTAATTTTGATTTTTCCATTCTACATCTCTTTCGACTTGATCTTCATTTTTCTTAAAAGTGCAGTAAGCCTGTGCATTATCAACAATTTCATCTGATTCAGTTGTCTTTGATGGTTAATTGATAGCTTGAATTATGACCTAATTCCTTGAAGTTAGCTGTCGAATTGACAGTAGTGTTACGGAATCTTCCGACTGCCTCTAACCTCGAAACGAAGGCTCCCGATGAGACGTGACGCCGCCGTTCCTCCCGGTTTCCACGACTCGTGGCTCGAGATTTCATTCTTTCTCTTCTTTACTTTGTCCTTCAGACACGCTACTGCGTCTGTCTATTGTATTCCACTCTTCATTCATCCTTCAGTTTCTTCTTTTACTCCTGGGTTTTCCTTTTCCTTTTCTTCTTCTTCTTTTTTTACAATTTTCTAGTAGCTTCGTCCGTTACGTCACGTCACGTCCGTTTATTGTCACGGTTCTTCCTCTTACCTTAATAGAACAGTTTCTTCTCTATAAAAATTTGTTAAGGGTAATGTAATAGTTTAATATGTTAGATTAAATGCCTCCTGAAAAATATCTGTCTTGAAAATTGAAAATTCTTGTGATTTTGTTATCTTTTCCTTATTTGGAGCTCCTGTAATTATTCTATTTTTTCCTTTTTGTTTTCAGGATTTATAAACTGCAACTCGAACGCTCTTCAGTCTCTTGCACAGTTACATGGTGAGTATTTTTATTAATTTTCGAACTTTTTTCAAAACAGTTCTAAATATTATTGTTTCCAATTAATTATTTGATTGTAATTTACCGTTCTTGTTCAGTGTTATCATACAACATATCATTCACGTTATGATGATCTGCCAGTGTCCAATTAATGCGATCAATATTATTGTTATTTTAGCAGAATTGATGACGTGATAAATCTTTTTTTACATAATATACATATAATAATTATGCTATCAATATGAAAATACTGTATCATGAAATGTTTACTGATGTTCTATTACTGAAAGATTATTCAACGGTTATATTTTAAGGGTCATTGTAAAGGAATGGTTGACTATTTCATTATACAAGTACCCAATATTAATGACTAAAAATTTCTTCTATTTATTTTATTCTATCCTTAAACACGTCCATAAGAAGATCCTTCATTGATTGTTCAAGTGACTTTTTGGGCAAATTCTGTACTTTTCATCTCGTCAAGAACATGAAACTTGGTTTATATTGGATCCCCTTGTTCCTACAAAGTAGAAACGTTTAATAAAACGTTTTATTTCACTTCGAAACGTCCGCTCTACTCCACTCTCAATAGTACTGTACTTATTGAAGAAAGCGTGTGTAAACCCGTGTTCTAATAGTAAACCCAAGTTGCTGAGTACTAGTCGTAGAAACGTTGAGTTTCTTCTGTTACTTTTTGCAATACTTGTAACATTTTACTTGGGTTTGAAACCGTAGCGTTGAGGTTTTTTCAATTTGGTAGGACTGATTTAGTTTATTGCCGGCGGGTTTTACGGCACGCAATAGGTGACCGCGCGCTAACACTTTGTAGACAGTGGCCTTATAGTATAGTCTGTCCAAGCAAAGAAGACCCTCTGGCAAGATGGGAAAATTACTCTAGCTCGGTCAATATTGGCTCAAAAATTATCAATTTAATCTCAAATTGTAGGAAACAATTTGATCAACTACTAAGACCACATTTATAATTCTTGAACAAATATTGATCAAGCTGGAGTCATTTTCCCATCTTGCCAGAGGGTCTTCTTTGCTTGGATAGACTATAAGTAAGAGGTGACCGACCGAAGCCGGGCCAACTCAATAAAGCTGAGCCGATTATTTGCACCTGCTGTAATCGTGTTGTCAGCTACTGGAAGAAAGTAATAATATGAGGAGAAAGGAAGAAAAAAGAGGGAAAGGTACAATGATAGATTAGATTATTAATAGAGATTAGATTCGTTTCACTTTATTCAAGTAGATTCAGTTACATAATTTATAATCTTTAATCCTCGGTTACGATAACTTAAAATGGATGTAATTACACTTTTGTATTGGATGAAAAAATATTTTGAGATCGAGTGATTCAGATTCAATCACTTTATTTATGTTCATAAAACAGTGAATCGGTTTAAATCATATATCCTGAAAGAATAAAAAATAGATGAATTACATTATGGTTCGCTTGAATTAGCTAATGATGAACTATGGAAACTTGTAAAATGACTGAAATATAGGAATTTAATAAGCTAGAGGGAACTAAGAATAGAATAGAATAAGTTGGATAGCCTAGTAGAATAGGAAATTATCGTGGATGGAGGAAGAGAAATGAGTAAAATATCTAAATAATAGAGTGAAGAACCGCACTAAGAAAGAGTAGTTGAAAGTTGAAAAAATATGGAAAAATCGTAGAAAAATATGGAAAAAGTTGGAAAAATCGGTTATTTGTACAACCCGGGGATGAAAGACATGTTTTGACGACGTTCCTTTCTGCTCTCAGATGTAGTAGCCTACCAGTGAGTTGCACTAATCCATTTTATAATATGGAGAATAGAAGGGAATAGATAATTGGTGGAGCAGGAAATGGAACTTGGATGTTAGAATAATATTATATAAGATGGGGTATTGTTATTGAGAGGAAATGAACTTTATGAGGGTGGAAAATATAAGTCTTGTTAGTTCATAATTCATTGTACTCTATGTATCAAAAAAATATCTGATATTATAATATTACTATGAACTTTTTTAAAAAAACATTAATAAAATCTTAAAAGAAGTATTTATCTCTACTACAACAAATCCTTATCACACGAGATAGTGAATCGACATGGTATTAAAATTGTAATTAAATTGAAATTGAGTGAAGATGAAGAGAAAAGAGAGAGTAATGAGAAAGAGGAAATGAAAGAGAGTGAGAAGAGACAAGCCACATGACCTCGGGACTCATTAACGTGAAGCTGTCACTGGTATCGTTAATATTAATTTGCGTCTTTGCTTCTTGCTCAGCTCAGTTCACCTTGTCTGCTGCGTGATAATGTAAAGAAAAGGCTCTCGCATGCAGTGAGCAGTGGATAGATTACGCTAATGTTGGTAGCTTAACCCTGGCGTTGTCTATTCTATAAGATGTATAGTCTGTCCAAGCAAAGAACACCCTCTGGCAAGATGAGAAAATGACTCCATCTCGGTCAATATTGGTCCAAAAATTATTGATTTGGTCTCAATCGTAGGAAATATTCTGATCTACAATTAGAGACCAAATCAATAATTTTTTAACCAATATTGACCGAGCTGGAGTAATTTTCTCATCTTGCCAGAGGGTCTTCTTGGACAGAATATACTTCCTGAGATTGAGTGAATAATTAATATGTTCTCTAATTTTACGGAAGGAAATTGGAGAAGATTTTCAGTGGGTTATTGAGTTAGATAAGGTGGTACAAGCTCAATAATTTGAAGTTATAAATAACAGTTTGAAATGATCAATCTCAAGAAAACCAAATTTTGCCCGAAGCCTGAATTGTAAAGTTAACATTACTCTGTAATGTCATATTTACAATAAATTGAATCAATTTTAGTAAATAATATGAGAATCGAAACTCCCAGAAGAGTTGTATTGGGGAATATTCGCATTCTTCTCTCAATTTCTTCCTCCTTCTATTATTTAAGTGGCAAGGGACTATTCCAGACTATTGCGTGTCTGTTGAAAGAGATGGTGCTACACATCAAAACACCCCCCCCCCCCCCAATAACCAATAAACATCTTCGAGATAAGTATTATCACTCCCAAATTAAGTGAACTATTAACTTTTACAGTATACTCCTCTAAATTAGAAGATAGGCGGTTCCCATTGATTCTTAGTTCTTCCTATTTTCCTGTTCATTCTTTCTTCCTTATTTCCTTTCTTTCTTCCTTTCTTTCTTCCTCATTTCCATCATTTCTTCCTTCTACCCTCTCTTTCTTACTTATTTCCATCCTTTCTTCCTTCTTTCCTTCCTTATTTTCTCCCTTTCTATTCCCTCTTCATTCTCGTCATTGATCAGCTGCCATTGATCGATACCCTTCAAACCGCTTTATGGAGTTATCAAGTTTGCAATAAAGAAAGCAATAAGAGGAGAGCAGTGGGTTCATTGTTGAACGCGCTTCTTGTGTTTTATGACTTTATGGTTGAGATTAGTAATAAAAATAACAATTAACGCGTTTTATAGGCCACGCGCCCGTACGGTTAATGGGCTCAGTTGGGACATTTCAGCTAAGATCTTTTTAGGGTTGAGGGTATGAGTTTACTTTCTAAGTAAGGGAGGAAGAGTGTGCGCGTGTGTGAGTGTGTTGTGTGTGAGAAAGGCCTATCTGTAATTATTATTCTGGAATGGCTGGGGTTGTAATGAATTTTTGAATCGCTTATGCTAACAGTTACTTGATTATTTTGCTAATGTTTGAGGGCCAATTAGCTGTTGAAACAATGCTCAATTATTCCACTGTGTTATCAGAGCTAATTGCTCTTTCAATTATTTCCTAATTTCATTGATATTTCTTTGAGTCAAACACTCTTGATAATTGAAAATGGATGTTTTAGATTGTCGTGAATCGTTGTTTAAAAAAATGTTTTTTTTTTAATACGGATGGTAACTTTACGTTTTCACATTTTACATAAAATACTTCTCTCAATACATATCCTATTGTATACTATATCATGATTCTACTACGTTTTGTTAGATTTCTAAATTTCAATTTTCCTATATGAGACTGAATTAAAGTACTGCAATCAAATTAATTCATTTTAAAGTACTCTATGGATGTTGAAATTCAGTAATATTCATGGTTCAGTTCATTCAGCTGCCTTTATTTGTTGATTAGAAATATTTTTGAAACTTCAACAATTGAAAACATAATTAATGATTGAGTAAAGTGGTTTTTTACTGATAGCATTGTTCACAAACAACATGCCAATATGAGTAGAGTATGAGTTCGAGTGATGTTTTATTGCTCTTCATTTCGATTGTTTCAAGTTTGATTTTCTGAAGCACACTTTGAAGAGAAAAAAATATTTCATAATAAATTCAGTGTTTTATGCCAGTTTGTAGTGTTTTATGACAGATTGTAGTGTTCTTGACATCACGATTGAATTTTGAAGCTAATAACAATCGCCTATTGAAGTGAACAACTTTCAATTGTTTACATTTTTACAATACTTATTCACTTCTCATCTTGTCATGGTCATCAGCCAAAACTCTATGTTTGATACAGATGAGACAGCCCATAATCATTCAATCCACTTTGATTGGCGAGGTTATCATAATAATACATAGGCTACTATTATAAGAATAAAAAACCTTTAAGTATCAAATTTGAACAATATTATTGTCGAATTACGCGACTTATTGTAGTTATAATTGTCAACAGGAACATCGAATTGAAAAAATATGAATGTATTTTACCTATAATTCCCTACTCTTATTAATTCTAACTTATCTCTTACTCATTCACATCAGAAGAACTATTGTACACATTGTACAAAATCAGACACTATCGATCACAGACATGGTATTTGAACTCTGCTTCAAAATACGTGAAAATTTATTTTACAGTTTTTGGTACATATTACAATTCCAATATTCAGACATAGCGTGAAAATTTGAACTCTTTTTTCAAAACTGTTGGAAATAGGAAAGGTTAATGTAATAAATAGATACATTTTTATTAGCTTTGAGTAAACTTTATCACAGTTTTGTTCGTTACAGCACTTTAGCATGCAAATTTTCCTGTTTCCCATAGCAAAATCATTGCTCTCCAGTCTCCATTGAACCATTTTAGAAGCGCTATTTTTTTAATTTGAGTTAGCTAGATTTATTATAGAAAACCGAGAGATTTCCTCGTTCAGCGAGGAAAAATTGTGTAAAATAGGAACGCTACTTCGAGAAAATTGCTTTTGTAGCAATTTTCTATAGTCTGGCGTTGTAGGGCAAGTAAGAAGCTAATGAGGAATTGGAAGTTAGAGAAGTGATTTTGAAGGGATAAAAGAGAGAGAGAGAGCGAGGAAATGAAATAGAGATATGAGTGATTGGGTTGTGCGAGTGTTGAGGGAATAAGATGGTCTCGAGCTAGTTCGGTCTTCAAGCTACCTATTGTATTATTTTGTTTGGTGTAGTTTTTCCTGTAATAAACTCATTTATTCATTTATTTGAGGAGAACATCAACAGAAAGATTAAGATAGACTGAGGATTTGAGGGGAAAAATTAGTGAGAAATAGATTGATGGATAAAATGAGACTGGAAGAGTAGAGTGAGTAGAATTATCACATGGAGGATGACAGAAAAGCGAGTGACAAAGAGAACTAGATTGGACGAGTGATGAAAAATTGAGGAAAACTGGATAGATTTAGACTAGAGAGGGATAAAAAAAGAAAAAAAGCAGAGAGAGTAGGAGAGTGTCAGTGTGTGAGAAAGAGAGAGTGTGGGAGAGAGTGAAATTAAAGGAGGCGAGAGAGAATGATTGAGCTCTATCACCTCTAATAGTGGCGCAACCACCGTTGTATCTCACCGAAATTAGCCGTCTGCGTCGGTCTGAAGATAAATTACGCTCTTTCCGAACTCTGAAATTGGATTTCCACCATTTTTCTTCACTTCACGTGGTGAGTGCAAGCAGCAACATCAGCATCAGCATCATCAACATCATCATCAGTATCATTAACATCAGCATCAGCATCAACCTTCACTGGGCAATTATTATTTGCTGATGGCTTCTCACGGTGGCGCCTCATGGTGATTCTCAAAGCTTGTCTTTCTCTCAAACTCTGTGCTTATCCACAGTATTTTATTCTCTTGTTGGAATTCTTCGTCTGTAATGAGAATTGTGCGCTCTCATCAGACACTCTCAAGTGCTCCTCTGTGATGATTTAAGGAAAACAATGTTTAATTAGATTCACGTGGAGTTTTTTGTACTGTACTGTGAAAAGAAAGGTTTAATCGTGAAGTTAATTGTGTGCTTGATTAATATTGTTGTTGATTAGTGGTAATTATTGTAGATTTATTCTATTATTTTTTAAAGTCACTGTGATAGGAATATCACTCGCTCACCCCCTTTCCACCTCATTGAAAACAGTAGATCTTGAATACTGTTGATGCTGTCGATTCTTGTATATAATTAAATGTAATGATTGAGTTTAATGACAAATTAATTGTAAAATCTCAGCCTAAACATTTTTCATCTAGAAAAATTACTGGATTCTTTACCAATATGGGTTAAATTTTATCATTGAATGCAGTTGAATTAAATTTTGATATTCTATTTATAATTATAATTCCATGGAGGTGAATGATAATTTTAGTGAAATAACAATGATTTCTGCATCGCTTGTGTGATTGTCACTGGCGGCTCGTGCCCACGAAATAGGTGAAGTGCTGTACATTAAAAGATACGGGCACTTCACCTGTTTCGCGGGTACGAGCCGCCAGTGGTGATTGTATTAAGAATGTCATCCGATGCTTTTCCACGATCATTTTATTCATTTAAAAAGATTTCTAGTTGATCCAGTGTTCTTTTGAAAACATATTTTTCCAAAATTTGATTAATATACATGAGACTTGATTGGCTCTTGAGAAAACTGGCAAAAGATAATCAGTAGGAAGATGTTTGTCAAGACGATACGAGATGGAACCAAACTCAAAATGAATTGAACAGACTAATTGCCTTTATTAGGGCGGAGTTAGGACTCTAGGTCCTCTGTACCACACAACCATTCACAATAATGAGGAAGATGTAGAGGAAGAGTAGGAGAAACGAATGACTGATGAAATAAGGAACGAAATTTAATAAATCAATTCAAAATGTAGATTGAATTCAAAGTAGAATATTTGCCAAGGATAGTCGAAAAGAACCAAAGTAGAAGAGGCAATAATTACCTTTCGGCTAAAGTGGCGTGAAGTTTGAACTAGGAAGGAAAAAAGGAAGAGGAATAAGTTTGTAATTGGAGGAAATGAGAAAGAAGTTTGAGTGAGTTGTTTTCCAAGGAGAAGAAAGTGGAAAAAGCTGTAATTGACTCTTGGCGAATGAAAGAAAGTCGAAAAAAACAGGAAGTGGAGAATATGAAGGAAGGAGTAGAGGAAGAGAACTGAGTTTAAGATGGGATTAGAAGGGGTTGATGTGCCAAGGAGTGTCCAAGAAGAGCAAAATGGAAGGGGCAATAATTGACGCTTGGCGAGTGAGAGAGAAGGAAAGCTGGTTGAGGATGGGAAAGACAAAGAGGAGTGGTGTGTGGAAAGGGGTTGTTGACGTGGAAACAGTGTGTTGATGGTGGTGTGAGGGGTGGGGAGGGTTTCTTGAGTCCTCAGCTTGCATTATTCATTGACCGGGCTAGGACACTTTACGCACGTGTGACATGGGCCTTTAATGATGTTCAAACAGTAAAGGCCGCAGTCACACTGATTGCGCATGCGTGTAGCTTGGTACAGTGTATGAATAATATTAAATCATGTGTATTTAGATAGGCCCAGGGTATAGTCTGTTTAAGCAGAGAAGACATTCTGGCAAGATGACTCTAGCTTGATCAATATTGGTTCGAAAATTATAAATTTGGCCTCAATTCATACATAAGAATGTTTTCTACAATTTGAGATAAAATATAATTTTTGAACCAATATTGACCGAGCTGGTGCCATTTTCTAATCTTGCCAGAATATCTTCTTTGCTTGGACAGACTATATATCGTATGGTTGAAGTAGTAACTTCATCCCAAGCGAGTTTTCCCTTCGAATCTTTAATTCGGTATGGTTTATCCCGTTTCTAAATTGAAACATCTATTGAATCCGAGAACTGAAATCATTTCAAGGCGTAAAATTGTGATTTCATCTGTGAGTTCATTCAAGGAAAGTGCAGGTTTTGCTCCAACTTCCTTTTCATGCCGTTTGATATACCCGTGAAAATCTTTCGAAAAAATATTGAAAACATTTAACGAGAAGACTGAAAATTGGACTTGGTAATTAGGCATTTTCAGCAACTGTCTTGGATCATGAATGCATAAACCTTGAGACTGCCTGCCTGAGATTAGTCAATACCTTGATTAAAACCTCAATTTAATTGAATTCAAAGACATTGATGATTTTCAGAATAATGTTGAGATAAATTGATTTTTCATAATCAGGCTATATTGAATTGATAAACTGTTGAAAATTGAAGGTATCAAATTTCTATACTACTTATGACTTTGCCAGATTCATCCTTATAGGTTTCAATACTTATTCTTATAGGTTCCAATAAGAAGCCTACTCCTACAACATTCTAAAACCATGAATTAATTCGTAAATAATTCAGTGTCAATTAGATGCAATTGGTTCACTAGTAACCTTCGCCTGCTTTCGAGTATCTGTTGTTACCACTTACTTATCATGTCATTCTCTTTTTAATACCTTGTTGACAGTTCTGTTCAACTAATCTCCAGGACCTGTCAGCATTGAAAATAGGTCATTGTTTTCAGTGCATTTGCATAATATTCCTGCAATTCGTCGCAACAATACATTGTCATATACCCACATGACTTTTGTAATTTGGGTTTGAAGTGTGATGGCCTAAAAGTTGAAAGTTGCTACTGATTGTGTGCTGTATTGTTTTGTAATTATGCTTGAGTAATGACATCCAGTAATGTTTTGAATTTGAGCTTAATAGCTTGACAAGGATTTTGAAGGATTGTATGCTCTTTCTTTTCTAATTATGCTCGCAAATAGTTTCAAAACACTTTTTGAGAGAATAAATTTAAAACGTTTTCCCGGGGCATACTCCTTTCTGCATACCTTTCATATTTCCCGAAACATTGCATACTAGAATTTATTGGGGTGGCTCGTTGGAGGAGTGATAAAGCGCCGGTCTGATAACCAGGTGGACCCTGGTTCAAGTCCCAAGCGGGGAACAATTTTTGACCACAGCACAATCACATAAATACGGCCACCCCGTCTTTCGGAGGAGACGATAAGCCGTCGGTCCCGACTACCTAAAAGTAGTCGTCATCTATCATCCATTTCATTACCCACGCACAAGCCTATGAGCTCATGTGGGCTTCACCCTCATAATAAAACAAATAAATAAAAAAATATAGTTTAAAAAACAGCACTGATTTTAATTATTAACAACTGTAATTAATATAAATATAAATTTTTATTCCATCATAAAGAAGTTGTACATCAACTCAATTTATTATTGAATGAACAATTTAATTCACATTTTCTAGTTGAAAATAACTTACAATAATCTCACCATGATTTCAAACTGTTATGTTTTTTCAAGAGCTCTTATAATATACTGCATTTCTCAATATTATACTTATTTAGTCTTTACATTATTAAAAGCATAAATGTAAGTGTTGAATGTGGCAAACCTTCAAAATAGGTCATTATTGAATACTGAAATTCACAGCAGGCTGTTTTTAAGTACTTTACTTTGAATTGATCAAAAATGATATCATATTTGGAATATCATGCGTGAACCCAACCTCTATCTGAAGCAATAATGTATGTGTTTTGATAGCCGCAAACCGACTGCCTTATTTGTCACGTGACCTTATCACGTGTGGTCACAAACATTTTCGACCGACTTTATGCCAGCCACTACCTACGGTCCAATTTTCGTTTCAAAATATTAAGAATGATACCGCTTGACATTTTCAATAAAGTGTTGCACTTTCTTGAGTACAGTCGAGTTGGTTTATTATTTACGGTTTTGTGCGTTACGAAAACCTGTTGCTGTAAATGAGAGTGAGTTGGAGGAGGAGGAGGAGAAGCAGAAGAAGCAGAAGAAGAAGAAGAAGAAGAAGAAGAAGAAGAAGAAGAAGAAGAAGAAGAAGAAGGAGGAGGAGGAGGAGGAGGAGGAGGAGGATGAGGAGAAGGAGGAGAAGAAGAAGAAAGGAAAGAGAAAGAAAAGCATGTGCAAATTCAAGGAGAGTAAGAAGAATGAGAAATCAAAAGAAGAATAAGGAGGAGGAGGAGGAGGAGAAGAGAAGAGGAGTAGAAAAAGTACAAGAAGAAAAAAGAAGACAAAGGAGAATGAGAGGAGGGAATAGAAGGAGAACAAAGAAAGGAGTTCTAGAAGAGAGAGAAGAATTAAGATGAAATTCTGAGATTGAAAGTTGATAAGAGGGAAATAGGAAACAAAAAAGGAGAGTACGAGACATGAAGGAGGAGAAAAGAGAAAAGAATATTTAACTTTGACCATAGAGAAGGAGTATGAAGGTGATGAAAAATAATTTATGAAGCTGAAATTGATAAACTGAAATTAAATAAAATTGAAGTGGATTAATTGAACAAGAAGAATTAGCTAAAGCAGATTAGGAGGAGGTGGCGGCGAAGGAGGAGGAGGACGAGGCGGAGAAGAAGGAGGATTAGGAGGAGGAGTGGTGAAGTAAAAGAGGGTGAGTGGGGGAATTGGTTAGTAAATGACCATCTATCATTTCAGAATGATAGAAGGTTATGGCTAGTAGACCAAAAGTAGTGGAGACTGGAGAAGATGAATCGAATGAATTGGAGAAGTAATAATTCATCGAAAAATCTATTTGGAAAATATAAGAAGAATAATTGAGTGAATTTCATAAGTGAATCTCGACTACCAAAAAAGTAGTCGTCATTTTTCATCATAACCCACCATACCCACGCACAAGCCCATGAGCTCATGTGAAGGCTTCACCCTGAGAAAAAAGAGTAGAATAAGGAGAAGATAAGTAGGGGAACCAGAAATATCAGGCGAAGTAGAGGAAGAGAGAAGAATTGTGAAGCAGGGGAGCAGATTGGTAGATTTTAGATAGTGTATGATGACAATAGGCTGTACAAATAAGAACGGGGTCTTGTAGCTGACCGTCCTCCTTTGGAATGTCAAGCAGTCCAGTTTCGGTTGAATCAGCTGCCTGTGTTTCGCAACCGTGCTGGTGGCTCGTGCTCGCCAAATATCAACTCATTCAACGCGTGAAGACTGCCAAACTCCAACTTAACTGGGGACCTTGTTGGTATGTGCAGGAGACCATCCTACCTACTCTTTATTATGCCAAGCCCCTATCAAATGATTGTTGCACCATATTGAAAACGTAATAAAGGTATGCATGTGTAAGAGTCGGCTATGTTTTGCGAAATTTTATCTTTTTCGATTTTGATCTTTTCTTCATTAATTTTTTTCAGTTCTTGTTTTCTCTTCACTTATTAGTACGGTATCGTTCTCCTCCTTCATTCTTCATTTTTCAATAATCAATAATCTTTCATTCGTCATAATTATCTCATCTGATCTTTGTCTCAACTCTTTTTCTTGTTTTCTTCCTATGGTTACTTCTGTCTTTTTCAATTTTTTTCTCATAATAAACTTCTGTCTGAGTTCTTTTTTCTTCCATCAATTATTCTTTCTCTCTTTTGCCCTTCTCACTCTTTCCATCATCTTCTTCGACTCCCTACTTTCCTGGATCTTGTTTTTGTCCAATTGCAATTATTGTAATTCTTCCTATTTTTTATTCTTCTTCTCCATTCTCCTTCTTACCTTCTTTCTCTTCTTCTTCATTTTCTTCTTTTTTTCTTCTTCTTCTTATTCTTCTTCTTCTTCTTCTTCCACTCGTCCTGTACAAACCTAAATGTCAACCACCTCATTGATGGCCCAATGAATATTAATTAGGACGATCATGCGACGGCCGTGCTGTCGTGTGTGGTAATATAGCCGAGTGTGTGATAACGCGGCGTTTATCATTGTTAGAAGAGCCACTGTACGTGATCCGAATGAATGCAACTGAACAACCTATCAATTTCTTCCATTTTTGCACAACGGTGTGTGCTTGAAATAAATTGAATGGCTAGTGATAGTGTTGTATACTATTGTTATCACCACTGCAATTCACTGATGAATAAACTCGGCTGATATCACAATAACTGTTAGTGGGTATTGTCCAATCAGTGATAATAGAATTTATGAATTTAGTGACAAAATAATTTAATGATATAATAGAATGCTCTTATTTCAGTGTATAGCTGACGGTTTTTGACAGCATATTAGATAAATAATTGAGATAATGAGAACCACTGAGCGTGAAATGAGTTATTTATATTGTAAAAATAGTTCGAATTTTTTAAATCTTCATTAAAAGCTGGTTTCATACTGTAGCTGTAGTTCTACAGTAATTCGGGATTGAACTCTGCACTTCAGCTGCTGTAAATGACAAAGACTGTCTGTAGTATAGTCTGATACAGCATACTGATTAAATGGTTTCTGTATTGTAAATGAATTGCTGGTACTTACTTGCATTGATTCAGAATGTTTACATTTTGTGATGAATAGACATCAATATTTATTTACTGTAAAAAAACTGTATTGCTTTGATCCAGCTTCTTGCATGCTTGCAGTTTGTACCCTATTTAAGGATCTTCCTTTGCTATACGATGTATGTTGTGTTTTCTGTTTACATGGACTGGACGAAGGTGGACGTGTTTTATAGTTCCGGAGTATTAAATGTGAAATGCTGCTACTAGAAAACTGTCAACGTAATTTGTATCTTCGATACTCTCTGTCAAATTTGCTCACTCTAGAATAATATGTATATCCAATTTTCATGATCAAATAGATGTTGATTGTTGAAGATACGAGAAATTGTAATCGAAATTCTGTGAAAACTTATAGAATCCTACAAATCGTTCGTACCATCTCCAACTAAGTTCACAAAGTTTTGTGAGCGTTCACAATCGCAGACGACAAAGTTATGAATCGACGTCTATCCAAACATATTCCAATATTTACCCAATACGAACAGGGTATCCGGGCTTCGACAGAAGAGGAAGAAAGTGAACGGGAGAGAGTGGCCTTGAAACGTTTTCGTTTACGTCTTCTTGTTCTTGTCATTTCGTAATAATTTTCTGATTCGATGAACTGCAAAATTGGAGACTCTTCAAGTACATATAATAGTAGTGGAGTTGGAAAAGCAATGATTTAACTACTTATGCAATAGGAAAATTCTCATGACGTCCCTACTTTATTTCCGGTTTAATCTTTATCCATTTTCCTCTTGAGCGTTGTTTAGCCACTCGATTTTCCGTGCGAAACTCTGAAGGAAAGAAAAGTCAATTCCATTTCAATTCGCGTTGCCGTAGCGACGAAGTATCACTAGCCGGCTAAATTCACGTTTTTACGTGTAATTTGCGTTCTGGAGTGAAGACAGTGATGAAGGAATGAGGGGAAATGAAAATAAGATATTTCAACTGTTCTGTTTTATTTCAAAGCTGTCGCATGAGAAATTGAAACTGATTCCCTTGAGAATGGTTAGGAGTTCAATTCCCTCTTGTAGCACGATTTCATTCAAACATGCACTAAAATAAGCTTTTACTCAGATTAAAATGATAATAGTCATGTAAGAGTAAGAATTCTACTAATGATTCTTTAAATAATTGATCTCTCCTAAGACATTATTTTGAAAGATCTGCAGATCAATTGCAATTAGAAAACGTTGAATTGTTGTCTGAATTCCGAGACGTTCTTGAACTTGAAATCGATTTTGAAACGAACTTTTCTTGATGATGAAATACAAAATGCTTTAATGTACGGTGCAGGTCAACTTACCAGTTATGTGCATATAAATGTCATATAAACGTTTTCAAGAAGATAAATTCTAGCGATGAATAATTCTGTTCATCAAAATTCCCTTATTCGATCTATTGTTTTGATATGGGATGTTCCAATTCAAGATTGCTAAGCAGGAGTGCAGAACTGAAATGAAAAAGTGGCTTGAATTGATTGGAATTCAATGTTGGCCTATTCAAATCATGGGCACAGGGAGCATTTTCTAAACACAGAAATCCAAGTTATATTTTCTCTCTCCGATCAATAATAAATCATATTTCCAAATCAAAAATCCATTCCATTCTTGTTTCTGTCTCTCTCTCTCAAAACGAATTCTAATCTGATTGCAATTGTGTGTTTTTTCATCGAATACAAATTTCAATAATAAATTAATTTCATTTCAAGCAAAAACAATGATTATTTCCAGTATGATTTCCAATGAAATACTAATTTCGATAATAAATTGTGGTTTTGTATGAAACATGATTTAAATCAATCTTTTTTCTCTGTTTTAGGTAAGCCTTCATTCTGGTTGAATAGCTCGGGCGTAATCCGTAAGTGAAGCATTTTGTTATTTCAAATTCGAATCGATTCAGTGGCTACTGTAAAGCGCTTAATGTAATTTTAACGATGTCGATATCTCGCGCCGTCCTCCATTTTGAAAACACTAAATTCCATTATTGGATCGCGATAATCTAATTGCTTTTATAATTGAACTGTCTCTTGAATTATGTTTTTTTTATCTCGAATGTTATTTTCGTGTTGCTGCTTTCTGAACGTTGATACAAACATTTAGGCCTGTTAATAGTATTTTAAATGGGTTTCTATAGATTTAACTTATGGAATGTAATAGCGTCTGTGGATTTTCAAAGTTTTTAGTTTTGTTTTTAAAATTTTTCCTGTTAATATTTTACTTGTCTAGTCGAGTGATAATCTAATCTAAACTAATTCAGAACAGTTTGTTCAGAATAAGGAAACTTCGTGAATTATTTGTTGGGTATTCCTGGTAATTTCCGTATAACTTTTCGAACATGATCAAATGCTGAGTCATTCAGCTCCCTGTAAATTGTTTTTGCAATACATTGGGGAAATCTCCAAATAATTGGACTGAAAAGCTGGAAACATTGTTGGCCTCTCTAGCAACTTTTCCCATTATTATGTGATTGAAAATTGATGGATATCCCTGGTGATGATGGTAGCATTTCGTGATTGTAGTATAAGCTACAATTTTTTCTCAGGACTTTGATGGATAACTGGATACAGGAAGGGTTTTCGGAATAAAATTCATTTTGAGCCTATTTCAAGTTGGTAATTTGATGAAGAGTTTCTAATATTATTAACAAATCTTCTCTACTTGCAACAACTTCAGATACCGTATGATGATAATTATTATAGAACTTATCAAGACTTGGTTAAAAAATCAAGTAATTTTCTATTATTTTCTTGCTGCTACTGCCTCTTCTACGATAGTCTGTCAAAGCAAAGAAGACATTCTTACAAGATGGTAAAATGACTCCAGCTCGGTCAATATTGGTTCAAAAATTATACATTTGACCTCAAATTGTAGGGAACATTTTAATTTGCAATTTTAGACAAAATTTTTAATTTTTGAACTAACATTGACCAAGCTGGAGTCATTTTCCCATCTTGCCATTTTGAATGTCTTCTTTACTTGTACAGACTATACCACTATATTACTATCAGCTTATTTTCAGTAGGCCTATTACTATTTTCGTTTCTTCAGTAAACTCTTGTTAGCAACCAATGTCAGTAAGTTCTTTATCTCTTGTCAGTAATAAGCTCTAGAAACTCTTACTACACTCATTCTGCGTTCATTTGGATTCTGATCTCTCTGGCTTGGCGTTTTGGAAACTCGTCAAAAGGAAAGTTCATATTGTAATGTCATAACACTTCATGAAAACTGATAGTTACGCTGTGTACATCCTAATCCTACGAACTGTAAGAAGGTGGTTCATGTGAGTGTTTTAATGAGTGGGATGGGATTGACTGCTATAACCAACATCAGATACAATTCGTAGCTGATTACTTGTAATTACGTTGGTGAAAGGCGAAATAGATAATTATTATGAGATATCTGTCGTAGATAATTTGTGTGGTACATTTTCGGCTAGGACCTATAATCGGATACTTCAGATGATCAGATATAATTTGTAGACTGCAGTATCAGTACGTACTCTCGTATTATTTTTATCCTTGTTTCCTTCCATATTCATCTTCAAAGTGTTTTTATATCTTTCCTTTTTTCCTCCAACATTCTTCTTACTTGTCTTCGATATATTATCTCTTATGCATTCATTCTCCTTCTGTACCCCTCTTCTTCTTGATACATGTTCTCTTTCTCCTCGACATATCACTCTTTTTTCTCATTCTTACTCCCCTTTCTTCTCTTATTTTTCTTTTTATTCTTGTTTTACTTTCTATTATTCTCTTTTTGCCTTCTCCTTTTCTTATTTCATTTATTCTTCACCATCTTCTTCTACTTATCTTCTTTCCCTTCTCTTTCTTCTTCTTCCTATTTTACTTCTGCCTCAATTTTTATGCTCCTCCTCCCCCTTCTCCTCCTCCTCCTCCTTCTCACCCTTCTCTTCCTCCTTCTACTCCTCTATTTCTTCAATCTTCTCCTCCTCTTCCTCTTCATCCTATTCCTCCTCCTCCTCCTCATCCTCCTCCTCTTTCCACTTCATCCTTTCATTTCGCCTTTTACCCTTCAATCGCTCTCCATTTCTGTTGCTCAATGTACCATATACTTGAATTATCTGAGTATTGATCAAATTTGAAAGGTCGCAGTATTAGTAGTTTGTTCACCTAAAGTAGGCCTGTTCTCATAACATTGATTATTCAACACTAATAACTGAACTGGCTCAGTCATTAGCTAGTTTGTCAACCATTCATCAACATTCTTCAGATAATATTCGTAGGTCAGATAAGACTTATTGTATACAGATAGGGCATCTATTGTTGTAGGTTAGAAACTGTATTCAAATAGAATTCTTTTAATGACTTATCGACTTCGTATTCTCATATTAGTTTGAGATTGAGCTCCACATTACATCCATTACATCAGACTCATCTTCTCTTGATTCTCCTTCTACTGGTTACAACACTATAGTGCTGAACAGACGCCATTTTACGCTTACAGCCAATCAGAAGCCAGTAGCAACGGAGCTGTAGAGCTGGCTCCTGATTGGTTAGAATTCTAATATGGCGTCCAATCAGACAGTTCGTTGAATTTGGTTGCTTGAGTGACTAAAACAGTGTCGCCATTTTCTTTTTCGTTATTGATTCGAGTTCAGGATTTCATGCTTTTCCCATAATAATTGTTGGAATTTAAAGAGGAATGTATAGAAGTTTCAAGTTGAAAATGATACATCGCAATTAGAAATATATAATGATCCAATTTTTTTGTTGCCTGATAAGCAAGGAACATTAGACAGAAAATTATTTACGAATTAATTCTCGCGATGTGTTTTTTAAACATACTGTATTTGTTTATTGCTTCTAGATACCGCATTGATTTAAACATAATTTCTATCTTGTCTCTCACATTAATAATTTGTTGGCAATCGTTATTTGTTGATGAATTTCAGTAGGCCTACTGACTACTGACTGTGTAGTTGAATTCCTTGTAATCAATCTCACTTACAGTCATTGTCAGTCTATTTGTTTATTGTGCTAATTATGGTAACGCATGGCCATAATCATTAGTCTAACTGACATTAATGATGAGAATGTTGAATGATACCTGTAATTAGAGAAGCAGTTTCTAATTAATCACTTTGCTAATCCTTATCTAATTAGGTAATTAATTAGATGTGTGACCTTGTTGAATGTGTGACGTTTGGATACTATTGGATTAGTTCAATTTTTAAATAGTGGTAAAAACTTGAATAGTTGAAAATATTATTCAGGAATTTTTCAGAATAGTCCTGATAAAAATATTTTTCATAGATTCCTCGACCACTTTACTTCTTCGACTGTTCCTAATTTTTAACTATCTCGAGTTTGTCAAAACATGATTCAGAGAATTCTCAAAGTGGTCACAGCTTACAAGCCTTAAGAAAAAAAAAGATAGGGAGCGGTGGCAGGTATAAAAACTTTTGTATAGAATTAGAAAAATAATGAACATTTAGGGTTTAGGGAACAATATACATATGATTTACGGCCCATTTACAGAATAGGCCGATACAGTGTCATGTTTTGGGTTCGTTTCAAGGTATTAATAGTCGTTTTAAGACATGTTTCAAGGTAATAATGATAAAAGACGTTGAAGTCGACGTCATCAATTTCTACATTTTTATCCAAATCAACTGTCACTCTTCTCCTGTCTCTCTCTCTCTTTATTCACAATCATCATTTCTCCCTTATATTCCATGAATTCAAGCCATGTTAATTGGAGGTGTGCTAATGAATGAGCTTCATTTGTTGTGCTTCTACCTTGCATTAGCGTGTTTTTCAGAGATTCAAAACAAACCCTACTAGGACTTTTTAGGGCAGCTAGTGGAGCTGTCTGGTACGGCAGTGTTAATGAAGGAATACGAATACCATCAGGTCTGATTAGATGGAAAAGCGAACGAAGAATTTAATTTCGCCGTGTGTCAAAAGCGAGTGAACCCCGTCATTTTCTTTCTATAGTCTGTCCAAACAAAGAAGACATTCTGGCAAGGTGGGAAAATGACTTCAGCTTGGTCAATATTGGTTCAAATATTATTAATTTGGTTTAAAATTGTAGAGCAGAATATTTCCTAAAATTAGAGACCAAATTTATAATTTTTTGAACCAATATTGACCGAGCTGGAGTCATTTCCCAATCTTGCTAGAATGTCTTCTTTGCTTGGACAGACTATTCACGGCAAACAACGCTGATGATATACCTTGGTTGTCTGTGTTGCTGCTTTTTAACCTGAATTTTCTCGTCTAAACAATGAGTCAGCAAGTTTTTCATTGAAAAGCACTTACCCTTATTAGTTATCTAGGGGTTGATTATATTAGGGATATTGGATTTCTTTCTAATAGGAACAACACTAGAAGCTGCAGCATTCTCGTCCATTCTGGAAATAGGGCGATCTAGTATACAGCTATAGCCTATATAGTAATAGTCTACATGTGTTGAGTGTACATCTTTTGTTAGCTCTCGCTATGATGATGGTGAATGTTTTGAAAGCATTCTTTGAGAGTTTTCACAGTTCATCGGAGCAGAATAGGATGATCGATAACAAGTTTCAGGGAAATTTGTTTGGAAACAGGGTAAGAATTTTGTAATCAATTCGCTTTGGCACATCATCGATTATAAACTGCTGATTGCTATAATATAAATTCCTAAAATATATTCTACCTCAAACATTTTTATGAGTCTGCCTCATATTTGAAGTGATGATAATGTTACTGTAAAAATTTACCCTTCTGCTTCTAACATTATTCAGTTCTTTTACAATATTCAGATAATCGATATTTATAAAAAGGGGCGACAATAAATTATATTTTTGACAACTGAATGTAATCAATTATTGAAATAATTTTAAGCAGAAGTGAAGTTCATAATGAAATAATATCGAATTAATGTTGGAAGTGGAAGTTTTTACAAAGCCGAGATAAAATTTTGTTGACAATCAGCCGATTTGAGCTTAGAGCTGCTGAGAGTGATCCTGGAGAGAAGTGAGAGTTTGAGAGAGATTTCACAAAGCTGCAATTCAACCGACCAAATCCCAAAACTTGAGTGGTTGGTGGAGAAAACGGATTATGTAGCTTAATGCTCGGCCCCAACCGCGGTCATTATTATTCGGGGTCCTCCCAGCACAGCCCAAAACATGCTCGCCTGAATGGCCCCCTTATTAAAGATGACACTAACCCTGCTCAATCAAATCAAAGTGAGGAGGATATCGGGATATTTTGTGCCTAATAGGAGCTAAAATAAAGCATGATGTGTGTAAAATAATAGAGTATTCAACAACTGTAATCAATAGCTCGTTTGCTAGTAAAAATATTCATATGGTTTTAATGGTGGGGAGGACCTTAAGGGAAGGTGGCATCTTTTAAATGTGTACTTGGCCTAATACTGGTCTCCCATCCAAGAGAATTCCACAGCGTTTGTGTTTTAACTTCACGATCACTGAGCGACCTCCCTCACCGAGTGACCATTATCACAGAAAAGGGTTAGAGAGAGGAAGGAAGAAAAGAGAGAAGGAAGTGTGAGAGATTCACCTTCTCCGTGCCAATTACCCAGTATTGTTTTTCAATGTTTCAACTGGATTGTATTGAAGATTTGCAAGAAGTTGAATTTGTGAAATTCATAGAGATAGAAGATTTAAGAAGTGTTCAAGTGCTGTGAAAGGAGTAAAAGAGGAGGGGAAAAGGAGTTCACAAAAGTAACAGTCTAGTGGCAGAGGTGTGGGATTTGTGGTCCCCTAATGAGAGTTATAAATTAATTGAAAGCGGTCTCCAAGTAATAATAAATCTGTTACTGTGTGCACTATTATAATTTCCACTATACCTTTCAGTTTTTCTCTTTTCCTTATTTTCTTTCTCTGCTACCCATTCGTTTCAGTCTCGATCCATTGTGTTTATTTGTTTCCCTCTTCTCTTCCGAAGTCTCTTTCATCTTTCTCATTCAAAATTTTTCGAATTCTTTTATTTCCTCTCCTTATCGCCCATCTCATTCTCCTTCGTCCATCCATCTTAGCTTTGATTTAATGCTATTTATTTTTTTTTTTATTTTCTTATGTAAATATAAAAAGTGGGAGGAGAATGTGAGTATTCTTCTCCCACCTTTTATATTTACTTTTCAATGCTTATTTGTTGTCTATCATCCACACTTTTCAGTCGATCTTTCATTTCTTCGTTTTCAGCCCATGTTTGCTCATTTTTTCAGTAACCGTGATTTTCTATGTTTACACCCTCCCCACTCAACACAGAACACACTCATTTTCTTTCCCTTTCTTTCTCTCTCCTTTCTCACTTACCTCCATTGTCATTCCCCCTCCACAAAGCACCCCCGAAAATCCTTTTTCTGAAGACCACCGTTTCCCATCAACATAGTAATTTCCGTTTTCTTGTTTAAACCACCTTCTTATTCTCCGCCTCCCCCTCTCTTCTACCCCACTGTTGCTTCACCCCTTATTCGTCCAATTATTTCCAACATCCCCTCTCTTTCCAACCCAAGCTGTTGCGAGGAGGCCTACTTGATTCTCTTCTTTGCTAAATCTATTCAATTCGTCTTCCACCTACTAAGCGAAAAGACTCTCGTTCGCATTAAACCCTTTCTTTTAAACCCCCACCCAGCAACCCGACTCTCATTACCTTAATCACCGTCTACAATTAACGATTATGAACAAGACGCATTTTTGTAATCTACGGCGAAAATGAAACTGAAACCATGCATACTAATACTATAGTATAATAGAAGAATCAAATGAGATGTATTAACTTGAGATAAAAATAATAATTTTAAAATTATTATTAACTTGAGATAGAACGAAAGCAACGAAATACATTGCTGAATGCTGATACGGTGATCTGATGGGATGGATGTAGTGTTCAAAAGTTTGTTAATAATGATAATAGTTTATAAATCAATTAATTCAAAACAATCAATTGTACAACGAATCTTTTCTACCATTGACTCTAATTATTGAATCTTCCACCAATGTTTTTGGAATAGCTCAAAGTAGGCTATATAAGCTCATTTTATTAACGCCATTGAAATTTGTTATGAATTGACTGTCAATAAATTCAGTCAAGTTATTGATAAGGGGTTTGAAGGAATTCAGGAGAAACTTAACCTTTCCAAACCTTTTTAGAACCTTATTCTTTTATTTAACGTGTATCTCGTAGATGGAAGAGTTGAATTGAAAATTCCCTATAGGAATAGTATAATTGAAACGGAATAACAGTCAAAAATATTTATCCCACATGAATGAGTATTCCAATTAGTTCATCTTGGCAAATCTAATCCATGTAGGAGGTTCATTCCTTGAAATGAGTTTTCCACTTTCAATTGGATATAATTTATTTAATGCAATTAATTTTCAAGTGCAGTAATTTGTTACCTTCTGACTTCCTTATCATATCACTTCATGGTGATTCTTATCAATTCCAGAGGAAAAATAAATGAAAAAATAGAGGCAAAAGGGACATGAAGACTGCAGCAAATTAGATTCAACAAGACAGAGTCGATCCACCTTACTTCCACAGGAATATAGTTCATGCCATCAGGGAGTTAGAAGTCAGATATGGTCTCTATCATCATACGCGATCTTATGAATATTGCATGATATTGCAACAAGACATAGGTGCTTCTCCTCTGTACTATCTATCCCACAGCAACTCCACGTATGTATGAGATACCTTTCTTCTGCAATATCTCTTCGCAAAGTTCCACATTTCGAATCCCAGTGGATCGGATGAAATTTAAAAATTCAGAACAATAATAACATATATGTAGAACAAAGTACGAGTAGTGTGTTTCTTGTAGATATATTGTAGAACGAATTCTTTGAAGCTCTAATTATGAACTGAAATATTCTATTTGTAGTTATCGACTTTCTCATATCAGGTTGAGTTGCGGAGATGATATCCTGTTAAAGGTAAAATTCTTACATAAATTCAATGAACATTTTGATACCCTGTTTCCGTCATACCTTTTATAAATAATAAATGAATGAGGGGTTTAAATTAGAAATCTCTAGAATTCTGCTAACTTTCATAAGTAGGTGATGCCATAATAGGTAATGCTATAAGATTCACATATCAAACATAGGGTCAACATGTAATGAATTCTATTTATTGAAAATTTGGGCTGAGATCTACAATAAGTAATATTTAAATTTGATGAATCGTTGGCTTCAATCAGACAGGCTTCATGAGCCATGTGCGATTCGCTATTGAAACTAGAATTCATTTATATTTGTGGCTTTGTAATTATATTGTTTGATCACCTTTTGAATTGCGATTGAATCAGTGTATTCCCTCTGGTTCTCAAGTCGTATTTACATACAATCTTCAATAATTGAAAATTTAATACATTATATTAGGTCCGAGCGACCATTATAATAGGTAGCGAGGTTATGTTCTACTGTGTAAGAAAAAATAAAGAAATCCACTGACCTATTCAGAGTTTCCTGTCTCCTTGGAAGAAAATTTCTAGTCTCCATTAAAATTTTGCGGTAGTGAGCGTTTTGCGTAGGAGAGAGCCCTTGAAAAGTTGAAAGTTTTAGTACACCGGCATTCTTCTCAATGATCAACGACGCGAATAAATCAAAAGTGTAAAATATTCTAATACAATTCGCCTTGAAAGTTTTTTAACGCTTGTAATATTATAAAACGCGTTATGGCTGTAGAGTCGGCCAGAACTCTGGTTGATGTTTTTTTTGGCTATTTTTAATCTTCAGCTTTAAAAAGGGGTTGAATTTATGGCTAAAGAGCTGGGCAGGACGCGTTTTAGCGAATAATCTAAATTGCAGTTTTCATAAGTTAATTTCCCATTGGGGAAAGTTTATGTGGTGGCCGCGTAAAACAAAATCGCCCGCTCTTTTTATTTAAGCTCCAAGTTTGCTGGCGTACCGATGTAGGAAAGAGAAAGACAGAAAACCAACATTAATTTCCACTTTTGTTTGGCCCTATAGAAAGAGAGAACAGGTGGCACAGACATTGTTGTAATGCCTTCTAAGCTTATTTCTTTTTTATTTTTCATTTCTCTCAATTTAGCGAGAATATTTACAGGTTAAATAAGGCGAGCTTCCCAAAAACGTACTCCAAATACACTTTAGGACCCAGATTATTTCAAGCTGTATTTCCTCATTATAAATTCCTATCAAGAAGATATGATGTAGGTGAAAAGATAAGATGTGTACCTTATTGACATATTGTTGAAAGAGGAAGAAGTGAAACGATTGAAAACAATTATGGTACTTTTAATATATGGTACAATATCATTGACTAATATATATTTATTATTATTATATAATGAGAAAATATCTTAATATTATAGATATTATTATATTTTTTTAGTATCTTATGATTTCATTGATGGGAAATTCAACTGTATTGACTACTCCACTACTGTAGACTACTCTACACACATCACTGGTGTCTCGTTCCCACGAAACAGGTGAAGTGCTGTACATTAAAAGATACGGGCACTTCACCTGTTTCGTGGGTACGAGCCGCCAGTGACACACATCTTACAAACGAATAATCGAAACCACAAATTGGTCAGAGGGAAAAGATCTTGTTGATAAATTCTTCCAGCTCTAGTATTCCAAACATGAAATTAATGTTGGAATTAGATTGCTTTATAAATCATAACTATAGTCTAGTGTCCAGTGTATCCGTCTATCATCTATTCGCTGTCAGGTTAGTCCAAGGTTCCTTTATTGAATTTGGTAGAAATTCAATCGTGTATTTCAGTGTTGTTTCTATGAGTGGATTTGCCGATAATTTGCAATCCACAGGAATAAATGTAGATTAGATCATAGACTTGCAATGCAAAGTGGGTCAATGTCAAGTTATGGCCTTGGCATTGGCAGTGGTTTCCACAGTAGTGGAATGGAGTTGATGACCGGCTTTATAGAAGACTAGTTTAATAACTAGTTTCATCAAACTTGTTTGTTACAACTACTACTGATCACTTCAGATTGATCTTTTCTACTGATTCTCAATACTAACAGTGTGGCCTGTTACACTGTGTGGCTATTGGTGACTGGTGTGAAACGATTCATAGCAGTGTGCTGAGATGAAAAGTTTTTCAGCCCCCATACTTTTGCCAAACTTTCAAATTCTGATAGATTTAACAGGAAGATTTGGCATACAGGTTTGCTTATTTATCTGACCGTTTCCTAAGGGGTTTGTAATTGAAAATTGTCTCCTTATTTTTTTAGTATTAGGCTGCTTTAAATTCTTCGAACCGATGGAAAATAACACAGGCAAAGCGGTATAGGCGAATTTTAAGTTGGAAATGTATCACTTCAACATAAGAGATGTTTCTTGATTTTTTTTTCAACAGATAGAGTAGACTTTGAAGATTAATTTCGAGATCTGTCGTGATGCTTTGAGCTTTCTCCTCATTGGCGATATATTCTATAATTTATCACTTAAACCAACTTAATCAAATTAAATCACTTAATCAATATGAATCTTACTTGTCTTGGAAAAAGTATGGTGGATTTAACCGAGCTAATTAATCAATGGTTTGATAGTCGATGACAACACTATGATTATGAAATCTCTATAATTTTACAACGCTTTCATGTTTGTCATTTTTAATAGAAATCTTCTATTATTTTCATGTTTATAAATTCATGAAATTATTTTATTAGATAATTTAATGATAATATATTATTTATTAGATAATATAGAGAATAAAAATTTATTATTTGGAATTCTTCCAAATTTTTCATCAGATAGAGTAGACATTGAAGATTAATTTCGAGACCTGTCGTGATACTTTGAGCTTTCTCCTCATTGGCAATAACAGTAAGCCAAATAAATCACTGTACTTGCCTACTACATTATATAATTATAATAATGTAGTAAACACTACACTAACGTGTAGCCTATAATATAATATCTACTTTTTTATATTATCTTTTCTGTGTATAGTAACTGTAATAGTAATCCCATCATCACCCATTTCATTCAGTATCGCCTATATGGTCTGTCCAAGCGAAGAAGACCCTCTGGCAAGATGGGAAAATGACTCCAACTTGGTCAATATTTGTTCAATAATTATAAATGTGGTCTTAACTGTAGATCAAATTGTTTCCAACAATTTGAGATTAAATTGATAATTTTTGAACCAATATTGACCGAGCTTGAGTCATTCTCCCATCTTTCCAGAGGGTCTTCTTTGCTTGGACAGACTATATCAGCTTGATTTCGCGTGTGTTTCAACTATTATCAAGCTTATCATGTTGGTGATGAGATTTTCCTTCCATTCTCATCACCATAATAATTTCTCTTCTTCTTCTTCTTCTTCTTCTTCTTCTTCTTTTTTCTTCTTCTTCTTTTTCTTCTTCTTCTTCTTCTTCTTCTTCTTCTTCATCTTCTTTCTTCTCCTCTTTCTTTATCTCTTTGTTCTTCTATGTACTTTTCTCATTGCCTCCTCCACGTTCTATTCTGCTAGCTGTTCTGTCTCACTTGCCAGCTTAATTTATGAAAGTAATCAATCTCATCTCGTTTTGCAAGCATCCTTGTGCCATCCTTCGCATCACGGTTCTGCTCCTGTCTTCTTACCTTTCTTCTCTTCTTCTCTTCCTTTTCCTCCTCTTCTTCTTCGACTTCTTCTTCGTCTTCTTCTTCCCCTTTCCATTTTTCCTTTTTGTCTCTGTAGTTGAAGTTGAATGGTAATTAATCAACTTCAGATAATGAGTATTTCACGCTTCGTCTTCTCCAAGCGTGTTACAACAAACTTCAACTTCCTCTTCCTTCTTAGCTTGTCTCTCTTTCTTTCTCTCTCTCTCTCTCTATCTTCCTCACTCTCTCTCACTTACCATCCATGTTTTCATGAGCACTCTCTCTCTTCGTCCAACTCCCTATAGCACCATTTCCTTCTCACTTTCGTTTTGAAAAGTGAAAACCGTATCTGCAAACTAAGTTGGCAGTTCACAAGTTTGCCCGAGCGCACGGACCAATAGCCTTACAAACAAGGAACGCGTTTTCATCTCCTTTGTAGTTGGTGATAATTTTGTTCCCAAATTTCGAAAAATATACTTATGTAGTTCACTCCTGAATGACACACTTTTCGTATTCTATAACTGTATACAATAATACAGTAGTTTTTGAAAAGATTTTGACTCTAATTTCTCACTGTCTTTTGTAGTAGAGTTTTTCTAAGCTTTTCCTACCCTTTCATCATCACTTTTAAAATCGCCTATTTCTTATTCATTTCTTAATAGTCTACGCCTCTTATTAATCTTTAACAATTAATTTTCCTTGTTACATATTTTGGGTATCTGTAATAACGGTTTTTGAGTATTTTCTGTCCTGCTTGCATCAATCGAAATATAGATATGCTTCTACTCCAAATTCACTTTTATTAATGTGAATCAAAACCAAGAACCAAGTTTTTAACTTTCTGTTATTCACAGAACAACTTTCTGTAACTTTAAATGTTCTATTTGAATTGAAAGTAGTGAGCTTTTTTGGCAGATCTACTGATTTGGATTTATACTTATCGTTTTTCTATTTCACTCATCAGTTTCAAAATATTTGCTGGTTATGTGTCGTATTCTGATTATACGACTGACATATTATTAGTGAGGTAAGAGAGGTTTCTCAATCTCCCGACAAATTAATCCTACTATATTAGTGCTGTTGATTTGCAGTTATTGAACGTGTTGAAGCATTCCCTCAAGCTCTGTCCCTAGCTTGAAGTCATCAATATTCAATAGGAACCCCCTTTACGGGGGGCCGTTGAAGTGGCTTTCTAAGTCGAACTTGTTTCTGAAGCCCTTGCAGAGGAAAATCGGGTCCTCCTTGGGTCCTTTCAAAATAGCTTTGATGTTCTTGTACTTTGGAAACTGAAGCCTGATGCTATCGGAGGGCCGATAACTACTGAAGGCAAAGGGTCAACAGGTAACTTCAAATATAAACAGCTTCTGGACTTCTTGGAACAAGCAGTCGCCTACCTTTGAGTACTGTATTGGTGTGACACGATTCAATTTGATTTTCAAGCAATTAGTTGCATCAATAGCGTTCACTGTTTAAGTTTCGACAGTTCTGGAATCGAAAATAAAATTAGTTGCCATTCAATTTCCTGTGAAACTGTTTGTTTTCACTATAAATATTGTAGTTTACTTTGTATTAATTCTATCAAATACGCATTTAATTGAATATTGAAGTTTCATTCTCTCATATTGTCAAATATGTGAAGTTTCCTATTGTTGATTCGAAACATTCTGTTTCACCGAGTTTCAATTAGGAAAATTGTGATCGAACTTTTCTAGCTTCATGTTTGTTTTAGTTTGGTTGTGAAGTTTTGAAACTCTAGCAATACACGCACTTCAATCAACTTCAAACATCGCCAATTAAATAAAGCACAAACTTACCACATTTGGTCAGGCTCCGACTATAATGAATAATTTTGAATTAAATTCCCCTTTTATAGTGGATCCCTTCCAATTTATTATTGAATTGCATATCTGTGGGTGTACATCTTGCGTTATTTTATTTTAATAGCTTATTGAACCAATACCTACTAATACATCGATATTAGTAGGTATTGATTGAACTCCACCTCAACTTATATTCTCATGAGACTACCCATTAGTACTTGAATCGCAATTGAAATTGAATTTTGGGTAGGCCTATTTGAATAATGAAGACGCCTCTACAAGAATATTTTCAAGAAATCCATAATGCTTACCAGTTATAATTTGAATTTAATATTCAGGCTATCTATAAAAGATGACTTTCTTATTTCCGTAGACTATTACAATCATGCACTTTTTGATCTCGTGCCCACGAAACAGGTGAAGTGATGTACAGTAAAAGATACGGGCAGTGATCCATACTTTAATCAACCAATATTACACCACTAATAAAACGTGGTTTTGCCATGTAAAAACATGTAAATTGATGGTACTTGTCACGAGAAGAAAAGGATTTTGATGAGAAGATTGAAATCAATTTATACAACCGCAACCATTCAGGCGTTAATCAATGATGATTACAAAGACACAAAGCAATTCAGTGTTATATTAATTTCTGTCATATTTTTTACCCCCCATTGTCGCCATACAAAATACAGCGGTATTTTTTCACATCCAAGTCTGGTGGAAATTATTAATTACAATCGGTTGGTGGGGGTTGAATGGTAGGGGGTTGAAATGATAGTGTTGGCGGGGGGTATGGAATAAGGTTTGATGAAGAAGTGGGGATATGAATGGTGCAGACACACACAAACACGTGGTCTGGTTGCCCAGACTATTTTATCTGTCGGGTTTTGTGGTGTTGGGGGGTATGGTGAGGTTTTGTAGTGGGGGGTGGAAGGTTCACAATCACAATGGGTATGATGAGAGAAGTGGCATCGATTTTGAGTTGCCGTTGCGTTGCGTAGCCTGTGCTGTGCGTAGAAAGTTGCGTGAGCGTGCGTGAGTTCATTGACCTCGCCAGATCCACGTGTCGCCCGGGTCTGGATGCGCACAATAGATGCGCAATGGTTTTTTGGGCCTTCTCTCTCAATTATTACCGCCACCCTTGGGTTCGAGGGGAGAGGGAGGTTGCTGTCCGAAATGTTATTGATGTCGAAAATGACAGATGTCCCGGAGTCGCATCAGGGTATGAGAAGAGATTATGCACAAATTCTGTACTCCATGCCTGACGAATAATAAGAATTTTTCAAAATTCCTGGCTTTGGAGCATGGAGCAATGATCACTCAGTAATTTTGTTAATCTTGAATCGTTGCTTGAGAGCGTCCAATTGTCATACCTTTGCCCTGTTAAAGATGGACGAATCATGTCTAGAATTATAATTATAATACAGTATACTGTACAAAATTTTTCCAGGTGCTAAAAATCCCAGTGAACACAATCGCTGTGAAATGACGTCATCCAACGGAATCCTCACTTAAAATTATTGATAATTTCCGTCAAATGGCATCATCTCATCTTACAAAATGATGTTGAATTCTACAGGATTCTCGTGTAATTGTGGTTTTCTGTATCGTTTGTAATAGCGTACGTTTTACTCGAGACTAAGTAAATAATTGATGAAAAACCTTCCAACAAATAATTATTCCGGGTTGATTTGAATACAATGTTTCTTATGTGAATTTTATTCAGTTCTGTATTTACCATTATTTTGAAAACATTACTTTAGGTAGAAAATGTTTGGTTGGAATAGAATGTGCTGAGGAGAAGATTACAAGCATTGTCAATTTGTCATGATCAGTATTGAAGTGTATTCTTTCTATTCTCAAATGTATAATCAGATGTGATTCCCTTTTTCATTATAATCTGTAATCATTCTATTCTCTCTAGTATTAAAGAGGAATGCCTATTCACATTTCAGATATTTTGACATATTCAGATATATTCACATTATCAGAACTAGTGTATTCAACTACAGAATACTTTTCAATACAGGCTAAACTTTTTGCTATACAAAATCATGAGTATCAAAAGAATATGTCCGTTACTATGATAATACCGTATTTGTGTCGGGTTATACTTGTGTCGGGTTTGTGTGTTATTATACTAAAATGTATTAATCTATTCCAATATTATCAAGTTTCCAAAATTTCATATCACTGGAGAATATTCAATTCAATTTACTTGCTATAATATCAGATACAGATAAAAGTCGAAATAATGCTAGTCTCAATGAAACATTTCCAAAATCGATGTTATTTCTTTACCTGATAATCTACGAGTGATGAAGTTTGTACTAAAGTTGATCTCTCAAGTCTATCACCATGTAAATGTATATAATGTAGGCTATACGAAATTCAGTTTTTATTGTTATAAAGTATTTAAAGTTAATTCGATTTCATTAATTTATCTGTCTGATGAATAAACTATCCATTTAAATATCAGCCATTTTTCAAGACTAGTGTGGAATTAAGAAGAAATTTTGATATATTGTATTTTTGAAAGCAAATATTCTATTATATTTCATCGGCTTATTATAGTCATCAATACAGTTTCTTCATATATATGCTTTATATAGTAGATGAGTCTATGAAAATAAATCAGTCTATCAATGAGAAGGAATCATTTTGAAATAAATATCAATTTGGTTGCTCGACGTAGATACAGCCAGTAGAACACTACACGTGCGTTTTTGAAGTGAGGGTGGCCGGTGTTGGGGGGTGGGGGGGTGTTGGCTCGGTTGTCTCTCGCTGAAGGGCAGACATCGTCTCGACATTCCCCCTCATAATTTCCCTCCCAACACTAGGTAGAGGGGGTGTTGCAGCTACCCCTCTGCCACTCTACCATGGCCTAACTTTCCACCCCAGTCAGCTTGGCCCAAATCACGTGCAGCCCACCTACAATTCACCTGTGCTGGAATTTCATGGAAAACACCCTTTCTTACTCTCACCTTTCACTTTTCCTCCATTCTTCATCAACACTTTCTTCCTCCATTTGCTTTCTCTTATTCTATTCTATGCATTATTTTTCTCCATTTATACCTCATTTATCTTCATTTTCTTTCATTACTTTTTCTTTAATTAGTTGAATTGTGTATTTAGGCTCTTCCTTTCCTCTCCAATTATTCCTTCTCCAATATCTAATTTTTTATTATTTTCCTACATCTTCCTCCTTCTGTTTACCCATTCATTATTTTTCCTTCAGTTTCCATCTTCTATTCTCTTCTACTTCTTTATAATCCTCTTTTCAATCCTAGTTTCCTCGTCTATTTCTTCCATTTCTCTTACTCTCCACCTCATTCCTCTTCATCTTCTGCCTTCCTAATATTCTTCTTTATTGGCCGTTTATAACTCAAGTCTTATCATTTATCTTCTACTGAATTCTACTCTATATCTATTTCAAAATTTGTATCGTTTCCTATTTAATGTTTTTCTTATTATTCGTCTTCTTGTGTTTCCTTCATCTTCCTTCTTCTTGTTTTCTAGTCCCCATTCTAGTCCTCATCCTTTCCGTATGCTTCTACTCTTTTCTCCTCCTTTTTTCTTTATTCTTCTTTTCTTCAACCACCACTTTCCCCTTCTTTAGTTTCTCCTCTCGTCTGATATGGCGCTTTTCGAGCTTTCGCATGTAGGGCTCCAACCTCTCTCCCCTCCCACACCCTAATAAACAGTTCACTCTGGCTGAAATCACCTGGTCTCCTACTGGAAGACCCTATTTGCCACATACTTTCTGATCTACCGTGTAGTGTACTACGCTCATGTTGACACTAATCACTATAAATGGTAACGCATTTGCAGTTAATAATATACTTATTATTCATGTTACCACACCGCTAGTTCAGAATGTATACTTGGTTTGTAGAACAGTTATATTTGAAAATATTGCTGAGCTGGTATAAAAAACGAAGGTGGCAGACGGTTGCCTGTTATTAATGCTCAGCTCTGTCAGGACAGTCTGAACTTGTTTTTTAAAACGAATTTGTATAGCTGGGATCGCTCTTGTTTCGATTTATTCTCGTAGAAAGCTTTCAGACTGTCCTGACAGAGCTGAGAAATAATATCAGTCATTCATCAACCGCCTAAATTTTTGACGCCAGCTGTAGGAAATCTAGAGATGGAAATTTAAACCCTCATTTATTTTTCTCTACTTTATTCGATTCAGTGGTAAATATTTCTCTACATAGCTTAGTTGTTAACAAGTTGTTCTTATTTATTCATTTATCAAACAATATGGAAACAACAGGACATGTCCAGATATATTTCCTCAACTCAAATAATATTATATAAAATCAATGATTTAAGCACTTAACAATAGAAAATAGAGTAACTTGAATGTAAGAATGTTTCTTGGATCAAGTCCTTGAGTACAGCCCAAGGTATGTGTCGGTGTAACTCATAGCTACAATATTCAGGTGTTGATATTAAAAATTTGAAGTAATTGCTTACAACATCGTTGAACATGATGATGAGCTTAGCCTAAAACCTTTTAGTACCTCACACACACACCATGAATCGTAAATTGCTGTAGTTGTAAAGTTTACGTAAATATGGAACGCGTTGGTGTTGGGGGTAAGGGGGGCTACCGGGGGAATAGTCCACGATAAAATATTAAGAGCGTGAGAAATGAAATAGCTGACACCATATGACGAGAAGAGCCCCTCCAGCAGCATTTTAATAACGTATTTGTATATGATGAGTTTGTTTGGGGTAGGAAGGGGGAGCTTGGACCCCCAGCTTCAGCTTGGAGGGGGTCCGAAGAGAGTCGGGATTAATTTTAAATTAATGAAACGTCGCTGGTGATTAGTGTTTGAGTTGAGCGCGCGTTCGTGTCACAATTTAACTTTGTTAAACGAGATTAGCCGGGTCTTGTGGGAGTGGTGGTAGCGGAGGGTTGATTGGGGGGTGGAAGGGGGTTGGTTTTAGTGGGTGTCATGTCAGCTTGGAGGAATTTTATCAGCTAGCTTTCACGTGACAACGTTGTTTTTGACGAAACGGTTTTTGGTTTCTTCTAAAGTCACGATTTTCCTTCAATTAGTTTTTGTTGTTGGTGGCATTTGTCGATGAAATTTTCAATTTCCTCCTTGAAATTTACAACTTGATAGCTAAATTCAGGAGACGAGAGCGAATCGGTACAGCTGACAAGTGAATTCAATTTGAAAAGTTTAACGATTTTATCGAAATAGAAACATACTGTTACGGTTTTTCAAAAGTAAATACACTCTTGTAACGATCTGCTCTAACAATCATGAGTATTTTCCTTTTTGTTTCGATTTCACTCATTACCCAAATTGTAAATAAATGTACAGTAATAACTTTATTCCTATGTACTTTATGTCTGGATATAGTTAATTTGTCTAATTTGCTTTAAATTCACATGAATATTATAGTGTATGATTCTGTACCTTTAAATTCTGTCTCAAACTCCGTCTGTCATGACGTGATCAATAAAATCGATAATCCTAATGCTCATGGGTAAAATTTAATAATAACTGCGTTATTGACGTTACTGAGTGCTTGTTGAGTTTCATCCTCCAATAAAAAAATTATGAATTCAGTTTCTGACAATGAAAAGAGTTTCTGAAGTGCATAAACAACCCTTCAATTTGAAACATAATAGTCAATCGATGATACTACTGTGTTGAAAAGCTCTTTCAGTGTGTTGAATTCATTATTTTGATTGATTTGGAACGTCTATGGAAACAACTTCTCTGAATTGTTGACCAAAATATGTCTGCGAACGTTCAATGTGTTATCCATGAAAGGTTATTAAATATTATCGAAGTAAAGATCATATTGAGCAGTCGTGACCATCATCTGAAATTCTCGACAGTCGAAAGCACTTAATTTGATGATATTCTGTGAAATTGAAGGCGAATTATCGAATTTCAGATCATCGTGATTTAATGGAAAGTGCTCACGATTGTGAATAGTAGCGAAAAAACACATTCAGGAAGCCGACAAAATTGCGTCACTGAATTTTGAAACTTTCTTGGTAAAAAAGTTTTGTGGCTATTGCCGAGAGCGTGGCATAAGTCATGTTCACCGAAAATTACGATAAACACGAATTTGGTGTTCACCTGCAATTGTGGTGATTACGGAATTTGGAGATGAGTGATAAATGGATGACATAATCTTATTGGTGCTACTTTTTGTGGTTTGTTCTTTAGGTTTTCTTACTTTTATTCTTCCTGATTCATCTCCATCTCTATAATATTACTTATCAACATCATAGATTTCATGTTTCTTCCTTTTTCTTTTCTTTCTTTCCCTTTTCTTCCTCTTCTTCCCTCTTCATCGATCATCATCGTCTTTTGATATTATTCTTCTTATCGCGTCCTACTCAACTTCTATTCTAATTTATACTCCTTGTTCCATCTGTTCTTCCTTTATTAATATATTTTTCTGGTTGTTTTTCTTCAATTTCTCGTTTTTTATAATTTTTACCTTCTTTTATTCGTGTTCTTTCTCTCACCTTTTCCCTCTTTCTATTTTTGTTTTCCTCGTCCTCTTAATCCTTCTTCTCCTACAAGATCATTATTTTTATCTTCTCTTCTTCGTGTTCTTCCTCTTACTTTTTCTCCTCTTGTTTTCCTCGTCCTCTTCATCCTTCATGTCCCACAAAATCATCAATCTCCTCCTTTTCCTCCTTTTCATCAATCACCTTATCTTGCTGCTGTTATTCCCCCTCCCTTATCTTACTTCAAATACCTCTTGTTCTACTGCTTCGTCTGTTCTCTTCTACATACTCTTCTTCAATAATATTTTCCATCCATTTCTTCAATGTAGATCGCGTGAATGTATACTGTCGAATCCGAGGTGATAATTTTCAACCGATGGCGTTTTTCGATGATCTTGTTTTGGAACAAGTAGTCAACAGTCTACACTGGTAGTGTTGAGGAAACACGAATTAGATTGTAGGCGCTAAATAAAAGCAGTGACAGACACGCAAATGTGATTAGATAAGGAACGATAGACTTCAACAGTTCATCTCCAAAGGTGTTAATGACACAACACTTTTGTTTGCTCGAGGCTGAATAACTAGTTCAAGTGTGAAGTATGTTCAGTCACGTTTTTCAACTGATTTGGGCTGGCGAGATGATCCCTACTTTTCCGGTGCAGGTAACGGCAAGCAATGGTGGTGGAGCCTAGTTGCTGAAGAGGGGGAAAACCCACAGGGATCAACTCCCGAAACTTCCCCACATGCGTGTAGCCGAAAAACGTAACTATAAATGCAATAGAGTGCACACGAATTGAAACTAAAGGAAAAAATCATGATTACCATTATTATGAGTATCAGAATACTGATTTACAGTGGCTGATTCAATGATGATTGAATGCTTTTGATTGTAGCCTATATTGAATGACTGAAAGATTGTATATTTCCTCACAAAGAGAAGATTGTAATGATTGATGCTTGTCCAATAACAAGTATGATATCGATCATGGCTGATAAATCAGAATGAAAACAAATCAATCATTCGAATAAACTTCAATAAACATTTTTTCCAATGAGTCGCATTTACAACTTCAGTAACATTGATTCGAAAAAAGTGTGTCGTTATTTGAATGAAAATTGGTTGGAGGAGTATAGATATCAAACTATGGAATCCATATTTGAGAAAACTTTATGAACATAGATAAAAATAGTTGAGTCTAAAAGTCACGAATTCAAAGAATAATACAACTTCAACAATTTTAAGGATAGGAGAAAAGTAATCGTTTGGATACCTACAGCTTTCTAACAAAGCTACCAATCACAGTATACATTGCATAAATGCTTATACAAAAATCATTATGTCTCAAAGCTTTATCTTTACACAAAACAATGGAACCTTTCATAGTGGTTTTGTGGTTTCAACGTAACTTGACACAGTCAGGTTCAGATGTAGCAAGACTTCATATAACGCTACTTTCAGTCAAGTATTACCTCTCTTTGATAGCGCAACAATAATTTAACTAAACAAAGTAACAATGAATTTGTCAGTCACTGTGATTCAATCAAAGAGTGTTGGCGATTATCAACAGAGCGCTTCATTGTTTGTTTGGAATATAAAGGCTTATCGATACAATGAATTTTATTGAAATCGTTATCGATATTGTACATCCATAATCTTATATCACTACAATAGAAAGTTTTCATAGTCATTGTTATAACGGTAAATAAATAATGGGCAAATCATAGATTTATCATAACTAGATTGAAAAGATCCCGATGTTAGCTTTTTGAAGTGAAAGTTTTTAATTTCAAGTTCCATTATTATAATTTTGTTTTGGACTGATGTATAAATTCGTAGAGAAGCAGTTTCGGTCATTAGCTTGTTTATTTATTTATTAATCTATTGACAAAAACACATTGGTAAGAAAGAACAGGCATAGCCCTTGGTATTTCAAAACACAATTATCATTCAAATATAGTCCAAAATTTGAGGTTACAAGTCCAAATTTCTTTTTCAGCCGAAGTTTTCTCACTCAAAGAAATCAGAAGTCACTCAAAGAAAAGAAGTGATAATAACTGGAAAATAATGAATTTTGAAGTGTTGATCCGAAAAACACAGAATAGTTCCAAACTTTCATTAAAATAGAAAAATTGTTGCACTCAACTATGTATAATTATTGAGTAAATGATGATTAATTATCATGAATATTATTTGAAACCGTTCATTGTCGACATCTCTTCTAATAATTCCTATAATGTTGTTGAGACCGTCATCATTCCTTTTTGGTCCTTATCCTGGAAGATGTATTAAAAAACAGAAAAATATAATTTAGAATAGATCACCTTCTAACAAGTGGTTGATGTTCTGATGAATTGAGCAAACCAATCTATTTTAATTACCGATGATTTGCTTCTTTCATGCAAGATCAACTGAAATGTTGAATGTTCTGTTGAATGGAATGAATGCCCCTCGTTATTGGAAGACCTTCATTCAATTTGTAGAGTATTGTATGTCATTTGTACAGTTTTAGAGGTCGTGCAAATCATCGGGATTTGAATCGTTATTGAAGTGTGTGTGAGTGTGCGTGTGTGCACACACTCGTGATGCCGAATACGTTTCGCGTTGGAATTGGTGTGATTTTTGCATAATAGGAAAATCATGTAGGACCGCATTGAACAGGCTTTCTTCATTCATTGAAATTCGAATTCGAGTAGCAGAGCGATCTGCTCTATAGAGGGACCTATTCGCTTTTTCATTGGGAAACCATTTTCTTTCTCACAAAAACCGCTTTTTGTCCTTCACTGCTGTAGTTTATTTTTCCCCCTTTTTTGCCACTGTGGAGGCCAGTTTTATCACAACGTGTGACTACACAGTACACTAGCAAAATGCATATTCCATATCCAGTATTTTTAATTATAATTTTTTATCTACAGTAGGCTAATGTGTTACGGTAATGAATCAATTAAAAATAATAATATTCGTGTAACCTGGCTGGCTCAGGTCTGGTGTCAGAGTCTTCACTCTTCAGGTACTCCTGATCAATTTCAGGGCCTCTTACATGACTTGTTTTTAGGCTATTTTTAATAAACCCTGAAAAGTTATTGATTAGTGAATTTGTAGGTTTTAGACTCGATTTTCGTTAACAAAAAAAACTTCTTTGTCTAGGCCAAGTCTACTTCCCAAAGAAATACTCTCTTTCCCTTAATTATTTAATTTGTAAAAGTGCGAATCAGTCTCAGCTTCCAACTCCACCATGAAATACTAGAGAGATAAACAATTTGTTTGCTTTTCACTCTAGTTATCTATACTTCACCCTCCACTGTTGCCAAATTCATTTCATTTTTTCATTCACTCAATTTCCATTCTTTTCTTTATTGTGTTACCTTTCCCTCTATCTTATTTATCCTTCATTACATATTTTTCCATGTTTTATATTTTCTTCCATCTTTCATTGTCATACATATTTTCCCATCCACTTTTCCTCCTTCAATTTTCTTCTTCTTCCTTCCTCTAATATTTCTCTCTTGTTTTCCTCTCCTTCTTCTTCTTCTTCTTCTTCTTCTTCTTCTTCTTCTTCTTCTTCTTCTTCTTCTTCTTCTTCTTCCCCTAATCTTTCTCTCTCCTTTTTCTTTTTTTTTCAATCCTTCTCTCTCTCGTTTTCCCCTCCTTCTTTCCCTTACCTTTCATCTTTCAATCCATTTCCTTCCATCCCTATTCCTCTCAGTCAATGAATAAAATTGTATAATATCCTGTCCTATCAAATACAGATTGATGCTTGTTTGCTTACTTCCCGTTATCATACGGCCTTTTCCGTTCAGTACTGTTCTGTGTGTGTGCTGAGTACTTTTTCAGAACTGATTTGTGTGTGTGTTTCTCTTCAAATACTACTCTCAGTCACTCACTCACATACGAGTGAGTTGTACATGCAAATCACAATTTCTCTCTCTCTTTATTTTTTCATGCTTTCTTACTCTCTTCTACCCCTTCCTCTTCACATCGACTCGTGATTGATTTTTATTCACGTTTCCAGTTCAGTTTTATCGTGGCGTTTTTTCGCAAAGCCTTCAATTACGGCCATCGGTCTCTGGTTATAATTCTCTCCATTTTGATTTCGCATTGATGAATTTGACTGATTGCTTGTATGGAGGATGCATAAATTGATTGGTTGATTGCGAAGGGAGGTGATAGTTTATTGGTTGATAACTGATTGATCTCTTTATCTGGAGTATAGAATTTTCATTTCCCACTCAACTCAAAATAATTTTATTCAGAGTGAATAAAATAAGATAAGCCTTTTATACATTATTCACTGTTAATCACTGAATATTCAAGTTGATGATCACATGATATGTTTCAATTAGTACATTAGATCAGGCGATTGAGATGCGTTTTAATTTATATTTTCACTTCCTTAGAAGTTTGATTTCAAAACGTTTGAATTTGTTTGTGGGGAAGAACAACTAGTCACTCTACCAAGTCTTTTCTGTTTCTAGTTAGTTCTAGTTCTAGTTCTAGTTGGTTCTAGTCCTTTCTGTTTGAGTTCTGGAAACTCGACTTTCCGGGTCAAGTCTTATCTCAACCAAACTCAATCAAGCCGCACTTAGTTTCCTTGTATTGATTCTGATTAATTGAATGCTCACCACTGAAAGTCTCACTGAGCGATCAGTTTAATTACAACGTTGGAGAGGATGCTGCTTTGAGCTTACTTTACTCTCTAATGAACTTGAATAAGCGATTGAGTGGAACAGATAGAATTACGTGGAACCCATCGAGTGCTTTAATTTGTAATAATAATTTCGAAACGATATCAGATACCCTATCGATTATAACCAAAGACCCTTTTCAATCGGGAGAAGTAGACGTCTCAGAAGGGATTATGGGATATCTACTTTTGAAGACGTCGCAGAGAATTCTGATCTGAATAGTATTGGTGGATCTCGGGCTAGAGGTCTTGAGATTGAAATGTTCCACTGGAAAAAGGAAGGGAAGTAATAGCCATTTTCATGGAACATTTTTCTTTAGTGTTATTAGTGGAAGTAGAGGTTGAATGGCAGTTTTATTGAAAGAGAGACAGCAGAGGATTTGAAGGGTGGGATGAAGAACGCCGACGACGAAGGAGAAGAATTGAAAGAAGAAAATGAGAAAATAATAATGAGAAGAAGAAAAGAAGAGAAATGAAAGAAGATATGGAAGAAGTTGGAAATAGGATGAATGTAAATGAACAATAAATGAATTAAAGGAGAATAATCGAGAAAAAATGATGAAAGTAGAAAAATAAGAGGAAATTAGAGAAAATGGTATGTTTTGAGAAGAATAAAAAATGAGTGAAAAAGGAAAGAAGTGTAAACTATTTGGGGGAAAAGAGTAAAGAAGAATAAATATTATAATCATGATAATCAGATTGTAAGATCCTAAGATGGATCTTTTAGTAAGCAAGATTATTTTCGAGTAAATGAAAAAAATGGGAAAATTGTGAAAACTAGCTAGGAAGAGTTTTAGATGAAGGGAAAGAATAGAAAAGTGAGAAAGCATAAAAATGGCTCGATTATAGAAAATAAGAAGAACAAGAAAAAACTGATTTCATGGCAATGGGTTCGATCCAAATTTTTACTGTTTAAAATTATCATTATCGTTTGAATGTTACGATGAGTTTGAGTGGAGTGGGGTTTTAAGAAGATCAGAATTGGATGAAAAAGGGCTTTAAGACGAGTGAGCAGTCAAAAGGTACCGATTAATTGGAAGTACTCGAAAGAACTATAAAAAGGGGCCGGATCATTTGGATCGTCCTCCCTTTAATGGATTTGAAGTAGGTCTGCTGAATGCCTTGCATCGTGATCTTATTCTGTTCTATTAGGGCTACCTATTTAACTGCCCTTTACTACCCCATTACATCTTATTTTCCTCCTTCTCCTCCTCCTCCTCCTCCTTCACCTTCTTTCCTCCTCTTCTTCTTTTATTATTTTTTATTCTTCTTCTTCTTCTTCTTCTTCTTTTTCATACTCACGTCAAAAGAATCAGAGCATTTATCTAACTAACGAGACGCCTTGGGATTTGGGAATCCGCAAGTCGGCAAGCCACGTCTTGTGAGACTTTGATGAAAACATTTTGAATGATAATATTATCCTTTATTTTTGGCACCATCTACAGCGTATTTTATCATAATTAGGCTACGAAAAACGAAAATGCATAGATAACATCTGATATCAAATTATGTGTCCTGCAACGTAATCTTTCGTTATTTTGTCAGTTTATAACATGTTTCTTAACGAAGTTTCTCTATGTTGTTGCAGGCAAGACGCCATTCTATCCGTCGCTGGATGACGGAGTGGGGGGAGGGGGCGGCTGCCTGCTAGACGAGAGCGGTCAGGTGATGGCCGCCCCAGCAGCCGCGCTGTCATCGCCCAGTCGGTCCTCGCCGCACAGCCAGGGCTCCGAGACTGGCGAACGCTTCTCACGCAAGGTACAGCAATACATGTACATTGTACAATACAATTTACAATACAATACTACAGTGGCGCCGACTTCATCAAAATATTGGGGGGGCAAAGTCCACCATGAAGATTATAGCTTGGGGGGGGGGGTTGTGAAAATACGCAAGAATACACACAATTAGTGGGACTGCATCTTTGCATGTGATTTTGTGCTGAATTCTGTAGTATAGAGATAATCTGATCCATTCAACTATTTTGAATTTCCTATATTATTGATCATTAATTTAATTCAAATTGGCAATTATAATTGTGATTCTTCAATTTTGAACACCAAAAAATACTCAATTAAAAATTAATACCGGTAATAGTTAAGTTACGGTACTGACTTTCCTCCGATGTGTAGGTTGAAGGCACATTTGCATCCAACTTACACATGAAATTATCTAGTTTACTTTTATCAGAAACTTCAGTTTTTAATTAGGATTTTTACCATTCTCACTTATGACGTTAATAAACGGTTATAAAAAAAATTGCACGAGATCCACAAAACACGAATGGTTGTGCCATCTGCTACCGACCACTCTCACTAGTCAACTGAAACTGAAGTAATTTTTCTAATGTTAGTTCCATTATTATGTAGTTTGTTTTGTTTATCTATATTTTGTATTTATATAGACTATGTATTATATTTTCAAAGAAGGAAGAGTGGGAGAGTTATACATAGAAAAAAATCAAGAATGAATTGAAGAATTTCTTGCAAAATGTTGTAATTAGTAATAAATTACTAATATCTTATCTGGTTATAACAATCTAAGCCCAAACGGCTAGCTGGGTAATGTAAATAATAAACAGGAGACTTATCGTCTATTTTTATGGTTTGTGGACATTGTAGAAGTGGCCTACCAAAATAATACAGTAGGCCGATATCATTTCACACTATCATAGTCCAGTTTCCAGGTGTGAATAAAATAAAAATAGCTACAGGTCGATTTTTTAAACTGGTTTCATTTGGGCTTTTTGGAATAAATTGATAATGGCAAAAAATATTTTTTCAATAGGCCTAAGTTACTTATTGATAATTGATACTCAAAAAATTGATAAAATTTTCTCTAGTAACCTATGAACATTGGGGGGGGGGCAAAATACACACATTGCCCCCCCCCTGAGTGATTATTGAGGGGGCAGAAAGTGCCTTACCCCCAAAGTCGGCGCCACTGCAATACTATTTACAATGTTCAGCCTCTGTTATTATATAGGGCAGCTGAAGCAACGTGTACAGTCTACAGATTGGTATAACCTACTCTTTACCTACTCTGAGTAGGTTTACCTACTCTGTGGTAACGTTATATTCTGTTTTATTCTTGTTTACTAATTTATTCAATCATAATTGAACGTTGAAGTTTTTGTTTTTATTACAACAACTTTCGGTACCTCATCATTGTGAACATGGAATGAAGGGTCCAGGATTATTTCATATTTCTAACATTCGAAAGCGCATTGGTCGAATCTCTAGCCAACTTCTGCTGCCGTATAGCACTGGTGGCTCGTGCCAACGAAACTGGTGAAGGGCTGTACGGTAAAAGATACGGGCACTTCACCTGTTTCGTGGGTTCGATCCGCCAGTGCCCTATAGATTTCATAATAACGGCGCATTCACACAAGGTCGTTTTGAGTCGAGTCCACGAGTCGAATTGATATAGTAGATAGTAGTAGACTAAGATGATTGTAGAGAGGCTTAATAAAGAGTATTAAATTGCAACAATAAAAAATTGTTAACTCAAATATCCTTCAAAAAGGAATATTTGCTCTTGAAGTTGATAATAATTATTGGTATATTTATAAACATTATAACAAGAACATTTTACAAGAGTATTTTACGTATTAGGTAAGATTTGTGGCTCCTATTTCAACTATATAGCTTATGTTTCTTTCTGGAGCCTCAAGCTATCTCTATCCGCATTCACTGAGTATAGTCTGTTCAAACAAAGAAGATCCTCTGGCAAAATGAAAAAATGTCTCCAGCTCGGTCAATATTGGTTAAAAAATTATTGATTTGGTTTCAATTGTAGGAAACATTTTATCTACAATTCGAGACCAAATCAATAATTTATGAACCAATATTGACCGAGCTGGAGTAATTTTTTCATCTTGCCAGAGGGCCTTCTTTGCTTGAACAGACTATACCCGCTCGCTCCTGTTCGCTTAGATGTGACCAGAATTCCCACAGATTTTGCTAATTCAATTACACCTCATGCATTATGATACTGATGTGTTGTTGCACTTTGTAGGTGTTTGTGGGTGGCCTGCCGCCCGACATAGACGAGGACGAGATCACGGCCAGCTTCCGTCGGTTCGGGCCGCTGGTCGTCGACTGGCCGCACAAGGCAGAGAGCAAGTCCTATTTCCCGCCCAAGGGATACGCCTTTCTACTTTTCCAGGTAACAAATTGCTGTCTTTCAGGCTCACTGAAGAGGGTGACCATTGCTGAAAAATAATGTAGCATGTGTTTGATTATTATTACATAACTTTTTATTTTGTTTTGTGATTAGTAGTCTTGTGGACAAGATTCTATTTTTTCCAATTTTTTGCATCAATAATGATTAATTAATCAATCAATCATTTGATGTATTTATTGCATAGATAAATATCATATTGGATAAGATTAATCAATTAATTTATGAAATTATTTAAGAAATTTATTGGCCAATAAATCAACAAACCAGCAAATAAGTTTTTATTTTACATAACAAAAAAGTAACATATCATTCTCTACAGTTTTTCTTCTCTAAAAAACAACTTTATATTTTCAAGTATGAAAAATAAATAATTAGAAAAAAACTCATAATTGCCATTATAATTGGTGACAAGCAAAATAAAATTTCTACTAACAAAAAAGAAACAAATATTTTTGACTGCTAGTAAGACAAATAACCATAAACACAAAAGTGTTCTATTTTCTATTACATTCCGATTCCGTGTTTAAATGTAAATTTAAAAATTTTACTTGATTCATAATTATGCACATCATAATTATGTTTGCCATGCTTCATTCAATCCAGTAAGATTTATAGGGACGGCAACAACCAGACGTCCAAAAATCGTGTTGTGTGAACCGTCAGGTACTCCGTTTTATTTGCTCGATCTAATAGCTTTTATGTTGTGTTGTAGGACGAGAGTTCGGTGCAACAGCTGATTGACGCGTGCATCCAGGATGAGGACAAGCTGTACCTGTGCGTGTCGTCGCCGACCATCAAGGACAAGCCGGTGCAGATCCGGCCGTGGCGTCTCAACGACGCCGACTTTGTGCTCGACGCGTCCATGCCGCTCGATCCGCGCAAAACCGTCTTTGTCGGCGGTGTGCCGCGTCCACTCAAAGCCGGTATGATGACTGCCAAACACACCTCACAACAGTATAATCTGTCTAAGCAAATAAGACAATCTGGCAAGATGGGGAAATGAATCCAACTCGGTCAATATTGGTTCAAATATTTGATCTTAAATTAGAGGAAAAATTCAATACAATTTGAGAGCAAATTTATAATTTTCGAACAAAAATTGATCGAGCTGGAGTCATTTTCCCATCTTGCCAGGATGTCTTCTTTGCTTGGACAGAGTATAGTAATAATAGGACTATTTTGCAAATATGGTTTCGTTGTACAGGATCTTTCATTTTTAACATGTAGCTGCATAACTCTGGCTATTATACTGCAGTTTGCTGCTCGTCTGGGGTCCAATCTCATTCTAAATAGTCTGTTATGTATTAGAATTTGTTTAAATGTATTAAAATTTATATTCAGAAGGTGGACCCTGGTTCAAGTCCCAAGCCTTCCTACTTTTCTGGAGCACAAAAGTTGGTATTACAAAACGTATACTCAGAGCTTTTTTCAGCAGGAACGCACCGGAACGGTGTTCCGGTACCTCTCTGTGAGACATATTATGTATTTTTTCATTCTATTTCCATTTTTTAGAGTTCCGGAACCTCATTTCCTAGAAATAAAGCCCTTATTTTGTATAGTTGTTATTGGATCAAGATCAACTACCTATATGGTTTCTTTTGGTTGGACTAGTTTTACTTTGGGCGACATGTAGATGTAGGCTAACCTAAAATAAAAAAGAGTTTTAGCCTATTTTTCATTGAATGGCTGAAAATGAGTAGACGAATATTGATGATTACCATATTATGTGTTGTGTGTTGTAGTTGAGCTGGCAATGATAATGGACCGACTGTACGGAGGCGTGTGCTACGCGGGCATCGACACCGACCCGGAGCTCAAGTACCCAAAGGGTGCCGGCCGCGTCGCCTTCAGCAACCAGCAGTCATACATCGCCGCCATCAGCGCCCGCTTTGTGCAGCTGCAGCATGGTGACATCGACAAAAGGGTAACGAAATATGGCCCTCACATTAGTTGATAGAAATTTTTAAACTCTCCAAAACCACTCATCGTTTGTTGTGTGAATTGATTGATTCATTTATTTATTCAAAAAGATTTTCCCTCCCCTACTTTGGGAAATTGGCTGTCGTTAGTAAAGACAGTCAGTCGTTTCCCGTTTCTGGAGGAATAGTAATTGTTGCATTACACTCTAACTGATTAACTGCATGTTATTCAGAGGTGTTCTGCATCTTCACTTGATTGTGAAGACTGGCTCATGGTTGAGATGTTCGACGTGCTAACCACACGTTACTTCTATCCTGGTTGATGATTATTCGCCTGCTGTATTTTCTGTCCGGGCTGGTAGGGCATTCTTGCAGGGTGGGGGTGGCTTCGGCTCGGTCGGTGTTGGTTCGGGGGCTGTGGGTTCTTATGAGAATTTATGGCTTTTGGGCAGGGCTGGAGTCGTTTTCCTGTCTTGCCGGAGTGTCTTCTTCGCTTGGATGGACTGTATAGTTTGGTGAATATGAAACTGGCAACCAGCTGGTAGGCCTAGGCCCTTCATAGGGCTGTTGCGCCATTGACAAAAAAAAATCCCACTAAACCTGAAGGGTTTTAAACGGGTACCTGTTTATATAGAGTACAAATTAATAGATTTGAATGTAAATTATAGAATTCAATTCGATTGAGGAAGAAAAGAATACAAACTTAAGTACAGATATAGAAAATAAGGCCACGTTTACACCGGAGTGTTGATAACATCAAATGTTATTACTTTTTTGTTAATAACTTTTGTGAATAACGTATTATTATATAGACTTATATATTTTATAACTTATTATAGCCTATAAAAGTTATTTACAACTCCGGTGTAAACGTGGCTTTAGACTAATATATTAGACAGCTGAATGACAGTGAGAGCAAAAAGACATTTGCAAGTATATGGTAGATTGGTAGATAATTGTTTCCTAATCTACTTTGAAGAGTAGTAGAAGAGTTTGATTTTTGAGTTTGTGCATTTATTCCGACTGTTTTGAGCCTTGTTTGTGATGTATTGTGATTAATCAATTATATAAATGATAATAATGATTAATGTTGTGGTGTATTTGTGTTAGGTGGAAGTAAAGCCGTACGTGCTGGATGACCAGATGTGCGACGAGTGCCAGGGTCAACGGTGCGGAGGCAAGTTTGCTCCATTCTTCTGCGCCAATGTCACCTGTCTACAGGTAAAATATTCTAAAAATATATTTCTGCAATTTCTCATTCATCAGCAATAATATCTACATTATGAAACTCTCCGCCAAAATACTTCCTTACGAGTGAGAGTTTTGTTCGAAATATTTGAATGTGTCTTTTCCATTAACATGGATGGATAATTAAGTTTTTGATAAAAATGTGAAAATGCATTTCTTTATGTTCTTTGTGATATATGCCAAGTTTAAACATAGGTGAAACCCCCGGAAATGTAGGGAAATTTTTGTAGGCTGATTTTATGGACATCATGTTATAGGATAGAAACTCATGCAGGAAGTCCAACACTTCTTTACTTCCCAATTTTGATAAATTTATGTTGACGATATAAAACACTTGGAGAGGTTGTCAAATCCACTCATTTATTTTTGCAACTCGGTAGCAGAAATAAATATTAGTGGAATTGATAACTTCTCCTAGTCGGCTAGTCTTGTTTCAGATACCACGATTTTTGAACGTCCGGTTTTTTGTTTTCTTTATAAATTCCAAAAGATTGAATGGAACTTGACAAACATATAATATGTGCGCAGAAGCACATCATGTGTTTGTCAAGTTCTGTTAAATATTGTAACATTTATAAAAATTGAAAAAAACCGCACGTCCAAAAATCATGATGCGTGTGGAACGCTACTAAGAGATAGAGGTTGTCAATAACACTTATATTTATTTCTACTAGTGTTTTATTTCATCAAGGATTTCCACATAATCAAACTAAATAGGTACTAGAAATAAAATTATTGATATTGAATTGACAACTTCTCCTAGTATAGTGTTTTATTAGATCGTATGGTTTTCACAATATCAATCAATTTACAAATTGTCACAAATCAAATCAAAAAATTGTCACAATATCAATCAAATTTCTACAAATCAAATTTACAAATTTTCACAATATCAATCAAATTTTTACAAAGAGATTGATATTGGAATCGAAGTAATGTTCTGAACCTTTTGCTTTGCGTTTCAGTACTATTGCGAGCACTGCTGGGCGACGATCCACTCGCGGCCCGGCCGGGAGTTCCACAAGCCGCTGGTGAAGGAGGGCGCCGACAGGCCGCGCGCCGTCCCCTTTCGCTGGTGTTAACCCCACCTGCCACTCCACCCACCACTAACCTAGCCAATTCTCTAGTTAGCATTTTAGTCCTCATTATTATTGATTACCATCATCACTACCTGTGTGAGTGTGTGTTCGATTCATTCTCCCAGATAAGTCAGTTGCGCACTTATCTTGTCCGAGGAGCGTTTTAGTTCAAACTATTATATTCTAGACTTTATAATCTTATTAAACAGTCAATGTAGTCTCAGACTATTCAAACTATGTTTAAATAGTCTCTGTTATAGATTGCAGAGACAGTGTAATATGATTCCACAGTCTATGTATTGCAGACTATTAAACTGAGTTTAATAGTTATTCTAGATTATTCAAACTATGTTTAATAGTTATTCTCAACTATTCAAACTAAGTTTGATAGGTATTATAGACTATTTTGCATAGTTATTCTGGACTATTCAAAGTATGTTTGATTGTTACGGTACTCTAGAATATTGAACTACTTTTCAAATAAATATTCAGTAGGTAGTAATTTTAGATCAATTCTGTGACCAGCCGAAGGTGTGGTCGATTCTAGGAAATTATATTTTCGAAAGAAACCAAACGTCCCAAGGATTGTTTGGTGTATAAACATAAACTAACTATATTTATAGTTATTTTTGACCGGGGCTTGTGTTCAGTCAGTTGATACAAAAGTGTGTTTATTCCTAGGTGATAATATTCTCAGGATGTGCAAACCATCTTGGAAACTTTTCTGCTCATGCATAAAAGTTTACTGTTTAATGTAAAACATATACTTTATGATGTAAGCGTACAACGCTTTGAAACTTCAGTAAAGTATTTTTGGTATAGAAATTTCTCATCCGAGCATATTTTTTAGATCCTCCCTTATTATGAATGGAGACCCTATTAATTTAAAGAAAACAGAAAAGTATAGACATTTCTCTTAATGTGAGTTTAATATGCTTCTAGGACTATACACATCTTTCAACTAATATAATATTTCCTATGAATATTATTATCGTTCTAGTTTAATTATGATATTGTTGTTTGATTAACTAATTGAGCACAAGCCTTTTTTGAACTGCTAAAATGCTCCTATGACATGACGCGTAAAAGAATGTATTGTATACTTCTGAATCTAACTTCTATCCAAATTGTAATAATGCTTAAATACATTTCTTATTCTCCAATGATAACTAAAACTAGATTGATAATTCAATGTAGATTGCTGACTTCAATGTTCGTGCACTCACACACACACCCACACACATTAGTCTAATTCTCTTTTTAACGAAATGATGACGGTATTATAATTAATTGATTGACAGTCAGTTTGTGATTGTTCACCGTTAGTTTAAATCAACTTACTGAGGTGAGTTGTTGTTCATTCTATGATTATATTATTCGGTCGACCATTTTCAGGGTATTTGTAAATAGGTTTTAGTCAAATGTGAAAGAGGACTTGGTTCAAGAGATACATTTTGTTGTAATGTAATGTAATGCTTTTAATAAGCGTGTTTTTACATGATGAAATAGTATTGAATACTTTTTTATTAAAAGAAAGACGTGCTACTAAAAAAGTGGAGTTTATTTAAAAGTTCAAACAAATACAGTAGCTAGTCTCTTCCATGAAGCCAGACTGGTTCTTAATGTTATGAATATACAAATTTGGATAATACATTCATGCACTAAATACAATTTTCAAAATACCCAATGAATATAACTCATTGCAATGTTGTTGGAATGTCGTTAGCAATGCTTTTCAGTAACAATGTTGAGTATTTTTAAACATCCTTTTCAAATCTTAATTGATGCTGAACATCGTTCTCCTGTGGAACTATAGTTACATAAGTTTGCCATATTCCATGGCATTAAAGTTCCAGGGTGTTTTGATACTCAAAAGTGTTATAAGCGTGACAAATATTAAAATTTTGACTCAAGTTACAGCAAATTAACCCAATTATGTTACCAATTATAACTGAGTAACTGTTACCAAATTATGACTATAGAAATTTTCACATTGATACTATACATTACAGCGATAATGTAACTCTGTACTAGTCCTCTTTCGATTATTTTTTGGATACCATGAATAGGGAGGGACATGATTGATTAAAAAATCTGAAGTTGAGACTTCACAAAATTGGCTGTTCGAAACTAGATAGAACTAGCTGAGAGGAATGTTCTTGCTTCTTGTTTTTAAAGGTGTATTTTTCAAAAATATTCTCACCTAAACCGTAAACTTCTCATGGTATTCAAGCTTTCTTTCTTCCTTCTAAACAACACTTTTGTAGTCAAACCTTCTGTAAATATGAATAGATGTTGCTATACACTATTATCATCACCTGGACCTCTTCAACCTACTATTTATTATTAGCTTTATGATAACGAAACCCCATTAAGTCACCTCAGCTCCTTGGCTCCAAGATGGATATCGTAATCGTGTATGGAACTCCCTTGCCCCTCCATCTCTATCTACATTGTCGACTAAACTTTAGGCAATGTTTCATCGTAGATCAAATCTACGATTTCATAATATTTTCTACAAAATGCGCGGATAGAAATACGATGGTGTGACACACCAGTTGCGCGGTGGTTTATGATTTTCATACTTTTTCAAACCTATTCGCGACCTTACACCGTGTTTGTATTCTCACCCGCAGAATTGTAAAATTTTTGATAACATTATTTAGAAATTATTACCTGAATTTTTAACTTTTGAACGTTTGAAAGTTTTTATAAATGTAATGGAATGATGAAGAGGTGTAGTAGTTGATTGTGTGCGATTGCCTCTTGATATAATAATGTATAATGATGAATAATTAGGACCGAGGTCTTCGCCTACCACCCATTCATTCCTCTCTCTCACCCAAAATCTATTCAACTTACTTCAATAACAATTATAATACTACGATAAGTGATGTTCTATGTAATTGATGTACCTCTAGATGTTCTCTACCACAAATGTCTCGTGTGTATAAATATGTACCTCTAATAATAATCACTATTATTATTGTTGCTGTAATAACATCGATTGAATCGTCTGAAGTCAAGCCATGTTTGTTGTTATATCCTATGAAAATTTTATTTTATTAGTGTAATATTATATGTATTAATCAATTTTAGTTTTGCTTTCTTGAGTGTGGTGGCTTTTAAATAACGATTCAGTTTGTATGATGATGAATATGATGGCGGTTACACAGTGACCTTGAAATTGTTGAGAGCGCAGATATTTTATTTTTCAAACTTGAACGAAGAGTGATAACTCTCCTTATTGTCTACTACCTACTGATAAGATAGTAATGTGTAATTATAAAAATGAAATATTTTTATGTTCAATTAGGATTGAATTTTGTATTGTTGATGGTTTTTCAGACGGTTGGAAGTAATTCTTGTGGTGGCGTAGACTAATTGGTGTCAACATTTCAATGTAATATTGCTTATCTTGGGGTTGCATGGAAAGTGTGTGATGTGATGAGTGAATAAGTCTTGGTTTAGATGCCTGAAGTAGGTGATGATTTGTGCAGAGACAGAGGTTTCGATTCGGCTGTCCGTGTTCTGGGACAACTGCTGAGGGTAGATAGGTACCGGTACCGCTGAGTTCTGACGGGGAGGGTGGTGGGCGAGACTCACTCATGCAACTCTCTCTCTCCTTCTCTCTATCTCTATCTCTGTTTGCTCACACTTGTTGTCATAGGATAGTTGTTTCTCTGTCTATATTGTCTCTTTGAAACAAAAAAAAAAATTGAATAAGATAAATTTCTCTGTGTCTTTGTGAATGAAAACATAAAAATCGCTCGTGATCTCCCCAAACCAAAGAGAAACTCACTTATTTCAAACGACTTCTTTAAAGATAAAACAATATTTGATAAATGTAATCAATCTGAAGGCCGACTTAGTATGTCTGCTGATTTTTGTGAGTCGTGCTACTACTACTAATAATAATATATATTTGTAGATACTTGGTTTTAATAATACATACATAATGAATACAAATATTGAAGAGTATATCGTTTTAATGGATATTTTAACGAGAAATGGAACGACTCTACTTGCACCGACCGCATAATTATATGTCCATGTATAGATATAGTCAATGACTGTATCGTGTATAGCCATGTAAAATGATAGTCAACCACACAACATGTATATGCACACATACACGAACACACATACACACGTACACTAATCCCTATCTATCTCTAATCTATCTGCTCTTATGTGCACAAGATTCAGTGCATGATTGATATTGTAATGGATGTAGCTCATTTTAAATGTACCTTTGGTAAATAATACAGTCACACTCACACACACCTATAAGTAAATGTACTGTATATGATTGTGTAGAACACTTCTCTGTGCCGGTTTGTGGCTCCCTTCAACTATATACATGCGTGTGTAATATTACAATGTGTGAGGCGGACCTGCCCAGCCTGGCACTAATCATAGAAGTCTAGTCAGTATATATGCGGTGACGGCGGCTAAACGACTATAATAATAACCATATAATTATTATATAACCAACCGTATGTGTACGTTCCTAATATCTTCGGAAGCTGACTGTCTTTGTAGACTACCTTATGGGTACAAAAATCGTTTATTTTGTATCTCCTAGTGAAATTGTAAGGTATATAACCTGAATATATATATAATGAATAATAATGATAATTTATATTAATATATTATAAAAATATATAGTGAATTACCCTTTCCTAAACGTTCTTGACTTTCCCCTTTTTTACATTTTGTAAGTATAGGAACGACGATGATAATGCTTTTCAATAAGGGACTGTTTTTTCTTAAAAAGTGAAAAGAAAGCTAAAGTGTTATTGTTGGTTGTTTGTACCATTCTGAATTTCATAGTTTGTTTGTAATAGATTTTTTCTATTTTTAAATTAATAATGTTCCCGAAAGGGAATTAAAAGCCTTAATGCTTCATTTAGATTTTTACTCTGCGAATTTTTCATACTGATTAGGCAATGTTATTTGTATTCATAACTACTGCTACGTTTAATATTATAATAATTATTATTGTATTCTATAAATCTTGTAGAACGTTCGATTCCAATATAGTCGATAGATAATTATCTTTCTTTACTCCTTCTTTTTCTCTAAGCGAATTCTTGTAGGTGTTGATAATGATAATAATAATTGTTTTGTGTTTTAAATAGTTTTGTAAATTGGGTGGTTGCATTTTATTTTGTTTCGTGCTTGCGAAATTTTGCTCTAAGCGATCGCACGGCCAGTTGGCCATGGCTAGGCCTAAAATATCCCAAATCTCACCTTTTTTATAACTAGAAGAAATTAATAAAAAAATGAACAATGTTTCTACCAGTTTATCAAAGATATGATGTGATAACCAATTATATTCATTGCGAACATTCACGTTATTGCGTTACAGCCTTTCATTTTTTCAATCGAGGAATTAACAGTAATCGTAGAATTGTCATTAAAGCTATTTTATCTGAAAATATCCAGTGTGAGAAATATCTTTATTACCAAATTTCACATGATTTGCGATAATGTAAATTGGACCTAGCAGACCTATTGGACCTACCAATAGGATTATATTAAATTTTGAACAATATAGAAAAATTTTATTTCTTTTTGACGTTCTGATATTTGATCTCTCATCAAATTTCAATCATGAATTAACTGTTTTCTATTTCGCTTGAATCTGATTCAGTTGAGTTTCATTGAAATAATTAATTCTAAAATCTAAACATCACCCAGGATTAGTTTTAATGAAAAATAATCATTAGAGCAATGATGAATAATCCCATTTTTTTATTATGATCAGTACCAAGAAAACTCTATTGTAAACCAAATATGTTCCAGTTACCAATGAATTGAAAATAGAGCTAAAACCAGCTCATTTTCCAGATTGTGACAGTCTTAAAACTGATTAAAAATCAGAATCTTAATTGAAAATTATATTAGAATCCTAGTTTCTTCAATGTGTGAAAATATCTTTGATGCTTTGGTTCAAGTGTTGATGAGTCCAATATTTTAGTGCTGTCTTAATGTTTCGCTTAATGTAGGCTAACAGAACATGGTCAATTACTGTATCTATATTTATCGATGTGCCGATTTCATAGAATTTCTCATTGGTTTCTTAAATAGCTTTCGATAAAAATTCCGATTCATCGAGAATTCATTTCCGATTCAATCAAGAAATCTTCTTTGTTCAGTCATGATAGTTTTTCTCATATGTGTTACCTAACAATGATAGATTTACCAAGTTCTGTCAGATTTACCCTTAAAATGATTTAGAATTCTGTTAAGACTGTTGTAGAAACTCCAATAATCTGTTTCAAAAGTAAAAGAAAACTTTGGTAAATTTGGCTTCTGCAAATTGTTTGACATGTTTCGCATTCGGGTCTTTTTAATACATCTCTTCCCTTCAAATCAGGAAAACTAAGTTTCAAAGAAACTACCATTAGATTATAGTAGACTATTAAAAATTTATTTTTGTACCTTATTGTGTTTCATTGTTACTATCGTTGATCAACTAATTTCGCTTACTTTGGTAATAATTCAGCGTTGAAGTTATTATGTGTGGATGGGTTTTAATAGTAAACAATTTATTCTATTTTTATGGTCCAACTTCAATCAATGAAGGCGGGTAGAAGATATCTTAGACTAGGTCTTACGAGTAGATGTGTTGATTTTATTGTAATTTTGTAACAGTTTCTAATAATTTCTGTGCAATGAAATAAGCTTGTGGATGTAAACCATTACTAATAATAGTAGCCTATAATATTGTTTGATGACAAACCATATTGTAAATGAATCCAGCTTAAGGAACAATTTATAATGTGGTAAAGGATTTCAGGACATCATATTTTCATCAAAGTGAATAATTTTCTTTGTAGAGTTTTTATTTATTTTCAATATCATAAAGATATTAATTTTTATAAGGAGATTTTTTGTGTTGTTATTTTTCAAATTATTTTATTAGTATAATTTAAATGATTTCATAGTCATTTTATTTTGAAAATAAATTAGCCTAATCTATTGACTCTATCACCAATTTATATTGATATTACTGTATTCTCGAGATTTTAGGTTTTATTGCTTTGTTGTTGGTTTTTTTCTCATTTTGTTTTTATATTAGCCTACTGTTTTACTTTTGAAGTTTATCATGCTATTATCAGTATCAATTTTCATTTTAAGATAAAAAATATGAGATGCAATTTTTATAATTTTCAACTTCTTTGATTGGGTTTTGAAGAAAGAATTACAAAGATGGAGTTTTCAAATATATTTCATCAAATTCAATCATTAATTGCATTCTGTCTCTTGGGGTCTGCTAGACATGTCTATTTGTCAAATGAAAACCAAGCACTGTGTATATAATTATGTATCGATGATTAATATGAAACAAACATTCTGACTTATAGTAAGTCAAAGCACCTCATAGTCTAGTTATTGTAAAAACAATCTCAATTTCCATCTAAATATAAAATATTTTTACTGTTCGGAATGTAATAACATTTAACAATATAATAAAGGTATAGAGCTACTTGTATAACTTTTCAATCAATTACCAAAAACCGTGACTGATTTGGCATGTAATTTCTATATCGATAATTCAAAAAAACCGTACTTATCTTGTCTTATTTGCCAAAAACAAATAAACTCTGGAATTATAAATTTACCATACTCGATTCTTGTTACCAATCTAACGATTACTTGTAGTGCATCACATGCTTTTGATATACTTTATTAGCCCTCATGTAAATGTATTTTATTATTGCAAAAAAATCATTTAAAAAATGAAATTCTATAGATATTATATTTTGAACACAAACCAATTGAGAATCAATCAAAATTTGTAGATATGATTTTTCTTTGGTAATTTCCTCTATTAAGAGATTTAACTTTAAGATTAGGCTCAAACTTCATGATAAAAATGAGCATGAGTTTTTCGTACGTATTCTCCTGTATAATTATAATTTTACTAGGTTTTTAATTGCTGGTCAGTGTAATTGATAAATTACCTTCAGATAAATTGCCTTTATTTTTTACATAGACTTTTACAAAAATCACATACGTAGCCTATTAATTTTCATAGATCATTTGATCGGTTTATAATTTCCATTAAAGTTTTATCATAATTGAACCAAATAGAATGTTTTTTTACTAAACATTCCAATCTCTATCACTAAACCAACATCACATAAGTTGAAATTTCTATTGCTCAAGAAAATGGCAAATATTTCTACTAAGTGATATGAAAGTAATTGGTAAATTTTTTTAAACATACAACAATACATCATTACCAGTCCGATATTATTCTAAACTTTTTAGAAAATATATCGAAGAGAGTATTTGTTTTTCTACCAAGACAAGGTTATCCCTAATTTTATATGACTAATTTTCCAAGAAGGCGACATTTCAATGTTTTTTTCAAGTCTGTAGGCCTCTCAGTATTATAATGATAATCGAAAAGATCAATTACATTGACAAGCATTCTTTGACTGAAATTTTTTATGGCCATTTTGTAAACTTAAAATTAATGATCGCATGTCTAAGAATAATTTAATTGAAATTGATTATGAGAAACCGCTTGCTGTTCAGGTGTCGTCATTAATTGAAAGGATTTGTATTTTTGTGAATTAATGGCGGGAAGATTGACAAATATAATTAAAAGGGCTTAAGCTATAGCGGGAAAGCATAAAATGCGGAGGGGCTCGTAGCCTATCTAGGCTGCACTAAGCTCGCCTCAACTCTCAACACATAGCTGGTTTGCTTTGGTTCTATGGTTTTCAAAAACTGTATTGTTGATGTCAAAGTATATTCGATAAGGTGTTTATCAATTTTCTGTGTTACCACTATCTAGTAAATTTTAAAACGATTAATTTTTTTATATTGGATTATTTGTACATTTATATGTATCGATGTTATTACTATGTCTGTTATTGCTCGGGTATGAATACGTAGTTATAGTGGAATTTATTTTTCTAGTATTCGTAGCTGATATTTCAAAACAACTTTCTGTCTGTCATCAGAATTATAATTATTAATAACTTATTTGCATATTGAATTACCATAGATAATTTCCTTGTCATTATTATAATTAGTACTTTTATAGATGGTTGTAAATACATAATATACAGTATGACTAAATTATGGACAAATGTAACGATGTAATGAAGTGAGCATAGAGCATGGGCCGCTGTCTATATCTGTATCTGTGTTTGTTGGTATAGATTCGATTAATTTCAAAGCCTAGCCTACACTTGCGCAGTAAAAGTAGGCCTATATATATTGCTGTCACATCAGTAGTGCAGTTTTCTGTTCTATGCCACTGTCAACATTTGTACACAAATATTCAGTGTCAATTTGTACTTAAGATGTTTTATATTTTAATTTTTTTGTATGAAACCGCTTTTAATATTCTAAGCATATATTATTATGTAAAAGAATGATTTTTACAGTTTTGCAGCACTTACTAATATTGAATAATAGAAAACTTTTTATAAATAATCTGAAGTCGAAACTTTTTATGGTATTTATCGATATTTTGTATTTTGATTTTAATTTTTATGGAGCAATTAACTATAATGTTTGAAATTTACTATTGACCATTGACTTTTAGTGTAATAATTGTAGACATTACTGAATAGCTTTACGTCCATGTCCTGCCTGCTAGCTCACTGGCGCAGGACTCATTGGTTCTATTCATTTGGTCAAATTTATTACACAGAATTTAATTCGGCCGACATCTAACAAATCAGTGGACAATGATGATTAGAAATGAGTGTGTTTAGATTATTCAGTTTGTATGGTACAGTAGGTTAGCCTATATAAGTACCACACAGCCACCAGCCAAAGCAAAACAGCCTCTGTGAAATGAATCCGATGATCATTTATGTTGCAATTATTATTTTACACAATCATCACTCATGATCTACTGTGACAGACGTGGATAAAACAATGACAGTGTGGAAAAATGTGTCGGCTTTAATAACTTTTTAATGGATACTTTTTAGAAAATAGTATTCTAGATTTAGGAAATTCATAATTTGTGTGCATTTCAATCACTCCTATTTTTTATGAATTTTGTACATTTTCTAATTTTTGTACAATACGAGCTGGACAGCCAGTATGTGTATGTGTATGTTTTGTATGATCCACATTATCATACAAAACCCATTTAGGAAATTTTCGGCTGTCTGGCGCTTGGTTCGTATCCAGAGTATGTCCTGGCTATTTTTGTTGATCATTAAACTTTTTATGTTTTGTAAAAATAATAATTATATAAAATGTCAACAACTGTGTTTATTTGATAAATATTGCTGTTAATTCTTCAATGGTGATTCATTTAATCCGATTCCTTGCGTTTTCACTGTATAGTTACTATAATTATGTTAGAAAGATTGAGAATCGTAATGATATCTTATGCTATTTTCATTCTTCCTAAAGCTATAGAAGAAGATGAAGGTTTCAAATTAATATGTATCATGTAAACTTTTTTTTTTTTGAGGGTGATGCCCACATGGGCTCTTGGGCCTGTGCGTGGGTAATGGGAAGGATGATGATGAGATATGAATGGACCTACTGCTTTAGGTGGGTTCCGAACCACCGGGAAGCGATTTTTGAGGCTCATAAATTGAATTCAGAGGAACCGGTCACCAGTACAATGGTGCTGGCAGAGGCACGTCGCTTATCTAATCTCACCGATTAGACGCTCTCTACCACTGGGACAAACCGCTTCCAAACTTGCCCGAGGAATAGTTTGAGACATGTTTCAAGATGCAATCTCATGTACTTTTTTACATAAGTCATCGGAAACCCCCTCAATTTCGGGGTATTTTTTCATTTACGCAAAAAGTTTTGCATTTTCGATTCTTAAACAATTTTTATTCGATTCCTCGGTACAAGTTACATATACTGAACAGTATTTTGATATTTTAGTGATTTCAAACGCGTCTGAAATAGGCTACAGGAAAATTTAGTTAGGAAATCGAGAAAAATTCATAGCCTACTGACGTATTATTTCAAGGTGCAAATCAAATTAAAATTTTAAAAAATTAGATTAATCTGAAAAATCTGTTGAGACTATAGTTCCAAGCCCTTAGCTGTAACAGTTTTTTAGTTATTCTTGAATGGGAAATAGATGAATCGCTCGTTTTCTGATAGATATTATATTCTCAAATGCTGAGAGAAATACGAATATTAAATTCGATTTGCAAAATTATTCGCGTCCTTTCAAAAGATGTAGGCTACTAATTTCTATGTAAGAATAAGTGGCTTTTTTGTGATGCAATATTGAAATACTCGTAATTATTATCTCATTAATGGAGAATAATTTGTCAAACCATGTTTGCCTACATATTCTCTCTTCATGTAGGCCTAATATAAGTAGGGTACCGGTATGACAAATATTACGGAATAAGTTGATTAAAAAAGTGAGGAAATACTATTTCTTGAAAAGTTTCGATAAAAACACATACATATTGTGATATTTTTGGTTAAAACTTTTAATATCGCTATAATACTTCGATGGATAATGGATCATGATGAAGGATGGGCCTTGATATGTCATTTGATTTGTCGAATTTTTGACTCCGTTCAAAAGATATTATAATTTTTGAATAAGATATGTGGTGCAGCTGCTGTACTGCTGTAGCTACTGGTGCAAATTTAAATATCAAAATGCTTCTGTCATGAGAACGGAAGCGGGTTCCATTTTAGAAATTTATAATATCCTGATCTTGTTCTTCTCTGGACTATGAGTGTGCCAGGTAGGCAAATTATATTATTTCTTGAAAAAAATCAACGAATTCTATAATGTATCGCTTTTCTTTGGTGAGAAATGTGAATATCGCTCTTACTCAGGTAGGCTACTCAGAAACTCAGCTGGAGCTAGATATTGAACATCATTATCACCTTTGCTTAAAATTCTTGATATAAGTCGCAATTGTAACAATAAATAAATAAATATTATACGTAGTCCTTGATGTAAGACAGTGAGAATTATCAATATGCAATTAGATTTGCTGAATTAGCCTGTATTCAAAAGATATATGATTTTTTATATAAAAATTAACATTTTTTTCGTCAAGTAATAGACTAGGCAGGACCTTCAGAAAGGACTAAAAAGCTAGGAAGAGTCAAACTAGGCCTCCGGGGGTAGGCTACATACAGTCAAAATTTACACTGACTCTCCATACGTTTGACATCTACAGCTGTTTTTTTCTATTCCATTTACTTGATTCTTTATCAAAGTTGATATGAATTCTGATTCGTCTTACGTACTGTGTAAATTCATTTTCGGCATGTCCTGAATTTGATAACCTCTTTTAAAGTTGAAAAATTTTCTTCAAAGTCTGAGTATTTCTGCGCCTTTTATAATATGTAAGTTTAGAGTTACTAGATATTTCATTATTAAATATAATTTATAATTTACTAAATAAATCATTTCTAAATATTACAGTTAGTGGTTATATATTAATCAGCAATAGTGAATTATGGCGAAGGACTGTATAAAGCGTACGTAGCCTACAAAAATTCTTGAAAAATTAATAATTTTTAATAACTTCTTTTAAATATTTATAAAATGTAGAGATGCTGAAGAGTGCATTTTCTTGTTCCGTTAGTTTTGGTTTCGGTTATAACAAGGAAGAAATCTGCAAAGCCAAAAAATATCTTGAGATACATAGGCCTACTGCTACTGATAAACCTTCTTGAACATACTGTAAGTTATATCATAGTACTGTAGTAGGGTGAAGGGTGTTTCCTTGCTGTGATCCATTGAAATTAAAAATCTGATTTTTTCTTTTACAGTTGACAAATTTTAATCATGAAAAGTTACTGTCTCTCAAAAAATAAAGCTCGTCCATCAGCTATCAATTTGAAAATAATAGGACTTCTATCAAGTATCAGCTTCCATCATGCCAAATATTTTGCTGAGGTAAATGAAAGTAGATAAATATAGTTCGAGGTAGGTAACTACCTATATTATCAGACTTTAATGAATTATTGAATTGGCTTACTGTAAGTACAAAGTTATCAAAGATGAACATTTATAAATGTAGCCAGTTTTTATACATTGAATTTCTCTGGAAGTGACTTACAATTATTAATGTAGGAGTAAATGTTCACTTATATAGTTTTAAATGAAAATTTATAAGTTACCTATATGTATATATAACGGAGAAAAAGGCGGAAACCCACTATATAGTAATAACACAGCTATATAAGGTAATAAAGTCTGGTAATGTTTGTCCGTCTTTTTCGTAAAAAATCGTATTTTCTATGAAAAAAGTCCTGCCTATGAATATATGATACACTGTGTACGATCTACGATCTACGATGATACACTAGGCTAAACTTTACAATGATCATTTTATTTTATGTAGAGTAGTTATTTATTAAATGAAATAATCAATGGAAAGTAGTGTATTATAAACTGTACGGTATCATAAACTATTCGAACAGTTTAATTCGTCGTTACAATAATAGGCCTATATATGTTGATCCCGTTCCACACACCTCGATTTCCGGACCTCCGGGTTTTTGCTTTTTTATAAATTTTATTAGTTTGAACAGATCGAACTTTGCAAAAACATGACGTGTCTCTGCGCACATATGTATTTGCCAATCTTGATTCAATTTATTAAAATTGATATAGAAAACAAAAAACCGGACGTCCAAAAGTTGTGCTGAGTGAAACGGGGGTCAGGGATATTTTGTACAGTACGGGTAGGCTATTTTTGTACTAATAATATTATTTAACACACTTTAGTAGTGAAATCTAAATATTTTCATTTTTTGGAATCTGATTGTCGTTAAATTAAGACATTTCACAGATATTATGTCTTCTTTCAGATGTTGTATGATCATCAAAAAATCAAATTCAATAAACCACAATACAGATCATTATTGGAATTCGACTGGATTGAGTATAGATACAAATTGAATAAGGTGAACCTAAATCAACTGTCTGCCTAAATCATTATTTTTGCTCTAGTTATTAGTTATTTTAATTAGTTCAGAGTTCAACATTATTGTGTATAGCCTATAGCACACATAATAGTATTAATCAATACCGTACCGGTATACAACCTATTCTTTATTGATTTATTTCTATTTTAATTTGTTACGCCGACGAAGTTTTATTGTCTACATACTTTTCTAAGTTGAATATAGAATAACATAACTTAGTAGGCTGAATAAGCCTACAAACTATAGGCTTATATTGTACAAACTTATTGAAAGTGTAGAATTTCCTATTTATGTTATGGAACATCATTATAAAATAAAAAACCTCCCTATAACATAATTTAAATTAAAATGAATTACGCCCGCTAGCTTATAAACAATAATAATTATTCTAACTATAACTTACCCTACAATGTTTTTATTGCGACTATAAATGTATAAATAATAAATTATAACTATATTTAATTATTATGAGGCAAGCGCCAATAGGCTACTATTACAACTAATTTACGGTACCTCTCATAAGTGTGCCCTAATAAATCTTTCACCTTAGCACGTAGGTATACATTGTGAATAAATAAATGAATGCTGCATGAAGTATACAATTCAAGAGATTGATCCACATCATTCTACATAAGTTTTTCAGCTTTTCAAATAAGAATCAGTTTTCAAAATTTTTTCAACAGCTTTAAATCAACAACTTAACATTACCTAATCAATGAATAATATTCTAATTATGATTTGTATTATATTCTAATTATTAATATGAATAATTAATCGAATTTATCGATTCTCTTTCTGAAACAGAACATAGGAGGACAGGCGTGGGCGTTGATAAAAGATGTAGCTGTTTTCTGGAACGATGAACTACTTGGGAACGAGAATGACCTTTTCAATGTGTTGCTGGAATCAAATTTATTCATAAAAAACGCGCCTGGTCGTTCTGAATTGATCGCTGCAGTGAAGGAAGCAAAGGAGAATTATTTCAATAAGGATCCAGACGTAAGAATACTTAATAATTCTGGAATCTAGTACGAGTAGTACCGTAACAATTATTGTTGGCATACATTTACTTTTACAATTTTAATATCAACTGTTACATTATTGTACTGTACAAACACTGAAAGAAGCATAGCTCTGGGATTAAAAGGAATAGGACAATTTTTAAGGAATAGGACAATAAGAGTGTACATAAAATATAGCTTTTTATCAATAGTCAAATCGAAATTACATAAGTTATGCCATATGGGGCTCATCACTTTAATTTATTGATCCATAATTAAAATTTATTCAATTTATCATTGTGGAGTATAAAAGGAGTTTTTTCAAGTTTTCATCCAAAGAAGATTCAGACTATTGATTTATGGCTGATCGCAGGAGAGCTAATAAATGAATTTACTGCCATAGAATGACTTCAACTATAGAAGAATCGTTGCATATGGTTAAATGATAGACGCGCCTACATTTGAAATTTTTTATTGTTGTTGGTTGAGAGTTTAGTTGATAGGCCTATGCTGTAGTCTGTATAGTTGAATATCAGATTGAAGGTTTCCATTTACCTTCGTACCATTTTTTCCAGTCATTACATTTGGAACATTATATCTTTCCCATTTTTCTATTATTTGGCATGGATTGATAATAATAAATATGGGAAAATATTTGGAATAGAAAAGCAGGGACCAGAAATAATCACAAATCAAAATAGAAAAATGATTTTCCTATATCTTGTTCCAGAAAGCGTTTGTCTTTTACGAGATAAGTGAAAATGGTGCAGTGATCGGAACATTTGTATTTGAGGTACAGTATAAATATAATGAATACGGCATTAGGCCAATGAGTTATCGCCTGTTAATTTATTGCTTGGATACGGTACGGTAGTTTAAAGTATCGAAAAATATCTGCTCAAATTTGGCATATGGTCCATGGTTTTAGCGAAATTCATTGAAAAATAGAGTTTGCTCAAATTTGGCATAATTGTAGTAGGCCTACTTGAAGAGAGGAACAAGAATATGCATCGTTTTTCGAAAAAATCGCATCTGTTCAGAAGTTATTAGCATTTTTAAATTGGAATTTCACATCCACCAGAATCATAGCCTACTTTAAAATTGTATATCTCCTGAATGGGTGCGAATTTCGGGAAACTGATGACATATTCTTGTTTCTCTCATCAAGGACTATCATTCCTGTGATTTTGGTTGAATTTGGACAACTTTTATTTTTTGACCAAAAAGTAGAATAATTGAAAGCTTACAACTTAAAATTGTATATCTCCTGAACGGGTGCGAATTTCGGGCAACTGATGACATTTAATTGTTCCTCTATCCAAGGTCTATCAAGATTCCTGCGAGTTGGGTCAAGTTTGGGCGATTTTTACTTTTTCACTAGAAAGTGGCAATATTGTACAGGATTCGCCAATGAAGTGGGACGATTTGAATAAGCAACAGGTTGTTTAAGAAATTGTATTTTTGTTATTTTTATCATAAATAGAAAGTAGAAATGTAGCCATTTAGTGTGAAATAAGTCAAAAATCATTTTTTTGAATATAACATCTTCCAAATGTCCTCCATTGGAATCTATGCACTTTTGCAGCCGGGCCTGAAAAAAACGAGTAGATTTGCTGTAACCTGTAACTTTCAACTTTGAGCGTTACATCGAAATGATTCATAACTTTCTTACACCAGAACTCGTCTGTTTTCTATTGCATGAACAAACAATATGGAACAACAAGCCAAAGTGCAAGAATTGCCATGAATGCTGTGAATGTTTTGTCTCCAAGCCGCGTCATTTCTCGAAACGGGGATATCCCTTGGCCCCTCGCTCTCCAGATTTATCAACCTGTGACTTTCTTCTATGGGGCTACTTAAAAACGAGATTTTTCAAAGCGATCCACTCTGAACTATCCCAACTCTAAAACAACGGATTCGAGATGAGATTGGAGGAATACCACTCAATATGCTGCGAAATGTCATGGGAAACTTCCAGGCCCGGCTGCAAAATTGCATAGATTCCAATGGAGAACATTTGGAAGATAATGTATTAAAAAAAATGATTTTTCACTTATTGTAGGCCTACACTAAATGGCTACATTTCTACTTTCTATTTACGATGTAAAAATTACAAAAAATACAATTTCTCAAACAATCTGTTACTCATTCAAATCTTCCCACTTCATTGGCGAACCCTGTATGTACCGGTAATATGGAATAATGATTCCTATATCCAATATTTTTCAGCTGTACAGCGATCTACTGCCAGAGACGTGTGATAGATTCATGTACTTATGCATAAATCACCCGCTAAAACCCGCCTCGCGAACATACACTGGATCAAAGTTGCACAGAATTTCAAAAAGTGGTTGGGTACAGGGAGGAGGTATAATAACATATACTCAAATCAAATTTTCCAAATAACAGTATAATACTCTACTCTTCTCACTGCACGAAATTAATTTCTTGTAGGCTACTGTTAATGTATACTACTTCAAAAAGGTATATTTAAAGGTCCGTAGTTTGTTTTTCTTTTAATTATTCTCATATACACTCGTTATCATTCATCTTTTTATCTACATAATTATTATACCTATATTATACAAGTATATTTGTATATTGTACAATAGGCCTATTATATTTTATATTAAATTATTAACTAAAGTAAATTTTTCTCAAATACTCTAAAAAAATTAAAATAGATCTCATTATCGTTTAGCTCCAACCATCAAGTTCCTTGTATAAAATTCATTATAAGGTGAGGTAAAAAAAAAAATTAGTATGATAAAATTTCCAAGGAAGGAGACAAGAATTTGTGAAAAATCAGTGTTTTTAGAAGAATTATACTTTTCCTGTTAGCAAGATGGAACAGAGGTGTATATTATCTCACATCCAAACCCCAAAATCCAGATGATGATAATAATAATATATTATGTAAATAAAATAATTTATCAATTATTTATCATTACCGTACTGGTTTTTTGGTGAGATAATTTTAATTATTATATTATTCAATTTTTATACAATTAATGTAGATCAATTATTATAATTATCATGCTTATCATTGTTGGAACTGTTTGTAGATATAGGATGGAAGGATGTCAGTTACTATCCGGATGAATGCTATGCTGTGGACCATGATCGCAGAGGAATACTTTCACTGGCCAATTGTGGACGGGACACAAATGGCACACAGTTCTTCATCAATTTCAATCCCGCTCCTTGGATGGACACCTACTACGTTGCTATAGGGTGAGTCATATTATAATAGATGAGAATAATTTAATCAAAATACTTCGTGGAACATCTAAGAATCCTGGAAAATTTCCCAAAATCACGGTTCATTCTACACTACATCATCCTGCACTTTGAGAGAATTGATACATTTTCGACTCATTATAAGGGAAAAAATGTCTAAAAAGTATAGTTTTAGGGTATTTTTTCTAAAAAAATTTCCCACCTGATGGGCTTCACCTGAAGACTACTCAGCCCACTAAAATGTTTGATAGCAATTTCTCTTCATGATGGTGGCACAAACCATGTACCGTACTTAGCGGTAACTGTAGATATTGCTTAGCTGCTCTAATTGTAATTTATTATTGTTAAACTGTACATAAATTCAAAATAGAGACTTCACAAATTGTAATTTTTACTTTAGCTTTTATCAAAATTTTTAGATACAAATTTCTGTTTCAGTCATATAATTGAAGGCCATTCTCTGCTGCAACGTTTGGAAAACGCGAAAACCTACTACGAGAGTCCCTGTTCAAATTTTGTCATAACAAACAGCGGAGTTCTACCTTATGGCAGAGGCCGGCGTGTTCGTGAAGCCTTCTTAACCGAAACCGTCAATCACATTCACAATCGATTCAAAGTTTTGATGCGACAGCAAAATTTGAACCTAATTCAGAATAAACTAACGACCGTATCAAAAATTCAGTTGGATCAAAGGGTAGAAAGTACCGAAGAGAGAAATGATAGTTTGAAAGAAGATGGAAAAAAGAGAGAAATGGAACGGTTTATAGTGGAGAACATTTTGAGAAAAATCTTGTTGGACACCTTTTTATCAAACGCCATTTATGAAGTGCATCCTGATACTCAATACTCAAACCAAGTATCATCGTCGATTATGATGAAAGAAAGGTGCAACTTGGACCTGTTTTCTGAACCGCTCTTGAAAGCTAGTCTCCTAGAGGAGTTTCTAAAGCTATGTTACGATCGAGGATTCCTTGAAAGACCGTCAACATACTATGAAGACGAGACTGAAATTGAATCGTGGAATTTGACTGAAGCTTCGGATACCACCATCAACTACATTCTCGGTGCTGTGATGAGAGCAGTTGGTGCAGAGTGCGATCTGGCGGAGAATCGTGCAGATGTTGTTTCGATTATTGAGAGATTGATTAGTGAGGCGACAAATGTGTCGGATTTGTCTAAATACGAAGCAGCCGTTAGAGATCAGGCTCAATTATTTCTCAGTGAACTCTTCAAGGAGGCTTTGAAGAGACTCATGCCTGACAGCACCTTGTCTTTGGATTTTCGATACGAACCTTAGATGAAAATTGCCTAATTTGTCTAATAGCCTACACATGAAACCAGAAAGATAACATTCATACATGATTTATTAAAAATGAAATATTTCATTCTAAAGAAATGTTTCCTAATAAATTTTTGTCACGAAATTCTGTTTTTTACTTAAATAGAAGCGGGTTTTACCTTCTTTAGGAATTCAAATTGGAATAGAATAGTTATAACCCAAACAAGGTGTTATTAAGAATACTAACAACTGTTGCTATGAGGCGTAACGTATGATGATGATGATGATCCTAAAAATTATTATGATATATTACTTTTTGAATTGCCCGATTACGAATGTGTAGGCCTAAGGTTTCTAAGAATTTAACATTTCACGATAAAAAGAAAAGATAAAGAAAAAATGTTATATAAAAGATGATTGTGTGGCGTTTGTGAAAGATTATTTTTGATCGATTCAAACAATCGACAACTTCAATAAAAAACTTATGAAATTGATAAAATAAATTTCGATTACATTGCTTTTTTATCGATTTAAACGGTTCTATAATTAATTTTACATAGATAAATTAAATGAATATTTTCATTGAAACATGCTTGAGAAACCTGATACAAGCAATGAAAATGAAATAATTAGACAAGAAATGTTCGCGTTTGCGAAAATTACTACTTTATTATTTATGATAAAAAATACAATTACAAAATAGTAGTGATTTATAAAATTAGAGTACGTTACTATGAAAATAAGAGACAAAATTATTAATTTAAGCTTTAAGCGTTCAATAATCACAGAAATGCAATTTGAATTTAAGAAAATATCATAATTATGTAAAAAGGTAACTTATATTTTCAATTTTCAGGAGGAATCTTTCAAAACAAAATAACCTCCAAAAATTATAAACTCCTAGAGTCTGAATATCTCATAAACTTACTAAAAACAAGGAATAAAAGATAATAGTTTACAGTAATAGAAAATACTTTTTTACAAGTTCAACACTTTTTTACACCCAAGTTCTTAAACCGATAAAAGATTTACCCAAAATATGCTCATCAGTGGCTAGATCGATAAGGCACTCCACCTGAAAAACATTGAAATATTATTTCATTTCAAATTCGTGAAATATTGTATTCTATATATTGTAGAAATAGAATACGCACAGCAACAACAACAAATTATGTTAACAATCAGATACTATCGAACCCTATCTGACCTATGAAGAGCATATCTCAGAAAATTTACTGTAATAATGCAGCAGAACATTACATAATTTGGTTATTCAGTAGATGGATTCATAAAAAGTTAATAATCCTCATCTGGATTGATCAATTACATGGGGTTAAAACAAAAGTTTTTGAATATATTGGAAACAAACATTATCTCTGAAGAAATCACCGTTTGTAATTTTCAATCATATAAAAATTCGCTCCGGCAGCTGGCGGTCGGAAAGAGTGCATTTCAAATGCAATTCTAAGATGGCTCAAATCATATGACTTATAATGAGCTATCCAGGGTATGAATTCAAAGGCGCCGTTTTCGAAAAACACAATTTTTGGCATTGTGTTATTCGCCATTTTCTCTGCCATTTTTGATTGGATTTTTTTCGTTGATGGCTCAAATTATAGGGAATAATAAGGGTATTATTATACACACCAATTTTCAAAACGATCACGTTATTGGTCGATTTTTCAAAATTTTCATCCCCTAATTTCACCCCTTACCCTTGGACCAATTTGGCTAGTTAACGAACTTGACCGAGAAATTAACACTAATAATTTTTGTGCAAAATTTGGTCGCTCTCCGACAAGCCCTTCGGGAGTTATCGTGTTAACAAGAAACTGTACATATATAAATATACATTATAAATATATATGAATTTGAACGGACATCAGATTCGTGTTCTAGGGGCTCGGAAATATGTAAAAAATATATCACATCATAAATTTTCGATTATCAGGGCAAGACCAATAGTGCATTTTTTCAAATGAAATGCACTAAAAATGAATTCATCCACTTACTGTAACAACATCTCTATCTGAATAATCCTTTTTAATTGTGGGTTAAGTGGAAGAGGGGGTGCTCTTATGCCTCACCTTCACCCACAACACGTAAATAATGTACTCGAAGCAAGGTGAAGGCTTGTTGCAATCACTAATTGTTGCATTACACTCTAAATGATCAACTGCATGTTATTCAGAGGTGTTCTGCGCCGTCACTAAAAACAAAGCTAGCTTATGGTTGAGAGGATCAACGTGCTAACCACACATTACCTGTATCCTGGTTGATGATTATTCACCGCCCTCTGCTGTAAAGTGGAGTGAATATGAAACTGGCAACCAGTTGGCAGGCTTAGGTCCTTCATGGATGGTTGAGCTATTGACAAACAATCAAAAGGCACACTGGTTGCAGTGTTTATACAACTGGTTGCACATACAACTCAGTGTTTCTATTGCATCTTAGGCACGTGAGCCCGTATGGCTTTTCGTAATAATAGAAATCTTACGGCTAATATTATTACGGCTTTTTCGTAATAATACCTATCTTAAGTGGAAAAATAAAAACATACTCACTTGTTCTCGTACTGTAAGTCCGTGGTCTGGTTTGGAAGACCTGACACCAGCCACCTGGTTTTCTCCAGCGTTTTCTCCAGCCACCATGGACTTGAGAGGCGCCAGGTATTCTTTCCCGGCGTGACCTGACTCCAGGTCTTCGGTCATGACCGCCACAGGATTGGCCCCATCCAACTTTTTCCTGGCTCTTTCGATTCTTTCGCGCGATTTAGAATTATAATCTGCAATTGAAAAAATATATCTTTAAAAGTTTGCAGAATAGCCACCTCTAGACTAGAAAAATTAATGTAGGTAAGTAAACTCTTGATAGATCAATACTATTTTTTGAAATCAATTCACTTGCAGTTTGATACATTCAAGAACACGTATCAAATTAAACAATGGAATCGAGAGGTCTTGTTTCATTATTGATAAAAGACATTTCAATAACGATTAACACTTTTCAATTTCTATTGTTTAATTCGATACTTGTACCATCTTGTGTATCTTCTTCAATATATCACTTAATTTGATCTACAGTTGAATAAATTTCAGTAATTGCCTGGTCATGGGTTCGAATCCCGCTGGGCATGGTTGTTCGATTCATGTCATCCTTGTTTGATCAATCACCCTAGCATCCATTTCATTAACAAGTTGTTTGTTCATAGATCAAATTCCTTTCAACGTAATACATTCAATAAGTTACAAAATTCCTTAAAATTTTATATTAATGTAAGGCAAATACAACCCAATAATATACAAGACATTTCCAAAATTATTCAATAAGATACATATATAAGACGATAACAATAACGATGATACTTCTAGTAATATATGAAGTGAATAATTTGGTTTTCTCTTGGTTACTATGTTCATGAAAATGTCTTAACTTCAATAAATTTATTTTCATTTATAAAATACGTGCAATGTTCAATTTAATGAAAACTTAACAAAACCAATAATTTTCAAATAATAACTCAAGTGAATAATATGTGAAACTCACCTATTCCACTAATATCAATATCATTTATAATGGCGGAGAATTTGGCTTGCTGCGCCCAGTCTGCCAACGGATCATGAATGAACACCTCAATAGAAGCCATTATCAGCAGCTTACGTTTTCTCAATATTTCCAAGCATCGGCACATACTTTCTTTGATCAAACCTGCAACATACGACAAGCAAACCAAGTTGTAGGAATAGAAAAATTGTACAATATCTTAGCACAGATATAGTCTGGTTAGTGTGTTAGCTAAACTTACAATATATTAATTTTTGCGTAATACAGTGATATTATTGTGGCTCCAAATTTTTCATATTTATAATTATTTTCCAAGTTTTAAAATGATTATTTAAATGGATTTTCTATATTTATTTTCTGTGTCAACCTTTTAAATTCAAAATTATCTGTGGTGTTTCTTCCTGAGTGGAAATTGTATTAAGTGAGTATTGAAGAGGGACATAACCTGAATTTGGACATTTTTATCAAAATTGGAACAGAAGAAGTTTTGGGCTAACGCCTGTTTTTCTTTCCTTCAATTGTATCTTTAAAATAAATAAAATAAAGAACATAAATAAAATAGATAAAATAAATAAATATTGACTTGGAGCGAGATTAATGAGAATTCTCCCAAGTTATAAAATTTGTATTATTTCTTATTACGTATTTCTAAGATTGTTGTGATTTTTGTCAAAAAAACAATTTCAATTCAAATTGGAAATTGAACTATTTTCGAGTTTACTATACCCTATTCACGATCACTTGAGACGAAATAAACAAGCTTTATGCGTGTGTGTGCGTGTGCGTGTAAAATGTGAGTACCGGTATTGGGTGGCTAACTACGATAAACGCAGCCTCGTCACTTAATAGCATTGGCAACGCATGTGTGCGTATGTGTCATTAATATTTTTCGTCGGGACTGTGTTGTATCGTTGCTATGGTTTGTCATATGTTCTATGTATGTCATGTTGCTACGGTTGCCCGGTTTGTTCACGTTGTAGCTTTGTTTACTTCGTATCAATTTATCGTGAATGGGGTAAAGTTTGTCCAAGAATTCTGGTAAGATGGAAAATGGGCCCTATTTCACAACGTAACAAGTCTTGTCACTAACCATGATTTATAACAAATTTACTAATCCAGCTGATTACAGTGAACCCTTCAATTGTAGACTTGTGATAAGTGAATTATAACAATTTTACAAGCGTTCCGCCGGTTATGAAAAGTGTTTCACGAACGTTAGCATGGTAACGAACAAGTCTTGTCAAAAAAACTTGTAATTAACCACGAAATTTCTAACTGTTAATAGACCTAAGTAAGTAAGTTACAAGTGTTAATAAAGATGCTTTTCAAGGCTTCAAAATTATTTTCAATGATTAGAACTATTTTATATTGTTTCTTCATAAATTTTATTATGCCAAATATGAGTCAAAAAATTCAATTTAATTAATTAGAAAAATCGTCACTATCAGTAGAATATAGGCTATGTTTATAACATGTGAGATGAGGGGAGACTACTTCAAGCTCACTATAATATTTTTTTATTCAAGTAAATGGATTGAAAATGCCTTATTAATTTATTATTATTTCTATTCCAAAAAACATAAGAGTTCAACGACTTGGCTTTCTAATGATTGATTTATTTCTAAAATCAATTTTATCAATCTATCTTTACCATAAATAATTCAAATTTCAACCAAAACTATATCAGTGCAAACTATATAAAGTATTGAAAACCGATACAGATGGCACTGATGGGTGGGAACACTTGTTAAATTGTAGAATTGTAAACTTGTAGCTCATTTCCTTTGTGAAACGCCTGTAATTAACAACTTGTTATCACAAGTACTTGTAAGTAACCATGGTTGATAACAAGACTTGTTGCTTTGTGAAATTGGGCCCAGCTCGGTCAACATTGGTTAAAAATTATAATTTTGGTCTCAGATTATAGATCAGAATGTTTCCTACGATTTGAGACCAAATTTACCATCAATTTGAGTCATTTTACCATCTTGCCTGACTGTCTTTTTTGCTTGGACAAACTATACTTCATTCACGATGACTTGAGACGAAGTAAACAAGCCCACAACGTGAAAAAACAGGCCGACTACTTTGACAAAGCATAGCAACGATGCGACACAGTCCCGAAGAGAAATAATAATGACACACAAGCACACATACGCATTGCCAATGCTATGAAGTGTCTACGCTACGTCGTTTATCGGGGTTTGTAATGGCCAAAGTAGCCACCTAATACTTACACGCACACAAGCAGAAAGTTTGTTTATTTCGTCTCAAGTGATTGTGAATAGAGAATAGTGAACTCGAAAATTTTTCAACCTCTAATTGGAATTGAAATTATTCTTTGGCAGAGATAAAAAATTCATAACAATATTAGAAATAATACTAATTTGACAATATGGAAGAATACCATTGCAATTACAAAATGAAATGAGCAACATATAGAATTAAAAAAAAACGAACAGGCTACAAGTATGGATATGGAATCGAGTAGAGCGCAAACTGACCAGTAGCCCTGAACGGCTCGAACAAGTTCAACAGCTGCGGCGTGAGTCGGAAGGGCAGCAGCTCGGGAATGGAGAGCAGTGCGGTGGCCGAGCCAAACGCGTGGCCAAAGTCAATGCCGCACAGCTGGCCGCTGTTGACGCACAGCAGAGTGTTGTCAAGATGGCGGTCTCCAATACCCATCAGCCAATGGCACACGCTCATTGCCGACAGGCTGCCGCCCAGCTGTGTGCGCAGGTAGTGGTACGACTCGGCCGACTGCGACAGCTCTAGAATGCCGCGTCTGAAAACAATAAACAAATAAAAATAATTACAAAATTTTCATCAACAACATTTTACATAATAAAAACAATAATAAACGAAAATATTGTAGTCTGCATCATGCCCAAATTCAACGTTTACAATATGCCCCAAATTAAAAAATAATGTAAATACGATCTTTCTAATCCAAACATATTTATTACCTCGATACAATTCCAAGTCCGATGGAGAAATAAGTTTTCTCAGCAAGTGGTAGCGTGGTTAAGTGGTAGAGTGGACATTACTGTCCAAACTTCGCCATGTCATTAAAATAAAGAAGTCATTCTATTCTATTCTATTCTATTCTATTCTATTCTATTCTATTCTATTCTATTCTATTCTATTCTATTCTATTCTATTCTATTCTATTCTATTCTATTCTATTCTATTCTATTCTATTCTTTCCTATTCAAGTCGGGGATATGTGGCTCACCATAGCAAGAGACAGAACAAGATGGAGCAAAATAATTGGAAAATTGTGAAGATACAGTAATGCAATATTATGTAAATAGATAGGAGAAAGAACTTTTAATCTCGTAAGAGAGGTTTTTGTTTAAATAAGGATTTATTCATTTATTACAATGAATCAGCCTCATACAAACCTGAGAATATCCTGTGGAAGGGACTTGACATTTTCCCGAAAATTGGCAACAGCTACTGAGCGACTGACATCACAGTAAAGACGTTGATATTGATGTTTCTGAGAAACTCCAGAAGGCAACCAGTTTCGGTACCTATTTTCTGTCTTTTCATAAATATCTTTTTCGTTTTTTTCAAGACAAGATGAGATAAAGTCTTGAAGACTGGTCGACTCATCAACCCACGACAGTAGACCAAGGTTGGACGTGAATGGAATCACCTAATAAAAACACAAAAACAAAATTAAATAAATGAATACCTGTCAATTAGTTGGTGTGAAAAAGGGCGAAAACAAACAAATTCATTAAGAAATACAAGTTTAATGAAGAAATAATTGAAGAAAAAGCTCAATCGATTTCAAATTGAACATTATTTTTGCTAATAATGAATTTTTGAACTGATTCAGCCTCCCAATATAATGAGAAATTCTGAACAATATGTCAAATTGTGTTTGTAGGTTTAAAATTAAATTTATTCAAGATTAATTTCATAATTAGAAATCCAAGAAAGGAATCATAATTATTAGTCTATCGGTCTGGAGCGTCGCAACGTAAGTCTGATATTGAATATATCTAGTCAATTCTAATGTTTCGCACCGTTATTGAATTGTTATTAACGTTATTACATCAACAAAATTATTTGTTGCTAACGTTAATATTGACAAATTTGTAATGATAATTGAAATACAAAAATTCCAACGCATTGAGTCCGGACACGGAAAGTAAGTAACAAATTGGTGTAATCATAGATCAGAGCCGGAGGCTTCTCTGAGAGAATCATTTAGTTTGTTTTCACTTTAAAAGAAAGAAGAGTAAAACATGAATGGTTAGATTTTTATAACGTTGTAGGAAAATATATTTTTTTAACCAAGGCATTTCAAAGACTGGTGTCTAAACAAGAAATCTGCAAATTATTGAATTAGATATTTACTTACATTGTACGTTTTCAGCGAGTACTTCATGACAGTAGAATTGGCGTTGTCGAGCTTGAGTAAAGAGTCCATCAGTCTAAGCGCCTGCATGATTCTCTGATCTTGTCTCAAATCTTCGCCTTGCTTCACCAAGAATCCATACTCTACTCCATCATTGCCGATTACAGACATTTTCACCGGCTTTCTTAATGAGCTCATCACTGAAATCCCGTCACAGAATTTAGAAATTTTCACGATTTTATCTGGTATTGGCATGTTATCTCCAGAATACTGGCCTGGTATTTCAATTCTATGTGGTGACGATTGGTAGGAATCGAACCATTTTGAAAACGAGCTCAGAGTGCTTTTTTTATAACTCTTTCTTTCAGATTCCAACAATTTAACAGCATCAAGTGTCTGTCGAAACAGTTTATACGAATCAACATGATAATTCAACGGTGGTTTGAGCAAAAGTTCTCTCAAGTTACTCTCGATGTTAATGTTTTTGTATTTGAGAGATTCTTTAGAGAATAATTCATCCATAAATGTCTCAAGTTCGATCCACTTAGTTTCAACATCTCTCTCAGATTCCTTACACTGTATGGATTTTAGAATACTCATCAAACAGTTGAGAAGCAGTGTGCCAGGTAGTATAACAAACTTGATAGCTTCAACAAAGTTGGACGTCAAGCTGTCGAATGGAGCGAGGGATTTCAGTTTGTTGATTATGTTTCTAGCAGCAGGTGTAGTGTACTCGGTCGACCTGATATTGAGAGGGTATTTGAGAGCGGAGGGGTACTCGGTAGCGAGTCTGAGCAGTACTGGCTCCAAAGCCACCCCGATTTCAGTATCAACACGAGCTAACATCTGATCCGCCCATGACAGAAACATCCAAGTAGGCACTTCTTTACACTCCTCGGTGAAAACTGTCGAATGCGATTGATCTAAACTGGGAAGCGATAGAATAATAGGAAACAGATGCCGAGCCTCTTTTGAACCAAGTTTCATGGCTCGCAGCAAGCTTTCAATCATTTTTGACTCAACTGTTACGTTACCATCAGTTTGCTGTTGACAATACTTGGCCAGAGTCAAATATGTTTCAGCCAGATCCGAATTTGAATTCAAAAGATTCATGCCCACCATTTTTTCAGCAGTCTGAACAGATTTTTTCAAAGACTCCAACCCTGTTTCATAAAGTTTTTTTAATACACAAGCACTATCCGAAACATTGATGTCGGGGAATTTGTCTTGAAACAGAACATTGAACGATTCTAGATTTTCTTGGTTATTGATATTTTTCGAAACAAATGATTGAAGTGTACTACAGATTTCTGTCACATGCTTTTGAGAGATCAAAATTACTTGTAAATCAAGTTTTGGATCGTCAAAATTCATAGAGTTGATAGTTTGCCAGGAAGAAGCGACATACTCCAACATTTTTTTCGAATTCCTAGTCTCATAAATTGTAGCAAACAGTAGCTCTGTCCTACTTTTCTCAGGAATATACATGGGCTGCTTTTTATCAACTTTTTTTAGTACTCCTTTTGCCAAAAATCCATTCTCGTGATTTAGCGCCAAATCTAGCAACGACAGGTGATAACTACTCTCAAACCTGGATATTTCACGATTATTCCACATCTTCAGTATGGTTCCACAGAAATGTGTCCTATATTTGGTGCGTATCTCCCAGTGCGACAGTGAATCACCTTTCATAGGAGGATTCGATTCCCATTTTTGCAGGAGATCAATACATTTAGGAAACCAATCGGATTTTTTCAGTCTGGAAGCACTCAGCACAGCTAAAGACGATTCAATGTCCATCAGTCTCTGTAGTTTCAGGCACTTATCCATGATAAGATTATGTGACAAAGCAGGGAGTTGCATCCAGTCTTCCAGGAACAGTTTTCGATTATTTTGAGACACTTCCAAAGCTCTATCAAAAGATTTCGTATTCATGAGGTAAAACATAGATAGCTCCTCGCCAATATTTGTTTTGATGTAATCTAATTTCTCTCTATCATGTAGCCACACCTTCATTCTGTTTTCATAATAGGAAGTATCAGAACTCATCATACCCGCCTTCAAAAACCAAGGCAAGAGATTCTCTTTGGACCAACTGTCACTCCACATCTCATCCACGTCGCTCACATCAGTTATCGCCTTTTTTAAAACATCCCAGTCACCCATCCGAGCCATACAATTGAAGTAAGCCTCATAAACGAAATCGCCCTGTTCATCAACTTTGCCGTTCTGCAGATCGCCAGCTATGGACTGATATTTTGTGCTGGCTCGTTTCAATTGTCCGGCAGCCTCAGCTTCCAACGCCTCACGTACATCGTCTTTGGCCAACTTCTCTTCGAAAATGCCCTGCACTATCTCATCAAATCCCAAAGACCTGTACAGTCTGGCAAGGTACACCCAAATGTTTGATTTGTCATGAGAAACTAGCGAACTACTCAAACTGTTCTCCAGTACTAGAGCACCCAAACTATGCAACCCGCTTCGATTGGATACATCATACAACTCATCAATACATTTACTAGAACTCAGTTCGTTGGCGAATTTGAAACACGTATCCAATACAACTGATATGACTCCACGTGTAGCCTGCTTTGTTTCGCTCATTATTCGTTTCAACGCTTCATCAATAGTCCTCACTAATTTCCGCAGCAGCTGCTCTGTTTGATCTTGATTGTGGGGCTCTGAAGACTTCTTCTTATAGCCGTTTATAATTCCTTTCAATAACGATGCCATCAACTGGCTGGCGATTGTCATGTCTTTCTGCAAATGAAGAGTAATGCATAGATAAAACAAATTGGTGCAAACTAAATAAGTACTTGAAAAGTAAATAAAAATCAAACACCCTTTTTTTGAAAACTTTAAAATTATAAAAAATTATAAAATTTAATTTTGTTTATTTGTTTCATAACTGTTTTTATCCACATTGAGAATGGGCTTAGCTCCCGAAACATGTATGTGTTTTTTATAATTTTTTATAATTTTAAAGTTTTCAAAAAAAGGGTGTTTGATTTTTATTTACTTTTCAATTATTTTAAACAGCCCTAAGTTTTAAAGTTCTTTATTTAAATAAGTACTATATTTATATTATAAGACTAATCTGTAGAGGATGGAATGGTATTTCAATATTCTTAGTATATTTTCTTCAACCCTTTGAATAAGCGATAAACTGAACACCTATTCAGATGCAGAATTGACAATCTACTTGTGCTCAACTTCTTTGAAAAACAAGTGAAAATTTTTAATTATGTTACAGAGAAAATATACATTTTACCTTTTACAATAAATTGACTGTTGGAGAGATACTCAACATTAGAGATGAATAATTTTGTACTTTTCGCGTGCGGATAACATCATTTTTCTGTATTACAAGACGTCTCAACTTTCATGAGACTTCTAATGTTTATTTCAAGTGAATAAATAACTACTTTGATTTCATTAAGTTTTTTGTTCTTTCTTAAAAAAAAAAGATTAGTAGTTAACGAATGTAATAGTATTATCATGATTAGTATTAGTAGTTGAATATTCGATTTAGTGATGGAATAAGTAGTCGTTTTAGTTTAAATTGATTGAATATTTGAATTCTGGTTACAAAATATTAATATTATACTGTATCTAGTATAAAAAAGTAGTAAGTAGTTTAAATCAAGCTGATATTTGGTTTAGTAATAGAATAAATTAACAGTCCACATTGATAGATAATTGATCTAATAATAGAGCGACTTTTAAATTTAAAAAAAAATCTATTCACCTTAGCGAATTTAAGAAGGCAGACGACCAGATTCTCATTAGTGAGGTTCCTATCGGGTAAGTCGCCGTGGCTATAAGTGCGAGTAAGATGCACAGCGCTCTCCTGTTTGCTCTTGTGCTCCTGCAGTTCAGTCTGCATCGCCTGATTTCGACGCAGGTTCATGTAGGCAGCACTCTGACCGATCTTGTTCTTATCGCTTTGAAGGCGACGAGTCTTGGAGAATGGCACTTTGAAATCGACATCGTCATCATCATTGTCATTATCATTGACAGTGTGCGAACGTTTGCCATGCAGTGAAACAGTTGTATCATGGGTGAAGCTGTGAAGAGAACTGGAGCCTACTGAAGGTATTGAAGGTTCATCTGCTAGAAAAAAACCAAACAGAGAATAAAATCTAATGAAATCGATAATATGTACAAGGTGAAAAAATGAAAGAAGATATTCAGAGAAATTAATAACAATCAATTTATTGTTAATACAGGGTTCGCCAATGAAGTGGGACGATTTGAATAAGCAACAGGTTGTTTAAGAAATCGTATTTTTGTTATATTTTTCATCATAAAAAGAAAGTAGATTTAGTGTACAATAACTCGAAAATATCTTTATGAATATGACATCTTCCAAAATGTCCTACATTGGAATCTATGCGCTTTTGCATCCGGGCCTGAAAGAAACGGGTAGATTTGCTGTGACTTTCAACTTTGTGCGTTACATCGAAATGATTCATAACTTTCTTACACCAGAACTAGCTCGTTTTCCATTGAATGAAAAAACAATATGGGGCAACAAGCCAAAGTGCAAGAATTGCCATGAATGCTGTGAATGTTTTGTTTCCAAGCCGCGTCATTTCTCGAAAAAGTGATATCCCTTGGCCCTCTCGCTCTCCAGATTTATCAACCTGTGAATTTTTTCTATGGGGCTATTTGAAAACGAGAGTTTTTCAAAGCGATCCACGCAGAACTATCCCAGCTCTAAAACAAAGGATTCGAGATTAGATTGGAGGAATGCCACTCAATATGCTGCGAAATGTCATGGGAAACTTCTAGGCCCGGCTACAAAAGTGCATGGATATATATCATCTTCTAATTAGAAGATGATACTAAAGATGTGAAAAGAAGATGTGCACTAAATGGCTACATTTCTACTTTCTATTTGTGATGAAAAAATTACAAAAATACAATTTCTTAAACAACGTGTTTCTTATTCAAATCGTCTCACTTCATTGGCGAACCCTGCATTATTAGGGTATGGGGAGTTCCGAAGGAGTTCCATAGTCGACATAATCACAATTTCCCGTGATGGTGAATTGTGATATTTAGTTCTTGATTTTATACAATGTTATTAAAGTAAAGTAAAGCTTGGTAAAGTTTTTATGATTTTATAGAACAAAAAACACAAGAAGCACTAATCCTAGGTCAGAAATTATTGAATTTTGAAAGAATTCAGATCACTTTATATAGATTAAGCCTCTATTTCACAATACATACTTTACTCGTGAATCATTTCTTGGTGAAGTGGAATGTACTTCACTACTGAAGAGGAGTGATGCGAGGAGAAGAGAGTCTGAAGCTCCTCTCTAGGAGTGAAATGCATTACTCTTCGCTATAACAAAAACGTTAGTGATTTGAAATATTCGCTGTGGAATATAGGTCTTCATTTATCATAAAACGTATTTATGAAATCAAGTGTTTATTGGGGTTTTGTCATGAAAAGCGACATCGAATGACGACCCATTTGGTAATGCTTAAAATACTGACTGCCCAATATGAGTTTGTAATCCAATTTTGAACTGTTTGTAAGTTTATTGTATATTTGTGAAATCATAGATAGAAAACAATACTAAAATTGAAAATTGTGAAACAAATGAATAATAAATATTCAAAATTATTCATTTATAAAAATATAACGTTGAAAAATTACCTGTATTGACAGTTGGTTGGAACTGAAGTGATTGTTGACTGCCCATTGCTCTTGCAACAGAGCCTAAACTGCTGCCGTAACTACTGTAACTGGATTTCCGCTCGGTTGTAACTGTTCTAACTAGTATTGGCGCCACACTAGCCACACTATTCACACGTGACTGCTTCATATCTAGAATCTGTTGAATTAACAAAATATGCTTTATAGTGAATAATTTTTATATTCAAGTGAAATAATGTTGAATAGGAGTGCAGTAAGTATCGTATACATGTTCAATAAAAGTGCTTCAAGTACTTGGTGTTTAATTACTGTTGTTCACTTTTATTAGTTAATAAAAGTTCAGTAAGCCTGTATAGTATATATTATAAATTCAACAATTTATTGGATGTTACTCAAATTCTGAATAAAACAATTTTACTTTTTACAAACAATTCTTACAATTTCTGAATGTGGTGACCAGACTTATGCATATAGGTAATAAAAAGATAATTTTTTCTTCATCATTATAGCATCTAGTCAGAGACTAATAAGCTATTCTATTTCAATTTAAATTGATAAGAATTATCAAGATGATGAAAAATACTAATTAACCAATGATTTAACAACCAGAACTTATAATCATACAATAAAATACATACCTAGCAGTTTCATTCACTACAATATGTTAAATTGATCTACATATATTATCAACAGACCTTTTCCGGATCTGTAGATCGGTCACCATCATCCGGAAGAACACAGCTGTAGTAATCCGGATTCAACCGACAAACATTGAGCATCAATTGGAGAAACAAGGAGAGAAAACTGGACTCGCGATCAGGCGAGTAGAGCAGTTTGAAAAGATCCTCAAGCCGGTCCACCAGATCAGTTCTAACTCTTCCATCCTTGTTCCAGAATTCAAACAACTTATTGCGAATTTCCTCGTTGGAATCCTCCATACCCGTTACTAGTGCGTTTCTCACTAAATCTTTTGCGAACAGTTTTTCTGTATCGCTCATCGGTACTTCAATGTTTCCTGCACAAGGTGTGATTCTGGGAAAGAAAAAATTTCTACTTTAATAGTTCAATTCAGTTTGGTTATTCAATCATATAATGTATCCTTAATTGTAGAGGTTAGGTGAAGAAAATGAGAGCACAGCATTCTAAAGCTGAGCGTTTACAGCTCAATTTTCTTACAAGAAGATGGAGAGCTCCATCACAATTTGAATCTGATACGATAAACACGACTCAATACTACCCAAGACCTTTTAATTCTATTATTTCAATTGTATCGTGTATCATGTTAAATCACCTTTTGTAGAATTGAAATATTTTAGGTCGAATTAACATCAACATTCCCCCCCCTCCTATTGACAGACGAGTAATCTTCTTAGGAGGTTCTTTTACTCCATTTGTAAAGATTTTGTGAAATGAACTGTACCATGAGGAAATAAATAAATTTGAAAAAAAGACGTATTTATAGTATCACGTTGTTCTGGGTATTGGCTACTCGGTGAGGGTGGTTATTATGTGATCGTGTAGGTGAGTCACGAACACTACGGACTGCTCTTGGATGGGTGACCAGTATTTGTTCGAGTACACATTGGGGAGGTGGAACCTACCCGTAAGGGTCTCCACACCCCACCATTGAAAGCCATACGCAAAAATAAGAAGAAGTGAAATACGCGAAATGAGAATACGTATCACATTGCATCAGAAATACTTTATTAAAACGATCCTTTGTAATAATGTATTTAAAAAAATATTAAATTTTTATTGCACTTTTACAGAAAAAAACGTACAGATTAATCAGGACCATTTTAAACGTGTCCAATAGAATTTATTGAGTTTAGTTTTTGAATTAGTTTTTTTGCTCCACCACCTAGTTTGAGACTAATCAGATGTTCTATTTTGACCCGAATTGCAAAAATGTGTAGCAGAAATTATAATAGGCTACCAAGATTTTATTCCCGATTCCTAGATTATAAACTACAGTAAATGAAGAATAACATGATAATATTTCCATCCTTATAAGAAATTCTGATATAACAATTTTTTGCTGGATCAAGGAGTTAGTTTTGAAGGGGATAGACAGATTATTCGAATATAATATTATTAGATGGAAATCACTCGTATATCAGATGGTTAGCGTGAGTGTTTGAGAGTGTGAAATAATCAAGTATCGTCTATTCGTCTATTCTATTCCATTAACAGTTGAAATAAACCTTTTAAATTGTGCTACTTACTGGTAGTATTCGTGAATGTTAATCAGCACATCATAGTATGCCTTACGACAAGGCAGGCTCGTGTGGTTCCTGAAATGTTTGACGACTTCGAGCAATAATTCAGCCAAGTTATCATACTCCAAAAAGTCACGCAAAGCTAAGATCACGTTCAATGCTATTTCCTGATTTGTAACGGTCCTGAAATAGAAACATAATAAACATTAAAAAAGAACAATCATCATAGATAACGAAGCAATCTTAAAATAAAATTGTAGAGCATAAAACAGAATAGATTGGACAATTTCCAGCATTATATCAACTAATGGACAATGAAAAGACATGAATAATTCAATTAAATCTTCTATTAAACTAAACGTTTCAAGACTTTTATGGTAATTAATATAGTTTTAGATTATTGTAGCGTATTTAGCTACAGTATTTACAATGGATTAACTTCCCTATTAATACCGTATATAATTAGTTAGAATTGATAAAGGAAGCTAGTCATAATAAACAAAAGCAATAATAATAACATTGTATATGAAGAGAATGGCTCCAATGCATATTTTCAATAAATTCATGATCTGATTGTATTGATTATATATTATGATTGAATTTCATCTGTTCAGTATGAATTGAATTCATATTATAATCTGGAGAGTTCTATAGGTAAGTACTGTATGGTTGATACTTTGTCAAGGATGATGTCTGAGTTTATGAAATACAATTCAAACTACATATATAATTTACTATGATATAAATTATTCAGCACCATGTCTTATGAAAAGCTAATGGCTGTAACTCTGTAAGTAATACAAAAATCTCTGATAGTGGTAGTGCTCCAAGACGTATAATAATTTGTAAGTATTTAGTTTAAGCTGGATACAAGCGGTCACCCTTCCAACTGTAGTATAAAGCGATCGTTACTTATTTAACTTATTATTCAATAAATATTAAAATCTGAATTTGTAGCTCACCCTAGTCTGAATACTTTGATAAGCTGGCAACTGATATCGATATAAAATTCCTCTGGATATTGTTTTTCATTGATATTATCAAGCTTCAAAGCAGTATTGACTATGTCTAGCAAATGTTGCTGAAGATTAGTCTCTTGGACGGCTGATATAAGACGTACAGTGTCCTTCACAAAACTGAAAAACAATATAGTTTATCAATACAAGATTGCTTTACCTTTTTTTTTTTTTTTTTTTTTTTTTTTTTTTTTTTTTTTTTTTTTTTTTTTGAGGGTGATGCCCACATGGGCTCTTGGGCCTGTGCGTGGGTAATGGGAAGGATGATGATGAGAGATGAATGGACCTACTGCTTTAGGTGGGTTCCGAACCACCGGGAAGCGATTTTTGAGGCTCATGAATTGAATTCAGAGGAGCCGGTCACCGTTACAACAGTGGTGATAGAGGCACGTCGCTTATCTAATCTCACCGATTAGACGCTCTCTACCACTGGGACAAACCGCTTCCCCAAACCTTACATTACCTTACATTAATATATAATATAATTAAAGCTTTGAAGCATCATCTTACATAATTATATGTTATATAGGATGGGCGTATCCAGGCAGGGGCAGGGGGGCAGCCCCCCCCCAGAAGTTGAAATTTTTTTATTTAAAAAATAAATTCACAGCTAAAATGAATAAAATAAGATTTAATAAATATCATATAATAATTATAATTTTTATGAATTTACAAGTAAATTGTGAAGATTGCGAAGTCACAGACTCACAGGGGTGGAACTTCCATCTCAGTCTCCAATTGAATACTGGAGAAGTTCAATGATAATAATTCCTTATTTTGACTCTCTTAATCAGTAATTCAATTACTACAATACTTATAGTCAACTTATAATATTTTCAAATTTCTTCCTCCTTCTCTCTTTCACTTCTCCATCCTTTGAATAAAGTGTAACTCCAGAGAATAAGAAAAACGTTTAATGAGCTAGAATCTTAATGAGCATGACTGCGGAATTGGAGCTGTGGTATAATGTATTTGGAAGAAAGGACCTGATTGAAAAGAGAGTTTTAAATGAGTTCTCAGCAAATCCATCAAGAATGGTGTTATTAATTTATTATCTATCAATTCTTATTAATACTTAATACTCTATAATTCTTATTATATCAGGGCCAATTTCAGCACTTCCACCGCTCTCCTCAAGGTGACCGACGATGTTAGATGGGCAATGGATCGTGGTATGCTGACAGCAATGGTCTCTTTCGATTTCAGCAAGGCATTCGATAATGTCTCACATTCCACTCTCATTCATAAACTAAAAGCTCATTGTCATCTTTCACCACTAACTCTGTCATGGTTTTCTTCTTATTTGAGGGGTCGGTTCCAGGTTGTCATGGTGCCGGGGGTTGCTGATGCAGACTGGATGCCTGTTCCAGCTGGAGTGCCACAGGGCTCGGTACTTGGACCTCTCCTCTTCTCCATCTACATCAATAACATCACTGAGATCATTTCACATTCTTCATTTCATTTGTTTGCAGACGATCTAGTCTTTTACAAGCACTTTCACCCTAATGATTGTGTGGAGGCTGTCACGCGAATGAACCTGGATGTGTCTTCACTCTCTGTTTGGTCCCGATCGCATTGCCTGTCTCTGAATACACAGAAAACAAAATGCATTGTTATTGGTTCCCAAAGACGAATCAGACATGGGGAAATTGGTCTGCCTCCTTTAACTTTAGATGGTGTGGAACTCATATATGACAACAAAATCAAGTTGCTGGGCATGCTGATTGACAACACACTCACTTGGGAGGTCCATGTGAATGCTGTAGTGAGAAAGGTGTTTGCAGGGATGCATCAGATAAAAAGGCTGAGAAGATTTTTACCGGTGGGAGTGAGGAGGACTCTGGTTCGGGCGCTGATTCTTCCTCATCTTGATTATTGCTCAGTGGTATACAATGGTTTGTCTGGGGAGCTTGACAATAAACTTCAAAGAGCATTAAACTATTCCCTAAGATTCATTTTTGATGCTCGATGGAATGATCATGTAACTCCCCTGTACAGGGAACTTGATTGGCTGAAATTGGAACAGAGGCGACTATATTGCATTCTATGTCAAACTTACAAATTGATTGTGAAAGGTGCTGGTCCGGAATATCTGAGGGAGAAACTTGTACTTTTTAGCGAGATTCATGCCAGAGACACTCGGTCTCACTGTTATTTTCTCCAGATACCACAGCACCGAACGGCAATATTTGGGGCGTCATTCAGCGTGACAGCTTCCCGTGAGTGGAATGCTTTACCACTGGAAATTATCCTGACACCCTCCCTATCCTTATTTAGAAGGAGAGTTCACCGGCGCCTAATTCTCATGGCTGGGTATGGGGAGAGATAGGGATTGGCTATGGCTGGGTGGGAGGGAATTATTGAGGAGGGGTTGTGTTTCATTGTTATATTATGACATTCATAAAAATTGGATTCCACAAACTATCTCGAACTGCATGACTTTTATTTTTATTATTATTTTCTTATCTATCTATCTTGCCTATGTTATTCAATTTTCTATCTTACTATATATTATTAATTTATCAATATGATTTAGTAATATAGGGCTTTATATGTATAAATATGTAAGTTAAATGCCTATAACTGTACAGTACTATTTTTGTTATTGTACCACTATGAGTCTTTTCAGACTCAGTGGAAATTGTCAATTTGAAATAAATAAATAAATAATACTTGACCTCAATATTCAATTGAGTCTTTGGTAATGGTATATGAGCGTTGTCAATAAATTTAAATTGCAATTATTTTCATTCAGATTCTTTCATTTTTTGTTGTTGTGATTCTAATGTCAAAATAAAGTGAGTTGTTGTTATAGTCTTCAAACTTCAATTGTTAATACGATGTGTTATGAATATTGATTGCTAAAATGTGAAATTTAGGTTCAATATATTATAATTCAATTTCAACTTCTAAGTTACATTTGAAAGAATTCAGATCGAATTTCATATTTATATTTATTTATAATCAGACTTCTTACAACTCATACATTGAATTCTTCTCATTTGCTTGTGATTTATAAACAAGAATTTTCATTTTTATTCTAATTATTTGAGTTTATTCACTTCATACCTTTTCATCAGTCAAAAATCTCTTTTCAACTTTAAACTAGCCACAACATTATTTCTAATAAGGTTATTGGCAACAATGTCTTTCGGCTAAAAAAAAAAAAATTAACTTGAAATTATTTACCAAGAAAATATTTTTTTTTATTTGATAATAATTGGGAACTTGTTTATATTTTCCATTTTCATGATAGAACGCAGGACTATATTTGTGACGTATGCCGTACCGGTACCCCTGAGTACTCGACACTCCTGTAGTAAATCATTGAAGATTTCTATTGAAAATATGGAGAAATTATTGTAAAATACAAAGCTAAAAGCTTCAAAATAACTCTAAAAATGAGTTTTGAGGAGTTGAAATGTCGTTTTTTCCCCGGGGGAGAGCCCACGGACCCCCCACCACCAATTTTCCGCCTCCATACCAGAACCTTTGATTTTACAGATTAGGCACTGATATAATAATTTCATTTTTCACCATTTAAACTAAACAATATTATGGCTAACAATACCACCCCCGCTAGAGAGAAGGAAAAGAGGTAACTTTCTTATATTTTTTTCGGGGAAAAAACTGGCTTGCCCCCCTAGAAAAAAATCCTCGATACGCCCTTGCTATATAGTTTTATATGTTATAAGTTTTATAAATGACAAAATATTGAGAATAATTTTATAATAACTGTAATAACTGAATAATAATTGAATTATATATATATACTGATATACTTGATCAACGTTGTTAATAAAAAATTAAATTTCAAACGTTTTATGAAAATGAGTGAAGCTATACTGACAGTAGAATTTACTTGGAAATTGATGAAGAAAGTTTTCAATTACAGCTAGCAGGTACCCGTGCTTTGCTTCGGTAGATGTCCAAGCAAGAAGACATTCTGGCAAGTTGGGAAAATGACTCCAGCACGGTCAATACTGGTTGAAAAATTATAAATTTGGTCTAAACTTTTGGGAAACATTCTGCTCTAAAATTTGAAACCAAATTTATAATTTTTCAACCAATATTGACCGAGCTGAGTCATTTTCCCATCTTGCTAGAATGTCTTCTTTGCTTGGGAAGACTATACCCGTGCTTTGCTTCGGAAGATGAACAGCTAATTGCATTATTTTTCCAATAGAATACATCCCTCCATTCAAGAAAATCAATCTTATCGATGCTTGCGGGCTTAATATAGGTTTGAAAGATGTAAGCGACACCCATGATAGACTTAACCTCTCTTTGGAAAAGAATAGAATTGAAAATCAACTTGAGTTAATGATGATTGATGATATACTTACTAAGTAACAATCCGTGGATAATGGTTTTTCATGAGAGAAGTGAATAGAATCATAGTATCAGTTTTGCCGGAATTGCCATTTTTATGAGCATCTAGTGATATTTTCCTGGTTAGATTAGCCAAATCGAATTTCTCCTCAATTGTACTAGGAGAACTCCCTTCGCTGTCGCTCAAAAATCTGTTGAAAAATACATATATCTGATTATTTCCACTATTTTTACAGTTCAACATTCCACATTCCACTATGACGTGAAGTATTTACAATTCATGTTCATTTCAAGTTCTATTCATCGCTATACAGGGTGTTTCAAGAGGAATGTGCAATACTTCTCAGGCTGATTCCTTATACCAAGTAGACAAAAAAGTTCCATGGGACCAACCCCCAAAAACGTTTTGTTACTGAGATAACAATGGTGGAAAATTGAGATTTTCCTAAATATATTAATTTTTCTAATTTTTTAGAGGCTTTAGTGATGTTCCAAAATAAGCAATTCCTATGTAAAATCAGCTGAGAAGCTCAATGAAACCAGTTGCAAGTTTGTAACTTCAACGGTTATTGAGATAATTGGAAAAAATATGCTAGAAACGCCATTTTTCAACACTTAGAGGGTTATAACTGGATAAGGAATCATAAAATATTGTATTTTTTATTAATGGAAGTTGAAGAGAATCGGATTCTAAAGAAAAAGTTAAATGGCGGCGATTGTGAAAATCTTACCCAAATGTCAGAAATAGCGATCAAAAATCGCTACTAAACAAAAATTCATCACTTGTGCTATGTTTTGTCAATTTTGCGATTTTCGATCGCCATTTCTGAGATTTGGGTAAGATTTACACAATCGCCGCCATTCAACTTTTTCTTTAGAATCGGACTCTCTTCAACTTCCATTGATGAAAAATTCAATTTTATGATTCCTTATCCAGTTATAACCCTTATTGTTGGAAAATTGCGCTTTCTAGCATATTTTTCCAATTATCTCAATAACCGTTGAAGTTACAAACTTGAAACTGGTTTCATTGAATTGGTCAGCTAATTTTACATAGGAAATGCTTATTTTGGAACCTCACTAGCCTCTAAAAAATTAGAAAAATCTCAATTTTCCGCCATTGTTATCCCAGTAACAAAGCGTTTTTGGGGGTTGGTCCCATGGAACGTTTTTGTCTACTTTGTGTAAGGAATCAGCCTGAGAAGTATTGCACATTCCTCCTGAAACACCCTGTATATTTATAAAAGCCAACTTTCCTCAGCCAATTCAGATTTCTTCGAATTGTAAACATTTCAGAACAAATCATATCCATACAAAATTCTTCCGATAGACTAATTGTTCAATAATTATTGTATTCTAGATATGTTTCAAAAGGAATTGAACTAAATAATAATCAATCAGAAAATCAGAGTGTAGCTCATTCACACTCTATTTGATAAAGCCGTGTGTAACCGGTTCAATTTCGCCTCAAAAAGATAGATTAAATAAGAAGAATAATTCTCTGGAAAGAAGAATAAACCTATTTGAAGAATAATGTGATTTATTATACATTAATAGCCTAAGTGAACATTAAATAAGATACACAAGACAATTTTATATGATACATTTATCAAATGAATCGAATTCAAAGATATTTCAATCAATCGTATCCTGTATCACATTCGATGGATTTTTTTCAACTGAATGTATCCTCTTCAAAGTGGAATGAGCAGTGGAAACACAGCTTGAGGCATTCTTTTGACTAAGAATGCCCAAGTAGAGTCATCTAGCTCATCTGAATCTATCAAAAACCATGAATTGAAATGTTATAAAAATCTTAGAATAATTTCTTCACCTGTACAACATTCCTAGAATTTCAGCAGACTTGTGCCTGATGTTACGATCTTTGGAGAGTACTTGCTTCTCCAAATTTTCATAAAATCTGAAAAATATCAATCAATTAAATTTAGAAATTTTGGCATTTGCTCCCATCAGAATAGATTTTATTGTATAAGCCACAATATAAATACAATTGACAGTTTATCATGGATATTTTTCACATTATTTCTAAAAAGGTCCCACCACTGGGTGGCTCGTTGGAGGAGTGATAAAGCGCCGGTCTGATAACCAGGTGGACCCTGGTTCAAGTCCCAAGCGGGGAACAATTTTTGACCACAGCACAATCACATAAATACGGCCACCCCGTCATTCGGAGGAGACGATAAGCCGTCGGTCCCGACTACCTAAGAGTAGTCGTCATCTATCATCCATTTCATTACCCACGCACAAGCCTATGAGCTCATGTGGGCTTCACCCTCATAACAAAACAAAACAAACAAAACCTTACAATTTGACTGTCTTATGGGAACATATTTTATAAGATGATGCTCTTCTATTGGAAATTACACTATCTAGACACTATTAGATCTGATTATGTTAATTTGTTGCAAATACATCAAAGTACAGTATTTCAAAAACGTTTTCGCTAAGTCTTAATCCATTGACTAATCACAGCAAAGCTTATAAAATAGGTACAAAATGTAATCTGTGCATTCACCTGAGGTAATTCAAATTCGTTGCATTCATTGAGATAGTTCATTATGATTCCCCTCTTTGGATGAACTTGAATTGTGGAAAATTTGTAAATACGATAGCTCCAGCGTTTTAAAACTATGATATAGTGTATAGTGTAACAATATGATTTAAACTCACTTATCCAAATTATCTTCAGCGTACGGTTTGATATTGTTGATGATAAGACAACAAATGATTTCAAGACTTGTCCGAATCTTTGATTGGTCGATGTCGGACAAGAAATCGAGAATTTTATCATGCGGTATGGTCGAAATGCCATCCTTCCAGGACGTAATTACCGTTTTCACAGTTTCAATGTTCAATTTCAAAACATCCTTGCGGTCGTGAGGAGTTTTCTCGATCATAAAACTCAACAGCTGATTGATTTCATTGCTTTTTGGTGTGATCACTGAAGACCAGGATGTGAGCATACCAAGTATATCACCTGGAATAAATATGAATGGATGATACAAGGAAACAACAATAATACTTGAAAATCATGGTATTTCAGTTTCTTCAAAGAAAATATTCCATGCATGTGATGTCCCTCATTCTGGCATGTTATGTTCATTCTAGATCTGAGAGTCAACCTAACTCGAATAAACAAATACTGGAAGGAGACTTTAGACTCTTTAGCTGCGGTCACACTGCCTGTGAATGAAGGGTGAATAGCCATAGAACATACTATATCCATAGAAATACATCATATGTGAATGGTATGACATCATAGTGTTTTTTAAGGTTATTTTGTCCATATTTTTAGTGACGGCTGAATATTATTTATGATGAAAATATAAACAATTCATTCATCACTCACATACCATCCAGACCGTTCAGTCTATCCACCTAACAAGCAACGGAAGTGTGGCCGTAGCTTTAGGGTCAAAGCTCAAAACCAAGACCAGAAAGATGCAATAGAAACACGGAGTTGTATGGAGCAACGCAAATTAATACTCATCTTACCAGTTTATAGTAATTCGTGTTTCTATCGCATCTTGTACCGGTCGTACAAGTGCACTTCAGCTATTAGAATTTCAAGACTTGAGTTCCCAGACACACTTTATTATCCATGTTCGAATTCAAAGTTAGTGGCATAGTATTTCCACGCGAAGAGGACATTCTGACAAGATGGAAAAGTGACTTCAGCTCGGTCAATATTGGTTCAAAAATTATAAATTCGACTCAAATTGTAGATCAGTGTTTCTTTCAATTTGAGATTGAATTCATAAATTTTGAACTAATATTGATTGAGCTGGAATCATTTTACCATCTTGCCAGAATGCCTTCTTTGCTTGAACAGACTATTTGTGCACCTTGCTTGTATACCATCATTATCATTTACATTTATGTATTCTATTCTTATACTGTGTTTACTCTTCTACTACCATTCCATATTTTTAGAGAAAATACTAGAAATTTAAAAAAGAATAAGAACTTACCAATCATATAATTCATTGAATTGCCAAAACATTTCTTTCTATTCTCTATGACAAATTTGATGATATGTGATAGTAAATGCTCGGCATAGGGTGTGAAAATGTTGGGATTGGTCTCATTGCAGTTGTGCAGCAATTTGATAAGCAATAACTTGGCGTTGATTTCTTCGTTGGACGGTTCGTTCGCTGACGACTTTAATGCATTCGAAATGCACTTGATCCAAACTGGAGCTTCATCATCAACCTGAAAAAGTGTTCATTAGATTTGAAAAATATTTTTTGAAAAATGGCCATCGTATATCCAATGTGAACAGAATCAATTATTCTATGCAACACTAGAGAAATCACTCTATTTAATTATGTTCGTGAATTAATTTGAATTAATGCACTACCGTAAACTCGTATTTAGTTATAATTCCGAGACCAGGTTAGTTTGGTTCATATTGGTCTAAAATTTTTCCAGTTCATTAAAAAATCCCAAAGTTTTTGAACATTTTTATTTAGTGTTTCTGATCAGATCTTCATTGTTAACAGTGAACTCAATCAAAATTCAGGATTTTGTGAAGTGAAAAGTGTTTTTTAAAGTTAAAATTGTAATGTAAACATTCAGCAACCATCATCATTCATTCACTATGTAGCCTAAAAATCATCATCCACTTATCACCTTTGCTTAAAATACTTTATATAGGTTGCAATTGTAAAAACAAATAATAATAAATGATCGAAAACACAAAAAAGTTTGATAGTGCCGTATTTATTTATATTTTATTTCTCAGTAGGAGATACTCAATTTAATATACATCATATTTTAGCCTCAAGGTTACTCATATTTTCAGCCTCTTCTGAAGTCATTTGCCTGTTTCGTAGAACTGAATTGTACTGAACTGAACAGTATAAAACTGGATTAGCTAATTCTACAGACTACTAGTTGATAGCAACAAATTGAAAGCGAGCATGGCGTATACGACTTGGAACATGAATGAAAATCCCTTGGTCAAATTTGTAAGTCTATTTATTATCTATTTATTTATTTATTCATCCATTTATTTAATTCTATTTCATTTAAAGTGGAATGTCAAAAATCCGGACTGTCGATAATCCGGATTTATCTCCAGCAAGAAATAAGAATATTTGTACCGTCTGCCCTTGCACCAGTTTTTTACTAGAGTGGGCGATGAGAGAATACATAATGTAGTGTTTAGCAAAGCGAAGGAAATAATTTTCTATAATTTCCTAATAGAAAATATACTATTTAAAACAGTTTTTACTCTCAAGTAGAGCCTCCTGCTGGCCCTTTTTGTGAGGTAATTTCGATAATCCGGATGGGGTCCGGTCCCAATTAATCCGGATTATCGACGTTCTACTGTACTTATTTATTACCTTGGGAACTGCGTCACTTGTAGAACTATTTTCTCTCGTGATTTCATGAAGGGTCATGACCACGCCACACAACCAAGCCATACAAGGATGACTGTTCAAGTCATCCACTTCCAATTCAAGTTTCATCTGATCAGTGTTCTGGAAAAGTAAAAATATCAAGTTGAAAACTATTATCTGGACAGTCTTACAACAAATATCTTATTGAGTGGTTGTGAATATGAAGAAATAAATCGAAAATATACTAATACTGTCATGTTCGATTGTTCATTAAAATATTGTGTTGAAAAAACCAAGGACTATTTTATTTCTGTTCTTCCACTATCTATTTTTGTCATTAGATGAATGAATGAATAAATCAGTCATCTATATTAAGTACATGTATATTGTTGTACATGGCGAAGAGTACAACAGGCAAAGTCCAAAACTGTCCCTCTTACCATTTATTCTAACATAAAAAATCAGGTTGTGTCATATTCAACACATATTTTCACTAATTTTCACACCAAAATCCATATTACAGCCTTAGGCTCTTATTATGGATTTGAAAGAGAATGTGAATGAAAAAGACCCCAAATTAAAGCCTTATGCCCGGTTTTTCCAAGTACACTCAAATTTGAGGGACCCTCAAGTTTACTACACTTATGCCCGGTTTTTCCAAGCACACTCAAAGTTGAGGGACCCTCAAATTTTGATGAACAGCTGTTATTTTCTATTATAAGTACAGGAAATGTAGTAAAGTGTAGTAAACTTGAGGGTCCCTAAAATTTGAGTGTGCTAGGAAAAACCGGGCATTAACTACATTTCCTATACTTATCATAGTAAATGTCAGCTGTTCATCAAAATTTGAGGGCCCCTCAACTTTGAGTGTGCTTGGAAAAACCCGGCATTAGACTCTCAAGGCTCTGTAGTTAATATGGATTTGAATGAGAATGCTAATGAAGAAGATTACTTCTAAGGCCATTTAAACATTATAGAGACCATAGGCCTGTTTGTTTTTCTAAACCACAATTTAAAATGGTCCTTAAAAGTAGACAGGCTGCGTTTTCGTTCGAATCCATGCACGCCCGGTAAGCTGATAAGGAAGCATAGTCTGTCCAAGCAAAGAAGACATTCTGGAAAGATGGAAAAATGACTCCAGCTCGGTCAATATTGGTTCAAACATTATACATTTGATCTCAAATTGTAGAACAGAATGTTTTCTATAATTTAAAATAAAATTTATAATTTTGAACCAATATTGACCGAGCTGGAATCATTTCCCATCTTACCAGAATGTCTTCTTTGTTTGGACAGACTATACCAAAGATTCAATATTTTTTATTGAATTTTATATTTTTTTCTCCTTGAGTTTAAGATTGAGATTCAATTATTCCCAAGAATTACCGAATATATAACAAGTAACATACGAACCTATCACATCAAAAACTAATTACCTCACACTGATTTGGTGGCTGGTATGATTCTCTCATAATGCCGTTGGATCGATCATATCTACGCATATCGTCGGCGAACGTTGAATTGTCCACGCTGAGTGTGAATAGTTGATAGCTATCAATGCTGGTCGTCGAGTGTCGACGTTTGCGTTTTTCAGCCCGCCGAATACTAATCTGAGCCTGTTTTCTTTTTGGGATCTGAAAATCATATTAACATTAAAACACTGATGTTAAACATTATAAACATCGTTAAAGATTATAAACACTGATAAATTTTCAAATAATTTCAAGACATGCTGTAAACTTAAAATTTGTGAACTCGTAATTTGTTCAAAACTCTCGACAAACTCTTGACAAAGAGTTCATGCAACTCGAAAGCGCTCCAGTTATGTGTTCATCAAGTGTAAAAAATTTAATATTTACCACAAGTCGTGAAATTGCTTTAAAATTAATCAGTGTTAGTTATCTGCGCAGTTCGTCATAGACCAAGAAATTCATAACTTCATTATAAACTATTAACTAAAAACTGAAAACTTCAACAAACATTATTCGTAGCTTTAACCATTCAAAGCTTCAACTCTGAAACAGATACGCTCGTTATAAAATTGTAAATTGAAAAAATCACCAACATTATTATGTCAATTAAGCATTTCACATGTATCTTCAGAACAAGTTTCACAGAGAACGTGTGATGTGGATACAATCTCACTTTTCTAATTGTTTATAGTGTCTTTGATCAAGTAAAGAAAATGGATCTCTAATTGAGGTTTGCTTACTGTCTTTACAACATTAATTTGCACAGAAGGTTACATACACACACCACTATCAAATTATAAACAAAATATTAATAGGTATTATAAAGTTTTATCTTTCATAAATTTGTTAAAAACTAAAATTCGAATACTTCTCAAGTAGTTGAGTAGTTGTGTATATTGAATTAAAAGAAAAGATATTATCTACCAACAGGGCCGTATTTATAAATAGGCTAAGTAGGCTGCAGCCTAGGGGCAAATAAAAAAATAAAATAATTTCAATAAATAAATTACATTTTCTCTACGAGTTCTAAATTAACTTTTAAAAACATGACCTACTAGTAATTCTTAGAACGTAGTTGCTTATTATTTTAGTACAATACAAAATCGGTTTGATTTCTGAATACACTAATAGTACGGTGCAATTAGACTCGAACCTCAACATCCAAAGAGAAAGGACGATTCGTATGCTAACTGTTATATACAGCCCTTTGTATGTTAAAATGTAATTTTAGAGCTTTTTGGGGTTGTAAGGGTTTTTTAAATCGCTGTAGCACATGAACCACTGAACATAGAAGTGAATTTGGTCTCAAATTAAAGAGAAATAAATTTAGCCGCGAGGGATTTTGAAATACGGATTCAAGTGTTTCCAATTCAAAGTTACTAACTTTCAAAGTAACGTAATAATTCCTGTGAAAAAATATGGAGTTTTCAAAAAATGTAACTTGGAAACAGTTGATGATACAGAGTAGCAATTGGTCTTAATCTCTTCCAAATTTTGTTATCTAGGAAAAGCATGCATAGAATTTTTTCGTCCGACACTTGATTTGGCTACAATTTACGAAAAACTGAAATTTTGCACCTTACACCCCCCCTCCCCCAAAAACCCGACGCTCAAAAGTGTGTTACTTTTCACCAAACAATTAAGGGGTTGTATAGAACATAGGAATCGTCCTTCCTCTTTGGATGTTGAGGTTCGGTCTTTTTTTAACTAATTGCACCGTACTATAAAGTCCACGAGATATTTCTTGCTACATGCCCATCATCGATTTTCATCGATTTTAAATAGGCCTATATAAAAAATACGTAACACACATTGGAAGTATCATTTGAAACTAAAATACTGTAATACAAAGTTTTCATTGTCTAATAAGTTTTTGAAAAATAAGGAAAACAAAGCAGTGAAATCAGTGTAAGTACTGTACAGGCATCTTTAAAAGGAGGTTGATTTGATAAGAAATTTCAAGAAGCAAGAGTTCTCACCTCATCAAAAGTCATGTTGGAAATCGAGATCAATTCTCTCGGCATGATGAACTTGACATTCTTGAATATAAGTCCATAAAATTGAAACGATTTCACGTCTCTTTTAGTATTCGATATCAGACTGACAAGAGTATTAAAAGCTATCTGTTTGTAACTCAAATACAAATCATAGGTACCATCTTTTAAATTATCTTTAACATCTTTGTTCAACTCTTCTTCCAGGTAGAATCTCACTCTGAAAAAAACATAGATAACATTCAGTAAAACTAAAACGGTAACATGAAAAAAGTTTGCGTAAAAAATGTTGAAGAAAAATAAACTTTTTTAAACTTATTTTAATGAGAATTAACATTGAAATAGTAAGAACCTTTTTTCTTTCCCTAACAAACCCATCTTATCCTACCTCTCGTTGTATGTGACAATGTGTGATTGAATGGAATTAATTCAAATTCATTACTGTAAAAATAAAATAATTTTCAACTAAGGTAGATGGAAAATTATTCGTTCAAGAGATTTATGGAGGTATAGTTCGAATTTGTTGAATATTCATTGCATAAACAAAATTTCAAAAATATTGGAATAGTAAATCCAAGATTCTCACTGGATTTCTATGTTAAAGTTAAAAGTATAAGTATAATACGTATAATAAGTATAATATTCAAGTGACACTCATAAGCACCACCCAGGCTTCAGTCGCACATTTAAACAGCGAGTGGACAAACGAAAAATAAATTGACCTCTTCACATCAAGGTAATTGTAGGATTTGTTTTTTGGTTATCACCTAGTAAATATTCTAATATTAACATGAAATTACTTAGTCATTTCTTTTTCATTATCAAATGTACTCATTTTTGTCTACTCGTTGAAATTTTCAGTTTTCTGTATTCTTTTTTCACTTTCCGCTGTTTTCTTGAATAAACTCACAGCTAATGCATAAGTTTGAATTCAAACATTAAAATTTATTATAATTTTTTTCATGTATTTTGCATTTTTGGAGAAATGTCTCTATTTTTGAAAAAAAATCTAATTCTTAAACAGAAATAAATTAATAATAACAGACGTATAGTCTTGTAGGGGGATTCCTTATATTATATTTTATGTATGTATTTTCAACTTTTTTGTATCATTATTTGGGAAATAAATTTATTTGAATTTGAATTATTGAAATGGACCAAATGATAATACCTGGCAGTGCAGGTTCGCAAGAGAACAGCAGCATTACTATCTTTGTCGATTTCTTCAGATTTTTTAACAATAGAACTCGTTACGGACGTCAATTCTGAAGACGGAAATTTGCTGAAAAGCTCACCAATGAGCAACATTGCCGCCGCTCTGGTAGGCACTAAGGTTTCCAAATTCTGTGGATGAAAAATTTCGTAATTGATAAGAGCAGTAAATTGATAAATTGGTTGGCATAGCTCGTACCAAAAATTAAGGCGGTTGGAGAATGACTGTTATTAGTTATTAATTATTCGACTGTTATTATTATTATTATTATTATATTAATTATTAATTGTTATTAGTTATTCTCAACTCTCTCAGTTCTCTTCAGTTGAGTATAACAAAACACGTTTAAGCTACTTAACAATAACAATGTTACAAGCTAGTTAACATAAACAATTTAAAGCTTCTCTATTAAACAAATACAGTTTTTTATGTAAACTTTTTTCGATTTTATAAATAAAGAATAAATCTTAAGTGCAATTTTTAGTTTGAGAAGCAAACATCTATTTATTTTTAAATTAGAACAATATTTTTCCATTCTTTTGAAATTGATCAAACTATCTGAAATTAATTATGTTTCTGTTGAAGTTTATCAAACTATGTGATGAATATTAATTTATTGTATCTGACAGTTTGATAAACTACAATAGAAACATAATCTTTTTAGATAGTTTGATCAATTTTGAAAGAATGGGAAAAATATTATTCTTATTTAAAAATAAATAGATGTTTGTCAACCAGACTTGAAATTGCACTTATGCAACAGCTTATAAGCTGTTCTTCATTTATAAAATCGGTAAAAGTTTACATTGGAAACAATATTTTTAAATAGAGTAGCAAACGGAAAAAAATATAAAATGTATTGTAGAACAAAATTTTGTAACATCAATCGAATTTGATAACTTGATAAGTATCAACAGAATAAGATATTTGTGATAATTCTGGAAGAAACCAGACTATCAAAACTTTAAATAGCATAATGTATTTCAGGAATTCAATTATACATACCAATGAATTGATTTTGATGTTTGTTTGGTTTTCTTTCAGCTTGTCAACAATGTCTTTGATGCGCTTCAAAAAGAACTGTTCGGCCAGTTTGGAGGATGTATTCTGTATGATTGGCAACATAGAATCCTGAACAAATTTCACACGATTGTGAGGTTTCAATATCTTTTCACGAGCTTCGTAGAGTTCATCAAGAATGGCCACGCTATTATTAGGAATAGCTCTTGATTGCCCAATAATACTCTTGAATTTTTCTCTGAATGGATGTGCTGGGTCATTAGCTATGGCTTGAGATATTACAAGCATCAGCACCTTGTTTCCAGTGCGCTTCAACATTTCTAGTAGAATATTGAATACCTCCTTGCAAAAATCAGTGTTGCCACCCCAATCCTTGGAAGAAGTTTTTATATTTTTATCTATGAAAATTGTCAGCGTCTTCCTGAGAAAATGATGAATTTCACAAGTGAATTATAAACATCGAACAAAGTTTTTCATACCTCATTACTGCATCAATTATTAATCACTCATCAAGAAACAAATACTCAATATTTGTAACTAGAATTCGATTACAAAGTATTCAATTGTCCGTATTAGAAGATGACTCATAAACCAATTAATTACTTGTTCTTGAACAATGGCAGTATATATTTAGTATATTAATTTCATACTAGTTATATTGGTATATTTGAAATCAAAGGAGGCGCTTGAGCTGGTTATGTTATGTGGAGAAAGAATGAGCTATTAAAGACCAGAGATAAGAGACTTCAAAGGAAAACCAGGAGGAAGAAGGACGTCATCGAAAGTGCTGGCTGGATGATGCGGAAGATGATATTCGAAAAGTAGGTGTTAGAGGAAGGAGATGTAAGGCTGTAAGAGAGAAGTGAAGAGGCATTCTTGAGGAGGCCAAGGCCCTGAATGGGCTGTAGCGCCATGGATTAAGTATATTTTTATTACTACTATATTACTACAAATTACCGTACTACAAGTACCGTATATTGAGATTTTTTTTCTTCATTTTGTCAAAGACGGGAAACAATAATTGGCTCACCTGAGTTCCTCATCACTCTCCTCGTTTGTAGTGCCATTATCAACAATACTAATCTGAAGAAATGCTTTCAGAATTCTTGCACGATATTTAGTAAAGTAATCGTAGGATCTCAATCCTTTTGAAAGGAAGTTGAAAATTGTGTCCAATTTAGATTTTTTTATGTTGTGGCCCGGCAGAAAGTTGTGAACGGAGTATACAAGGTTGATAGCCGGGTCCAATAATTCGCCGGGCACACGCGGAAAATCATTGTCTATTGATGTGGCTATATTTAATTTGACGCTGGAATGAAATGAAAAATAAATAAAAATAATGATCGACAATGAGATAATTGAAAAATCTTAAATCTTATTTGAATAATAAGAGAACTACATCTTTGAAGTACGATACACTATTCAATAAATTTCATTTCATGCATTCATAGCAACACGATTGATTAGGTATAGAGTATATATACGGATTTTCAACACACTTTAATGGTTGAAATATTATGTCATACCATATTCTTGAATTGAACAACTATAAATCATGTTTAGAAGTAATGCATTGAATAGTGAAATTCATTCACATTTATTCGCTGTCATAATTACAGAAATCATAATAATTATAATTATTATCTAAGACAGAAAAACTAGGCAGAGCCTGTACTATTTTTTTCTAAAATTTGATGAATAATAAATCCGAAACAAGGATATGTACTTTTGCAGCTCTTCTCACACAAGAATTTCTGGGAAGATATATGATGGGAAAATTATGTACAGGGTTTATTTCCATTAGTAAAAATTGATAAAATTAAAAGAAATGTGAAAATTACAGACAAGAATGAATCTATTCACGAAAACAGAAGAGAATTGGATTCAAAAGATGAAAATAAAAATTGATAGCAATGACAAGAAAATCAAGTTACAGAAAATAAATAGACTGGAAAAAATAATAGTAAAAAATACTATGAGTATTCAAGTAAGTCTTAAATAAAATGAAGTCCATCAGAATGCATTCTGCTAGAGCATTACAACAATTCAGAATCACCCTAAATTTCGAATTGTAAAATTTTCACTCTGAGTTTTTAAGTAGTCTATCTAAAATTGATCAAAAATAAAATTTTCGTATGGATTTTATTGGTGAGGACAATAACAGATAGGTTCCACCTCGCCTTTTTCGGCTTACATTCTAGTCTATCATCCATTAGCAGTCTAGAGTAGTCTACTGATCGTAGCTTCATTATCACTAAGGAAACGAACATGCATTTTTATTTGTGAGTTATTAGTGATTGCAACAGCGTATCATTTTTTATGAATGCCGTCTTAATGATTTCAAAAATAAATAATGTTAAAATTAATAGAGTTAATGGTGATATTGTGGGATTCCTCCATACTAAGAAAAAGAAGAAATATAGTCAAATTTCACTCTATTGTCAAATGTATTAAAATTGAAATTTGACAATATCTGTTCTTCTTCTCATAATAAAATATTGTGTTAGTTGTTATCCATACAAAACTACAAGTTCCTTATTCCAAATAGAACTAAACTCTACATACCTATCCTCACATTTCTTGCATCTATCAAGCAGCGTGCAGAGACACTTTGAAATAAACTCAAATATTTTTTCTTGATTGCCTAGTGTCTCAAAATTCTTGAAATATTTCAACAGTTCATTTACACTTTCAACAGGAAATTTGCAAAGATGAGCGAAAATCTTCTCATGAAGAGTATTTGTGAAATGCTGTCCCTTCGTTGCATTCTTGGATTGATCATCATCCTCTTTCAGTAGGGTTTCATCGCACATGATTTCAATTAGTTTAGAAACGTTGTTTTCAGTTTGTAACAGAAAGGCGAAATCCAGAAGTAACTCAAGATACAACTTATGAGACTTTTGTGGTATAATTGCTCGACCAGACTCTTCAACCAGACAATTGGATATTGCTTGAATTAGATTGCACGAGTTCCATAATGTCTCATTCTTTATCAGGTCCTGGAAATAATGGAATCACCATTAAAAATGTTATTAGAATTTAAGCATAAAACAATCATATAAGTAAAAACACAAAATCTATAAATGCTCATGAAAATGATGTACTTTGAGTAACATGGTGAAAATGAGTACTTGACAACAAGTAAAATTCATACATACCATCTCAAAATTTGGAAAATAATAAAACAGACAATTTATATTTGTTACTATTTTTCAAATGGTGAGGTTGTAATGCGATACATGATTTTAATACCGTACGACATTTCAAGGCAAAATAAATTATGAGGACCGCTGAATCAGTCAAACCATTTTGGAGATATGAACTGATTTGGCGTAACGTGTAAATAATGTGAATAGCTTCGTAATGGTTTATATTTAATGGTTTCGTAATGGTATGTGCAGTTTTAGGTAGTCAATTTGTCTTGAAATTCCGCATGGAAATCGTGTTTTTCATAAGCACCTTCCCATATAAGAAATGAGCATCCAAATCGATTCACCTATTTTCAATCTACTCATTTTTTTTAAAAGTCAAAAGTCAAAATCCATTTATTGCCAACGACATATTAGTTTACATGTATAGGCCACGTCATAAAAATCACATATTTTAACAATCTGTACATAAAATCACATCTTAAAAGTTATCCATATTAAAGCTAAAATATTCATTATTATTGTAAAAACAGTTGCTTATCAGAAAATCCTTAATTTTAAATTTGAAGTCTCTTACAGATAAATTTCTAACATGTAATGGTAACTGATTGTAATATCTAATTGCATAAGCCCTAAAACTTTCATGACTAGATTTGTAGCGACAATATTCATTTCTTAGATTCAATCTATTTCTTGTATTGTGAGAATGAATAGCAGAATGAGTAGTAAAAGAGGTCAGATTGGTTTTTACAGATAATAAACACTGAAATATATAAATGCAGGGTAAGCACATAGTTCTAAGTGTAACAAATAATGGTTTGCAGTGCGTGAGGGGTGGAGCATTACACATGTTTCTTATTGCCCTTTTTTGTAACACAAACAGAGCATGAGCATCTGTACAATTTCCCCATAGTACAGCACCATATAGAAGATATGAGTGAACATAGCTATAGTAAACATTAATTAATATTTTCTGAGATACTACTTCCTTTAGTCTTCTAAGCATAAAAGTACCTCTAGAGACTTTTGGGATAGTGTAGTCTATATGAGACTTCCACTTCATATTATTCTGAATATTAATGCCTAAGAATTTGACAGAATGTACTGAATTTTGATTATCGTAAGTTACCGATAAATCTTGTGTTTTGTTTAGGTTCAGTGCTAGTTTATTAGCTCTACACCAATCCGACATGAGATTCACTTTCTCATTTGAAACAGTTCCACTTAAGTCAGGGTCAGTGATGATATTCAAGCATACATCATCCGCATACATGTAACATTTTGTGCTCCCATCCTCAATATTGCCAGGTAGATCATTTATGTAAATAATAAACAATAGAGGTCCCAAAATTGAACCCTGTGGCACTCCATTCTCAACAGGCTTGAAATTAGACATTTCTCCATTGAAAGAAACTGTTTGGAACCTATCATCTAAGTACGACCTTAAGAGTGCTACAGATCTAAAATTAAAACCTAAATTTTTTAGCTTTGTCAGAAGAATATTATGGGATACAGTGTCGAATGCTCTTGACATATCAAATAGTTTTGCATTCACAGAACTTTTCCCCTCCAGGGGAGTCCGATCTCACAGGGGAGTCCGATCTCACAAGGTGTCAAATTATCTACTGATAAACTGAAAAACTTCAATAAATAACAACCTCCATACCATTCAGAATATCCTGAATGAAAGTCATTACCGCCTGACATGTGGTATGATTCTTTCTGAAACCAAACTGCCTATATGAAAGTAACTTGTTCCTCTCCAAGTAGTTAGTCATCTGCTGAACAATTAGAGACTCAAAAACTTTAGAAAAGATTGGCACAATAGATATTGGCCTATAATTGCTACACAGTTGAGGATCGCCTTTTTTGAAAATTGGTACTACTTTAGATAGCTTAAGCATATCAGGAAAAATGCCAGAGTCTATACAAACATTAAAAATATGACATAACACTTCACAAATATGTTGACTAGTAGTTTTGCATATGAAAGAATTTAAATGAAAAATGTCTAAACAGTTACTACTACTTAGAGAGTTCAATGAAAACAATACTTCTTCCACAGTCACATGGTAAAAAGAAAAAGATATCCCTTCCTTCCTCACATTTACTAAATAGTGACACAGTGTTAGCGCTACTTGGGATTCCAGCTAAAACATTAGCTATGCTGTCAACATAATATAAATTGAAGTTTTCGGAACTCAGGTTAACATTTTTCTTATTTGAAACAGCTGTACCATTCAGCATTAAATTCTCTTTTATTATTTTCCATATAATCTTTGGTTTATTACATGCATTATTGACTAGATTGTTATGGAAGAGCAACTTAGCTTGTTTCACTTTCTTATTGTACAAGTATTTGATATTCTTATCAAGCTCTTTGTGTACATCTATATTAAAACATTTAATCAAGTCATTCAAATACAAACAAGTTTCTTTCATTGCAGCTAATTCATTCGTGTACCAATCTTTACTAGAAAAATGTCGCTGCTTGGGCTTAATTTTTTTCGTATGATATGATCTATTTACATAATATAAAAACGTATAGAGGAACAAACTCTAATAGAGTTTCAATCTATTAGATTAATTCAAATCGATAGATTTCCAATCTATTCAACCACTTTGTAAAGCAAACCTTACCTGATCATCTGCATCCAATAGATTGATCTGTTTCAGAACGATGAGTGCATTTATAAAGTTCAGCTCATCAGAAATCGGGTGACGATTCATCACTTTGCTGAGACTAGTCACAGAATGGCCTTTCTCGTTATCTTGCAAACGTGACATAGTTGGACGCACAAAGTTCTGTTTCAACACAACATTTCCCAGATGTTTTTGTAATTTCATAAGTAACTGCGACAGAACACTTCTCAGTTTATTCAGTTGATTCTGGGATACGGTTGTGAAACCAATGAGAGCCGGTTCAACGAGGCACCTGTGAATAGAATAAAAAATTTGTTAAACTTTTAGTATTCTTTTACAAGGTTTGATAAATCCTGAAATATCTGTGAACAAAATAAAAATATAGTGAATCAGTTATTTTGAATGAGAATAGAAGTACTAAATTGATAAAATGAAAGTAAAAATAAAAATACGAAGTTTGGTGAACATATGCAACCCGGGATAGCATGGTTGGCTAAGGCGTTACACCTTCAGTCTGCTATCGAAAGGGTTCGATTCCTGTTCCGTATAGTCATTTTTCACCTTATATTCTTTACCTCATCACCTTCGCAAAGGAAAATTACCTTTGCTGCATTCTAGAAACTATTCCGCACTCGCCTGCGGCTCGTGCGTGTTGCAGTAAAGTCACACTGCGCACTGATACACAAATAACTATTGTGGACATCATCCACAAAAATGAGGGTTGATTCAGAATTAGAGTAAGCTTTTTGATAAGTGACAATAAAGTGTATTGAATTTATTTCAGGGAATAAAATAGAGGGCTGGATTGTCCCCACTGATATAGTCTGTCCAAGCAAAGAAGACATTCTCTCAAGATGGTAGAATTACTCCAGCTCGGTCAATATTGGTTCAAAAGTTAATAGTTTGATCCCATATTTTAGATCAAGTGGTCATCACCCTCACTAAAATTAAAACTTCTCATCACTTCTAGTTAGGTAATACTACCTAACCTAACCTAAGTATTAATTTACTATGACTTGAGAAGGTTACACTGTATCATTCACTAACCTGGAAAGCCACTGCCAAAAACCGTTGAGGAGGTAATTTGTCATTTCGATCAGATCCTCTTCCAAAGAAGCAAAAAATGACAACAAATTCAACGTCACCTGCCGTCTTGATCTGTCATATGCGTCAATCGTGGCCAGTTGCGGACAAAATGGAGTACTATTTTCAGCCAACCACTTTATGCTTCCCGCCGAACACGAACTGATCTTTTTGATGTAGTTGTTCACGAATTCCAAAAAACTGTGAGAAATATACACAGAATCAAGGTAAAATGTATATAAATTGGAGGCGTAGTTTACACAGAACTGAGGTAAAATAATGCATATACATGAGGTTAAATTTAAACAGAGCTCCGGTAAAATTTAAACATACCTGAAGTAAAAATTCCACAGAAATGAGGTTGAACTCAGGTAATATTCGAATTGCTAATATTGATCCTACTAATACTCAGAGCTACATTCAACTAATTACAGGGCTTTTTTACCAGTGTTCAGTCCGGCATATAATATAAATAAACGGCATTCCGGTACCTCTCAGCCATTTCATAGCTTTATTTCCAGAGACCTGGAACCTCATTTTCTGAGAAAAGTCCTGCTAGTACTAAAATAATAATTTTTTAAAATTATTATTTGGAACAAACTCGTTTTTCTTCCTACGGGTGTAGATTGATGAGAGCAACAATGTAGCCTATAAATATGATAATTTCAACCTCAATCCTCAATTGATCGTTATCTACACAAAATATCAGTTAAAGTTGAAAAAATATGAACCAATTACAAAATTTGATAATCGACAGTATTGGTTTCAAGCATGTTACAAGAGACAATTGGCATTGTACTCTTCATGGTACTTTCATGCGAGTCTTAAACAACTAAAAGTTATAAAAAATGCATAGTTCAATACATTTGAGATCTTCCATTAGAAAAACACGACTGTGGAAATAAAATTCTCATTTACTCAATGAATTTATCAGGAAAGGTGAGTTTTTTATCGTCAATACAATGCATAGAAAATTTGTTCTAAAAATATTTATGAACTATTCTGTGCTCAAGATGGTGTTCATATCTATGGCTATGAGGGAAAAATAATTATGGATGTGGATGATCCTTGGAAATCATTTGAGGGTGACTTTGTGAAAGTATGCAGGTGCCCCAACGGAACACCGCAATCTGCTGAGATTTTGGTTATACAGTATCTTTATAGAATGAGAACAAAACAATTTTTAAAGTTGAAACGCTAGATTGAAGTCAATAAATACATGAAAAACCCATAATAACATTGGAAGTACCATATCCCATAGAATGATCGTTAGGCAATAGAAAGTTTCCAGATTTTCTGCAACATTTAAGTATTGCAAAGTATAGCTTAAACAGCCATTTTTGTTCATTCATTGTGAGAAATTGTTAATAGATATCAAGAGTAACTGCTCTGGCCGTTTGCAGACTCGTAGAAAGCATAAAAATGGAGTATTAATTGAAAAAATTGATAGAAGGCCTTTGTCCAAAGTCACCCCCGCTTACGGAATATCATCTTACCAACTATTTTCATTCTTTCCAACAGCAGATACGACATCAATGCCACTTCCCCTCAACCATTTCAACACATGAATTGAAGCACTGAGACGGTTCATCCATAGTAACAAGTATCTCATTGAAGTGAGCATTTCATTAGACGAGATTTGAATTTGGCATATTTCAGGAATATCGATGTTTTCGGTTTCAATGAAATCCAAGAGGTTGTTGTTACCTGTAATAAGAAAATATAATACTCTCGATCAAAAAACAATGTTTTAACATCTAAAATAAATAATATTATTGAAAATTCAAGTCACTGTCAGAATATCAATTTTGAATTCAATTTTAATTTAAAAAAATTCCTCCAAACATAATTGAGTGAAATTCCTAACATGTAGGTCTACGGATTTTTATTTCTTTCGAAATACGGTAGGTTATTTCAACTAATATTCAGGAAAATAATTGTTTAAAATTCTAATTCTAATAGTACTGTACTAACAAATGGATGAATTCATTACAAATTAAAAATATTTCTGGCCTAAATTTTCACAGTTAGTTTTTCACTCATATTTAACACAGTTTCTTAATCATAATTATTAATGGAATCAATTAAATACAACAGGCACAACGCACAAATTTGTTCCTCAACCAATATTAATACCAACTACAGTACAAATCAAGATTATGTGACAATAATTATAAAACTTAATATAAATTCTCAATTCCAAAACAAAAGACAAAAATTTCAATATTTTTAGTATTGGTTCACAGTAAACTCACAATACAAAGGGTAAATTGAAAAAGGGTTATATAAACACTAAAATATACAGGGAATAAGTGAGTAATATTTTAACTTTCCAAGTTATGCATAGTTTGCATAGTTATGCATAGATTAAAGAGAGTGGTTGTGAAGGTGTAATTGTGGTAGTTATCTATATTAAATGAAAAGACAAGATGTTGTCAAACCACTGATTTATTAAAAATTCGAGATACCGTTTTCGGTTGTTACACCATTGTCAATCTCTGGTAAACTTAGTTAATCTCAGTGAATTGTGCTGATAGTGTTTGATGATCTTGTAAACATAACCTCTTTTTGAATAATTATTTATCGAAATTTGGGAAAGACGTTTTGGACTTGGTTGTCTGTGTTTTAACCCTTTATTGTAATTCATCTTCAGAATAAATAAATAAATACATTTACCAGAGATTGTTAATGGTGTAAAAACCGGAACCGGTATCTCGGATTTTCAATAAATCAGTGGTTTGACAACATCTTGTCTAACTATTCATTCAATAAAGAAGAATTTGATCAGAATGAAAGAGAAAACTATAAAAAATTAGCATGTAACGTAAAAACTTACCTTCCACTTTGACAACGAGCTTATCCACCAATCGCATACACTTATCGCGACATTTCTCATTACTGTTATTACACTTGGTCAGCAGCCATTTGACGGCATCCTTCAAAAGCACACCTTCAAACTCCAGCGGCCTCCGTCTCGTCTCTTTAAACATGTTGAAACTATCTGCTTTTTCAACCATGACGCGACACAGATGATCCAGAGCAACGAACACTTCGCGACTGGGATGCGGCGGCAGCAGCAGACTCTTCACAAACGCAGCGAACAGTTCCAACCAGTACCGATCAACTATCCAGTCCTGTTCGCGCAGCTGCCTGTAGGTCTGGTTGAATCCCATGGCGGCACCCTGGCGTTTGAAAGGACACGGGTGGTCGCAGTAGCCGGCTATTTTCGTGATGATATACTCGATTTCCCGTGCAACTTCGCTGGGTGATCGGTCGGTCGGTTTCAATGTCCACGACACGTATTCGTGGAGACATTCGGCGGCCAATTCTCTCACTTCTATGTCGGAGGGACAGGTGAGTGCTTCCTGAAATGAATATAAATTATATTATTGATAGATATAAATATGTACCAATACATTCATGTAATTTTAAACCTCCAAAACCAATTAATAATTTGATAAACTTTAGAAATTGCATGGCTTGTTCGAGTAGAGAGTGTCTTCAGATACAAGATTTTTCATCGTACAACTTTCCTTTGTATTTTTCCTATTTAATTGTTAAAATAAACAGCTGATGCACAAAAAGTTAAGTAGTTTTGTCTTGCTCTTGTTCGACATGTAGCAATACCTACTAATACAATATTTCTAGGTATTGCATGTAGCCTACTAACAGTTGATATGAAATATACATTGTCTCTTTTGATTTGTAAACCATCATTAAGACATAGGTGACTCTAATTGACAACATCATCTTTTGGAACGCACAAGGAGCAGACGAAACCATCTAAGTTTTTGGCATCACCTACCTGTAAACATACGTCCTTCTATTTCAATTTGAAGGATACAATTCATTCAATAAGTACTGTACTTAGATCGACTTCACTCACCAGCATAGAGTCCACAAATATATCGATCATCTTTCGATTGACTTTCTTCTTTGTACACCAGTGACAAGTCTGGTACAGAAGATTACTGAAAATATTTCTGCCGACCGCGTCCGATGTTTTGCACCCCAATTTGAACATTCCCTGCAACATCTTTTTGAAAAACTGCTTGTGATCGTCAGTGATGTCTTCGTGGGTCGATGTTTTTACAAGGTAAATGATGAAAATCGCATGGAGCAGCTCGAAAGAGGCATCTTTGTTGGCAGGATCACTCGACTGAAGAGCTATTTCCATTGCTCTTGGCGCGAATACATCTGAAAATATCAAGCAATCCTGTTGTAAAGTTCAGTTGTAACATTGAAAGAGTTATAGTTATTTGAACAAGTTTCGACTACAAAATGTAGTTACAAATTCAACCAGTTACACAATCATGTCAACCAGTGAGACTGCGACCAGACGAGCAAATCAAATCAAATTTATTCTCTTCAACAAGCACTTTACAAAATTCATGTATATTGTACAGCATAATGGAAAACGCAATAAAATATAGAATACAAATAAAATGCAACATAACAATTGTTTTTTGACAACAAAACTGATGCGACAGTTTGCTGCTCATCTATTCGCAGCCTTACTGTACATAAGTTCTGTACACAAAGTGGACTAACATTTACTATCTGAATTCAATGGGAAAACTTGTTTTACACGTTGTTAAGTCAACTATATGTGGTGTGGATCAACGTTTCCCATTCAATCCGATAGTAGTAGAGCACCCATAAAATAAATATTATACCCATAATATAAATATTGGCGGTTGACAAATGATTTTTTTTTTAATAAACAGGTTTAAGATTGAGATTTGAATATAATTATGGTAATTCAGAGAAAAAAAGATGGAAGTTGAACAGCATCCAACTTTCCAGCCGCTAGTATTTTTGATGGGAGCTCTAAATGTTGGTTCACACATTGTACATTATCTATGCAAACTACGCAACGTGTATTAATTCATTGAAATTTTATTTTGGTACGAAACCCTTATTCAATGATTTTATCACACCGTAGATCAAATTGTTTCCTACGATTTGCGATCAAATTGATCATTTTTGAACCAATATTGACGAAGCTGATGAATCATTTCAAGAGTAGTCATTTTCTCATCTTGCCAGAGGGTCTTCTTTGCTTGGACAGACTATACTTTGTTACTGGTGGCGAGTGGAACCTTCCCTTATGGGTAGCTCCCCACAACAAAAGCCATATGCATTTTTTTATCAAGTCGACTTATGTCAGTGGATCGACTTCAACTTTGAATCAAATACAGAGTGGGGCAGGGAAATATCCAGTTTTGAGATGGCACTGTGAGTGCTAGGGGCATGTTAGAAGAGTGGGATTAGGCTTGAATGAAACTGTGATTTACAAGGTTTCATTTGGTGCCCCTATAAGTTGTAGACATGGCTTGGTTGACTGAGCAACGTGCTTTTGCCGTCGAGGCGTGATTTTCGCAAAATCAGTAGCCTACGTTGTTGCAGTGCAGCATGCGATTCGAACTCGCTACCGGTCGGATCCCTTATCTCAAAGCTGTTCTTGATCGTAAATTCACTTTGTTGTGCGTAAATAACGCATATCCTTCTTATTCATCGCTCCAAAAATGTGAAAATGCGCCTCGTCACTAAACAAAACCCGAGCATCGTGAGTGATTGAAGTTTTATCCATGCTTGCATTTGTTGCTGCCAGTCCCGTTGGGTTAGTTTTTGGAAGTGAAGTTAGTCATGAAGAGAATACGACGCACAGTGCAACTAGACAACACCAAGGCGGATGCATGCTTACGAGCTGAATGGTGAGGAGACTGCAAGGTTGATCTTCTAACACGGCTAATGTTTTCAAAAGTCCGGGTGGTCCTTCGAGCCCAAACTCTCTTTTGCAATACACTAACACATTCATGGAATTTAACAAAGTGGATTTGCTGTCAGGAACAGCTTTGTGACTAGGGGTTTGAAACGATTTTGCATCGCACTCTGCAGTTCAATAGCATACTAATTTTGGAAAAAAATAAAAGCGCGCTGCTCAGCCGACGAAGCCATATCTATAACTTATATGGCTACCAAATAAAACCTTTCAATTTTCTACGTCATTTGAGTCCATTTCCACTCTTCCAGCATGCCTCCAGTATACACAATGTCATCTCAAAACTGGGGATACTTCCCTGCCCCACCTTGTACATCTACGCATTTACTTGCTAAGGATAGTGGTCAAGCCCTAGGACTTTTCCAAGGAAAATTGTATGTTTGAATAAAATAAGTAGAATTTTGCTCACCCAGATCAACGGGCACATTGACCTCGCGAAACTTCATCAACCAGGTGACGACCGGCTTCCGACTCCAGGCCATGACCACATCAGAGTAGTCCTGATCGAGCAGCGAGAGCAATGACGTCATGTCGAGTCGACCGAGCAGCTGCAGGATGGACAGCTGCAGCCGCGCCAGCTGTGTCTCGCCTAAACTGGTCTCTATGCGCAGCTGATCGACCAGCTTACGTCGCTTTGAGCGCCGGCTGCCAGCTGATTGCGCGTACTCTGTGAATTCTTCGGGAAACGCTACTTTGATCCCTGTCAAATAAAAAATATGATTTTTCCATTTGAGAAGAGTATAATCGAGGATATAGTATTAAAATACTGCATTGGAGAAATAAAATAGGATGCCCGAGAAATAAGATTGAACTGTGCAGGGTTAAAACTCGGACATCCAAAAATCATGTTGTGTGCAACGGGACTTACTGCTCACGTTTAAGCTCTAAAACCCTGGCGGCTGAAGAGGGGAGACGAAACATTGATAAAAACTAGTTTCAGTGTGAAAAAGTCAATACAAAGAATACAGTCGCTAACACTTGCACGCACACACACCTGCATTGGTTTTTGATGACGTTGTGTACGCTGAGTACTGTCCGATGTTTCGAGCCCCATGTTTTGAAATTTGCCTCAGTAAAAATATTGAATTATGATCTTAGTTATTCAACATACGTTAATATAGAATAACTTCAAAATACGAGGTTTGACACACCAGACAATACTCAGTGTGTAAGCCGGCTTAGACATTAGCACAGAGCGTTATGCAAATGCAATTTCTTATAAATAGGAGCGCACTGTAGAAGTGTTGGTATTACTTGGCAACATCTTCATAATGACCTGAGCAATCTCTTTCTCACATCGGCACACTGTACAAAGTAAGCGTAATGCTGCAGTCTTAAGGTGAGCATATGGAGTATAGAATCAATCAATCAATGAAATATTTATTTGAAAATTAAATAAAATTAAATTTCAAGATAAACAAAACTAAAGGACCATTCTCAAATGCTACATTAGATAAATAATATTTAATCACTTATAAAATCATCTTCAAAGTTTATTACCAGTGATACAAAATTAGTTTTTACATAAAAAGTGAATGTTCAATAAACTTACTTCTATTATCAAGGAAAACATACAAGTGTGGTATAACTTGTTTGAAAAATGGAGTCAGCTGCTCTCGACTCAGCTTGCTCATCCAGCGGTCCAGCGCGCTTACACCCATGCTTGAAAGTTCCAAATCACTTCTGCCAATATGGAACAGTACCTGAAAATCGCAGAATCAGCTAAATTCAGCAAATACGCAATCAAATTGAATTTATACAGTAGGCCTATAATAATTCATTTACAGTTAAAATATATATAATATTATATTGAAATATAATTTAAACGTATAATTAATTTATATATTATCCTATATTAGAAGTAGAATATTGCTCTGATATTGTACTTCTTGAATACAGAGTAGTCAAGTACTACTGAGTGAAGTCAGTTACTCAATTTATGCAACGAACTAGATAAGATAATCATACAGTATGAAATTTATTGTATTGTACGAGTATCTTAATGCTGTTATAAAATGTATCACTTGCTTTACATTTATTAGGTATACACCTTAGACAAAAATAAAACTAAAATCAAAACTTGATATACTTGATTTTATTACGCATCGCAAAAACGCAAGACTCATAGTCACAGATTCTCTCTTTCATCACAAAAATACATACCGTAACCACACTAAATCAAGTGCCTCTCCCACATTCCATAACAAATCATTCGTATCGTCATACATTATTCAAATTATGTATAATTCATATACAAGAAAGATTTTGATTTCTGACGAAATTCAATTCTGATAAATCAAGAAACTGGAAATGATATAAAACAACCCTATCTACTGACTTGCTTTATTGAACGTGTGTAATATGAAGAGTTCACAGTATTATTGTTCATTGTAATTATACATTTGATATTAATATCGTAACTGCTTAATATAATATAACTGATATTAATATCCTAACTATGTAGATTATAAAATTTTGGCTATTGAAAAAACTTGAGCAATATAAACTCCAAGAACTTGTTAAATGAAAAGCCACTCAATTCCTAACCACTCAAAAAGTGCAAAGTGCAAGAACTTGTTTCTACATGTTCATAAAATAAGAGAATTGTATGAACTTTACCATTCAGTGATATCATTGAGTATGGATATAAGGATCACCCTGTAGTCATATTGATTGCTTTTTGTTTTAAATTAAATAGAGTTTTGTAAATTACCAATTGTATCAAATTGAAAACAGTTGAACCATTAAAAAACATTGTAGATAGCTTATATCTATACTCAATGGTGATATGTAGCCTATTGTTCATTCATACGTTTCATTGGAAGTTAAATTTCCAATGTAATATGGTGCAATATATTGAATTATTCAAAACTTACTTCAAAAGCTGCCGGTAATTGCTGGAGATGAGATGCGATGAGTTCGACCGATGATGACGTAATAACACGGAGACACGCTTCTTGCACGTCCTTGTGATAATGGTGCAGATTGACTAGCAGATCGCCTATGTAATAATTGATCTCTTGCTGGCACATATCTCTGTCCTCAAACTTATTATTATCTTTCTGAAAAATTAATAGAATTATTCTGTACTGATTTGTGAGTTATTTTACATTGTATCCATTCGCGAGATTTATGTTTGGTTTCCACGAAAACACGTATACGTTCCACGTATTAATCATAGTTAAGGGGTGCTTTACTAAACTACACCGCACACAGTCTTAAAACTGAGCTATATTTTCAGGTGGTAACTGGGGTCCTTTGTAGCCGTGCCAGTAGATAGCAGAACTACCACACTGTCCGCTGCCCCCAATATTATAGCATATTATTTGACTATTTGTACGATGACGCCTGTGCGTAACTTCGAAAAGCACTCAGGACTTAAGAATTAAAAAGTAATGCATGTAAATAAATAAATAAGTAAATAAATAAATTCGTAGGCCCTTGAATTAATGAAAAAAATTTCCCAGTTTTTTACATTCAGAAGTGTAAACATAACTTTTTTAACCTTTTTTTAATATCAACTAATCAAAATTGGGAAGGAGAGTTTTGACTTTGAGTTTTTGAGTTTTGGACTTTGCCTCTGTGTTTCAATCTCATTTATATTTTGAACTCGTAAATATTAATTTGAAAATATTTAATACAATTATTGAATATTATTAATAAATAAGATTCGAAAAATTTTCAAAGTTCCTTGAGCATCTACTTATGACAAGCTACATAAAAAATCACTTACCTCAAAAAATTCCAATTTGTCTGCTATACTTAGAACAGTGGCAAGCAGTTTATAATAGGATGGTAGAAGAGGATTCTGTGTTGACACCGCAGTGAGATTTCTCAACAGCGACGAAATGCATTTCTCATGCAGACTAATTTCAATTTTTGGTAGTAGCTTGCTAAATAGAAAGTCTAGGTTCATAACTATAGCCATGTCTGCATCATTGTTAGCCTTCAAGCCATTAGTCGATTCGGTTATCGCCGCCTGTGGATGAATATCGCTTATCAATAATGGATTCAATTGAGATTATAATACAAATTAATAACAGAATGATATATAAAATCTCATGAGAAAGTGAGGAATTTTTTAGATTATGATATAAATGAAGAACCTTTATTGCATTTTTCACATTATCAAGATGAGGAATAATTAACGTGTTAGCTCTGTAAATTAACACGAAATAAGATTATATTGGGTGGGGCAGGGAAGTGGGTCGGAAAAATACGCCTCGGCGGCAAAAAAGCGTTGCTCAACCAACCAAGCCATGTCAACGACTCACAGTGATACAAACTAGAACATTTTGATCTACAGCGTCATTTGAGCCTATTTCCAGTCTTCCAGCATGACCCACTACTCACAATGACATTTCAAAAATAGGGATTCTTCCCTGCCCCACCCTGTATAAACTCGGATTGCCTGATATTACACGGTAATAGTTCTATTACATATAAAAAGGGATGAAATTATAATTTTTCATTTTGACCGCGTTTCAAATGATTTACATAAATATATGACATAGAGATATTACCGTGTAATAACGACCTGAATGTGAAAATGTGTATTGTTGTAAATAAGTTATCTATTACTGGAATAGTTCAAAGTGTTCATTGATTTACTATTTTGTAGCGGATTAAAATGTATAAAGCATATGCTATTGGATTAGGGTCGTGTGGTTCTATCTGGTTGCTAGGTGCTTGTGATTATATTGACTGCTTTTGGATGCAAGACAAAAATGTGGCCAAGAAAGCCATAAGTTATTATTTATTCTAGCTGAGCTAAGTTATTTAATCAAATACATAATTTATTTATTCAGTTGTATATTATGTACATTTTCGATGAATATATTCAAGTTAGTTTTACATCCAATAAACAATTTGAATTTGAAATGAACTATATGAAGTATGACTAATAAAACAATGTAAACTGATTTGCCTACAACTTAAACTGGGAATTTAAGAGGAAAAATTGCTGCGAACGGGAAATAATGTAACATTACTGGATTTAATAGGATGATTAATTTTTCCACAAGAGTTTATATTTATGAGATAAATTATTATATTCTAGCTATCATAAATTAGTATATATATATTCATTTATTGATAATATAATTTCAATCAAGTAAAATGTTTGGACATTGCATTTCAATCCAATCATATACAGATTATAAAATATTGGAATACTTCACTCACTTCATCGAAATTGCTCTCTTCAAAGTTCACATCCAAGTTGTTGATCATTTTTACAATAGATTCAATGATAGCTTCATAGACAAATTCCACAATTGTTTTCTTTGATTCAACTATGCCTTCAAAAAATAGAAAAACAGTTGATTAGTTTGAATCTAAAGAAACTATCTAAATCAAAGAAAAATTGAAATAATTATGATAAGAATTAAAAGTTGAGGAAGAAGTTTGGGTGTGATGGCAGTATTGATGAAATAAGTGGGAGGCTCTTTAGAGGGTGGATTGGTGGAAAGTCAAAGATGAAGTTGATGATGAAGAGGGTGGAATTTTTGTAAATTTCAAATCGTACAAGAATGTTAAATTTTCAGGAAATACTTTTGGAGTTATATGAAGAAAATATACTGTAATTGGCGTGAATCTCAGTGAAAAAATTATATTTTTGGAAAATTTCATATTTATTTGATAGGGGTTGGTCATATTCAATCAACACACATACCTCCTAGCAATTATTATTTATCGACTAATTGAATTGATATTAGCACTTAATTAATATCAGTTTTAAATTTAACATGCAGTCAAATGTTGTTTGATGGTATACAAATTGCACTTTTTCACTAGATTGTCTACTTTTAGGGAAGATTCGTCACCTCAGGGCAACAGTAGGATATCTGAAAAAATCTCAATTTTTTATTTCATTTTTTTGTACAGCTGTTTGCGGTCTTTCTAACTGTAACAGTAAGATATGTCTACCTCATAATATACAAGCCCACAAAAACATGGTTATCCTAGTGTAGCATTTTGTTTAAATTGAGTACTCTGCCAGGGCAAGATTAGGATAAGTAGGACATATCCTAGTGTTGCACTGCAGGCACTCGCGTGGAGTGTGCGGAATGTGCGATCGCACAGGGCGCCTCAGCCAGGGGGGCGCCGCGGCCAAGTTTACATCCCTTATACAACAGTTCTCTATCTATTCCAAGTTCTAAGTAACAAAAAAAACGATGTGATCTTACGTAAAGAGAATCTGATTCCAAAAAATTACCATAACTTCTTCTTATCTCTAAAGAGCTTTGCAAATAATGATGCTCCTAATGAAACTGAGGGTAATTTTTTTATAATTACAATGACTTGTATTGATTATTTCATTCCTTCCTTAAGATATCTTAATAATTCTATGACCTATGAGAATTCTCCATTATTGTGTTTCAATACCAAAATAGTTTTCATTATTTTTTGTGTGAATAAAATCTATTAATAATTATATATTTTTTGCATCAGGAAACAATGTTTGTACTGTATTACTTAACAAGTAATTAATTTCAACGAACTGTTCAAGTGAACAAACATTGTTGGGAACATTTTATAACGGGATATTTGTTTCATCAAATTAAAATAATTGTATTGTTTGGTCTAGATCATATTATTGTAAAAATCTGAGTTTTTAGTACATTTTGAGTCTCTATTGATACAAAAACAATAAAATAGCATTGAATTATCGTCATAATTATTGAGAAGATATCCTTATTTCGATACCTTGATACATTATATTCTATGGTACACCAGTAGGATATAAGAGTTCAATTATTATTATTTTAATATTTTTTATACACATACAAACTAACATCATATATTATTGTGTAATGAATACACAAGGAATTCTACATTAACTAGAAAAAGAACCAGTGAATTTGGAGCAGAAATGGATGTTTTATTTCATTAACTATAACCAACAAATATTTATATTGCTTCTCCTGAAAAATAAGCATTTTTAATTGTATATCCTACTATTGCTCTGACGCGACGATATAGGCTACCTATGTAGATGGATTACAACAATGAGATGAAAATATCACTCGAAATACAGAATTATTGCTATTTCTTGATAGTGTTCTGTTTAATATTGACGGACAGTTGAGCGAAATTACTCTTCTATCCAATATTTTCTATCTGGACGATTACTCTTCTATTTAGATAAATTGACAATTTTCAAACCCAAACCATATTATTTGTAATAAAAGTAGAGAAAAAAATTTAGTCACCTTCATCTTCGACACTCAATTTTTTATGAATGGAAAGCAACTTTTCCCAAAATGGCAGATAATCATCAACAACCACCTTAAAACTGGTTGTTTCTTCGAAATCACTTTTTGTGAGCTGCTTCACAATCGGTTGCTGACAACAAGCCTTTATAATTCCTTGGTAGACTGAAATTGAAGAAAAATTATTTATTTAAAAATTAATCATCATTTTTGACTGAAGAAAAATTTGATTTCGTGCAATAAATAATTTATATGTTCAATGTTCAATCCTTGGAGTAAAGGCGCGCTTTTCCAAACTTGTACGCCGCGCACAGCGTACAAACCAAAAGAAATGAGCTATTGAGTGGAAACTGGCTGAAATGACGTTTCTATAGAGCCTATAGAACTATAGAGCCTCTGAACTACACCCTTTTTATAGAGCCCTACTCTGAACGACAGTGGTTTTGGAGAAGCAAACGCAGACGAAACATTCAATGTTCATTTGTATTGCATAATAGAGGAACTCCGTGACGTCAGAATCATAGCTTTCCTAGCCAGCTGCTTTATTCTGCCCTATGTTGTTTTCTGCTGGCGCACTTCATTTTCATCTCTCATATGAACAATTGAAGTAGATATCTTTACAAAAAGAACACATAGTTTTCTTTGTTAGCCCTTCGCGGGGTATGGTCTAGGCCTAGTAGTTTGAGAAAACACTCCTTTATTCTTACAAATTTTAATTATTGATTTGTGCAATTTCATACTTTGCTAGACTTTGAAAGGTTATGGAGAAACACCAAGTGAAAAGATTACATTTTGAAGAGCAAACTTCATAATTAGGTTATTGTAAAATTAAAGTAAAGTAGAAAAAGAGACTTCATAAAATCTGTTAAAGAAACTTACTGAGCAAAGGGTAAAGATAAATTTCTCATCATCATCACCACTACAAAGAAATCTCCCGTACAGTATATATTTCTGAGCGTTTAGTTTGAGTATGATTGGTTTGTCTCACTCATTTCCTCAGACTGTTATAATGTGCGGAAAATTTTTATTATCCAAAATAGATATATCCTAATATATTTGTTCATTTCGTGGATTAAGGTTTATTCTACTTGAATACTAGAGAGGTATGTAGAATTCCGGCTCATCAAAAGGACTTTTGTAATAGAGTAGAAATGTAGCTCCTATAGATTTTCAAAAGATTACAAGAAACAAATAGTGCTTGAAAATTTTACATATTTTTAGATTGGAAAATCTTAAATTCACTCGCTACAATCTTTCTATAAGTTTTTAGTATCTTTTCATTATTTTTTATTATATAACTATAATTTGATATGTTAGTTTTTCTGCCATTCACCAATTACATTAATATAAGTAATCATTGAAAAATAAATGAAAATCAAACACCCTTTAAAATTATTGTGTTTTAATAATTTTAAAGTTTTTTAAAAGGGTGTTTAATTTTCATTTATTTTTCAATTATTTTAAACAGCCCTAAGTTTTAAAGTTCAGTTTTTATAAGTAATCACTTCAATTTGATGATGTGTTAATTTTTCTGCCACTCACCAATTACATTAATGAAATTTTTCAAGCCCAACGTGCCTCCCGCTTCCAACGCTGTGATGCAGCAAGCAGCAATGCTATCCACCGCTGCATCTAGCCTGTCACTCGACAACGTGTTACAAGCTGATATCAGTTTCACCGAAATGCGTTCCAGGGTATCAACATGATGTTGTTTCAAGTTCTCTTTCAGACAACAGGCCAACGCAGCTAGCGCTCCCAGATATTCTGACAGATAGAATATGCTGGAGTCGTTTTCGCTATGGAAAAAACACATATTCCATTGAATTTACATTTAATGAGTTTAAAAACATAATGTAATGGATTATAAACAGTGCTGTGATTTCTATTTATTCTAAATATTACTTTATTCGACAGTTATTAGTTATATAAGTTATTCGACAAGAGTGGCAATCATAATTGAGAATAAAACTGAATTTTCAAGATGGATGAGTAAATGAAAATTTGCTTACAATTCCACAAAAATTAGATTATTTGAAACCATAATCTTTAGTGAGAACATTGACTATGGATAGTTATCAATGGTGAGAACTGAGAATTTTCAACAAAACTATAGCTCAAGTAGTGGCGAGTGTTGCAAAAATGGTGAGATTCGTTAAAAATAAACTAATTATTGTCAAATTCACTTTTATCCATTCCTCTGAATATGGAGGAGTTCAATATACATATCTGTAGCAAGTTTAAATTAATTAAAACTAGATTAGCCTACATTATAAATGGTAAAGTGGCTCGTTCATCGCTGAAAACAGAATATATAAATAGAAAAACAGAAAACAGAAATAGAACCAAAATTTCAATTTCGAATTTTGAAGTATTTACACAACAATTGTACACACAAAAATATGTCTATATATATATTTCATTGAATAATTTTTTTGAGATCAATAAAAGAGAGGCAATCATAATGGAAAATTATAGATTACATTATTTAAAATGATGTAATACTAGTATCTCATTACTTGAATGGCGTGTAGTTGAAAGAAAACAATCAGGTCTTATTTTCTATTGATAATAATTAACACATTTTAAATATTCATACTTGGAAAAAAGGAGGTGAATGAATATCAGCTTGTCAGCTTTAAATTTCCAAGCCTGTTTCCTCTGCCTAACTTTTAAAAATTTAATAAAAAACTATATTATACTGATATTTTCAATGATTATAACCACAGTTGAGTGAATTCTTCAAAATGGAAATAATTAATTGCAGCAACTTCAATAGTTATCAAGTTATTTACAACAATAAGTACTGTAGTTACAAATACTGAAATAGGCTCAATGAGTTGAGGTACACCTTCTTTGCACTGATGTATAGCACTGATTTGCACCAAATTTATTTATTTATTCTGTAGATGAATTACACACGCAGTCCAACTGTATGTAAGTGTCAGTGATCAATCCTAGTGAATATCACAAACAGAAGCTTGTAATGTATCAAGAAATGTCCTTATTGCACTAGATGTAAAAACAATTGAACAATCAAATCTCAATGCCAATATATAGGTTGAAATTCACTTACTTCTGTGGGAATACAATGTCTATCTTCAGAACCACGTCTTCGAATATTTTTTCAATTGTTGGAAGTCCAAAAGCCGGCGCAAACACTCCGATAAGGCCTACTGCGGCTGTAAAGTTTTCAGTTTTGGCATCCAATAGTTTATCTCTCAAATAAGCCATGAAGAACTGAAAACCAAGAATAGAACAAATGCATTGCATTCAATGTATGATTAATTATTGTGGGTTTCCTTAAAACTTCATGTATACATTATTGTATATACATTATCGGCCCGGTGGCTGCAGAGGCTGAGTCGCTGGCTCCATTTTTAGAAACAAAACTATTATCAGTAAGGCAGTTATTTATTAGGGAAACACTGGTCTTTTTGTTTTCTGATAAAGACCTAGTCATAAACCCAGTAGCACATGACCATCTTACCAGAGTTTCAGTGAATCTGGGCCAACAGGTTTCAAGAGTCGTTAAATCTATTCTATACACAAATTCTTGGTATGTTGCAAATTTTATACATCGTAATATTCCACCAGATATTAGAAATCTAAATTGCTCAAAACAAAGATATAAGTTAGCTGCTAACTCTTGGTTGGTCGATATAGGTATAGAAAATGCTGAAAGACTTATTCATACAGAATACAACAGGTAGGTTTTAATACAATTTTTAATGCAAAGCTATTACAATAAAAATTAACTTAGCATTGTATCAAATGACATCATCTTTCCGCTTTGAGCATATTTCTATTCATTAATTCAATATACAGTTAATTAACAAGTTACTGTCAATTTCATCTCTATACTGTTCATTTTTTATAATATCACATAGCAGATTTTTGTATTCTTCAACTGGAGTTATTATACTTGAATATTTTTATTCTTGTTACTAAGTCTCATTATTCATTAAGAGCTACAACAAAGTTTATTTATAATGATATTATTAGTTACTGTCCTTTAGCAATTGAGATATTTCTAAGAAGTAATATAGCGTAAGTTATGTCTAAATGTATTTATTCTATAATGATGAGAACCTGTGTCACGCACAGGTTTTTGCAAACCCATGTGACACCAAATCCAATTTTATTGTAATTTTTGTTCTATGTGATTTTGCAAATGAAAATTTCTGATTTCTGATTTCCATACACTCAAAAATAGCAGAAAATCATCATGAAAACTATCCCATTCTCACCTCTAGGTTTGTTCCAGTGTTTCATAGCTATAGGTTCTTTTTAGTATTTATTTCAATTAGATTTAACCTTAAACGTATTATCTAATAATGGAATTTGATAGGGAAACTTATCTCTCTTTTCTTCTGTCGACTCCTCACACAAGACTTATCGTCCAAGCAGGTTGTTGGTCATTTATGTCTCACACTTGTGTTTATAGTAATATTTATTTTTTTATGCAACACCTCTACTCGTGTTTAAGATATAATATTATGTAACGGTAATGTATACAGGGTGTTTCAGGAGGAATGTGCAATACTTCTCAGGCTGATTCCTTACACGAAGTAGACAAAAAAGTTCCATGGGGCCAACCCCCATAAACGCTTTGTTACTGAGATAACAATGGCGGAAAATTGAGATTTTTCAAAATATATTAATTTTTTAGAGGCTTTAGTGAGGTTCTAAAATAATCAAATCCTATGTAAAATTAGCTGAGAAATTCAATAAAACCAGTTCTGAAGTCTGTAACTTCAACTGTTATTGAGATAATTGGAAAAATATGCTAAAAAACGCCATTTTTTATTAATAAGGATTATAACTGGATAAGGAATCATAAAATTGTATTTTTTAATAATGGAAGTTGAAGAGAGCCGGATTCTAAAGAAAAAGTTAAATGGCGGCGATTGTGTAAATCTTACCCAAATCTCAAAAATCGCTAAATTGACAAAAGTGATGAATTTGTGTTTAGTAGTGATTTTGCGATTTTTGATCGCTATTTATGAGATTTGGGTGAGATTTACACAATCGCCGCCATTTAACTTTTTCTTTAGAATCTGGCTCTCTTCAACTTCCATTAATGAAAAATACAATTTTATGATTCCTTATCCAGTTATAACCCTTATTAATAAAAAATGGTGGTTTTTAGCATATTTTTCCAATTATATCAATAACCGTTGAAGTTACAGACTTGGAACTGGTTTTATTGAATTCCTCAGCTAATTTTACATAGTAATTGATTATTTTAGAACCTCACTTAAACCTCTAAAGAATTAGAAAAATTAATATATTTTGAAAAATCTCAATTTTCCGCCATTGTTATCTCGGTAACAAAGCGTTTTTGGGGTTTGGTCCCATGGAAATTTTTTGTCTACTTGGTGTAAGGAATAAGCCTGAGAAGTATTGCACATTCCTCCAGAAACATCCTGTATAGTCTTAAATAAAATTGATTTCAATTTGGATAATTCTTCTTTATTTCAATAATAGTCACGAGAGCATGGATAGGTTTTGCAGTTCCTTGAATGTAAATGTATTGTCATTATTTTATTAATCAATTCTAATTAATAACTAAATTCATTTATTCATCAATTAAATTTAAAAAATGAATGGTATTCTATGGTTCTTATTGTAACCCAACAGTTCTTGTTGAAATTGCAGTCTTGATCAGAACTGATTTGTTAAAGAATATAAGAAAAAACAACAACAATGAATTACCTGCAACATATTACTTCTGTCTGCCTCTTCCAATGACTCACTGGCAAGTACTTTGGCCATTTGTCTGAGGAAGGCATTCTGGGCCCGCTTACTTATTTCCTTATCGTCTTTATTATTATGTTCTGTCCACTTTTTCAGCTCGTTATGCCAAAAGGAGTAGTCCCTTTTCAACAGGTCCGAAATCTTTCCCGAGTGATGTTCAATTATTGACAACGCCGCTGCAAAGATTGAAAAATATTATTAATGGATACCAAAAAATAAGACTTAAATTGCAAAGTGAATAAGAATACCATAGGAGATGTGGGAAACTATGAAATAAATTTTACTTCATTCACATATAAGCGTATAAAAATACCCAACGGTACAAAAAATGGTTTTTAACGGTATTAATCTCGTATTTTGAAATCCAAAACATTTTTAAAACCTTGTTTTTTGCTAACTACTTTCAATTTCTGAGGTTTGGTTTTATTCAATCCCAATTTTTGAAGTTAGGCTTTATTCTGTTTTATTGGATGAGTAATTGTACATTAATTAATATAGATGTCAACTTTTGACATTGAATTCTCTACAAATTCTTTCAATTTGAAATGCCAGTTCCCTCCAAGTTTGAAAATCCACATTCATTGGCACATATTGTCAAATACATCAATAGCCAGTGCCATCGCATAATTTATTTTTTATTTATTTAATGGATACAAAGGCTCACAGAAATTCCATTAAAAGCCTTATTTACATAGTTAACTTAAATCAACTTATTGCTATTTTGAGAAAAAAGTAATTGAAAACTTGAACATAATAGAAATAATCAGATTGATTACATAATATAAATATAGAGAAAAATTATTTAAATTGATAAATATAAATTGAATCGATTGAAAAACTATTTAAGAATAAATACAATATGAAAATTTAATATAAAGGGTTTTAAGTAAGCAACTTAATAATAGTTTAAACGAAATAAAAAACCCTGAAGACAAAACTAAATAGAAAATAAAAACAGACAAGAAAAAAGAGAGAAAACTAGGAGAGTTCCAGCCAGATTACACATAAAACTTGGATTAAAATCGAGCCTTATGATAAATGTAGTAAACATTTCTTCTTATATACATTGAATGGGTTCGAAAAAGGATCAATATGTTCATTTAAGCTGTTGAATAGGCGCAAAGTTCTATAGAGGAGTGAATTATAGTGATGACTTGTTCTGACAAAAGGAATACTGAATAATATATTTCTTCTAGGTCTAGCATATGGTACACTGAGGGAAATTAGGCTGATAAAATATGGTAAATGGACGCTATGATTCAAAATATTATAGAACAATAATAGGGAATTTAATGATCTCCGTAATTGCAAAGACTGAACTATAAATATGGATCTCAATTCACTAGTTGGAAAATTGAATGGACAAAAGTTATTAAATTTTTTAAAGAAAAGGTGTCTTAAAAATCTATTTTGAATCTTCTCAATTTTGTGACAGTCAAATACGTTTGAAGGACTCCACACCACAGCAGCATACTCAAGTTTACTTCGGACAAGTGCGATAAACAATTTTATACTTGCATCACAACTGGTGAAAGGTTTAGAATTGCGAAGTACCAAACCGAGTAACCTATTAGCACTGCTCAGAACATCATTAAAATTGTTTTTAAAATCAAGATTCGAGTCCATCAAAACTCCAAGATCTCGAATGCTATTTACAGAGTCCAGATTGATGCCTCCACATGAGTAAGCATAATGATCATAATTCCTCTGTCTTGTGTAAACCATATATTTGGTTTTTGTGATATTCAATTTAAGTTTATTTTGACATCATTGATGAACTCTATAATGGTTTGATTGAATTACATGGATAACTTTAAAAGTGCAGTATTTGAGAAGTATTCAAATATACTTTAGAGATTAGACATATATTTAGAACAAATCATTCATAATCTGATTGATAGCAGTCTGTAATTTTTTCTACTTATTTTCTTCACATATTACCCACCTCTGTGAGTCGTATGACGGGATCTGTCGTTTTCAGGATTGAATAGCGATTTCATACAACTGTAAATTCTGTTCAGCTCAGTAGACAGCTCCTTCAACTCCTCTGTTGTGAACAGCAATAGCAATCCGTTGATAGCTACAAAACAACCTTCCATCACCAAATGTGCTGGGTTATTTGACCGCATCTGAAAGAAGAAAAATATTTCACCAGCCTTGTAAATTGTAGAAATCATGATATTTTTTATATTTAATAGAAAGCTTTATAAAATTTCATTCATGTATTTTCTTGTGCATCTTTTTAAAATGGAGATAGCCTACACATTGGGCACAAAACTCCATAAATAAACAAACTTTTTTCCTCTCCTAATATTGTAATCTAGTCCAAATAAGGTCTCTTTACCCTGCATACTTTTGATATGCTATAGTAATACTAGAGTCCAAAATTTGTAAGCAATCGTACAGGAAGAAAGCTCAGAGACAAAAACAAAAAAAAATTGCAACTTGTGGTTGCAAAGTGAGGTTTGACAATATCGAAAATCGAGGTAAAATAACTAGGCCTATTGGCTTTCTGAAAATCAGTGTTTTATTTTTCATTTATTCAACTTGGAAAACACCTAAATAAGGTTTAAATGTGATCAAAATTTTCAATAATTAGGATAGAATCAGTTTATTTCTAATATTACGGCGATCCATGAGCATTGCAAATGTCTCGTATCAATGAGCTTCCTTCCTTTATCAATTTTGGACCCTGTATCACTCAACTACTGCGTATCCAAAATCCGCCGTAAAAAGAGGCCTTCATATAAGACTATTAATTGTAATTGTAATAATTGTATTTCTAATACAATAATTGGAATTTTCTCAAGAAGTCCTCATTTGGACCTATGTGGTCTAGGAACTATGCGATATGTGTTCACTACATAGATTTATGCATAAAATATTGATGTCATCATTAAGAGTTTATAAAAATCCAAAACGCTTATAAAATGCACTTCTCTGTGATTTGGAAACAACAAAAAGCTGAATATCTTTTAATCTGTGGTTCATAGGCTGTGAAGAAATCTGTCAGTTATTCAATTCAAGCTAATACATAATTCGATAAAAATTGAATTCTATCGAACGGTTTTACAACTTACTATTTTAAATTAACATACTAATAAAATCGTTTTCTGACTTCTGTAGGTTATTTTTCTACCAACCTCTTTGACCAACATATAAACCGCTTCTTTAAAGAGAAAAACTTTTTCTGATCCAATAGAATCTGGATGGAATCTGCATAGAACGCCAACCAATTCGAAGAAAGCAAGAGCCACTGAAAGACGTGAAATTCTAAATTCAGAACAATAATTATGGAAACATTTATCAAACTAAAAAACAGGAAAGTGGGTCCAATTTGTTCCAAATGAATTGGCAGCAGTCACCTACAATAAATATGGCACATCGAAGAAACTTAGTTATTATTATAAGGTGTAGTACGGTAATTAGATTATTACAAAATAATAAATAAAGTTATTAACTATTACTTAAACAACATTAACATAAGCTTTTGATAAACATTATTAATTACAAGTTGATTACCATTAAAATTTCAAATATGATGAAAAACAAAAGGAGAAATTACAGTAATTAAAATAATAAATAAATGTGGAATTGATAACTAATTCTAACTTAATAGTAACTAATAATTAGTAATTCAGTGATCTACCATTTTTCACGCAATTTGTTCTTAATTCTTTTCATATTTGAAAATGGAAATGATTAAGCATTAGACTAAGATTTGATTAAACGTGTAATATATTATGAAAGTTGGTTTTCCGTTCATTTTTCCAATTTCTACTGGATGGGAATTTTGAACAGAATTTTATCTCCCAATGCATTGAAGGAAGATGAAAAAACATGCATGTCAAATCAAACACACAGTACCGTACTGACTCAACAAATTTTATCAACAAAATTCAGCTTATAATTTTATAAAGAATTATAAAAGCTGTTAAAAATACAATCAAGCATGTGATATGTAACTTACAAGGAAAATAAAAATAAGAAGGAGAGCAGAAAATAGATATAGCTCTGAATAAAATAGATAAGATCTATAAGGATGATCATTAATTACGTATGGAAGACAGCAGAAGATCTTCCGTGATAATAAACAAGTTATTTTAATTGATTCTTATTGTAATTAATACCCTATGCAATATACTAAAATTTAACTAGTAATAAATTGAAAATAAGATATTTCTAATCCAACTCACCTTTGGGAACTTTAAGACCTTCCAAGTCTATTTGGTCTTTCAAAGATTTGTAAATATCAGAGAAATTGTAATCTGATAAACCATCACATTTTTGTATTACCGTGCTGATGAGATTGTAGCCATGCTCTTGCAAGTTGGAAACACCCTTGGTTACACTGAGAAGTGCAATATTCTGAAATACAGATCAAGTTCCAAAATCTTAGAAAGCATACACGTCCAAATGATAAAACTTCTTCAATTAAATCTTCAAAGTAAAAAAGTCAGAGAAAAGCTAGAAATGATTATAGTCGGCGCAATCTAAGTTGACGAAAACCCCCTCCACCCGAGAAATAGCTACGTTGTCATTTTGCGTGAAATTGAAACTTCTCCTAACGCAAACACATTCAACTGAATGTTAAAAGTGACAGCGTAGCTTCGGAAAAATCACGCGGTGTTGTAAAACTCACTATTTTTATGATAAACCAGCTGTTCGCAGCTCAAATATCCAAGTCGATTACCTTCAATAACTCCAAACTTTAACATACAATGATTCATGCATATACCGCGCTTCTTACTTTGAAACTCTTGAAAGGCCAAATTACGATCTTCTGACTATTTTCGACATTTGGAAAAATAATTTCAATTGTTTTTTAACAACTTTCTCGCTTTCACCACCCACTTATCTTCTCAAACAAAAAAGTTTCTAGATCATCGAAAATTTCATGTTTTCTGTTCGAGTAAACTCGACATTGACAAACATATTCATTAATTGAAACATAATTATTGGTCGGATATAGAAAATTCAATAACCATTAGAAAACTCGAATTCTCCTTGTCATTTTGATATAAAAAACTTTATTCTCACTACAACCCATGATTGCGAGAGAAGTAATATACAAAAGAAAGTAATATTTTCGCGATTTTAAATTTTTTTCAAAAAAATCAAATTTCCTTTGTATCCTTCTACCCAGGAACTTTTTTAATACTACTGGCATTCAAGGGTAAAATTCTACGTCTAGATATAGGGTTTAATCACGAATTTGAAGATTTTCCAATTTTACACAATCTGACAACGCAGCTATTTCTCGGGTGGAGGGGGTTTTCGTCAACTTAGATTGCGTGGACTATAACAAACATTGAAATATAGGATGTTTCAAAAAAACTTAATACATCAAGTTAGGAGGTTTATTTGAACGGAAAACTGAAAATAAAAACATCAACATGTTCATCTGACTCTCCGATTTCATGAATGATAAATGATGTCATGCATGTGTCCTCCTCTACGGCGCTGGCACGCATCAACACTGTCCATGTGATTCACCATTATAGTTTGGCCGAGCAAAGGAGAAATTCTGGCAAGATGGGAAAATTACTCCAGCTTAGTCCATATTGGTTCAAAAATTATATATTTGGTCTCAAAGTGTAGAAAACATTCTACTCTACTATGTGAGACCAAATTTATAGTTTTTGAACCAATATTGACTGAGCTAGAGTCATTTTCCCATCTTGCCAGAATGTATCTAGTCTATCAAAGTAAATTACATGAACATAATTGCGATGCGTGCCAGCGTTTGTATTTGAATAGAATGGAATACTACGGTACTAGTTAAAATAATGTTAGTGTCATAAGAGTGTTAACAAAGGAGCTGTGTAATTGAAGGTTGCAAGCACGAACAATAGAGAATGAAGAAAACATAAGAGAAATACTGGAATTATGTCAGCACACATTGGAAGTGTTTGGCTTTTGGATCTTTTTGCTGTTCATGTTTGGCATCAAGAAATAATTTTTTACAACTCTCTTCATAAGTGAAAATGCAATGAGCAACCAGAAAACCAAATAATTATTACCATCAAACCTGAAAAAACTAAACAGAAAATTTATACTAAACCAATGTACAAATGAAATCCACTCACCACCATTTTGCTCACATGATTGGCAAGAGATTTTGGATATAGCATACAAAGATCTTCCATAAACTTGAAAAATTCTACAACGTATTGCTTTTTTGATGGAATTTTCAAACAAGTTTCGATGAAAGCGATAACACTCTTTCCTTCATCGTGACCAAAAAGTATGATGATTTTACTCTCTGCAAAATAGAAGGTATTTTAATAATGAATAGGCCTGATGGAGAAATTAAAACAATAACATATTTATACAACATTGAAATTATGTTTTTAAATGAACTTTTTTAAAACTATAACTCATGTCTCCGTTTGTGGAAAATGAGGTTATCTGGCGAAGTGGAACAACCCTTGGGTCTCCCCACTATTAAAAGCCATACGCTAAATAAATAATACAACATTGAAATTCAGTAGTTTAGGAATTCAAGCTCCACTCAACAACAGTAAGCAATGAATTTCTAGTTTTTAGTTGTAATATGCTACAAGGAGTAGCATAAGAGTAGCAAGGAGTATGCTACAACCAGTTTTATAGGTTTAAGAAGTTAGAACTCGAGAAGAGGCTACTGATTTGTATTTACAATAGATGGAACAGAATAGAGCAAAGTATTTGCAGTAGTACAAGTGGAACTGCACACTGCACAGCTCATAAATAAAAAATATTTCATCCCGCTTTCTGTGATGAGTAAGGATTTCATCAGCGGATAATAGCATCCCGTTATAATGGGCACAGTCAGTAGGCTACTCCAACTATTCCTGGTATTACAGTGATTATTATAAACGACCTGTATCTTCATCTTGCATCTAGCCTGTTGTATTCCTGAGAGTACAAGGATGAAATTTCAGAACCACTATTGCAGGATACCAAGGAGTGGTTTACAATACTTGGATGGTAGCTAAATTAAAAATGACACAGAACATCTTGAGTGCCTATCCTACTTTAAGGCGGCTTAAAAGCAGAGTATTGTCTGATGTCTCGAGCCTCATATTTTAAATATGTCTGTATAATATTAATAACTCATCATGTCAAATATCCAAGTTGGATGTTTGAAATATGTTATTAAAGACAAGCATAACGCTTGAGACATCAGACAATAGTGTGTACAAGCCGGCTTACAAAAATTCGTTTCTTGCATAATTTAGGGACTGTATCAGTATTCAGCATTTTTCGATGGCGTACCAATCGATATAGGAAAGGACATCATTTTTATGTTCTCCGACAAAGCTCTTCCAGGGCTGCCTATTCTGGTTCAAGCGTCAAATGCCATCTCTCCAGGTTAAAAAAGGTCATAACTTGTGGTATGATAATCACATGGAGCTTGGACATATGATTGAGTAACTTAGTTTTAGTTACCATAATGTTCTTGTTAAATTTTGTTTGCTGTTTTCACTTTTAGTTGTCCAGTTTTATAGTGAATAGAAGGGATGCTTTGGTAATTACGTTATTAATTCACAACATAACTAATAATGAATAACTTACCTATTGTAAATTGAAGCAGGAAGTTATTTAAGTAGGCTATCCGTAGCCACACCTTACACCTACACAAATTCTAGATCTGCCGTTAGAAGTGATATTTTTAAGCACTAATTCCTAATTCCTTTTACTGCATCAATGACCAGTGAACTGGATAGATGGCGTCATAAATTACTAGCAAGATGGCAGGTCAGGCAATGTTGTCCTTGTGTGCATCAAAATATTCACTCATGGCGTAGAATGGGTTCTCCTTCAACCATGTCACTATTTTCACCCTGAAATCACCTCCTTGCAGATTCCTCACACTAGCAGGTAAGTTGTTAAACAAGTTAAGGGCAAAAATGGGGAAAGAGTCCTTCTTCTTACTGGTTCTGCAGCGTGGAATATCCATTGCAAGCCTCCTCCTTGTATTATATCTGTGCAGATCCGATCTAAGCACTTGTCTGCTCTCGGTGTCCTTGACATGCAGCAAACTGAAGAGTATGTACTGGTTGTAGATCGTGAGGATGCCCAGTTGCACAAAGATGGGTCGACAGTGCTCATGGTAGCCCACTGAGGCAATCACTCAAAGTGCCTTCTTCTGGAGCATTAGCACACTCTTACAGCCCGCCGCATGTCCCCACAGTAAGAGTCCATACAGAAGATGGGAATGAAAGAGAGCATGGTAAACCATGATCAAGTCCTTTGGCTGAGGGGCCCTTAATCTGCGCAGAAGATAAACCACACGTGCCAGTCTGGAACAGACTCCTCAATGTGACCTGCCCATGATAGCTTTGGGTCAATGATGAATCCCAGGAGTTTCACTTCAGCCTGGTGGGTAGAGTCCGCAAGGCTACGGAGTCCACAGACCAGTTGCTGGGTCTTACCTTCATTTAGGCAGAGTCTATTTTCTGCAAACCACTGTTTGGCATGGCTAAAAACTCTTTGCATGCAATTCTGCCTCTTCTACCGTCTGCCCCTTGAATAGATTGTAGCATCATCTGCAAACATGAGTACAGGTCCAATGAGCCCAAGATCATTGATCACAACCAGGAAGAGAGGGCCCATCACTGATCCCTGTGGCACGCCATGATCCACCTTTATGGGCTGAGAGAGCACCACCAATGGACACAACTTGTTTCCTTCCAGTCAAGTAGGAGATGAGTGTCACCAAGACGCTGCCACACAGACCAAAACTCTCAAGCTTCTTAAGAAGGATCCCATGAGGTACACAATCAAAAGCCTTGCTTAGATCTGCTAGGACCAGATGCACATAGTCCCTCCTCTCAAAGGCATCAACAATGCAGTCAATCATCCCTGAGACAGCCGTGACTGTTGACCTTCCACGTCTGAAACCGTGTTGAGCATCAGAGAACAGGCGATTTTCTTCAAAGTAGGACACCAGTTGCTCCTTCATTAGAGTCTCAAGCACCTTACCCATCACAGGAATGATTGATATTGGTCGATAGTTGTTCATGGACTCTGGGTCTCCCTGTAGACTGGTATTGTGCGCAACAGCTTCAGGGCATCAGGGAAGCAGCCATTTCTCAAGCAAACATCAAGCACATGAGACAAGGGCACAGCAATTGCATCTGCAACAAACTTCATCACACCAACTGTGACTCCATATATGTCAGGGCTAGGGGAGTTCTTGAAGCTGCGTATAACTCGAATAACATCAGAGGGCCTGATTATCTTCCACCTTTCAAACCGCAAGTGGTTGCTACCACAGCCAGGAACATCAAAAGTCACCTCATCCATTGACTCAACAATCCTTTCCACCTCTCCAATGAAAAAGCTATTGAATTCATCTGGTGTTGCTTTACATTTGGGCCTTGAGCCTACTTTGGATACATGATTCACAAGGTCCCAGGCAGCTTTACAGGGATTTCCAGCAGATTCAATCCTTATCATGTTTGCTGCTTTTTTTGCAGCATCAATCTCAGCTCGATATATTTTCTTAGCTCTCAGATACTGATTGCGTAGATGGATTTTATCCTCCTCATCATTGCTGAGTCGAACCCTAGCATGCAATGCAACAATCAAATTTCTGATATGAGTCAGTCTGGGTGTGAACCAGGATTTATCATCATGAGACCTTCCAGACCACCTATGCTTCCTTGAGGGTCCTCTGAAATTTCTGATTTTTTTAGGAAAATAACCATCAAACATATCCATGAAAATATCAAAGAAAGCACAAAATGCAGTTTCAGGCTGATGGCAAGCAAGAACACAGCTCCAGTCAACACTGTTCTATTAGGTGTGAATCCATAAATAAGTTATGTTGTAAAAATGACTAAAATGGTCTATTTATTTAAATCACTTACCAACTGGTATATCTGAATTGGGCTAGTTAATTTTGACATATCAAAAGTTATATAGCAATTCAACTTGGGAACATAAAAGCTAATGGTATAAGCCTAATAAATTAATTGTGTCAAGTTGATACTGCTGCTGATGCCTAATTTCAATAATTACATAACTTAATGTTAATTTACAATAACTTAATTGTTTGCTTAATTCAATTTAAGCAACCTAGGAAGAAAAAGTACAATATAATCTTTACCTAAACCAAACGAGCAGTCCGATGACTTCAGGTTTTCTTCAATCCTATTCAGAAGTATTTTCAAATTATTAGCATCCTCAGACAAGTTATCAGTTGTTGATAACAAATCTTGAATACTTTCCAATGCATTATCCATTTTTGGAGGCAATGGATTTCCAGGCAATAGAAATAAGTTATTGCTAGTCCATTTTTAGGAACTGAAGAATTGAATGAAACAGTGAATTTAACAGGACAAAGCCACAGTCAAACAAGGAAACGAAATGAAATTCAAATGACTGAATTTCTTGATGAGCATAACCTCAAAAAAGTTTAACTTGCAGCCGGTAGTAGCTAAAGCTAGGATTTGGCTGGTGCGGAACGTAACGACCGTCGGCCGTGGTCGATCAGCTGTAGCCAATCATAGCTCTTGTCTTGTATCATCCTTGAGATTTAATAAGAAGAGCTGTGATTGACTACAGCTGATCGACCACGACCGACGGTCGTTACGTTACGCACCAGCCAAGTCGTACCTTGAGGAGAGCAGCGGCAGAGCACTATTCAAGGTACGTTCTGGTTTGTTTTGTGCGGAACGTAACGACCGTCGTCCGTCGGTCATGTGAGAAAAAGATGGCGGACTGATTTTGTGTTAAATCATACTGTAGATGTCAAGATGAAGGCTACTTTGATTTTAAGGGCGATTCACACATATAGTGGCGTACTAGTGTCGTACTAGTGGCGTACTAGTGCCGTACCGTTTCAAATGGAATCTCTCAAACGGTCTTTCCATTTGATTAACACGGAACCGGTTAGGAGTGATTCACACATATAGGACTGTACCAGTGGCGGAAAGATGTAAGATCGTTTCCAAAGTGATTTCTTAAGGACACGGTCTATGGCAGTCTGACACGGTCGCTCTGACACGGAGCACAGTCCTACATGTGTGAATCAGTGGACTGTGCTGTTTTGGTTCTGGTGTTTCCAAATTCTTTTAAATTTGAGATAGAAGAAATCTGATTTCAGATTTGAATTCAGCGTTCTCAAATCATTCATTTGCTCCATGTTGGCTCAAAAATAAGCAAAATTAAGAGACTTGTTCTCATTTATATCGAGTCACATTAGAATAACTGATTATTTTGTTAGTAGTTGGTTCAACTCTTTTCCGTAAAGTATGGGAGTTTTATAATTATTATCCCTTGAATTGAAACATTTATACTTGGGGAAAATAATTCTACAATTCAATGATATATATTTTATACTTGAGAAATTATTTGTACTAGAGTTGAAATTGAATATGAAATGGAACTGGAAAATGTTTGAAAAGTTATAACAAGAACTTACTACTACTACTATTACTACTACTACACACAACCACCACCACAACCAACCAACTACTACTACTACTACTAGATAATAACCAAAAATAGTCAATAACTAAAAATAGTCATCCATTAATGACAATTATAGAATTGTTTAAAATACGATTTATGAAAATCCCCAATTTTGATTATTTTTTAGTTCACGCGGGGATTAGATAATAGATTAGATTAGATATAGATAATAACCAATAAGAGTTCAATAACTAAAAATAGTCATCCATTAATGACGATTATAGAATTGTTTAAAATACGATTTATGAAAATCCCCAATTTTGATTATCTTTTAGTTCATGCGGGGATTATTACTAATTCGACGCTGAATTCAAATCTGAAATCAAAATCTATCTATCTCCAATTTTGGAGAAGGTGAGTAGTCGTGATTGAGCAGTGCGCCAAACAGTCTGACACTAGTACGGTCCTATAAAAGTGAATGATAGCGGTCCACACAGTCTGCGCACGACACTAGTACGCCACTATATGTGTGAATCAGGCTTTATTCAGCAGAAATATTTCAGATGAATATAAGGGTAGTTTTCCCTTCATGCAAAACGTTCCGAAGGACAGCTGCAGTAGAACAACAAGAGCTGTGATTGGCTACAGCTGTTCGACTGCGGCCGACCGTCAGGCCACTTTACATGATGGAAAATAAAGGATCACCTACCTACCTTTAATCATAGAGACTGATTATACATTCTTAGTACGGTGCAATTAGACTCGAACCTCAACATCCAAAGAGAAAGGACGATTCCTACGCCAACTTGTTCTATACAACCCCTTTATTGTTTGGTAAAAAGTTACACCCTTATGACCGTCGGGTTTTTGGTTGAGGGGGGGGCAGTGAAAGGTACAGTTTTTCGTGAATTGTAGCCGAACCAAGCGTCGGACGAAAGAATTTTATGCATGTTTTTTCTAGAAAACAAAATTTGGAAGAGATTGAGACCAATACCAACTCTGTACCTTCAACGGTTTCCAAGTTACAATTTTTCGAAATCTCCATATTTTTATTAGAGGAATTTTTTCGTTACTTTAAAAGTTGGTAACTTTGAATTGAAAACATTTGCATCCATTTTCAGACTAAGGACATCACTCTACCTTCATTAGTTACAAAGTTACAGATGAATAAAGTATTAAAAATAAGTAAAAATTGAAATAGGATATTTTACAGCAATACTTTCATCAAAGTTTTATTCAAGAAATTTAGTGAATCATATATAGTATCGAAGAGTACATCTTTATCTACAATTTGAGAACAAATTCACATTTTTTGAACAATTACAGAATTAGCTAGATCCATTTTGCAAACCAACTGTCGAGCTCAGAGCTCACAGAGGCGCTCCACACACTATGAATGATACATTGAAACGCTTCATTGAGCTAAAGAAGACGACGATTGAATTTAAAAATAAACGTAGCTCATTAAATAATTGTTCAAAAAATATGAATCTGGTCTCAAATTGTGTACGGTTTCTGCAATGTGTACGATCTTGAGGGTAGATCCATTCTATATAATATAATTATAGATGATGGACTATTGCTAGAAATTACAATTCTTTCTATTCAATATGATTGATTGATGTAGGCAAGTGGGCCTATTTATTTCTATCATTAGGTACCGGAATACTAATTCCGGTAATAATATGATAAAAATCTTGATCTGTGATGATCCTTCATAAGCTAATAGGCTTGTGCGTGCATGGGTAATGAGATGAGTTATGATGACGACAACTCATTTTGTAGTCGGGGCCGACGGCCTATCGTCTGCTCCAAAAGATCTATGATTGTGCTGTGATCAAAGAATTGTCAAGAATCGAGCTCAGGTCCTCTTGGTTATCAGACCGGCACGTTATTACTCACTCCAACGAGCCACAACAGTTGCTGGTAAGGTTCAAGATAAAAGGACAGAGGTTGCCACGTTCTTCAAAACGCGTGGAGAAGCCAGTCAGATAGGGTGTGACGTCACTCATCGACCCGACCTGCCTAAGGAACTATAAAGACTAAAGGTATTTATAGAGCCCTAGATCAGCCCACTTAACATGGGACAGTTTACCAAAATAATTTCCCAACTTGAAGCTAAAATTAACCGTCACTCCTTGATAGGCGATATAGTCACATAAGAATTTCAGTAGGTAGGCTATATCGATATGAAATAACTTATTTTAGAAGTTGTAGGAGATTCGAGTAAGTCAAACGGGCAAGCACAGTGAAACAGTATTACAGCATGCTTTAGCAGTCAGTGTGTCATTTTTTGGAGGAAGCATTAAAAAAATCATGCAAACTGATGTAGACTTGAACAAATTGTCCCAAAATAGCATGTGGGGCTTCCTTACAGATGAAGCTACACAACGCGCATGCGCTATATGACAACTGCAGCGCTACGGCGTTTTAGATTTAAGGCCCATTCTACACAGGCGTAGGAAATGTGGCGTTAATGGCGTGTCGGCAATGCATGCTCGACAGAACACATTGTGTTAAATGGGCTTGTCTACACGGGCGTGATAAACGCGCGCCCATTTAACACAATGATTTAACACAATGGTTTCTGTCAAGCACACGTTGCCGATGCAACTTTCACGCCACATTTCCTACGCCCGTGTAGAATAGGCCTCAAAACGGTATGGTACTTAAAAAACGCTCCTTGTAAAAAAATACCTACTCTATAAGAAGTTCAAGAATCAAATCAAGATTAACTTATAAATTCAAGGCTCATTAACTCAGTAATTCACAATAATATTTTTGAGAACAACAGAAAACATTTATTAGACATTTTTAATTCACAATAATATTGTTGAGAATAACAGAAAACATTTATTAAACATTTTTAATCCAAAAACCAACATTGTGATAGATATTCAATATCAACAATTTAAAAGAAATCACCTCTATATTGGTAACAACACTATATATAGATTATAAGTATAATATGTTAATAATAATTATTGATACAATGTACAAACAATGGAAGTTATAAAACGTAGAATCCTTAAGGGTTAATGATAGTAAAAATGAATTTATCACAAATATTAGTCTTGCAGATAAGAATGGAAAGCACAATTTGAAAGCCCTTAATAGATATGGTAGTAAATATATGTATTATTACAAATAATAATATTAAGTAGAAGTGACTACTGAATAATACTTAGTTTCTTCACAACTAGACCTACATGAACATGTACCGTGGAATATCCTTTAGAGAAATCTATATGTTTGTTGAAAAAATTGTTCTCTTAAATTGTTTCAACAACTTCAAAGTCTAATATGGAATAAAAATACAAAGTTCATGGAAGAGTAGAACAGTAGATTTATTTGTACCCCGGTTTCAATGGATAAGAGTTGGAACTCCTTTGAGTAAATTTCACTCATACCTGTTCAGAGTAAAACAATATCATTGAAACTTATTTGACATATTACACTGCATAAAAATACTTGCAGCATTCGAGTAAACACACGCAGATACCAGACCATAAGGATATACTCGTATTACTACAGTAGTTCAATCTTAGTCCAAAAGGAGGGAAGTTCCAACTCCCATACAACTGAAACGTGGGGCAAATGAGCTGCATCCAAAAATTACTACCTATTAGTTTGAGAAGAAATACACTTCAAACATACTTGATCAAGTAGAAAGTCTACTATTACTTTTCCTAATTATTGCAAGAGTGATTGTCCAAATTCTTATAAGAATTGAATACAGTGAATTATACTTCATTCGATTCATGATGACTTGAGAAGAAATAAACAAACCTATACAGTAAACAAAATTAAAAAAATCTTTTGCCATGACAAATCATAACAAAGATACTATAATCCAACAAAAAATAGCCGAAACATACGAATTGCAATTGCTATGACGTGTGTATGTCATGTCGTTTATTGGCTATGATTGTTCTGTCGTGGCAGAGGTAGCCACTCCATACTTAGCCACACGAGAAAAGTTTGTTTATTTCGTTTCAAGTCATCATGAATTGATGAATAGATTTGTATAGTTCAATTGTTATGGGTAAAGAAGTGCTATAAGATTCCAAAGTGAAATTAGAACTTCTCCTAAGATTAGAAATTTTCTTAATAACATGATACAGTGATTCCAGTTTTCCCGTTTTTAAACTATGATCAACCTCCACCACTTCATTGAAAATATAATTAATGGAAAAGTGAATAATTCAGATTGAACCATCAACTTCGATTAAAATCACCTCAAGAGTTTCCAAATACGACTCTACTTGTGCATATGTAATGTTGATTACAATGATTAATTCTTCATTATAAAAGTGCAATTATAAGATACATATTCACAATATTATATTAACTATGTAGTAAAACAATTTTGAATATGCTGCGTTGAACGATCAACATTTTCAATTCTAAAACAACATTTATAATATATGGTGCGTTGAAAAATCAATATTTTCAATCATATATAACACTTGTATGATTTAAGGAATATATAAAATATGCTCATACTGTGATATCCTAACTGCTCTAGATGTTTCATGAATGAAAGTTGTCTATAATTAGACTTTTCAAACATATTCCGTATACGAGTACTCGTAGACAGTAATAGCCTATGCACGGTTGTCAGTTGTACTCACTCCTACTTACAGTGAGTAGTATGGAGCACTACAGAGTGCAGAGCCTTGCTTTCTTAACATGAAGTTTGATTTTAAAAAATTTATATGATATCAAAAAGATTAAACATTTATGAAACATTATAATACTTATTAGTTTGCCATCCAATAATTATAAAGAGTCAAAATCAGTACTAATGAAGTCCTGGTAATTATGGCAGCACAAGCCAATTAAGGAGCACAATTATTATGCTGATAACATGTAATTGTCAATGTCAAACATCAATGATGAGTTTGACAAGAAATTGAAAGACAATAATAATTTTAGAAGATTCAATAAATTGAGCTTTGGATGAAGGCCACAGGGGTATAATCCGTCCAAGCAAAGAAGACATTCTGGCAAGATGGGAAAATCACATCCAAAAACCTGGTCAATATTGGTTCAAAAACTTATGAATTTAGTCTCAAATTGTAGAAAACATTCTGCTCTACAATTTGAGGCCAAATTTATAATTTTTAAACTAATATTGACCGAGTTGGAGTCATTTTCCCATCTTGCCAGAATGTCTTCTTTGCTTGGACAACAAGGTAACATTAGACTGTGAGCCACAGTGCCAATGTATGCTTATTCCTCTTATTTATGAAATAAGAAAATTTAGTTTATTACTGTATTTATGAATTGCAATATTAGTAGATAACATATATTCATTTTTCATGTAATGTATATCAATTGTCGAATAAATATTTATTATTTTGATTACAGATTTTATAGATTAAATCTATGATTATAGATTTTATAATTTTGATTTGATATTTAATTAAACCCCAATAATTATAACGGGTGATCCATGTATCAATAATAGATTCAACATGCTTATCCGAAATTCCTTAACGTACGAGTAATTACACTGAAGTGAGGTATTTTGATGTTTGATTTTGTGCATTAGTTGGTTAATCCTATGAGAGTTATTCTTGGAGAAGTTATTTTCCATATTTATATCCAAAAAGGTAGTGGGGAGAGGGTTCAGTGATATGATATGAATTGGGAAATCAAGGCATCTAGGGTCTGGGATCTTCTCCATCACGGTCATAATGTTAATTGACATTGAAGCAAATAAGGAAGTAATGATGGCTTTGTTACACACCAAATATGTCAAAAAATGCCAACAAAAACATTTCTGATGTAAGGAAACTCTGTTTCGCGCCGCAAGTTAGGGATGCGTTCTATGTGGATCACCCGATTCTTCAAGACTATTACAACTATAATAAAATCTTTGTTACTAAAGAAATATTGATGTTTATAAAGCTACAAACATGGAACAATAGAAACTAAATAGTATTGGTTCATTGATAAGTTCAAAACCAAAGGAAACATTTCAAGTCAATGTTGAGACAATTTTTTCAAAATATCTGGTACGGTAGCCCATAAAACTAATTAATATTGAGGAATGAAAAGAATTCATAAAAAGCTGCAGAGATTTGAGCCAATTCGCGTTGAATTAAGAAAGTGGATAAACATTTAAAAACTAAATGGACAAATTGTGTTTCAATTACCTGTACCGTATGTATATTGGAAGAAGTATAACAATTAACAATATTCAGCATTTGTATGGCTTTTGTTGGAAATTTACATCTATATTTCTGAGTGAGAAGATTCACCTGATTAAAGAACTTTAAAACAGGGCTGTTTAAAATAATTGAAAAATAAATAAAAATCAAACACCCTTTTTTTTGAAAACTTTAAAAATTATAAAACACACATACATGTTTCGGGATCTAAGCCCATTTTCCCGAAAATGGGCTTAGATCCCGAAACATGTATGTGTGTTTTATAATTTTTAAAGTTTTCAAAAAAAGGGTGTTTGATTTTTATTTATTTTTCGATTCACCTGATATTTTAGATGGACTCCATCCTAGCATGATTAGTAGTAATTACTTATAGTGATTGCCTATTCATTAGTTAACCATAGTTGAATAGGTATAACTTCCGTACAGGCAAAAAAGGTAATACGACGTATTCCAATACTCAAGTTATGAATAATTCAATAAGAAATTTCGCCATTACGAAGGTCTTCAAACCAATCAATAGCATTTTAGAAAAATCTGATTCAATTATTTATATTACAGTGCTGGTTTGAAATACTGGTCTCCAAAATCCTGTATCGTGGGATTTCCCTGTAACCATATCTTTTGTACGAAAGTTTTATTTATTCACCTATAGTTGTAGTGATTTTAAATTCAGACTGTTAAGAAACAAGCGTACCATTAAGTCAATAAGTCACCACAGAGTGTAGTACACGTAGTTGGGAGATATTATTCTTCTCCGCTACTTGAGCTGGACGAACTGCTACTGCTGCTGTGTTTAAATGTTTTGTGAAGAGCATAAGCGCCTAGTCCAGCTCCAGCCAGAGGAATTCCATACTTCAGCGCCCTCTTGCGTGCTTTCTTGTTTGCTTTTAGCATTTTCTTCTGCAAAACAAATATAAAATGTTAGTCTGGATAAAAAGAAGCATAATAAAAATATTTATTTTGAATATGATGAAAATAATTTTAATAAGGTCAAAAGAGTGTGGAGTATATGATATGAATCAACTTGGGAAGCTCAGGTTGCACAACCATCATTTCACCAGACGACTCGTGCCTTGAAAAAGAGATGACGTTTTGTACAATGTCAGTTTGGAATACCATCCCAACCTATGTACCTTCTCAACTGAAAAGTCCCAGAATTTAAATACATTTTCCATCTGAAAGAGGAAGATTTTCTCTGCTTTTCATAAGTTTAAGACTTTTGCGCACACAGGTTCCAGATTGGGAGTCATTCAAATGTGAAAATTTGGAGTTTGAACGAGGAAATATAACTATAAACGGTACCATTAAAGTCTGGAGATAGGAATTTTTCAACTATTTTGACATATTAAAATACATGAAATCATACCGCTGTGATAAGCTGAAAACGATGAGCTATCACAGGATAAGACGTGTCCGTTAAAAAGTTATGAGGAAATATGTATAATTTGAAATATAGGGGATGCTTTTGACCCACCCCAAGAATACTATGATATTTTTGGTTCATGACACCCTAGGGCATCAGGAACAGAATTCCAGAGATATATGCCAATCCCAATCATTCTTGTTAGTCTTTTGTGTTGAAAATGCAATTTTAAGGGTTTTGGGGGATCTAAAGGTTTTCTAAAATCGTTGCAGCTAAAAAACTACTGAACATAGAAGTGTGGATTTGGTGCCAAATTAGTTTCGCCGAGAGGGAATTTGAAATACGAATGTTCAGATTCCCAATTTATAGTTACAACCCTTATAGTAACAAAGATGTCAAATTCTCGATCCTTTAAAAATTATTTAATAAAATGTAACTAAAAAAAGGTGAATGGCACAGAGTTGCAATTGCCACTTACAGTTTTTGACTGTCATAGTCCGAACTGACAGTATATGTGGACCCCAAGTTTAAACGAGTAATTAAGTTCAACTGTTGAACAAGGCCTTATAGCTAATAAAGGCCTTACTGAAATTTTGTAAGCAAATAATGAGACTATTTTTTCTGACTTCCGAAGCACTCAAAATCAAATGAATAACGCAGATTTTTTTTATAATTTTTATCGCAGATCATTTTCAATGAAAATCCAAGTGAACTTACAGGACTCAAATGGCCAGTCAAAGCGGCTCCAGCCAATCCAGCACCCACTGCTGGACCAAGGTAACTATTCTGTAAAATAACAGAAAATCAAATATTAGATGCAAAATTTGAATTTCATACCGATGTTTTCGATTGCTTTATCACAAACTCAAATTGAATATCTGGAATACATTGACTTCCGCTTCCACTTCAAAACACATAAACTGCTACATGGTTGTAAGAATTGGATGAATGAAAAATAAATAATTAATTAGTGAATATATAGTAGGTTACTGATGAAATGACAATATTTCAACAGAATCTCCATTGATTGGAAAAACATGTAAACATATCAATAACAACACAAAAAAAATTAGATAGAAAATATTGAGCAATTATTATACACATTAAAACAGTAATAAGCTCCACTCAATACCCTTATTGAAATAATACAGTATAGTTATGTAATCTACAATAGTAGTTTATGCAACAGTTGTATAATGGGAGCCTTTATAGCATGAGGTGAGATGTAAGTTAGAGCCACGAGCGAAGCGAGTGCTCTAAATATCTCACGAATGCTATAAAGGCCTAATACAACCGTTGCATACACTATTTTATCTACGACCACCAGTGTAGTTATCAGTATCAGACCAGTATCAAGCTATAGACCACCAGTATCAAGCTATTTGTAAGTGTACTCTATTATAAAAATCAACATACCGTCGTTTATTTAACTTCTTTTGTCTTCATCCTACTTGAACTGTGATGATAATCAACTTATTACTTGTTAAATATGTTAAAAATAACATATCAGTCAGAACCACAAAACGCATTTGACAAGCAACAAAATCGTGAGTGTTGTTGTAAAAGTGAAAGTTATTAACATATTCACTAACAAAGTTATAAGTATATTAAACTATTTAAACTTTGGACTATTCAAATTAGTTAAATATTCAAATATGTAAATTGAAATATTGACGAAAAACTACTGGTACGCTACTCAATCCCAATCGCAGTTTTGATTTTGAGGTTAGTTGAGCACTGTTTACTTTTTATCACCTGATTTTGAAACAAAACAAGGAATGTATCATAAAGTGGAATTTGGACTGTATCGAAAAGTTCCTCCTGTATCGAAAAACGTTCATTACGACACGGTTCTAAGATTCCATTTTGAAATGGTAGTCATTTCGATTTCAATTGTAAAACTGAAATAGGAATTTTTCAATACGCCCGTAGATAAAAATAATTCACGTATAATTTGTTGAATTATGATAATGATAATTTCATGTTGAATACCTGTAGATGAGATAACATAGGCTTATGAAGGGTGACCTTCACCGGTGAGGTTGATGCAAAACATATATTATTATTGATTCTATATATTTTTCCAAAGAAGGGTGAACTCTCATAAGAACATTGATATATTATTATTTTTCAGAAATAAAGATGGCGAATAAATGGCCCAAACTTCCTTGATTTTTTAAAATTAAACACAAAGGTCTTGCTATTATTGAACGCTTAAACTATTCAAGCTTCATTGGTTTCTGCAATAGCTGACGCGGCGGTTTCGTCTGTCGAGTCATGTAACCTACTTACAAATGGTGTAAAGCATCCATTGTCTCTTTTGATTTCAAAACATCATCTAGACAAAGCTAAATGACAATTCTGACAGCTAGAAAAAATCAGCTGTTGGTGCGCACAAGGAGCAGATGAAACCACCTTACTTTTTTGGCGTCAGCTGTTTAGTTTTCAAAAGTTTAGTATTGTTTTTGAATATTCGTCATAGTCTACAGACCGGGTAATCGACGAAAGAAGTTTTTATCTTCATCGGAATTAAATTTGGAATGCGTGAAAGCGACAACTTTGTTAGTGAGAACCAATCCAAACGTTAAATTTGTTAATAGAGCGAAAGTGCAAAATGGTTTATGACGTCACATACACTTTTATGACCATGTCCCATGGCCGATTTCAGACCAGCTGCAGCGGCTAAGCCAGTAACCGCGGCCCCCGCCTTATTCAGAACACCACCAAAACCATTATTATTGTACTGCAAACAAAATTAATGCAACGTTGACAACAGCAGACAGATAAAGGCAACAAATAATAGTAAAAGAACAACTGAAGAAAATAAAAAATGATTATTGTCTTCTATGTCGCTACAGCCCATGGTGAGCCTTGGCCTCCAACACAATCAACCTCCAAGCATCTCTATTCCCGACTATGCCTCTCCATCCTCTCAAATCATTCAACACCTCATCTAACCATCTATTTTTAGGCCTCTTTCTCAATCATCAATCATAAATGATTACTGAGATCAAAATTAGGTAGACTATCAACAAAAACATATGTGTAATGCTTTTATTGGTGGAAAGACTCTTACGGGTAGGTTCCACCTTGCAAATATCTATCATAGTGTTCGTGACTCAACATCAGGATCACTAAGCAACCGTCCTCATGAACACCACTCGATTACCACCACTATATTCTTCGAGCTGAAACAATGTCATTGGTGGAACGCCGAATTCTCCTTATTCTATACCACTGCACAAAAAAGAGCTTCAAATTCGGAAGAAAATTGTGCATTATACGTCTGAATTAGAAAATAAATAACTGAGATATCAAGATTTAATTTTGTATTCTCGTGAATTTAAGCTCGACAAGCTTGACGGTTAATTATTTTTGATTTTGGACGAATCAGGCAACATTTTCTTCAAAATTCAATGCACTACAGTTTTGAAGTGGTAAAGAATTTAGTTAAAAATTTATTTTCAACAGTGAATTCGAAATTTAAATTTCAATCGGCCTCAATTTTGAAAATTTTTGAGATTACTATCTTGAAGACTTTATACTTACACTAGAGTCTCCCAAATTTCATAGGGTAGTGTCCATCAATTATCGAGATATGATGAAAGAACATGAAAAAAATTGAATGGCGGATTACAGGAATACTCAGGAAAACTCGACGTTTTGTCAATGACATTTCCTGGTTGTTTTAGCTCGAAGAACATAGAGGTGGTTCTCGAATATTTTTTTCGGAACATTCTGTATATCAAAGAGTCACTATCAATTCTTAACTTCAGGCGAAATTTTAGGCAAATAGGTAGGCCTACTGTTATTTTGATTTTAAATAAAAAAATGTAATTTTCAATTTATTGAGATTTAAATCAAATTAAACAAATTTGAATTGCATTATCAACATTTTCAGAACTAAGTTCAAACTATTTGTAAAATGATAAAAGTTTCGATTGAACTGACCATGGGTTGTTGGTTGTAGCTGAAGGCGGTGCTGCCGCCCCCAACTGGCTGATGCGCATAGGGCGGAGACGTCACCTGATTGGTCATCGGATAGGAGGTGGGGTGGGGTGAGAAGGGCGAGAGTGGCAGGGGACTGGTTGGGTAGGGGGGCAGCGGCGGAGGTCCGCATATGGTGTGCGGAGGTCCAATGGGGACAGATGAGGAGTAGTCGATGGAGGTGAGTGAAATTTCGCCATCAACCGCCAGATGACTCACACGATGGAACACCATCCTGTGCTCGAACGTGCAGAAGTGATGGCCACTGACCAGTATCTAGTGAATAGAACAACATTATATATCAGTTTTGAACACTCGTAACACACTACAGACACTGTAAACTCGCCGTGTGGCCATTGATTTGGGACGCCTCTAGTGAATATAAAAAAATAAATCTCATTTTTGAACACTCCTAACACACCTCAGATATAGTCTGTCCAAGCAAAGAAGACCCTCTAGCAAGATGGGAGAATGACTCAACCTTGGTCAATATTGGTTCAAAAATTATCAATTTGATCTCAAATTGTAGGAAAGAATTTGATCTACTATTAAGTATCGCATTGGAAAATATCTTAGGATATCTTATCAGGCCCTATTCATCGTATAATATATTGGAAGAAACAAACAATTCAGAAAGCTTTCTATCATTATTAAAACAATTATATTATTTGATCGGTCGACATGACAAAATTGTGATGTGTTAGAAGGATCGTGCTCTGAATTTCCAATATTTTTTGATCATTGATTTCAACTGATCAAGTGTTTCAACTTCAAGTTGTGTTTTATGTAATGTATTTTCAAACAATATGAAATAAATAATCTTACTCCTTTATAATGACCTTCTTACGAAAAAACCTTCTTCCCTATCAAGATTCAAGGGTATAGTCTGTCCAAGCAAAGAAGACCCTCTGACAAGATGAGAAAATGACTCCATCTCGGTCAATATTGGTTAAAAATTTATTGATTTGGTCTCAATCGTAGGAAATATTCTTGATCTACAATTTGAGATCAAATCAATATTTTTTAACCAATATTGACCGAGATGGAGTCATTTTCTCATCTTGTCAGAGGGTCTTCTTTGCTTGGACAGACTATACCCTGATTGGAAGTGGAACCCTTGGGTCACTAAATAAAGTGATTATTGAAACGTCTTTTATTGTATCATGTATAGCATTCATGGACTTATGTATCTTCTTGGAGAGAAGTTAACCATGTACAAAGATAGTGAAGTGAACTGACCCTGTAATGCATGGCCTCGCAGCAGATGGCAATATCGAACAGGGAGCCACGAACAAAGGGAAAGCCGCCATCGGTCTCCTCGGGCCCCCAGTTCATTTTCTGTATGTTGTTACGTACAACACAGCTACGTAGGAAATCCACCCCAAAGTGAAGCGCCACGTCATCTCGAGGATACACGTTTGGTCCATTTTGCAAATTGATAGCAAACCTGTGAAACGTTTCAAATTTAGAATTTGAATTTTCAATCCTGGAAGAGGATTAGGCTAGAATAAAACATATAAAATACTAGTAAGCACAAAACTATTGAAGCTTTCAGCATAGGTCTAATTACGCAAAAATAGCAATAAATCATTTCTGAAGAAGCTTTCTAGACAAAACTTCACTTACCTATTGCAATTTGGGAAGATATTTCCTCTGATTGTAATTGTTCGCCCAGGTGAAAGAGGGCCAGCAATTGGGCCGATGTAAGGCACAATCTAAAAGCAAAATAGTCTTCAATTATGAGTTGACATTATCAAGGTTTCAGAGTGTCAATCGTTTTGAAATTTTCAAGAACCAAAACCAGGATAAGTTACTTCAATTATTATTGAGAACCGGTCAGTCAAATATTTGTCCTCTTTATATAACCTGGATTTATCTTTCTATTTTTTAAAATCGGTACATATGTAGAAAAAGTTAATTTTAATCAGTGAATGTTCAGGTCTGATGAACTAAACCGGTCATACTCTAAACTCACATGTGTATGTTTAACTCATGTTAAGTGAATCAACAAACTATATTAGAAATATTTACCAGTTCAATAAATGAGCTCAATGAGTGAACATGTATTAGGAAATAAACAAAATGTTTATCGAGTGAAGTAGGAAGAGTTTTATTATAGAAAATAAGACTTCCTACATTTTGGGGGCTCGTCCGGGGTGGGAACGGAAAAGATTTGTCCGGGATAGAAACGAAGAAGATTCGTCCGGAATTGATAAGAAAAAAATCCGACCGGGATAAAAGAAGAAAGTGAAGGTGAATTGTGAATATGGCATATTTAGCCAGAGCAAAAAAAATGTGACTTATTGAAGGTAGCGGAGGAAAGAATGCTACGTGAGGAACGAGAGGAGAGAATTCAAAGTGGGGAGAAGGAACGAGAGGAAAGAATTCGACTCATACGTGAGGAAAAGGAACGAGAGGAGAGAATTCTACGTGAGAAAAAAGAAAGAGAGGAGAGAATTCTACGAGAGAAAAAGAAAGAGAGGAGAGAATTTTACGTGAGAAATAAGAAAGAGATGAGAGAATTCTACGAGAGAAAAAAGAAAGAGAGGAGAGAATTTTACGTGAGAAAAAAGATTAGAGGAGAGAATTCTACGAGAGAGAAAAGAAAGAGAGGAGAGGATGTTTTCTTTGCAAGTTGAAAAGGAAATGGAACTGAAAAAATTGGAGCTAGAAACGTCAAGAGAGACAGTAGTTGACAATGCAAACGTCCAAGTAAGTAGGAATAATGATTTTATGAAACTTGAGCCACGATTTAACATGGATAGTGTTATAAGCAAATATTCAAACTCATATGAAAGTCAAATTAACAGGAACAACATAATCAAAGAAAAATTGGTTCGTATTAGAGGGAGTAATGTTGAAGAGAGACGTTCATCTGTTACTGAGGAGTTTTTCCATTCAGATTTTGAGGTGCAAACAACTTTTGAATTATCCATGCTTTCTAAACAAGAAATAGAGGACGAATGCGATATTTATTGCGACTTGGACAAACTACCATTCAAAGAATTTGAGTCAGGAGGGTGCACGTCTTCTGACAATTATGAGGCTGTTAATGCATTGAATGTGGATAAAATTTCCAGCCACAAAATTGACAATATGATGAATAATTCCAGTGATAGTGAGAGACCAGATTCAAACTCCAAATCAACTTCTGAACAAACCAAAAATTCCAAAAAAAGAGTCAAAATTATGCAACTATTGTTTAAGAAAATCAAAAGTGTTGGTGAACATATGTGTGTCAAGTTAAAAGTGTTGTCGGATCTCAGGAATGTTCAGAAAAAACAAAATCTAGACAAAGACGCTTCATCATTGCTTGTACAGAATGCGAGTTCCAAGGTATCTTCACACTGTAGAAAGATAGGTTGTGATAAAGTGAACTGCAAAAAGCACAGGAGAAAAGAGAAGGAATTGAGAAAGGCTAAGCGAAAGGAGCGGTGTAAATTTAGAAATAGGATAATATTTTGATTTTTTTTGTTTATTTATGTTTCTTTTGTTTTATCATTTTAATGTTAATGTGTGGCTTGAGGGCAAGCCAATCGTCAGAATGGCCGAATGTAGAAAAAGTTAATTTTAATCAGTGAATGTTCAGGTCTGATGAACTAAACAGGTCATAGGGGAGAGTGGGCCACAGTGGAACAAAAATTACTAATCAATTTTTCTAATTTTACGTTTGCTTAACAGCTTCTGAAGATAATAATGTACTTGTAGATAAACATTTTCCGCATACATTGTATATATTTTTAATTTGATAATAAAATTTCAACTACTTTTTATGAATTGTTTAACAAAGCACTGCATCATGTTCCACTGTGGCCCAATATAGGGCCACACTGGAACATGATGCGGGCCACAGTGGAACAACCAATTAAAATGTGGCTTATGGATGCATGACCTGTGATAAATTTCCAAAAAAGATCATTCAATGGGAAACCCCATAAAATTTGTTCAAAAAAATAGAATAAATAAAATTTGTACAATTTGTTCAAAACTAGAAAGGGTTAAAAACATATAGGTCATATTTTTTGTTACAACGAAACACTCGATGTTGGGCCACAGTGAAACAGTTTTCCATTGAGTCCCTATCGGCTATCCGTAGCATGAAGTGTTTCAATGTGGCCCATGTCAGTTCGATCAGAAAAAATAATCCTAATTCGACCTCAGAACTCCTATAAATAAGTTATGCCAACTAGCAACTAGTCTAAAAGTTTTAGAAAGAGTTGTTCTTTTAGCTAGTATGTGACAATAAACTCTTATAACTGCAAATAAAAGTTAATTTTCCTTACCTATGGTAGTAGGTAGGGCAAGGAAAGTAAAAATGTAAATAAAATGATCAGGAAAAGTAATTTCAAGGTGTCAAAATCAAAACATGAATAATATCTCTTTCTTACATGGAGTCAGCTTTTTGCACCAATGCACTATGGATAGAAAAAATAGTTTCAGAGTTCACTCATAGAGTGCAGCAGTTGACAGATTATCGAAATAAATAATTTAGATGTTTCACTGTGGCCCACTCTCCCCTACTCTAAACTCACATGTGTATGTTCAACTCATGTGTTAATAAGTGAATCAACAAACTGTATTAGAAATATTTACCAGTTCAATAAATGAGCTCAATGAGTGAACATGTATTAGGGAATAAACAAAATGTTTATTGAGTGAAGTAGGAAGAGTTTTATTATAGAAAATAAGACTTCCTACACACATAACTCATTCACGATGTCTTGAGACGATGAATTCATTCAGTTACGATGACAAACCATATTTATTAATTTATTGTTACTATTGCAACTTGATCGCAAATATTAGAAGCAAAAATGATAACGAGTGAGTGAATGATGATTTTTAAACGGTGAATTAGAGATTATAAAAATTGATATTACATTTCAACTTTTCACTTTAAAAAATTCTGAATTTTTATGCAGGTTTACTGTTCACAATATAGACCTTATAAAAAATATAATAAATGAATAAAAAATGTTCAAAAACTTTGTAAAATTTACAAAAATGTTTCATACCAACGGGTTTTTCTATAGGGCAGCAGAAGTTGGCTGGAGATTCGACCAATGCGCTCTCTTATGCGCGTATTAATCCTCACCCTTCATTACATGTTTACAATGACAGAGATGCCGTAAGTTGTAATAATTAAAACAGAAATGCCAAAGTTGATTTGTGATTGAATAAATTAGCAACCAGAATAAAACACTTAAGGGCAGGCCACACCAAGCTCGCTACCGCCGCGGTAGCGAAGTAAACTTGACAAATAGCCTGGTACTACCGCCGAGGTAGCGAGCTCGCTACCTCTAGCAGACGTTGGTGTGGCCACTGCTTTAGCGTTACCCATCTAGTAGACTTCTTGAACACTGTGCGCACTGCCCACGTTGCTTCAGCTGCGCTATTCATGACACGACGGTCGGCCGCAGTTGGACAGCCTATCACAGGTCAAGTACAAGACAAAAGCTGTAACTGGCTGTACATGTCCGATAGTCTTGTCGTTAAAAGAAAAATGTACCTTTAGTGTCGTTGCTTACATCTGGATCTGGTAGCAGACGCCAACGGACTGGTGATTAGCGAATACTGTTTATATTATTGAAGGTCAGCTCTGTTAGGGTTAGGACAGTCTGAAAGCGAAATATTTTTAGCTGGGGTCATTCTCAATTCGATATGCTCTCGCCGACTGTCCTGACAAAGCTGAACATTGATAAGTCATTTGCCAAAAAAATTGCATCTGCTATTACCTAATGTCAATAGCTGATGTGGCTTCAAGTTTCTGACAATGCAAAATTCCATTAAAAATACGTTTTTAAAAATATTAGTACACCTAAGTTTAATAAAAATTAAATATTTTCTCCACAAAATTGAAAAAATGCATCATACCGTTGGTTGTTGAAAAAATAGAGGTAGACGCTAAGAAGTAGAATGTCAATAGCCTTTGTGGGTAATATTTACACCGAAAATCCAACCAGATAAAATAATTTGGTTGGTTTCAAAAGAATATACATAGGCTTTATTTCATGATTTTAAGGATTTCAACCTAGAAATGAAAATTATGTTACAGTAACACTGCAAAATTATACTCACTGGATTATGAATGTTATGACTCATTATAATTGAGCTGAAATCTTTCACATGGTGTGATAAATCAAAATAATATCTGCATTCGAAGCAATAAAAACTCCCAAATTTATATTTGAATCTTAGTAGCAAGGTATTCTTACTGAAAAATAATAATATTACAGTAATATTTGTTGTACTGAAAACTAATAGAATAACATAACATAGACAAACATAACCTAAAAATTAAAATATTCAGAAACAGAAACGTCAAAACGAATGATGTCACTGAAACATCGATACTAAACTCCGATATTTCCATTCTTCGATAGTCACGGTGACTTTGCCGGGATTTGAAAATTAAAATTGTCAGAGAGAAGGGCAAACCCACAGATTGTCCCATTATAGTCCAGTCAATAAAGCATTATAGAGTGCATGGAATATGACCCAATCTTTGACCTCGAGGATTTGTTTAGACTAGTTGGGAGGTTAACATACTAAAAGTCCCCGGACCTGTGTGGTGAGCATAGGGCGGGAGGGGGGTAGAAGGTACAATTTTTTAGTTTTTTGCATATTACCCGAAAACGGTTGATCCTAGAGAAAAGTGATCTGAATAGAAATTGAAGAGGACTAAAATCTGCGTCGATTGAAAAAAGAAAACGAAAATCGGCCGAATAGAATTTTTTTTACATTTGATCAAAACTCCATTTAAAAAAAAAACCTAAAAAATTGTCTCAACTGCTTTTAAATGTGATGTCACTCATAAAATAGCAATAAATCCACTACCCCCTCACCCTAAAAGTTGTCGAGCATGAGAAGTAGAGTCAAAATAACATATCAATATTGATATTTGACCTATTTTTGGAAGTTTAAGGATCACTTTTCCAAGAATGGAATTCCTCCAATTTCAGCTACAGGTGGTTTTTGTCAATATTTTTATACTAAAATATACATACGAAATAATAACAATATTTAAAGTGGTGTCTGGTAATCTATATTGATCATTCCTCATCAGAATACTTATTTTACTGCTTGAAATCTGGACTATTAGAAGTAGAAAGGACCCTTCAAGGATAATAATCTAAGGACATTAGATAGTTAAAAATAAATAGTAATTACATTAATATAGTAAAAAATAAATATTTATTGACAATAATAACATAATTCGTTGATAAATCTGGAAAATCTGAAAAGTGTCTACGCTTATCCCCCCTGCAACTCGAAAACCATTCAACTTGGCGTAATTTTGTAGAGAACAATTTTTATTTGAAATTTAATTTAGAATATATTTGTATTGAATACATTTTGCCCTCAACTCTATAGTTTTCAAGATATTTTGAAAAAACTGAAATTTTCTACCTTTCACCCCCCTCAACCTGACGCTCAAAATGGTGTAAACTTCTACCAGACAAGAAGGGGTTATATAGAACAGTTTGGCGTTGGAGAGAAACTTTCAGCTTGGATGTGCCGGTTAATATCTAATTGCACTGTACTGATAGTGATATGCTGAAACGGTAGTTGGCTGATGAGGGGGCTTGACCGCGGCGCAACGCGTCGGCTGTTTCCCCTTCCACTGCGTCAGCTCGGATCGTAAATGCATAAGTATATACGGTACATCAATGGATTTGCAATGAAAGTGGCTAAACTTTTTATTTCGGGTACTTTTTCCGAAAAAGGGCTTCCAAAAAAGTTAAACTGAAAAAACTGAAGATTGGACTTGGAAAAATCCAAAATTTAGACATATATATAATTTTTTTGAAAAATCCATCACTTTTATCAAAAAAATTAATAGGACCAATATTGTAGCCGATAATATTGCGAATCAAATGACATATAAATGAAGGGTTTCCGATGAATAGGTACCGAGATAATTGATTTCCCGTGATAACTTGCATTTCTGAACATTGGGGGGACTGGGGGGGAAAGCTCCAGTGGGATTATTTGGGACTTTTGGGAAAATGACCCTCTGGGATGGTTCTATCGATGGTGAGAAATCCAGCTTTCTCCTAATTTTGTGACGGAAATCGCCTTTTTGGACCTTTATTGACACTACAAATGCTGTGGGCGATGGAGTGATGAGGCGGTGTATAGTATGAGCATACTAACAATATTTTTCTCATCACTAAGTTACCATAGTTATGGTGGTGATTTTATTGTGGCCCTAAATTTTTCAAGTTTTAATTATTTTCAAGTTTGTAATTAATTATTATTCAAGTGGATTTTCTTCTCATATTCTCTTGTCAACCATCTAAATTCAAAATTCTCTGAAAGTTTTTTTGCATCAAAAATATCAGTGCTAAGAAGATTTCAATGAACATAACCTTTTCTGAACTGAATTCTTCTTCAAAATTGGGATCGAGATAGTGAAGGGCTTGTGCCTGTTTTCTCTTTCCCTATCATACAATTATTATGATTGTGTGTTTGTATCTCTAAATAAATAAATAAAAATTGAGAGAAGGACAAGGATGAAGGGAGATGAATAATTGAGCAAAATATATGGATGTACATAATCATATAATTTCAGTATTATAAAACAATTTTTGTACAATTCATAGTCCAGATAAAACACAAAAATAAAATGAGAATTCTCAAACTGAACAAAATTAAAATAGTTCAACAAATTAATACTACTAACTACAAACACATTGCATAAATAATACATAGCACTCATTTACATAATTATTATGATTGTATTATTAAGTTATTTGTTATGAAATCGAAAGTATGTACGAAACATTATCATACATAATATCCACTTGTCAAAAACATTCAGTTGGCATTATTCAAAATGACACTGATTGTAATATTATTGCAACAAATATAATCAACTAGACAAAAACTAGGTCAACTGAAACACGCATTCGAATACTTCATTGGAAGTATTCAATTAATGTATACTGAATTAGTTCATCATAAACTATTCAACAATTGACATGATTGTAAACTACAATCTAACAGAGGAATGTGTGATGAAATAAATGTGACCGAACAATGACAGCAGAGTGAGATCAGAATTTTCTGCTGAAGGGCAGTTTATAGGCGTCGAACCTGTCGTTGCCCATGGGGGCCATGGGGGTGATGATAATGGGCGCCATACTGCCAGACATTGGAGGTTGACCATAGGAGACATTGGACGACATGGGAGGCGGCTGTCTAGCCATCGAACCGGGAGCTATCCATCTACAATTAAATAGAAACAGACAGAATTATTAGTAGGTAACAAAAGAAAACAAACAGTATTCCATACAAAAAAGCAATCATTTAAAATTAAAATACAGTACTTTGTTGGAAAACCAATTGCAAGCCACATCTATATCTACAGTCTGTTCAAGCAAAGAAGACATTCTGGAAAGATGGGAAAATGTCTCCAGCTCGGTTAATATTGATTCAAAAATTATAAATTTTATCTCAAATTGTACGAAACATTCTGATCAACAATTTGAGACCAAATTTATAGATTTGAACCAATAGTGACCGAACTGGAGTCATTTCCTCTTCTTGACAGAATGTCTTCTTTGCTTGAACAGGCTACAAGCACGGGTACCTGCTCTTTCCCTACTGCGAGTGGTTAGGATAGGTCACACTCACTTTCACATGAATTGCAGTCGGAAATAGGTTTCTGTATCGTCAATACTCCAGTCATGTTTCATCATCAATATACTGATGTGTAAGTGTCCCCAACGGTCATGTGTCCCTCACACCATCCTACTATAGTTCTAAGACACTTTTAAATTATTAATCAAGAGTAGACATAATCTATCGCCTTACAAAAAACCACCAAGAGCAATTAGTAATCTCACTGTATACTGTGCGTTATTTTTCCATTCAAATAACATATAAATTACTACTATAGAAAATGAGGCATAAAATTCATTATGATTATTCAAAAAAGCTTGGCGTCTACAACCTGAAAGTCAACACTAGATGTTCACCATTACCTGATATTTCAATTGATAAATATGCGGATGCAATATTGATTTTCTTTGACTTTCACAAGTGATGCTGTAAAAAACGAAAAATTCTTTGCAAACTGTTTTTGTTCAACTACGATTGTTTGATAATTCAGTATCAATTTGGAATTTTGTTAAGTAATTGATTATTGTTTGTTTTTTATATTTCACTATTTTTAAATATTACAGTGGATAGAACTAGAGTAGAAGAAGCTTTTGAAGAATATTATCACTATACCCTATTCACGATCACTTGAGACGAAATAAACGAGCTTTTTGTGTGTGTGTATGAGTGTGTGCGTGTAATTGTAGGTCTTCTATGCGAAACTGTCCACAATGCGGACTAGAACTATACGACGGTTGGCCGCAATAGAACAGCTATAGCCAATAACAGGTCTTGTCTTGAGCTGTGATTGGCTACAGGTATTCGACTGCGGCCAACCGTCAGACCGTTTCGCATAGGAGACCTACCATTACACGCACACACACGCAAAAAGTTCGCTTATTTCGTCTTAAGTGATCGTGAATAGTGTAGGCTATAGATATAATTGATGAAATGCAAAGCTCAAAATAAATCGAAGGCACAGTTTTAGCCCATTAATTTTAGGTTAGACACTGGAAGAAATCAAGGACGCTGCCACATTTTCGTGTAAGTTAATGTTCCTTGGCCTTGGACAACTTAGATACAAATTACAGTATTATTGAACTTGAATCATCAGCGTTCGATTTTTCTCTTCTAAATCCGAATACTATTAGACTGAAAAAATTACTTCAAGTATCACTGAACTTGTATATTCTTGTTTTTCATGCTTTATGATTTATTTTCTAGGTAATAAGTTCTTTTTTTTTGGTATTATTTTTTCAATTAGAATTATAATGACCAATGTTTAATGTATAGAATATGCACACTCAAAATAGGTACTCAATACTTATTTTCATTATTAATATTTTTAAAAAATATGAGCGGCAATGTAATTGGCGAAATCTTTTCAAATTGTTACTAATTTCTTGTCTAGATTGTATTATAAATTTGTATTGTATAAATTTGTTGGAAATGTTGAATAATGGCTTCAATCATCAAGTCGTGTAGGATTTAGAGAACATGCTTCAATGAAAAATTGTGTTCATTATTATTTATACATTTTCAGTTGTCTCTCTTCTGGATCTGAAGTGAAATAGATCCGTAATATCAGCAATTCTAATTGAATAATACGAAGTTTTCTTTTGTTTTTCTTACTTTTTGATAAATGTATTTCATTATGAATATGTTTAATTTTGCCTTGAGGGTTAGGGTTGGTCTCTTCGTTTACTAATTTGGAATACCTACGCACCTGTCATTAGTGGCCACGGATCGAGACCATGAGCCGGCGGCCGAGTCCGGTTTTCTATCACCGCCGCCGCCCCCCCACGATGACTGGCCCCCCGCAATGCCTCCCGCGCCACCCCCGTACCCTGCTCCACCCTTCATCCCGCCCCCGCTGTGCCAGCTGCTAGATCCGCCGACTCTCTCTCTGTACCTGTCTCCATCACCTAATGCAACACAAAAAGTAGTAAATTACAATTTAATAATTCACAATTTTATAATATATTAAATTCGATTTCAACTTTCAAGTTCCACATGCATCATCTCCGTTTAGATTTATCAATAATATCATGCACCATCTCCTCTTAATTTATTCTTGTTCAACTTGTAAATAAAGCTACAATCGCGTTTGTGTTTTGTTTTATTCAGCTAATGGTTCAAACCAACATTAAATTTGAACTTCATTCAAGTATCAGATCAACTTATAAATATAAATTAGTAACTTAGCGATAATAGATTCAATAGTCTCTATTACGCTTTATACTCTGGTTTAATATAACATTGATACTGTCACACATAATGTATATTTTCGCCACACTCCACAGAATGCAGCTGTTTTCCGGACCCTATGGCCAGGCATATGCTGGGACGCATTCATGCACACGCCAATCACAGCTCTTGTCTTGTCCTCAACAAGAGCTGTGATTGGCTGGCTTGGGTGCGTGTGCATGTATGCGTACCAGCATACGCCTGGCCTAAAGGTGTGCTTTCCGAAACGCACTATGCACAGGCGTCAGCGTACAAATTATCAAATACTATGCTATAATATAGGCATTAGATGACAGCGTGGTATTGCTGCTATCTTGTGGGACGGCTTCAAAAAACGCCAGTTCCCACTTAAAATTATAATAGATAATTATATGCCTGTGCGCTGCATAGTTTCAGAGAGCACACTTGAAGGAGATAGGAAAGACTTCATTTGCACACGACAACCGTACTAGTTATAATACTTGAAAAATAAAATGAGAATCAAATACCCTTTTAAAAACTTTAAAATTATTAAAACACAGACATGTTTCGGGACATTCAGCCCATTATCAATGTCCATCATAGTTATAATATGTATTTTCGCTACACTTCACTGAAATAAGCTGCTTACCAGTCCCTATGTAGACTAGGAAGTCGTCATTTACATTATTCATTTATTCAATTATTTGTTTGTTCCATAGATTACAATGAAGTGTAAAAACACAGACAGTCCAAAAAGTTCTTTTCCCAAATTTAGATGAATAAGTTTAAAAAATATACGTTATTTTCACTTGTTTCTTGATCACTATCACTATTCCACACATTTTTACACTAAACATTACACTATTGTAAACATTAAATAAACGTTTGATGACAATTTCAATTAAAAATTTGAACTATATTCCCAACATTCTCATTGTAAAGAAACTACTCATGTTGACCCAAAGAAAATTGTCCAAGATATCATAAATTGGTTATGAGATCTCCTTACCATCTTCAGACAGAAAATAATGCCAGAAGATAACGCCTAGAGATCTGACTTTGCTTTAGCACATTTTTGTCCGAATCTATTATCAAACAATAGAGCCGGGGACATTTTCCTGTGCAAATTGCATCAAGTATTTAATAATTCTATGCTTTTTTCTATAGTCTGTCCAAGCGAAAAAAGACCCTTAGGAAAATGAGTAAATGACTCCAGCTCGGTCAATACTGGTCCGAAAATTATTGATTTGGTCTCAAATTGTAGATCAGAATGTTTCCCACAATTGAGACCAAATCAATAATTTTTGAACCAGTATTGTCCGAGCTGGAGTCATTTTCTCATCTTGCCAGAGGGTCTTCTTCGCTTGGACAGACTATATCAGTACTTGACCAATGACCAGTATTATTCTTGGAATTAACCATTACTCTTATCATGAGAAACTTTTATATTACTAGTAAATTACTTGTATATCCAGATAAAGTATTACTAATGATTCCCAATACAGTATAGCAAGAATGAATTAATCAGTGGAAGATGAGTGAAGCTAGATGATGGAAATTGAATCGAGTAGACGTTCATCATAGAAATATTTTAGGACATGACTCTAGGGAATTGTGAGATCTCATTACCATCTTCCAGACAGAAATAATGCCAGAAGATAACGCCTAGAGATCTGACTTTGCTTTAGCACATTTTTGTCCGAATCTATTATCAAACAATAGAGCCGGGGACATTTTCCTGTGCAAATATGTTTATTAATTAATTACTCCTAGAGACATTCAATTCTAGAATGATTTTTCACATCAACAAGTTATCACACTGTCAATCAAGTTGATGGTGCCTCATTAGCCTCAGAATATTGTCTATGTTTGTTTCAGCAAAATTTAAATGAGCTCAATTACAATTGCAATCAATAGTCTATAACGAATGTTCATTCGAATATGTCTGTAATGTTCACTATCATTCGATGATAGTGTTTCGGATGGACACGTTGAGCCGTCGGTCCCGGCTGCCTAAATCAGTCGTTAAGTCATGTCAGAGGCCCTGAAATTGATCAGGAGCAACCTGAAGACACCAGGCCTGAGCCAGCCAGGTTACAAGAGTATTATTACTATTATTCGAAAGTTTGTTGTTGGTTAACAGATAAACTAATTTTAAGCACTAACAGTCTGTAATCTTTAATAAAATATACAGGGTGTTTCAGGAGGAATGTGCAATACTTCTCAGGCTGATTCCTTACACCAAGTAGACAAAAAAGTTCCATGGGACCAACCCCCAAAAACGCTTTGTTACCGAGATAACAAAGGCGGAAAATTGAGATTTTTCAAAATATATCAATTTTTCTAATTTTATAGAGGATTTAGTAAGGTTCTAAAATAATCAATTCCCATGTAAAATTAGCTGAGGAATTCAATGAAACCAGTTCCAAGTTTGTAACTTCAACGGTTATTGAGATAATTGGAAAAATATGCTAGAAAACGCCATTTTTCAACACTTAGGTTTATAAGTGGATAAGGAATCATAAAATATTGTATTTTTTATTAATGGAAGTTGAAGAGTGTCGGATTCTAAAGAAAAAGTTAAATGGCGGCGATTGTGAAAATCTTACCCAAATCTCAGAAATAGCTATCAAAAATCGCAAAATCGCTAATAAACAAAAATTCATCACTTGTGCTATGTTTTGTCAATTTTGCGATTTTTGATTGCCATTTCTTAGATTTGGGTAAGATTTACACAATCGCCGCCACTGAACTTTTTCTTTAGAATCCGACTCTCTTCAACTTCCATTAATAAAAAATACAATTTTATGATTCCTTATCCACTTATAAACCTAAGTGTTGAAAAATTGCGTTTTCTAGCATATTTTTCCAATTATCTCAATAACCGTTATAGTTACAAACTTGGAACTGGTTTCATTGAATATCTCAGCTAATTTTACATGGGAATTGATTATTTTAAAACTTCACTAAATCCTCTAAAAAATTAATATAGTTTGTAAAATCGCAATTTTCCGCCATTCTTATCTCGGTAACAAAGCGTTTTTGGGGGTTGGTCCCATGGAACTTTTTTGTCTACTTGGTTTAAGGAATCAGCCTGAGAAGTATTGCACATTCCTCCTGAAACACCCTGTATATTTTTAAATACTCCAGAGAACGCACAGAAAGACATAATTTTGTCAGATTCCATTTCCATCTTCCACCATGAAAGTAAAAGATGACACTTGAGAATCTATTCATTTCGCACATTTAAACAATCAAAATCATGGTACGTAGAAGGATATCAGCATGATATCATTACATTACCAATTACATAAATTACAGTGCCAAATAATTCCATAACTTATCAAGAATAAGATATTTATTCAACACCGTCCATTATACATAAGTAGATGAATGTATTATTATTATTAATCATCTTTTGACCACCTATAAAAGGGGTATGTAGATTCGTCAAAATATTAAGTCAATATACTTAGGATATTAGTTACTATATCCTAATCATTCTTAGTTGCTCATAATAAGCCGTAAATTGCTCATTTGAATATGCGGAAATATTCAACAACTCATTTTTCAATTTTGTTTTAAAAATGTTACCGTTCAGTTCTTTTAGATGCATTGGTAAAGTATTGAACAATCTTATACCAGCGCTTTTTACTCCCCGTTGGTAAAGATTTGTACGGTGAACTCCATCCCTCAAGTTGTGCCTGTATCGAGTTTCATAGCTATGAAATGTCTCTCCAGTATTAAACTCGTGCTGGTGCCTCTTAATAAAACATATAGTTTCGAAAATGTACAAAGTAGGCAATGGAAGGATTTTTAATTCCTTAAAAATAGGTCGGCAACTAGTCCGTCTTGTGGACAATGTAGTCATAGTAATTGTTATGAAGAAATCCAACTCAATAAATCTAGGGCACTATAAATACCAGGTACGCGCAGTCTTCGCCATTGGATCCAAGAAGCAAACAAATTCAAATTTATACTATTCTCTTTTCACGATCACTTGAGACGGAATAAACAAACTTTTTGAGTGTGTGCGCGTGTAATGGATGGTCTTCTTCTGTGGCGAAACTTTCGGCCATAGACCGACAGCTGTAGCCAACCACAGCTCAAGACAACAGTCTTGAGACAAGACAAGTCGGACTGTAGCCAATCACAGCTCCAGACAAGAGTCAGCTGTTCGACTGCAGCCGATTTTTTCGCATAGAAGAAGACCTTCCATTACACGCACACACACGCAAAAGGTTTGTTTATCCTATTATATTAAGCGAGTAATTTCTGTATGTATGTATGTATGTTTGTGTGTATGTGGAACCACGGATCTAGAAAACGGCTCTAACGATTTCCTCGAAATTTGAAATGTAATATAACCAAGATGGAAAAATAAGATTGCACCAGGTCTCATGTCTGGGAAAACTCTCTGGCAGGATTAATAAAAGAATAAAATATTCCTTATTCAGGCATAGGCCTAATCCCAAGTACTGCGTATAATGGCTGTTATCGTTAGCTGATCAACGCTATCCAGCTGGAGTGAATGGAGTTAAATTCAAGTCTATAACACATGTTCATGTCTGTCAAAAACTTGTAAGAGGTGATCATATCAATTTTGAATTTATTTTTTACAAGGCCGGAGGTTGCTTGATTTTTTACAATAACATATTTATGTAATTCAATAATAATTTATGTAAGTCAACGGTTCGGCCGCAGCTTCAGAGCGAAGCTCGGTACCAGATATTTTCGTCTTAAGTGATCGTGAATGAACTATAGTACACTATGTTATAACACTAAGTCAGTTGTAGTCTTTCAATTCTGCCTCAATTCTATTGGTCCACAACAGATGCTATCACTCAAAATGGCGATCACTGCGTGTGCCCAGTCTTTAAAGTTGTTTAAATAAACCTGGTCGATGAGATGCCAGTTGAGTCAAATTAATAGTGTTACCTTTGCCGCCGGAATCATAGCGATGGTGGGTGGTGGGGGTGGTGGCCGAGGTGGTGCGATGCGATCGCGGCGACGTCGCTCGGCGATCTTTAGTTGACGAGCGATAATCGTCACGCGACGTAGCGCTGGGCGGTGGCGGCGCTACTAGCCGCGAATCACCGCCGCCACGTGACGATGACGAGCGATAGTCGCGAGTGTCGCCACGCGTGGACGAGCGATAGTCGTCGCGATAGCGACTCGAGCTGCCTCCGGTAGTGGGTGGTGGAGGCGGCGGAGGCGGCAGATCGTAGCTGCTGCGGTGCGAATCGGTGCGACGCGGTTCTTTCACTGATCGCGGGTTGCTGCTGCTGCAGCTCCGTTTGCCGCTGCGACTGTCGTCCGCGTAGATATCATCCGCCGTGCGTTTTGTACCGCGACGCTCCTCTTCCAGTTTGCGCAGAGTGCTGAAATCCAATGCCATCAATTAGTTGCCATAATATGAATAGGTCCCAACAAAACTAGGTCGATTTTGAATCAAATAGACTTGATCGTGAAGATACGTCGGATCAAGTAGATAGTAGAGAGGCTGATGGAATAATCAAAATGGCAAAAAGTCAAAAACAATAACTATATAAATTTTAAAATGTTTGTAATAGCCGTGTTAAAATGGAAAAAAATATTTTTTCTTAAAATTAATAATTGGCTATAAGAGCATAGGTATGATTTTTGTTGAGGCATTGAATTATATTTAGTTTGTGGTTTACATTTTGACTGAATAGCCCAGTTTCTTATTGCAGCCTCTCTACTATCAACTCGACATATCTTCATGATCAAGATTTTCAATTTCAATTTATTCATTCACTCACACACAAGACATTGGATCAATATAAAATAACAATAAATTACATCAATAAACAAAAACATTACAATATAAAAAGAATAAATTATACATGGAAACACATATTATTTGACAATAAACCTTGTAAGAATCTATTAATCTTCATCTTATTTTAGTTTTGTGATTATAGTTATACTTCAGTGACCTTTCGATGTGCTCTCATACAAAATGAATAATAAATAATCTCATAAAAATCATAACATTCTAATATTAATAGTTGTATGAATAAAAATTTCACTTTTTAAAAATGGTTCGGTTCAAGCATTGTAGCCAATGAATGTTACCAATGGAGACCAGATAAAACGAAAAAGCTTAGACGTTTAGAACAGTTTCAGTGAACAGAATTACATTTTTGTTCTACTTGAAAACCCCTCACAACAAAATTTTATATTATTTCAAATTGTCAGACCTCATTACCATCTTCTAGACAAGAGTGCTGCTGGAAGATAACGCCTAGAGATATATTTTGTTGTAGCACATTTTCGTCCGAATCAAATTATAAATCCGGGGACATTTTCCTGTGCAAAAACTTCAATCATATTAATTGAACAATATAGTGGAAGATCACTCAAGTTATGTTGTTGAAGCAATTTATAATAGAAAATTAAAACTAAACTTTTGATCAACAATAATAATACAGTACCTGAATATCAACTTGTAATGTAAGATTCAAATAATTTCTAAAAGAATTTTCATCAATTCCCTAGAGAACGCATGTAAATCTATTCAATTTTGCACATTTGAACAATCAGAAAACCAGAATCAAAGGTAAGCTGATGACATTTTGTGCTTTACTGTGTCATAAGAGAGAAAATCAAATTTTCAAATACTATCTAAAATCAAAAGATATCAACTTGAGTATAATAATTATTATATTATCGGTATTTTAATTTCTTCCAGTTGTAAAATTTATTGTACACTGTCAAATCTCATTACCATCTTTGAGACAATAGTTGCTTAAAGATAACGCCTAGAGATTTAATTGTTGTAGCACATTTTCGTCCGAATCTATTATCAAATCATAAATCCGGGGACATTTTCCTGTGCAGATACTTCAATCAACTTAATTAAACAATATTGGTGGAAGATCACTTCTTGTGATTGTGTCATGTTGTTGAAGCAATTTATAATAACAATTAAAACTATAAGTCTATAAATTTGATCAACAATAATAATACAGTACCTGAATGTCATCTTGGAATGTAAGATTCAAATTATTTCTAAAAGAATTTTCATCAATTCCTTAGAGAACGCATGTAAATCTATTCAATTTTGCACATTTGAACAATCAGAAAACCAGAATCAAAGGTAAGCTGATGACATTTTGTGCTTTACTGTGTCATGAGAGAGAATATCAAATTTTCAAATACTATCTAAAATAAAAAAATATCAACTTGAATATAATATTATATCGGTATTTGAATTTCTTTCAGTTGTAAAATTTATTTTACACTGTCAAATCTCATTACCATCTTTGAGACAATAGTTGCTTAAAGATAACGCCTAGAGATTTAATTGTTGTAGCACATTTTCGTCCGAATCTATTATCAAACTATAAATCCGGGGACATTTTCCTGTGCAAAAACCATTAATTCAATGAGCCATAGATAGAGATTCTCGTAATAGGTTGTGAAATTCGATATTGTAGTATCAAATCAATAAAAAAATCAACTAGGTTACCTGAAGCACATAAATAACATGGAATGTGAGATTTCAATTATTTCTAGAAGAATTTCCAACAATTGACTAGAGAACGCAATTGAATCTATTCAATTTTGCACATTTGAACAATCAGAAAACTACTATGTAAGGTAAGCTGATGACTTTTTGTGCATCATATCATTCATAATCATAGTTAAGCAAACAATGAATAGTTATGCAACAATGATAAAAGGCGAACAATGGTTTTTAAAAATAACATTATTAACTGAGGAATCATAAAAATAAATCAATTATTTTTCATTTTGCTGAAGATTGTGAGACCTCATTACCATCTTCAAGACAATATTGACTAGAAGATCACGCCTAGAGATCAATTTTATTGTAGCACTTTTTCGTCCGAGTCCATCACAAATCAATAGAGCCGGGGACATTTTCCGGTGCAAAACTAGTTTGAATATCAGCATTCAAAGAGAGGAAATTGACGCAGCTATAACGTTGAATAAAAATAGAAAAGGGTTCGGTTAAATATAAATTGGGTTTATAGCTTCAAGAATTAGTTATTCAAATGTAATATAATGGCTGATCTAGTCATCTAGCTCAACTTCAAGTTGTAATGTTCAAACAATCAGAATACCAATGTATAATAAACTGATGACATTATGTGCAGTTGGACATTATGAAAAATAGTATATTATTCATATTCATTCAATGAATTATGTTGAAAACCCCTTCATTATTCAGATACTGTATGATTTTAATGGTTGAGTTGGAAGCTAATACCACTACAAATATAACATAATTCAAGATTCCTCGATAACCTCGTAGTTTACCTGTCTGTAGATATGAAGTCATCAACTCCATCCGCAGAACAAGTTCAATGCTCTTTATTTTATTGAATTTATACCAAGTGGAAGTACTGTACGTCTATAACCACAGGTATTTTCTGTCCAAGCAAAGAAGATATTCTGGCAAGATGGGAAAATGGGAAGATGGTCAGTATTGGTTCAAAAATCATCAATTTGGTCTGAAATTGTAAGAAACAATCTGATCTACAATTTGAGACCAAATTTATTAATTTTGAATCAATATTAACAGAGCTGGAGTCATTTTCCCATCTTGCCAGAATGTCTTCTTCGCTTGGACTCGTTGGAATACCTCAAGATGTATAAACAACCTTAGTTTGGGAAGCAATTTCATATTGAATGTACAGCAGAGTTGATAAATTAGAATATGTAAATAGAAGTATCACATTTAAACCCAAACGGCGAAAAAGAAATATGAAAATGTGTATAATAATGCAAAAACTTCAGCCTGACCTACACTCTCAAAAGAACGAAATTATCATACTGGGCAAGACGTTTAGGACGTCAGTCTGTGTTTTTAGCCAATAATTTTATCATTCTCTGTAAATGAATGAATGAATTGTAATGGACAACAATTGCAATACAAAAATAGAGATGATAATAGAAAATAGAATCCATAAGCTTACTTCAACTGTTGCCGCTTCAATTCTTCCCTCTCTCGCTCCAAGCGCTCTCTCTCCAGTTTCTGTCTCTCTCGCTCCAATCGCAGCAGTTCTGCTCGCTCATGTTCAATTTTTTCTCTTTCTCTTTGCAACAGCATTCGCTCTCTCTCCAGCCGTTCAGCCTCCTTCTTCATTTTACGATCAATTTCACTTCGCTTCTGTGCCTCCAACCGCTTTCGGCGCTCTTCGTCTCTCGAGTCTCTTGTTCTCTCTCTCGATCGCAGCCTCTCTTTCTCTTCCTGTTAGAAAAGAACAGAACTATCGTTATTCCAAGCGATCAAAGTATCGTTATTTCCATATCGTTATAAAAAAACGCAATCCAAGCGTTATTCCAAGTATTTAGAATTTTGGTACGGCTCTCGCAGCAGAAAGTTTCAATTAAATTTGATCTACAAAATCTTATTCAATACGTAAGTATGACGACATTCACACTTGAGTTGTTTACTGAAGCAGGAAATAAAAATGAAACGCATTACACCAAATAGAAGTACTGAATAAATAATAGCCTTAGAGGTTGACTTCCTTCTTTTATTGATGCACGAGTTTAGAGAAATAACTTTAATTTGCAAAGAAAATCACCAAACAGCTCTAGAAATAATTTTTAAGGTTCTCAGAGTACTAAATATAAAAAAAATGACTGAAGAATCAAATACCATTTTTTAATGAAAAATCCATGTTGAATAAGATTCAATGTCAACACTTCTCTTGAATTTCTAAAGCAAGATAATTGAAAAATAAATATAACTTATAACTTGATGACTTCTCAAGCATTACGAAGATGATAATATTAGGATAAGAAATTATGACATGAAGGCTCAAAAATGGGTTCTCAGTGTTTCTATTTCATAATTCTCAAGAGAAACAATCTTATAATCCCGTAATATTTTAATAAGATAAATTGAATCCTCTATTAATCTTTATTAAATATTTTTCAATATAATTTGAATAGCAAAATATTTTTGGACCTATTTTCACAGGAGTTCAATTAAATTTATTACTTTATTGTTATTATCATCAATTTATCAACTAACTATCAAACGTTTATGAATTATGATGGTATGAGAAATCAGCGTCAGAAGTCTGTTAGATTCCGTCAAGTGACCTCAAGGATCAGGCCTTATCAAATTATGTTTTATTGTGGCTTGAAATTTTTAATTTCATTTCATATTTTCAATAAATTGTGAGATAAATTTCGTGTATTGATTCATTTGGTTTCTCATCATATTACTCTAAATGAAAAATTTTTATAATATTTTACTGGATCAAAAATTTTTGTGTGAAGTGTTACGAAAGTACATAACCTAGTTTCGGACTCATTATTCATCAAAATTTAGTAAAATACCTTTTGGACATTATTCTGTGTTTTCAATCAAGTGCTTTGATTTTGATCAAATAAATAAATAATGGCATTACTAGTAACCGACCTTGATCTTGGACAAGCTGAGAACTTCGCGCGATGACCGCCTGTGAGACGAGCTGTGACGCGACCCAGACTCACGCGTGCGATCGCGCGAACTGTGCACTGAGCGACTGTCGCTGCTCCTTTCTTTCGACCTCTTCGCCGCATCCGTACTCTTCTTCTTCTCCTCATTCTTCTTCTCTTCCTCGGTTCCGGGCGCCGCCGGTTCACCACCACCGTTCACGTTAGGCTCCTGTTCGCCTTCTACAAATTAATTTTTTCATCAATTTGAAAATTTGAAATTTCAATTTTCTTTCAATTTGAACTTTTAAAAATTAGACCAGGTCACTGTTGATATTGCATAACCTTTCCATAATTGAAATAAACCTTTTAAAATATACAAGAAACAAATCTTTCACAGTTTCTCATTAAAGAAGGAATATCATCTTACATTAGAAAATTTCTTCAACGGTCAAATTCATGGTTACTATAGAAAGGTTGTTCCCTATATTCCTGCAAAGCTGCCAAGTGATCAGTTCTGAACTGAACTACGCCTTACTACAGATTAAGGCTCTATGATTAAATGAGTTTACAAAGAACAACTTATAATCTTATAAGATAATAATCATATGACTTTTTTATCAACTACGACATTCAGAAGATTCTGGATTCACCCACCAATTTTCTAGGTCTTGCAAAACGGAACTAACTTATTTATAGTAACCTTGGGTTGAATCTACATTGATGTTGACACATTCACGAAGATACAAAATATGTATCCGTTCAAACAATTGAATAGATAAGTCTTGTAAGTTATTTTGGGTCTTGTAAGTAACGACTGTGTTACAAAAATTACGGTATGCTTTTCTATTAATAATGGATCCACACCTTCCAATTATTAGATTGTTTTATTAGATAAATTCACCATATTGTGCATAATCTTAGATGTATCACATTCAAAGTAATATTGAATTATGTACACTAAACTCGACTAATTTCCCTAAAAAGTGTCTCCTCGGTTCATTTTTCAGTACAGAACAAGCCCATGATAATGCACATGAATCAAATGAAACAATTGGATTGACAGTATTCAATCATTAATGAGACGTTTGCATGTTTACTATTCGATAAAATCATCATTCCTATTGTGTTTCTTCTCAAAAGGAAATTGAGCCATGGACAAATAGCTTCAAATCATGTCATGTATTTTTGATAGATGTAGATATTAAACAGGAAATTATGAATTGAATTAGAAGGAACTAGAGTATCGTATAGTCTGTTCAAGCAAAGAAGACATTCTGGCAAGGTGGGAAAATGACTAGCTCGGTCAATATTGGTTCAAAGATTATCAAATTGTAACAAACATTTTGATTTACAATTTGATACCAAATTTTTTATCTTTTAACGAATACTGACCGAGCTGGAGTCATTTCCCCATCTTGCCAGAATGTCTTCTTTGCTAGGACAGACTATACAATTGAAATAAATCACACACATTGTCAGGAGGACAAAGTTTTCTTCCATTTTTCTTATTCGGTAAATGTGAAGATAGTATCAGAAGTTTTGAACCCAATTCGAAGAAACAGGAATATTTAGTTGATTAATAAAAAAAAGCTCACACACCTGTGCCAGGAGGACAAAGTTTTTCTTCTTTGATATCCTTTCTGGATGAAGAAGACGACCTCTTTTCATCTTTCTTTGTGCTTTCTGGTCGTGACGTTTCAGTTTTCTTTGTTGGCCAAGATGTCTCTCCTTTAGCCTGGAAAAATCAAAATTCATGAGTTTGAAGCTCAAACTAAGATACAGTAAAGAATATTAGAATACTAAAAAATATCCAATAAAGTAGTTTTCAAATAAAATAATCAAATTCAATTTTTTATCATATACTTTCGGTACAGAATATCCAGTTTGGTTCTCTTGTATCAAATATCCATATTATGAATGTCAAGAACACTAAGCAATTGAACACTATCACTTGATAACCAAGAGATTGTTGATAATAACATGAGTATCAACTATCTATAATACGTTGATACCACATAGAATTTCATCTATTATATTTCATAAATATCATTAGACCAACAAATTGTATTGATAACCATAAGATTGCTGATGATAGAAAAAATAGAATCATCTAAGCTCGTCTGTCCAAGCAAAGAAGACAATCTCTGGCAGCATAGGAAAATGACTCCAACTCGGTCAGTATTGGTTCAAGAATTATAAATTTGGTCCTACATTGTAGATCGATATGTTTCCTACAATTTGAGACCAAATTTATAATATTTGAATCAATATTGACCGAGCTGGAGTCAATTCCCTATCTTGCCAAAATGTCTTCTTTGCTTGGACCGACTATATCTAAGATGATTCTATTCGTCCTATCATCAGCAATCTTACTATAGACAAACTATATCTATAATACCATACCACAAACAAATTGATCTATTATAAAAAGATGAATATCAAGACTTAACAATTTGTAATAATGTACCTTTTCAACAGAGATCAGTCTTCCATGCAGTTCACTGAGATGAAGTTTGTGCACACAACGTTCAGCGTCGTCAGAAGAGCTCATTGTCACATATCCGTAGCAACGGGGTCCCGGAGTTTTTGTGTTGGTTACAATTTTTGCACTCACAACCTGAAATTATTAAAAAGATCAATAGGTTTTGTGTAGTTGTGAAGGTGATATTCATTTATTCATTCAATAGAGGGTAAAAACACAGGCAATAAAGTCCAAAACGTCTTTTTTCCAAATTTTGATAAAAATATTTAAAATTTTATGTTCACAAGATCTTTAAACGTCATCACAATTCACAAATTGTCAATCAAAGGTCAATCAATATGAAGAATGAATTGGACCTAGGAAAGTAGCTAACAGGCATGGATTAAGTTGAAATTTTAAAGATTTGATGAGTCCAATATAGATTCCAATAATTTACAACATGATACCCTCAACTTGTTCTTCTTTCCCACTTGTGTAAAATTTAACCTCACATTTCTCAAAAAACCACAACCAAGAATGTGAGACTATTTCGTTCTATAGGTAATAGTTATTATCAATTTCCAATGGATAAATTTCAAGAGTCAATTACACAAAATTACAATACATTTAGTCTGTGAAATTAGATGGTTTTAGTTTAATATAAAGTATCCATGGTTGAAAGAGATTTCTATTTTACAAGTGCCAATATCAATTTTCATTGAGGTAACTCACCTTTCCATATTTTGAGAAAATTGACTTCAGGTCATTAGCTCTTGTAGTTGAAGATAGTCCACTAACCCACAAGTTCCTAGTGACTGATCCCGATAAAGTTCGATCAATCTCTGAAAGCGAAAAAGAAACTCGATTAAAGAAACAAAAACAATGTGATGTAAAAAAATGTTGGCAAAACATAATCAAATCAAAGTTTCTCTAAACGAGCTTAAACTATAAATTTTAATAATTTATTCAACTGCAGTAGCAAATTATTGAGCATTTTTGAACGCCACTGATTCATCAACTAGTATTAATAAATTAAATTAGCTTCAGATTTATAAAAAATTGAAAAATAGTTTGGGTTGCTAAACCATTATCAATCTCAGGTAAACTCGATATTGATGATGGTACAGCAACCAAAACCGGTATATTATTAATAAATTTGTTGTTTGACAATATCTTCATTGAATATGGAGACTACCACAATATCACCTTCAAAACTACTCAACAATTTAAAGTAGCTATTATTTTTGAAACTTTGTAAAATATCATAATAGTTTCCATCACACTAGCAATTTTTGCACCAAATTACTTTTACTTCTATTCAACTAGAATACAAGTAGGAAGTTAGAATTGAAACACTCTCGAGTTGAGAGTATAATGATTTTTCTTTAAAAAATATCAAGAAAATTTGATGCCTTGATGTTAATCAAGACTACCGTACGTTTAATTAAATTGAAGATACATTATTAATAAAAATTAACTTACTCGATTTATCATCAGATGAACTGGTCTGTTTTTCATTAGCACCGCTGTTGGAGAGAAAGAATATAAAAATCAATTAGTTATAAATAAATAATAATAAAAGAATTCATATTCAAAACAGAAGTAAGAAAACTTACAAGTAGAAAGAAGTTTGAGATCGCTTCTACGATCAGTGTTGGTTTCATTTGTAAAAGGAGCTTTGTTGGTTAAATAATATGGCTACTTAAATAAAATAGCACATGTTGAAAAATGAGGAATCAAGAAATTTGCTACATCTAGCTTTATGCAATTTTCAAAATCGCAGTTGAGATTTATGCTGAGCTCCATCAATCACCAATCAACTTTTTAGAAATCATCAGTAGAATAAATTAAGAAGCAAATTCATAATAATTGAACAACAAATCTACTTAAATCCTACGAAAAATACCGTATTTTTGTGAAAATAACGCGCATTCATGCAAATTAGTGAGACAAAAAGCGTTTTCGAAGACGGAAATTCATCCCATAAAAATATAGTATAAAATTACAGTACAAGGTTTGAATGGTATCCTTTTTTAACAATTCTGATACAATACTAAATGTACACCACTAAATTTCAACATTTATTAAAAAAATATTATTCAATCAATTTTTACAGAAAATTTGATTCCGACTGATACTGAGGGTGTTAGATGTAGAAAAATAAACTTTGTTATCCCTCTTTTTTGTCACATACTAAAATATCAATGAGTATTATTGATGGTTATAATAAATAATATTAATAACGTAAAAATCTTCAATTACTCATTAGTTATTCCGTTCCCCACACTATTGGTTAACTGTTAATTTCACATTCGCAAGTAGTCATGGTGCGATTAGCTGGTTCCTTCCTTGAATAAGAATATTCTTATTTGCTTATCAAAAGAGACAATAGATGGTTTACACTAGCTGTAAAAGAGGCAGATGCAGCCGCCCAACTTTTTGGCGTCAGCTATAATTATTTCAACACAAAAATGTATGGAACAGTACACTCGTTGACCTTTCGTTGGCAAAAAATGTTCAATTCTAGAGATTACAAGGTTTTCCCTGAATATTGGATCGACTTAGCACCTTAGCAGTAACAATTATTTGTTCCAAGAGTGATACATTCATGGCCCTTCATTTCACAGGAATAAGACTTTATGAAGGAGGAAATTTTGTACTATTACATAATCAAAAAATTAAAATTGCAGTAATTTATAAAATCGAATTCAGAATATTTTTCTAGCTCAACTGATTACACAACTGTTTTTCTCGAACAAGATAGCTAAAATTTGAAGATATTCGGACATTAAAGTTCATTACTTGTAATATAATGAATAGTATGCGCGTTATCAACGCAAAAATACGGTAACTCATGTACGAATTTGAAATTTCATCAGAAATTGTTTTTCAATTCTAGTTTTATCTTACAATTCCTTTGTGAATTCTATTCAATAAATTAAAAATTCAGATTCCATCAACACTTGAATCAACACTGAATCAGAGTGAAATTCAATCAAGTACATACTTAAGAGCCTTTTCAAAACAATGTCAGGACTTGCATTCCGAACTAACGGAAGATGTGATTGAAATTATTTTGTAGTGAGCTTTGAGAAGTTTAGACTTTTTCGTTCAAGTACACAAAAATTGATGACAAAATACTATTACAATCTCCAGTATCGTTGAGAGAAATAATTATATTGAATAAGAAATAGAACATTGAAAACTTGATTTTGAATATAAATTTCAAATTCCATTTCAACTACTTTACTTTGATAGACAGATTAATAAGACTTTGAAACTTATTGAAATTTGTCATCAAATTCAATTCCAAACAATCCTTCACCCAACTATTACCTCCTTGATCCCTTACACTTTCTCATTATTGGGGTGTTTACTCAAGCATTCTTTATAATTGAATATATTTTATAGAATATAGACTTATTACTAATCCCCTTCATATTAAAATGAAGACAAATATAGTATCATAAAAATATTAAGTTGATTTTTCTCAAATCAAGCCATTCAAATTTACAGCTGCATCATAAATGGCATCCTGTGCTTGTGAGTGGTATCTAGACGAGATGATCTCAGTAGCCGCTTCTCCAGGTTTCCAGCTGCAGTGGACTCCTGGTACCAACGACCTCCTCAGAACTGTGGCCAGGCAGCAAAGGCTTCCTAAAGTCTGTGGCTGCATGCGAAGTGTGACGCTCTCGGTACATTAGTTTGCTCTACTACAAACCAGAGTGAAGTCTGCGATGTGGTAGATGATACACTGGAAGTTGTAGTGCGTTGTGGAGAGAAGACGGTACCAGGCGTAAGAGATGGTACCAGGAGTAGTGGACGGTACCAGGAGTAGTAGTAGGAGGTAACCTAAATCCTGATCATCAGCGTTAAGTTATCGTTGAACCAACCTCTTCCTGTCCGGCTTCTCTTCTTTGGACTCGTTGCCTGCGCTAGCTGTTGTAGACCCCGTCGATGTCTGCCGGCCGCCCTGCTTGATGCCGCCGCTGCTGCTGCTACTCTTCTTTTCATCTGGGACATGGACAATCAACAGCAATAAGAAGAAAGCCAGCCACTGCTAACTAGTAGCAGGCAGACTGCCGAATCTAGTAGCTCTCCACATCTTCTGGCTCAAATTTTTCTCAACGCAATTAAAATTATTCACTCACAAAAATGAAAAGCACAAATTTATCATTAAAGCATTTGTCGAAAATCAAATTCAACTGCAGCATATTTCTAATCCAAAACTAACGATGATTATTTTCACAATGAGAGGCTGCCTCAGGACAGCTGTCTAGAATAATAGCCACAATAAAAGGTTGCCTAATGCAATTTAAGGCTTTCAAATATCAACATTATAGTGGTGAGACGGAGTTCTATCGCTCAATACCCAACTGAACAGAGGTAGTCCTTAGATGTCACACGAAGCTCATCGCAATTATTTGAAAATGATATGCAGGTGGTTGTTTCTTCTTTCAGCATTACTTCATTCGAAAACTGGACACTCATCAATCGTGCTGCAGATTTGGGGCGGTGTAATGATTGATAAGTTGCAGTGGCAGCTCCAAGTTTCATCTTCTTCTGGCGGGTGTCTCGATTGGATCTTGGCGTAACATCAACGGGTCCCAAAGCCTCTCGACTTGAAGATGGCCTTATTCTATGGAAAGCTGTAGTCGATTTGTGGACACTTGATCACTGAAACCTATTGGCAGACTGACGATTTTCAACGTGAAACACTAGAATTACTTGTGATTAGCAATCGAATTTAAAACTTTTTCAACTAGCACTGGTTCTGAGTCCATTTCAACCCCTGCCAGCTGGTATGAGCGATAGCTCCAAAACTCAACACAAAAAATCTGTAAAACACAATATATTTATTTAAATTACTGCATTATCTACAGCTTCAAGCCTCTAAATAACTTAGCCCCAAGAAATTTAGAACGTGATAGAATCAATCTATGTTATTCCGAGGCAACACTAGCAAATGCTCAGTATTTCATGAATTCCGACTAGCAAATAACTTACCCTTTCCCAAGGTCTTGTGGTTAGCTTCTTCCTGCAAGACAAAAAATTAGACATTAGACTCTCAGCAATTATATTGGACCAAATCACAACTTCAAAGGCATAATATAAAATTAAATAAAAATGTTCAAATCAAGTTCTAACCAAATACTGCTTATAATAATAGTTAAAAAGTCAAAATGATTGTGATATATCTAGTAAAAGCGTAATTGAATAATAATTAAAAAATCCATCATCGCAATGATTGAAGAAAAACCACATGATAAAGTTTGAAATAATCAAAAAGAATTATTTCAGTAATTTTAGGTATTGTAAGATATAAAACATTTGGCAATTGGAAACATTTTAGTATTTTAAATTCAAATCAATATTTTTAAAATAATAATCTGTCTGACTGGCAATTAGTGAAATCGTAGAAAAAACGCTCAGTTGAGTTGCTTTTCCATTATTTCATTCAATAATTTTACCTCATTGAGAAGTATTAATTGCCAAAAATATTATTATATAATGTGTAAATAATAATCTTCTTTATCAAAGAAAATATCCAAGATTAAATTTCTAAAATGTGATGTTATTACCTCTTCCGCCAACAACTTTTCTTCATCTTCACCAATTGTAAGGTTTATATGATCTTCATTATCCAATGCACCGTTTGTTTCAATAGTTTTCTCCTAAAAAAACCATCAACATTATTCATCAAATGCAACACTTCAATGCAAACAAATTGAATACCTGATGGTCAAAGGTATCATGAGTTGAAACATTAAAAGATTGATCATTATGAAAAGTGATGACGCTATATTACACAGCCAAGTAATATAATCCATAGATAATTAGGCATATAAATATACGAATGTCAATACCATATTGATAAAAACTTGAAGATGACAATAAACAACTTGTTTCATAACAACCTCATTGGGGGAAGCGGGCCTACAAGTTGAGTAACGTTCAAAACATATAAAATTCTAGTATCAAGAAGATTATTGATCGAATTGAAAGATACATTGAAGTTACCAAAAATTATGAATTATAACTTGATTTTTTTAGCTTGAATAGTCTGATTAGAGTGAGTCTTCGTTTTCAACATCAATTTATAAAAATTGTTATCTTGAAAAACAATAAAATGTTTATTTCTTCGTTATCAAATTGAAGATTATATGAAACAGGATGACCCTGCTCTGCTAGTCAAAAAGTTACTACTTAAATTGGATTTGTTAAATGAATCTTGCCTCTATATACTGAGCATGATATTCGATGTTGAGATTGGGAAACAACCAAATTAAAACTACAATTAAAATTTAAAATATTCACCTCTTCTGCAGGCTCTTCTTTTGCGACTGTTTTAACTTTTTTAGCAGGTATTGCCTTTGATGGGGTAGAAATCTTTCTTTTTGGAGGATCAGCTTTATCAATAGCTGTTTCCTTATCATTATCCTTCACTTCATCTTTTTTAGGGGTTTCCTCATCTTTCGCCTTTTCTTCTTCTTCTGGCTTTTTCTCTCCTTTCGACATCTTTTCATCATTTGGTTTTTCTTTCTCTTCCAAATCAGCGTTCTCTTCCTTTTTAGACTCTGTCTCTTCTATTTCTTCATCTTTAGACTTTGTCTCTTTTAAATCTTCCGCTTTGGAGTCTTCTCTCTCTTCCTCGCCTGTTTTCTCCTCATCTTCTTCTTCGGCTTCTTCAGTCACCGACTGTTCTTCTTCTTTCACCTCTTTTTCCTTTTCAGACTCTGCTTCTTTCTCTTCATTTCCATCTTCTTCCGTCTTCGGTTCAATAGTCGCTTCTTCGTCTTCTTCCTGAAGTTGTTCCTCCTCCTCTTCTTCACATTCTTGTAATTGTTCCTCCTCTTCTTCGACTTCCTGTAATTGTTCCTCCTCCTCTTCTTCTTCTTCCTGTAGTTGTTCCTCCTCTTCTTCTTCCTCTACAACTTCATCTTTAATGACAACATCAGAAATTTTTGGAATACTGGAATCATCCTCGTCTTCTGCAGGTGGCTCTTTTTTTATTACAACATCTTCAACCTTGGCTGTATCTTTTTTTACTGTATTATTCTTGTCATATTTATCATCGTCCTCACCAACCAATGTCTCTGAATCTCCACTTTCAAGCCGTCCTGAAAAATTCAAACAATTTTCCCATAAATCTTCACATTAAGTTTGAACTTCATCAAGCGATCGACCACACGTTGAAAAGTTGACTTGATCAAGTAGAAGCTTAGATCCATCTGATTCAATGTTGAATCAACTAATCACATGTGGACCAACTTTAAAATATTGGATCAAAAGCATCTAGCTTCAACTTGATAAAGTCGACATATGAACGTCTGGTCAACACTTGAGTTTCTAAATGGCACAATAAAATTATATTGGTTTTGAATAACAACTAAAAAAAAGAAAAGATAATGCTTTAGTTATAATGAATTTAAATTATCATATGAATAACTGATTATTTTGTTACATAACCCAATGTAAGGACCAAAATGATGAAGTGGAATTGAAAAGTAGAGTAAGCTCGGTTCTCGATTGAAATATACCGCTATTCAATTCCAAGACTTATCGTCTGTTAATTCATAAAACTCTTTCCATGTACTAGTTACAATAAAGCCGAGGTTATACGATGCCAATTGGCGAGACAATTGGTGGTTGCGTATTGTCGAAGGCCAGTCCAGATGAACAAGGAGATGTTTATGAGGGGCCATCTATTGTCACAGCAGTCGACAGCTATAACATGGCCGAATACTCTGTTAGGTCCCGTGAGGACTCAAAACTAATAAATCAGATACGCCAGGAATCTATCAGTGGGTCTTGCAATGTGATACAAGAGGAGTTACATAAGAAGAGGGAGTGAACAAGGAAATGGTTTTCACAAAGAGACAGTCACGATGCGTTATCGTAATTGATAAGGGAACCGTGGATGGAAGATCCAATTGAATACAAATCATGTTCAAGGATGAGCTGGGAAATTTTTGATGAACTTCAAAAGATGGTTGAAATTAAAATATTGAAAGAGCAAAGAGGATACCTTAATGAGAAAAGCATTAGCAAATTTTCAAATTATTCTCTGTGTGCACCTCTTTAGAATAGCTTATGGAACACAATTTGCAAAGTTATTTACAATTAGTAGTGTCATTCTTTCTTTACAATTGCGACTTGGCAAATTCAGCATGCTGACTAAAAAAACACGAAAATGCTACTCACTGGCAATACTAGGCTATGTACTACTGCATAATCTAATCATAAACTGTAGACCATCTGTACTATGTGGATCCATATCCAGATATAGCAACTGATTTCAATTACTTGACTGTTTTGTTCCATTATGGTAACTTGCTTATGATTGAGGAATGGCCATATCAATATTAGTTATTAAGAAAATATACCCTATAACTAGAGATCAACCATAAATGAAAACTTACTTCCTTTCCTAGCTGGGGTAGACACCTTGGGGTGAGAGAAAATGAATGTGTCAGGATCGTGGCCTTCTTCTTTCAATGCCTGAAACAAAATCGTAATGAAATTAGCCTAAGTTATATTCATCAAGTTGAATATTTCGATTTATTCGTCTGAAATTTCACCAAGGTTTCCCTGGGCATAATCCACAGTAATAATTATAACTCTTCCACACGGCCGTTAAATTAGCTAATGTCGCATTAAAACATACGGTACTACAGTCTACAGAGATATGATGTAATCAAAATTACTATTGTATCTTGTAATGAAATTTTATTGTGAAATTATTTGATTTAATGCCTTACGAACCGGGCATAAGAGATATACCAATGTATAGTTTCCATAGAAATGAGGTAACTTGAAGACCTGGAATCAGGTTGCAAAAAATATATTCAAGCCTTAAAGCCTGATAAAGCCAAAGCCTGATATAGAATCGTTCAACTTGCAAAACCTGGCTCCCTAAATGAACAGTTAGAAATTCACGCTGTAGGTTATCAAAGGTGAAGACTCTTTCCCAGTGCTTGCAATCAAAATGATCAACCTACCACCAAGTCCAGTTTAAGATCTCCCTATTGAGGTCTTCAAAAATAAATTATCAAGGTGGCTGATTAAAAGAAGCTTTCATTGAATATTAAATTATTTCAGCTATATTTAAGCCCAATCATCTATCTCAACCCCAATGTCATCTGACAAGAACCGGTAACAAATTCGATGCTATTGCAGTGTGGGAGACTTCCTTGAGGATAACTTGGAGGAACTTTTACACCGTGCAATCTTGATTTTCAAGTAACCAACTTTATATTTTGACGCGATCTAATAGGGTCCGGGGACCCCTGGCAATGATCTATACTTTGGACATTTGGAACAAGCTCACAAAGTGAGGCTGCAGTTTCATAGATGGACTTCACTGAATTACTTATTGTAGATTTGTGAAAAATACAAAGAAATCAAGTAGGCTAAATAAAAAAAGCTAATAGGTCATCCATTTTTTCTTGTGGCCAGTCATTAGCATGCAGGTTAGAGTTTGTCATGACTGTGGAGTAACCCACGGTTCTGTCTTGGGACTAATTTTTCTACTTACAGTATAATTATGATTTCAGTGAATGATGTTGCATTAAGGGATGGTAGATCAACTGTCTGCTACAGTCTGTCCAACAGTCCAAGCAAAGAAGACATTCTGTCGAGGTGGAAAAATGATTTCAACTTAATTAATATTGGTCCAAAAATTATAAAATTGGACTCAAATTGTAGATCATTATGTTTCATACGATTTGAGACTAAATTTATAAATTCATGAACTAATATAGACCAAGATAAAGTCATTTTTCATCTTGCCAGAATGTCTTCTTTACTTGGTTGGACTGAATTATGATTTTTTTACAGGAGCTGCAGTACGGTAGCCTATTTAGTTGAGGGCGGCTATAATGCTTGAGTCCAGAGTGTTGGCAACAAACTGGTTCTCTGTATTAAACACCTTCCTCCTCAATAAGGAGAAATCACAGTAAATTGTATTCGAATATGTATATTTAGTTCTGCCAAGCACAGAAGAGCCTTTGGCAACATGGCTGCCATTCACTGCTGCCAGTATTCGAAATTAAAATTGTTCTAACATAACCAAATTTAGGAAGAAATAGTATAGGCTAAGACAATTTTTTCTGTCCTAGTTCATAGTCATGTTATGATTTGTTCTATATGTCAATAATTAAATAAATGAATAAAAAAAATTTTTTATTCCTAAAATAATTATTATGATAAATGTGTAAAAACGGTAGGTTGGCTGGAGTGATTTTACCCTGAAAATTTCAGTTCTGCGCATGGCATGCGTAGTTAAAGCTAGGATTTGGTTGGTGCGAGACGTAACGACCGTCGGTCGTTGCGTAAAAAAATGGCTGACTGCTTCTGTGTTGTTAAATCATAGGACCGATTTCGTTCATGCGTATCACCGACGACCACGACCAACAGCCGCATCCGATGACGACCGTACTCCTCCAGAAACATTGTTGCGACCAGTCGCAGTGGGAGTGGATTCTAACCTCAAATATTTTGGAGACTTGCAGAAAATGTAGTAAGTTATGATTGAGATGAACAGGTAGGAAATATTGGTAATTATGAGGGATATTTATATCAAAGTTAATGAAATTTTTATTCAAATAGTAATAAAATGGAGTAATTTCTATTTCTCAAAAGTAGATCTGAATATCATCAAGGCAGATCATTGCGACTGGGTCGTGCCAACGAAAATGGTTCAGCCGCAGCCGTATGCGTGCTGACGGTCGTTACGTTCCGCACCAACCAAATCGTACCTTTAGGCTACAATACACTCTCACTTCCCTCCACCATCTTGCAATTGCGAAAGACTCTTCTGTGCTTGGCAAAGCTATATCAATAGTATAAGAGCGTTTATAAAAACGGCAACTTGAAAAGATACAGTCAGCAAAGTTTCATCATTCTTATGAATGGTCGTAGCTCAAATTCAATTCAGCCACATAATCTATTTAGGTATAGAAAATCTCTCATTAGCTTCTAAAATATAGAAAGAATCCCTTTACTGAATTAACTGCAATGCATGCTCACACCTCACATTGCTTATAAATCGTTCACGTTGCACGCAAAACTGATCACACCAAGTTAAAATAGAAAATACTTTTCGTGGTTAAAGCAGTAATTGACCTTCAAGAGAAATAATTCAATAATCAAGGTACCCTACACTTTGAATATAAATTTCTGGTACTAAATTGATTGGCATTGGCAAGCAGCAAGCTATTATGATAAATCAATGGCTTCCGGTCTTACCTTATGCAATTTTTCAACGAGAACTGCTTTCACTCCTGACCGGTCTATGTTTCGTTTGTCCAATTCAGCACGAAGATCCGTGACTTTTAAATCAGCTAATTTACGTGTATCACAATCTGAAGCCATATTCGAGTTTGATTAATTGATTATTGAATTTTCAAAAGCTCCTCGCTTCTTAATCCACTGAACTTGCCATCAGGCATCAATGCAGATTGCACGATTTCAGTGCAGAGCAGAAGCAGAAATAGAAAAGAAGATGGCAGGCACAGTCAGCACTGATTCTTCAATAATTTCCAGAAATCTATTGTAACTTTAATCAAATATATTCAATATAATCATAAAAACAACATTTTTAAATATAAATTGAATCGAAAAAGTTGAATTGGGTTAAAATTAAGAACGATGCAATATGCAATGCCACTTCACGCCGGAGTGGCTCAAACACACACAATGCAATCAAGTATGCTTAGGTTTTGGCAAAGTTTTGAAAATTGTCTTCAAATTTCAAACGTATAAATTTGAAATAACTTACATATTAAAGAAATGTATTTATTGAATTAATTGATATTGTTCACCCAATAGTTACACTTCACTAATGTTGGGGGTGTTTGATTGGTTATCTATTTAAGTTATCCTCAGCCCATGTAAGTTTCCAAATCTTTTCTCTTTAGTTTATACCAATCTTTGTATTTTCAGGTTATGAGTTGTGACAATAACTTTACAGACTGGTTTAAAGTATAATTTATACTTTATTTCCATATTAGGTAAGTGTTTTCGTCCTTCATAATAAATTGTTAGGCTATCATTCCTGATCCAAAGTACCATTAAGTTAATTTGAAACTATATGAATAAGAATCTGAATCTAATCTAAGAAATCATAGGCTAGATGTTCTGGGGCTGGGTCCTCCTTAACATAATTTTGCAAGCCATAACAGTTCAACAATATCGCACCGTATAGCGTATACAATTGTTACATCTCAAATAAGTTCAAAAAAATTCCATACTTGAGGTCGTTGCCCAGTGCCAGTGAATGGGGTCTCCAGATTTAAATTTCAACCAAAGCATGGTTGAGCGGAGCGAAGCAAAGCTCTAATGGATCAGGAAAGTCACTCTTTGTAATGCTACCGATTTAATTCAAACTTGCCATGGTGATAGTAGACATGGACGACCAAGTTATAGGGTATAGAGCATTTTGAAAATTTGCATATTAAGGACGAAAAAAGGATTGCTTACACACTATTACTATACACATTATTTGATACTATATTCATGCTCTCTGCACTGCAGGATTGCAACCTAACATCAGTTTTGAGAAATGTTCCTGGTCAGAAATGTCTATTATGCTCTTGAAATCATGTTGGTATCACTGGCAGAATCGGCTCCTCATCGAACCCTCATGGCTCAGTGGTTAGCGACGTGGACTAGTATAGTAGTATTTCACTGCTAACCAATCAGGGGGGCTCCAAACCTGAGGAGAACACTTTTTTTGCCGATTATTTTCAACTTAGAACAACTTCCAATATTATTTTACATAGAAATAAAAGTAATAAACGACCTTTTAAGATTTGTTTGGTTAAAAAAAAATTAAAAATTAAGAACTAAAAATTATAAATTAAAAATTGAAGATTAAAGATCAAAGATTAAAAGTTGAAAATTTTTAAATGACGGCCAACTGAAATATTAATTTTTAATTTACTGTTGAAATTAATGTTTTTATAAAATTCTGTATCATTACTAAAATTTAGAGCTTTAAATCTCTAAGTGTGAAGGCCAAATCTGTCTTTATCCTCCAAAAAAAGCAGTAAGGATAGTTGGAAAAATGCCATACAATACTCACTGCAAGCCTCTGTTTGTAAACTTTAAAATTTTGACTCTGCCCTCAATGTATGTACTTTATGTGTTATGTTATGTACAGGGTAATTTGGATAAGTATCTTACAAATAGAAGTTTCCACAGTATCAATACACGAAACAGGCATAAACTCCGGATTGAACAATATTCTCATTCAAGATCGCAGAAAAATTTCCATTACATGTCAATTAAACTATATAATGCCACTCCAGATTGTTTCAAGCACTTACCTCTGTATAAGTTCAAAAAGAAATTGAAAGAAATATTAATTAGACAATGCTTATATACTGTAAATGAATTTTTGATATTGAGTGGAATGAAGTCTTGTAGCTAGTGTTCTCTATTGTTGTATTATTTTATTTCTTGTATTTTGTTACCATTAAGCATTTATTATTGTTTATACCTGACGATGTCTATGTACTTCATGTAAGTATTGATGGCGAATAAAATTCTTGATTCTCTATAATTATATAAGTTAAAAGCGAAATAGCACTGATTCATTCTCACTCATCAGCAGAACTAAAAATTTACCGCACTGAATGCTTTAGAATTTGACAGACATGTTCAGTTGGACCTCTAGATGCCTACTAAGAACGGGATTTTGAAACTTCCCAAGGGTACGCCAAATATTTGAGTTTTTCTATAGTTTTTCGGCATTTTCTTAATTTTTTCAAAAACCAATCGGTAGAAAATGTTGATATTTAGTGGGCAGGTTCAGATAAGGTCTAGAAATGTTGGGTTAACATATTTTTGAAATCCGTTCAAGATAAAGCAAGTAATAAGTTTTTCAAAATTGTAGATGTATTGCGGGTTGCATACCTTCCATCTTGATACAACAAATCCAAACTGTAAATTCAATGGTTCAGCGAGATTATAGATGAACTAATTTGAATCAAGTTTCAAAATATGACCAATATACTTTCTAAGATTACGCTTAATATTAGCGTTTTACTTTTTTCAGAGTTTTTCTTAGATTTTTCGAGAACAAATCGGCAGAAAATGTTGAAATTAAGTAAACAGGTCCAAATTAGGTCTAGAAATGCTGTGAAATGCTTACACTGACAGATGTTTTGCACGCGAGCGAAGCGAGCCTGTTTGTCTCACTTACACTGCCTATACTGTCGGGGGTCCATGGGGCGGAGCTTCCTGGCTAGGCGGAGAAGGCGATCAAAGCGAGCCTGTCGGCTAGTTAATGAACTAATTTGCATGATATTGAATAAAATTTTAAACTATGTCCAATATACTTTCCAAGGTTACGCTTAATATTAGCGTTTTACTATTTTTTGGAATTTTCGGAGTTTTTCTCCAAAATTAGCAGAAAATGTTGAAATTAAGTAAACAGGTCCAAATTAGGTCTAGAAATGCTGTGTTCAATAAATTTCGAATCCATTCTGAACGGAATTTGCAGGCGAGCGAAGCGAGCCTGTTTGTCTCAGCTGACACTGACAGAGGTTTCGCAGGCGAGCGAAGCGAGTCCAATCAACATTTTTTTAATCAAGCTGGCTTATTGACCAATCTGGAGTCATTTTCTCATCTTGCCTTATTTTATCAAAATAAACAGTCACTTGAGAAAACATTCACTTGAAGATTGTTGCTCATATTTTATATTATCATTTCATAACATTACATGGTAATAGAATGAGCCACTTTGACCATCAGCTAGGTTTAGCTAGGCTTAAAATACCGGGATAAAATTTTCGAGTCCACGCTTGACAAAAAGAAAGCTCGCTCCGCTCAATTTGCGGCTGCCTCCGCATGCGCTTCCCTAGTTTACTGTGTTCTGGAGGAGCAGCTACCTGATAACAAAACCATCGTTCCACTCCTGCAGCGAATACAATGGTTTATTCAGCAACCTATCTCCAACTGCCGTACAAAACTGCAAACCGCATGTTCTACACATCCCTTGGCAGAGCGTTGAACAGACGTAAGGCCTGAGTAGGGAAGCAGTTATAAGTCCCTACCAGTATAGCTCCAGTTCCAGATCGGAACGAGGTAGCTCCAGTTCCGATGCATGTCGAGTGTTGTAGCTGTGTGCATTACTCCGCTTGAGAAGTTGATCTTTATTTTTCTTGTCATAGAGCGAGACCAGTATGTACTAGCTGTAAACTGACAGGATACTTAAATTTCTGAACAGTGATCCCTGTAGCCGGAAAAGGTCATCAATCTCAACACTCTTTTGTAGAAGCAATACATCTTGCACAGCTGGAGCGTGGCCCCACAAGAGCAATCCATATGTCAGATGGTTATGAAAGAGAGCATAGTATGCTATCACCAGTCACTTCTGGTCTATCATTTGACTCAGCTTTCTCAGGAGGTGGATTACTCTGCACAGCTTCTTACATACCTAGTGTACATGGTAATTCCAGCTCAGTTTTCCATCTATCTATTTTGATTGGCTCCACTTCTACCGTCTGTCTTTCCAATGAGCACATGAGGACATTGGCCTTCTCCTCATTAAGCTTTAGTCTATTTGCCGCAAACCAACGCTTTGCCTCTTCAATGAGGCTGGAACACTCCACCTCCACTTGATCCACTAGTTCCAGGACTCTTGCTGGTTAATGGCAGCTTGTTGAACAATTTTGTCTATAGATGGACAAGGCCAGTTTTTGCCCTACATAATCTCTGATAAAATATACACAAAATACTAAATACACCCACACTATGGGACCCTCTTATATTATGTACATAAAAATCATATAATCTGAATATGTCCACTGACTGCAATAAGCAGTTATGAGTTGGATCTTTTCCCGCTGACATGTTAGTACAGAATCTTACTCCTCAATGGCCTTATAGGCTAAGCTAAATGATAACAACACATCCAAATAACTATCAATTTTTCAACCTCTGGTTCTAAAATTAATTGATATTTTTAAAATTAAAGACTCAAGTCTTTCGTACACTTAGTATTAGTAGGCCTACTTCTATGACTTGTAAGTATAATATTTTATTCTTATGAATTTTAAGACTAATATTAAATTTTATTTTCAGGTGGCAGCCTTACTGGTAGAATTGCCTATATATTACAGGCCTTTAATCATGAATATGGATGTAAGTAGAAATTTTGAGTTATTGTTGACACTGTGAGATTTATAAATAAATGAATAAAGCCTAGCCTATAGGTTACTATCAGAGTTTTTTCGGCCGAAACGCACGAGAAAGGCGTTTTGGTGTTATCATGCAAGGCATGTGCACTATAAAGGGTAATTCAGGGGGAATCTTTTCGCCAAACTTCTTAGGTTTATTCCTTACATTGAATAGTGACAACAAGTGTAGAAAGAAGGAATTGATTACTCATTGCTCTTAATAAAACGACTAGTGCACATTATCGTAGGTTACTTGAAACAAAACTGCATACCTCTATTATCCTGATCACAATGAATGACATTAAATATATGTTTTTATACATATATATATATATATATATATATATATATATATATATATATATATATATATATATATATATATATATATAGTGATGCTATCTTGTAGTAGTAGGCTATAACATTAATTTGGATGTGTGCGACTTAATGAAAGCTCTGTAGTCTAGGCAAAATACTTAGTCAAGGCAAAATATTATTGCATTTATAATTAAGTTAAACAGGAAATGACAAAAAATAATAAAACATAGTGAATATAATACTTATAAAGTTACCAATTTTGTTTTTACATTTACAGACGTTCCTGTGCAGAAACGAAGAACTATTGAGACTAGTTGACTGCTACGTTCGCTCTGCAGAAAGCAAGAATAATAAGAATAGACTACTGCTATGCATGAGCCAAATACAGAAAATATTGAAACTGCTAATTGAAGTAACGCAAATAAAGGAGCCAAATTTATTTGGTTTGAAGGTGAGAATTACTTGGATTGTGTTTTTGTAAAAAGTTTAGACTGTCGAAAAAATGCACCCATAGACTAGAATAATATATAGACAAGGATTTACAAGAACACATGGACATCGTCATTAGTATGTTCTAGAATATTGTTTATTTGTCATCGTATTTACAAGAACACATGGACAATTGGACATCGTCACTAGACTGTTCAATCATCTTCTGCGTACTATTTACGTACATACATTTCTTACTTACATCAGTTGTCTTCACCACGGTCCATGAATAACTTGTTTGTTCGTTAATTGATGGACACATGCCGTTATCATGGATGAGATAATTCAAATCACCCTTTAGAGTGGTTCAACGAAACACACTCAGTTGTTGATTTATTTTTAATACACCTATTATATATTTTTGGATCAGTTGATATCTTTTATATCCACATATTTTCGCGTTTTGAATAGATTCATTTTCAACCTGTGTTTACATTTTTTACCATTTTGTATTTGTATCCCTCATTTTATTAAGAAATTTATAAAAAATTAGGTTTATCAAGGTGATTACACAAAGTAAATGGATTAATTTTCCAATAACTGTTGAACCCTAAATTGCGTATTAATCAATTATAATAATAATTTACAAATCCTTGATAATTTTTTGTCTTTTATTGAATCTATTATTACATTGGAACAATATGAGTTAGAATGTGTACACTATTAAGTTTAAAATTTGTCTTCCTAAAAGAAAATTGAAATGTGGATCCTCAGCCTTATTCACATTGTTACAATGTGATACTATATGAGCCCACTATTTTAGTAGTGTTCGTGAATATGTATTTTTGAGCTGCATAAAGTAGCAAAACGATATGACAAGTAGTGTGTACTTTAATGCTATAAAAATATAGTTTTTTTCTTCAGGAAATAACCAAATATCTCGGCAAGCGCTTGGAATGGTGCGTTGAAGAATGTGAACGAGTGTTGAGCAAGCGAAGCGCGGCTGAAAACGATGAAAACTGCTACGGAAGATTTGTGCAGAGTGTGGATCGGGCATTGATGTCAATCTCTGAAGGCCTCAATTGCAATGAATCTGAAATTAAAAAGTGGAAACCAATTGTGGAGGATATCATTTGTCAGTCACTTACAATTGCAGGAATGGCTGGAGGAGTTGACTCCGAAGAAATCACAGCCAGCTGTCACAAGGTTAGTATATCCATATACCACGCGACCCTAACTTCAAAAATATATTGTGGCTTGAATTTCAATATTGAAAAAATATGTTGTAGGTTGATCCATTTAAAATGCAATCCTAACTTCAAAAATATATTTCGGCGTGAAATTGAGTTTCCTAGCAATGGAAATGTACGTATTGGCAACTGATGATATTTTCTGACATGTTCGGTATGCAATAAAGCCACCATAAACTCCTTAGCTGTAATCCATGTCCAAGAGCCTCAAGAACCTGATAGAGGAATTCCCTCATGATCCTGGATGCCTGAATCCCCAGTTTCATATCATTAAACCCCATTCCCTCGAAGTTTTCGGGTAGAATTATAAAAATAATTACATCTCCAAGAATATTACTGAAAGGATTAACTAAGTTAAGCACAACGCTGAATAAATAATATGCCACATGAGTATAATTACCAGGAGATTTATATTTTTATATGATTGCTATTCAGCCTTGAACTGGGCAAGTGCTTACTTGAGTATTTTATCCTGTTTTTGATTCATAGGTCCTTGGCGAATGCAACAGACTTGAAAAAGAGTGCAATGAGTCGGTAACATCATTGCAGAGCGATTTCCTGGCCGATTGGATTCTGCAACTGGAACGAAGAGTCAGCGCAGCTTTGCTTCGACTTGTAGTGAAGGTAACACAAGAATTATTATTCTCATTCTAGAAAAATTATACGCTTAAATAGTATAATATAATGCTATTTGTATACAATATTATAATTGAAAGTTATAATTAACTTTCTCGTTAATTTTTGTTACAAACAAAACATATTCCATCCCCGTGTGACTCAATATAATTTAAGACCATCTAGTATAACCTATAATTTTGACCGTACTGTTCTCGATGTATGCTGTAGACAATTTGTATTTGTGGCAAATAAATTAGTCAATTTTCTTCCTGGTGATGTACTGAGTATTGCAACTACTTATAATTTGAGCAAGATTATAGATAAACACATAATAGATTACAAGCTTGATGAGAAACTATTACAATAACGTTAGGTACTAAATTAATATATTATGTCCTCCTTTCGTATCTTCTATTAGAACATCGAAATAATATACTTTTTCTAATAATTAAAGTAAAAGCTTATTTATTAGATGCAATATTAAAACATAAACATTTCTATGCTCTTGATTAAGGTGTCTCTTCATTCTTAGTTTTTTCTTTCTCTTCTTTTCCTTTCTATTCATACTCTTTAACATTCAATTCTGAGTTCTCCTTTCCATTTATTTTTCCCAACATCATTTTTACTTAATATTGATTTCTACATTTTCTGACTCATATCTGCGCACAGGTTCATCACCTATGCAGGTATTAATATTTCCTTTTAGTTACGTTAGTATACTTGTTTGCATAGATAAACATTTATATTATGTATTTTATATTTTTTGCTCTGTTTATATATCTCATTAATTGTTTGTCTTTGCTGTAAGTGATTGTATTATTATGTCTTGTTTTGCTTATTTTTGGGAAATAAAATCATTCAATCATTCAACTGTTCATGTTGATTGCCTCAATTAAAACGAAGCTCAGTATGCTCCGGAGTATTATCAATCATTATTATTCATTCAAACATACATTTGGGTGAGTGCAACAGGCTCATGCCCTAAACTGCTCCTCTACCAATTTATTCTACACATTCCAAAACCAGGTTATGTGTATTGTTGAATTGTGTATTATGCAATATTAGGCATGTCTTGTTTAAAATATTGAGGATAGTTTGTTCTTTACTATTGTATTTTTTTCTATTGTTATTATACCATTCATTTAAACAATATCAAATAAAACGAAATAAAATTAACATGCGCATAAAATGTGACTAAATTAGGAATTGAAGAAGTTTTGGATAATTGTCTTTCCTTATTCCGCATATTATTTGTACTCTAATAAATGAATAAAAACTAACACACCAACTAATAAGTGAGTGTAGTTACTCATAATTTTTATGGACTCACATCTATTATTCAAATTTTCAGTTATTACTTCGATGAAAAGTAACAAGTTAGTAATTATAATTCCAAATCACAGTTTATCACTGAACTATTGATTTTTATGAAATTCGTTCCTGTTTCAGACATTTTCAGATCACTCAGAACCGTTGAAACAGCTTATTTTGGCGATTGATGAGGGAAAATGTGACGTTCTATCGAGGAAGCCCTCTGACCTTGACAATATTGTTGACAACTTTGATTTTCACTCTGATTGTATTCAACACATAGCGTTATTCGCTCTGGCGTGCTCTGAGTATTCAAAAAGTAAGTTGAAATTGTAATTTCAAATGCTCAACTGGTATCAAATAATTTCAGTATTATCATTCAAGAATAATGCTTTACTCATTCAAGAATTTAAAAATTCATACAATTTTTGGTAATATAGAGATATTATGATATGTTACTGTTACCCTACTTACAAATGAAAGGAAAGAAATATTGCAAGTTGATTAAGAAGTTGAAGTGAATGCCTTCAAAAATGTTGGAACATTGTAAATTAAGAAAGTATTTTTTTAATGAAAATAAAATATATATTTGAAGAATCATCACTTTTACAAAATTAGTGATCTTAAATACATAATCAATAGTACTGAATATTAAAATGCTGTTTTTAGACGAACTATAGTCTTAATATTATTTGTAGAACAGTTTTAAGACAAAATAGTTATTCTTGACTTAAATTGAGTTCTCCTAAAGTTAATCCTTGGAGCTCCTTTGGAGCTCTCCTAAACTTATATGCAGCTAAAAATATGCAGCGAGTTTATCCTACAGCTAATTAGTGTCAATTAAGTCGGCATAATTATTCATTTTCTATCTAATAAACATAATAAATAAGTTCATTGATTAATGTTTAATTCTATTTGTAATATAGCCTATGCAGAGGTGTAGTCAACCGTACATATATTTCCAATTTATCTATTATTTGTGTGTCAACAGCTTAATTTCATTATTTTCAATTTCAAACATTAATTATGATACGGAACACATTTAAAAATTCGACACATATTGCCATGGCAATGAATTTTCATTCTTATCAATGGTCTAAATAATTGTCATTGTTTTTACATCAATTCAACATATAACCCTATTAAGTTATTCTGTAAGTTTACTCTGTTACAGATGTATTAAAAATAAGATGCTGCCTTGCAAGTCTTGAATCTTTGGATGATAGTCTTGTACCGGCTGCCATGGCTCTTTACATGGATCCAAAGCACCAGGGCAAACGATTGCTTCTAAAGTTTCTAGTCTCAGTATGGTTGAGCGAAGTCAAGTCATTGGAGGAGTGTCTTGATTGTATTATCGATCCTGTTGCATTCACTGCTGTGAGTTTATTCTTATTTTTCAATTATTTATTCAGTTATTTACAAATAATACTTAATGATAAGGTTCAACAGGCTTAAGCCCAAAACTGTCCCTTTTCCAATTTAAAATACAATCCAGGTTATTTTTGTTGCTTTTCTTTCACAGTCACAAATTTATTTATCTATTTGTAGATTATAATTTTGTTACAAATCGCTTGAGGTTTTTCTCAAAAGTATAGTAGCCTACTACTGTAAAAGATGAAAAAAGCTTTACAAACATGCTCTTGTACACTGACACTGTGTAATGTTTTGTAGAAAAGTCAACTTATTTGAATAAAAATAACATAAATTTCTGTAGGTGACGTTGGAGAGCGCAGATTTGTTGTTCGAAGAAGTTCTTACAGAAAACAATAGGAACCCTCAACCATTGATTTCAATCGTCTTGCAAGCAGTACGATTGTACAGGCATCTGAAAACGAATTCAATCGAAACACAGTGGAATCTTGGTGCAAGTGAGTAGCTTATTTTCATAAGAATAAGATTAATTCAATTGAAAATATACATGGCCATTTGCGCAGTTTCTATTGAATTAAACCATTTTAAGATTACTTATAGGACTTACGTCAGATTCCTTTATCAGTTTTTGTTTCAATAGTTTCTTTAGATGACCAAATTTAAAGGTACCTAATTAAACTCAATTGCATTCAATTTTCTCAATAAATTTATTTCCATTCATTTTTTATATGCTGAGTTAAACAAAATTTAGGTCTTTCGGTTCTTTAAGCATTTATAAATTGTGCTTGAAGTATTCTGCCGAACTTCAGAATGCTTGTATCAGAGTAAGAGAAATATTTCGTTCTTCAATGCTGTTTCAATAAATTGAGTCGATTATAAAACACAGATTATATTTCATTTATTAATACTTATTTATTCAAGTGATGTTTTATACCATTCAGGTGATTTATGAGGTTATAATTGTGACCCATTATTTTTAATGTTTGGAATTGTTCAATGAACAATATAATAGGAAAATAATAATAGTTATCTCTTCATCCGATGATTGTATCTTTATTTTTTAATAAATAATATTTTCCAACTTGAAATCGCTAATAAATAAAACTTCAACATAGTGAAAGTACATCTTAGTATCGCATGTTCATTCAATAAATAATATTAATTATGTATTCACATATTATTTTCGTTCAGTACAGTAAAAATATTGATATCTATACCTTGGTGATTGAAAAAAGGGTCTCATTGTAATTAAAAGTGGCTATAAAAGAGTGATACATTGTCTATAAAGTGTGTTAAAAAGTATTATCAGTTAAACGTTTTGTATTATGTATATCTGGCTGAGAAGGTCGTTAATTTTTCAAATAGATAGCAAGCAGAAGCAGATATGATAGTAAGCCCGAGTTATACTCATTTGAGTTGAAAGTGATTCTAGTACTGAAAGTAAAAAGGCGCAGATGTTTTCAATACTGTACCACTAATTTTATTCTGTTACTTTTCACAATAGTACCTACTATGGTTTCGGGGTCACATTCCCTTCCTAAGCTAGTCTGATTTGGGTATATTTGAGTATTACTAAATGAAAGTTTTAAACGAAGTGCATGAATTAGATCAACACACTATTGAAAGCTTAATTTAAGAGGCACTAAGTTTGTACTTCAAGTCCAAATTAGTGCCTTTAAACATAATAATTTTTCTGTGTTTTTCAGTACTGACAGAATGCAAAATAGCGTTGGATGCTTGGATGACGAAGCAGTCAGATCGGCATGGTGAGCCAGTGACCTTGAAAAGAGTGATGACACGTTTCAGTCGGCTTCTGCAGGCTATCAGACATATATCGGCTGAATTATCAGCTGACTTGGCCAAGAAAAACCAGTCCTATCAGAATACATCAGCTCTGTTGAAAGGTGACACAGTACTTCCATACAAAGATTCAGTAATATGCAAATTGTAGAACGTTGATGAATTGTTTAGTTTGATCTATGTATTTTAGTATCTCATATTTATTTTAAAGTAAAACTTGAAAATAATAGAGGGCGGTGACCATGGTTGATTTTTTTCCTGAGGGTGAAGCCCACATGAGCTCATAGCTTTTTGCGTGGGTAATATGATGATGAGAGATGACGAATATTTTTAGGTAGTCGGGACCGACAGCTTATTGTCTCCTTCGAGAGACGGGGTGTCAGTATTTTATGTGATTGTGCTGTGGTCAAAGAATTTTGCCCTGGTCGAGACTCGAACCTGGGTTATCACTTCCTTTAACGAGCCACCCAAAATCCATGATCATTGATTTCATTGAGCCGATTAATCCACTAATCTGTTCTTGGAAGAATTTCAATTACAGGGTGCAAGTGCTTGTAGTTCTTTCAATTGTATGTTTACATCTTTCTCCCTCTTTTTTTGTCGCCTTACTTCCACTTTTTCATTTTATTTTTTGTATTATTATATTATTGAATTTCTTATTTCCTTAGTGAGTTTTTAGTGACTTGTATTAAATCATGTTAACAACTCTCACCTCCGCACAGGATTTTCCTTGCAGGTGATTGGTTTCATGTATTCATGTTTCATGTACCGGTACAAGTATATCAAGTACTCGTAAGATTATATATTTTTTAAATAAAGTTTTCTTAGGATTAAATTCTTTGAATTAATGAAATAAACTTATGTTTCTGGAAATAATAATGCTATTTTCCACGATTCCAGTGAAAATGCGTAAGTTTACAGAGTATTAATTTTATAATTCTTGCTTTCATGAAATATGTTATTTATTAAGAATGTTATAAATAGAAACCTTTCTTCAATAATTATTACTGTTCTCATTTCACAGATGTGTCTTTCCCTGATTCGATAAGAGATTTGCCACTAGACATATCCAGTTCCACTTCATTACGATCACGAAAAATCGGTGAAGCTGACAGTAAGTTTAAGCTTCTTGTTGTATAGCCTAATATAACAATAAAGTACTTGTATTATTTTTATAAAAAATCATTGTTGATCTATTGTACTCTGATCTTTTGTAAATTCAATTAACTTATAAATTTACTGTATCCGTTATTGATGACATTTCATGAAATACCTTCTCTCATCAGTAATTGAAACGTTGCAATTTGATCTGACAATTAAATGAAAGTTTGTCAGTGTCAAGAGTGTAATTTTAATTTTGTAATTTTTAATTTAATGTAATTTTTTGTAATTTTAAGAATTGAAAAGCTCATTTCCACATAATTATTCAAGTTTAATAGTGTGCACTTTCCGACATTTCGATTGTCAGCTTTATGTTATAGTCTGTCCAAGCAAAGAAGACATTCTGGCAAGATGGGTAAATGACTCCAGCTCGGCAATTTTATTCAAAAATTATAATTTTGGTCTCTAATTGTCAATTAAAATATTTCCTACAATTTGAGATCAAATTTATCATTTTTGAACCAATATTGACCAAGCTCGAGTGATTTTCCCATCTTGCCAGAATGTCTTCGTTGCTTGGATCTACTACTAGTAATGAAAGTTCTTATCTAACTTGCTACCGGTTGGTTATCAATCTGTACCATGTATAAGTAGAGTTTTGTTTGTCAATGGCGCAACAGCCCTATGAAGGGCCTAGGCCTACCAGCTGGTTGCCAGTTTCATATTCACCAAACTATATAGTCCGTCCAAGCAAAGAAGACACCCCGGCAAAACGGGAAAACGACTCCAGTCCGGCCAATACCGGCCCAAAAACCATAAATTCTCGAAAGAACCCACAGCCCCCGAACCAACACCGACCGAGCCAAAGCCATCTCCATCCCGCCAGAATGCCCACCCAGCCTGGACAGAAAATACAGCTGGCGAATAATCAGCAACGTGTGGTTAGCACGTCGATCCTCTCAACCGTAAGCCAGTCTTCACAACCAAGTGAAGATGCAGAACACCTCTGTATAACATGCAGTTAATCAGTTAGAGTGTAATGCAACAATTACTATTCCTCCAGAAACGGGAAACGACTGACTGTCTTCACTAACGGCAGCCAATCTCCCAAAGGAGGAAGTATAAGTAGAGTTCCCAACAAAAAATTGGCGAGTGAGTCAGCTGATTAGAGTAAGACTTCCTTTTTCTCAATACTATCAATCTTCTGTTCAGCGTAGCATCAGTGGTTTATTGGATAAAAATAATTCGCTAGCCGCCATTATTATTATTATTTTTTTTTTTTTTGGAAGCTGTAAGTACTTGTAATAGTGTCTTATTGAATAATTTTTTCCAACACTCAACCCCGTTCATTGATTCAAAAGAATAGAATGGCTTGAGAGAGAAAATCCGGCCAAGTCCTTACTGTTTATTATTCAAGGTTTTTTTAATTGACCAGATAGGGCTGATCGGTTGGTCCAAAAAACATCTCTACTCAACGCTTCTCCTCCTTCAATGTTACTATTGTTATGATGATTTTGCTGTAATAATTTATAAAAAATCAACTAATTGTATTCTGATTTCAGTGCTGCAAAAGCTATGTTTTGCAAATTTCAACAAGTTGAGAAGCGTCAAAAAATTGGAGAAACATGAAGACATGCTGCTGAATCCCTATAAACTGAGAGCTACTGAAAAGTTTCTGATGACCAACACGCTTTACGCTCCTAGTCCGCGACGTGTAAAGCATACGCCGATCACGGCAATCAGGAAAACCTCCAATCAACAATTCGAACTAACTATGGGACTTGATTTGACGGGTATGTTTACTATAATATAATGTACTCTAAAATTTTATTCAATTACTTTTTTAACATTTCTACTTTGATCAATTAATCACTTAGACTCCTATCAATAATTCGAGCTATAGTTCTGGACTTGATAAATCTATAAACATATTTATTATTTTGAATTTTATTTAATTCAATAATTTATTTATATACTGGTATACAATTGTGTAGTTAAATTATGTACTTAGTTATGTTTCGATCTGAAGTTATTTTTTGAAGATTTTAATATTTATTCACTCGGCCTCTGCGCACAGTTTCTTTTAACTTGCAGGGACCTTCCTTGATTTATATTGTATAACTATTTCAATTTAGAGATATTTTATCTCATTCTAACTTATTGATATTCTATTGTAATTTATTCCTAAGTTTGTTAATTATTGTGTTTTCTTTGAAGGAAATTGAAGGATTATAACTCGTTTATACATGTGATGAAAATATCTTATTTTGTTTTTTACAGTTTGGAAATTTAAAAAGATTTTTTTCAAATTCAATGTGACATGCCGGAATGTCTCTTCAACATCAAATTCATTGTTGCTCATTACTTTATTATAAAGTAAATTTAGCACTCATTATTAAAAAAACACCTGTTGTTATAGCTCATCATAGTTGGGATAAAACAATGTATTCCAATATAAAGAAATGATCTGAGCTGATTTGAGTTGAATAATATTGTTAATAATGAAGCATTCCTCTTTTCAATTATTGTAAGTGTTCAAAATATTTTTCATACCCAACACATAAAAAATTAAACTTAATTTATGAACGCAATATCATCAATATGAATAACAACTCATTTTTCAGTGTTATTAATTGATTGAATTCTTAGATTTTCTTGAAGCACCTGCTGCTTTTACTATGGATGAATAGACCACTTCCCATTCACTCTGATAGATTTTGTAAGAATTATTAGGGCTATGCTGCTTTCGAAATGGACCTTTGCATTAATGGTTAATAATTTTCAAAGAATTATAGGCTTCTCCATGGAATGATACACCATTTATTTGTTTGTTTGTTTCCAGTGAGAAGTCATTAATTAGTAACTTGATCAATAATTGGTATTGAACCTTCTTGTTGCAGGCATTCTGGAACAGTTCGCTGATATTTCTGAAGCTACTCTATCAACCATAGATTACTCCACCCGATCAGGAACATCTCTAAAGAATTGTGTGATTGAAGTTGAAGATGACCTGGCCATCGCTCGCGTACCTTTTGAAAAATGTGCACTTGATTTGGAAAACGATGACTCGTTCTTTCCAGATCTCAGTGGTATTTGTATGCTTGAAAACACTTTCAGTAAACTTACAATTGATAGCAGTATGTTCGGTAGAAGGAGTGGCGGTTCATCGGTTACAACATTGGACAGATTGAACGATTTGAAAAAAGTCGAAGAACGAATCGAGTTCCTCAAAGAAATAGTCAACTCGTGATGGAAATCTAATTTTTACTAGTACTGTATCACGTATTATTCAGTACCTAATGTAATAGGAGAAAGTTGAGCGTGAATTGAGAATGAGTGTCTTAATATTAGTCAACTCTTGAAATTTGAATGACTAAAATTGAATTTTTCACAAATTTTAACTAGTTTTTACCAAAATATTACTTATTAGTTAAGTGGATACCACCGAGTTATTAGGATATTTACAGTATTGATTTATATTTGAATTTTTTCTATAGTACTGTATTTTTAAATCGCTATCAGAATATTTTATAGCTTAGTACAAATCTTTTAGTTATTTCAGTATTAATGTAGATTAATCGCTTTTGCAGTAACAGTATTTTGATAAATTTTCATTATATAGCCTACCTACATATTTGTGCACTAGCCTAGGCTTTTAGCCAAGGTTATTATAGTCAAGTTATTTCATTCATTATTTATCATTTATTCATAATACACAATCATATAATTTTTGTACTCGTATAGTATTTTAGTCGTTGATGTTTTAAAGAATTTTACATTATTATTTTTATAAGAACAAAAATTCAAAAACTATGACCAATTAACAGATTGTTCACATTAATTATTTTGTAGGATATAGTTTATAATACTGTAATGTCTGTAATTATTTCCGTCCATGAAAGGTGCAAATTTTCCACTATGAATTTATTATTCGCCAAAATTGATATGCTTTGCCAAAAAAATCTATATTAGAAATTATTCTATATTATACTTCATTATTGTTTAATATTATGACATTGATTGAGAGACCTGTGTAAAATCTTGTAACGTTTCACTAATATAAATATTATTTATTTTACTCTATTTTCATTTGTGTGATGTAATACATTCGAGGATCCTAGAAAGAATCAAGCGAGAAAATCATTTTAAAAAGTCAATAAATCCTTTATCAACAATATTATAAGCACTTCTAATGCATAATGCATAGTTGTGAAGTCTTGAGCCTCAAACAGAAGCAATATGAAACTATATTTCAGAAATAGTAAATTTTATAGGCCTAGTAATTTAAAAATATATTCCAGTCGCAAAGTTTTCCTCTATGTTGACAATTTTCTTTCTTGGAAAGAAATTTAATCCGAAAGCCGACGATATGCAACTTGGAATCGAGACACTTGGCACACGATTTGCATAACCAGAAAATACTTGTTTATATTTTTGCAGCAGTGGAAGAATTTAGTCAGTTTTCCTGGCGTTCGTCGCTAAAAGCAGAAATTATTTTGGGCAGTTGTCCAAATGCGTCTTTGATTTGCGTGAAAAACATACTGAACCGGTTTTCAAAATTGAAATAAAAAATCTGAAAAAGCTCTTCTTGTAGAGACAACTTTAATCCAGAAATCACTCCTGTTTCCGAGACCGAAGCTGAAGGATCGTTTTGGGAATTCCGAACATTTACATGTTATCAAAGCAACTGAATTCTTTTATGTGTCGATGAATTGGTTCGACTATCAACCAGCTAATAGGTTTCTGCCGACCGTCAGGTAAATAATTCTAATTTTTAAATTAAATAATTAATGTTCATATAGATACAATACCAATGTGGTGTAAAAAAATAATGATGTTTGATTTCTTATAGGCCTAATAATAAATTAATGTCAGTTGAATACGTTTCTTGTATTCCATGTTACATAGACTTGAAGAATTTATTGAATAACTCCTAGCCATATAGGCTAGGTACATTATATTACAGTCAAAAAAGAAAACTCTTTTTTTGAAAAAATAACTACCTAATATTGAAACTTTGAGAGATAATCGAATCAGTACAATGGTAGTATATCTTTATCTCCTTGTGACATTATTGAAGATTGGAATGAGAATTCTTGCAGCTATTATTTGAGTTAATTTTAGTGTTCAATACATAAAGTAAAATTATTGTTTAATCGATTTTTTTATGAAGATGTCATTGAAATATTTCTATGCTGCGATTCATAATAAATTTCAAGTTAGATCTTTAATAGATACGGTAATAAATAAGAATTTGTTACTTTAGTGAAACTTATTATTAATCATTCAGTTTTATTCAATAAGATTGATTTATCTATTAAGGTACTTCTCAAGTTTTTGCATGTTGAATTCGAGAAGGAATGTCACCTTATTACGTAATCATGGTAGTTTGTTATTTTCAAATTCCTATTTTCACATCTAAAAATATATGAGCCCAAATAATGTTAAACAAAAAGACAATAATATTGAAAATATATTCAGCAAATGAAAAAATAATTAATTCAGCGTACTAAAATTTTTTATTCAAGTATTCTATTAATTATTTAATAATTAATAGAATACTTTAATTAAAATGATTTGGTGGGACTTGGGTTCCAATTACCACACGATCAAATTTATTTTTATCCCCTGCACAGTGTCAAGTTGAATGAATTTATATTCATAATATTGAATTAGAGCTGATATTGAGAATGGAAATAAAATTAAACTACTATTGAAAGTCTACCAAAATCACTGCTATCGACCAGAAGGATTGAGGTTTCTGTATGCTGCAGAAAGTTATTCTGGTATAAATTTATTCCTTGCAATATTATGAATATAGTTGATATTTGGTGCAATCATTTCAGGTTGGATAAAAATTTATGCACTAAGAAAGGAAGCCGGCTTGGAAACACGGGCAATCATCTGGAGCTACAAGTGCTAACACTCATACACAACGTGCCATAGTAAGATTTGTCTTCAAATAATGTGCAATCATTTTTTTTTTCAAGTGAAAAAATTGCAATTAAAAAGAGTTTTAACACCATAGCTTCCTTTAATAGGGGCTATGTTAAAGGAGGCTATGCTAACACTTATTGAATGATTTTCAATTGAGGAATATTACAAGGCTTAGCAATAATATATAATATACAGGCTTACACATATTATTATTGTTTCCTTTTTTTAGGGCTACTTTATTAATGTTTTTCATTTTAAATGTTATTCATTTTGAAACATGTTATGCATGAATACAAATAATTGAAAAGGGTACTGTGATTAACATTTAAAATAAAAAACAGGCTTGTATTATTCCTCTATGGTGTTATAAGTCTGTCCAAGCAAAGAAGAGTCTCTGGCAAGATGAGAAAATGACTCCAGCTCGGTCAATATTGGTTCAAAAATTATTTATTTGATCTCAATTGTAGGAAACATTCTGATCTACAATTTGAGACCAAATTAATAATTTTTGAACCAATACTACTAAAGCTGCTCAATTGCACGACTATCCATAGCCTATATGATGCGATAAATGAAATTTCAGCTTTGTTCATTGTTGAATTTAATGCATTATAAAATTTTATTTATTTGCAGTATAGAACGAAGAAATGTTTATGAACTTAAACTCATTTTTACAATTCATAGCCTTGTACAAATTGTTTGATCTTTGATGATGAACAGGGCCGGCGCGTGGTACAAGCGGGCCATGCGGCCGCATGTGGCGCCGCCATCAGGCGGCGCCAAGCTAGCTTTGCAAAACTTTAATTTACCAGAAATATGAAGAAAGCTGCTATTTGGCGCCACCGTCAGGTGGCGACCCGACAAAATGAGAACAAGATTTTCAATTTATTGGCGGATATTTTCTAAATTATCTACTATTTGGCGCCATTGGATCACGGCGCGCGCCAAGTTGAGAATGAAATCTAAAATTCGTCAGAGATTTTAAAATGAAGAGACAGTTTTTAGGGCTTTTGTAGGCTTTGCTGTAAATAAGTCAAAATAAATTTATAAAAGTAATAAATTTGTCAAAATTTCTTAATTAATCAACAATTTATTGCCACTGGAATGCAGCTTCACGCCAGAATAGGTATAAAATTCCTAATATCTAGAAATTTTTTTAAATAGATTGCAAAATTTTGTATTGTAGGTGGCGCCGTGCAAATATAAGAATAAAATTTGCTATTTGGTGAAAATTTTCTAATTCACCAACAATTTGGCGCCACTGGAATGCAGCGCCGTGCCAGGATAAGAATAAAACTTCCAATTTCCAGGTGTGATGAATAGACATCACTTAGGATTTAAAATATAATTTATTTTCTGTAAATCTTAAAATTATTCAGTAAATGGAATCATCTTTGAGAACAGCGTTTCAAAGCTAGAGGTTGAACGTTTGTTATTAAATTTAACTGGCGTCATTTTGTGAATGCCATAGTGTGCGTGTTGATTTGGTCAACAAATCTGTAAACTTTTAAGATAGTGACCATGGGAATCTCACGTCTTGACAATCACCAATCACTACATATACTAGAAAATTTGTATCTTTTTTTGTCATATCTTTCGTTTGGAGGGACTGAGTCGGTTCCCTATTTTCAAGAGGAGGATACGGAGGCTGAAATATTATTATCGTGGGATCTGTCACAGTTCGGGCAGTATTAAATATCTTACGGTATTAATGATTCAGTTTTCGGAAATCCCCTTTCTTGAAGTAGCTATCTTAATTATTTAACTTAACTATTAACTTTTCGGTAGTGTGTGATTGCCAAGCGGGGATCCATCTAAAGGTTGGTCTATTTTCTATTTTATTAACAAAACCACATAATAATAGCAGCCAAGCGAGTTTTCCCCTCAGTAATGTTATAACTGTAGCAAATATCTTAATATTGTATTTAATGTTTTACTAATAATATACTAAATAACAAATGTGTAAATGATCATGAGTCATACTATTTTATTTGAGTAAAAGTGATTATATTTGTTGATTATTAATTATATATTCTTGTATTCTTATTCAACCACCCTTACATATTTGGTGGAGGCGCCGGGTTTGATTGTCAGAGAAACAATCATGGAAAATTAATTATGATTTTACTCCCAATTAGGAACTCTCAATTGTCATTTTAATATAGATAATCTTGCTCTATTATTTATGAACTATAAGAAGTTGTTATGAGAGTAGCATAGCTCTAATTATTCTTAATTCAATAACGTTTGAAATGTTTAGAAGATGACGTATAAAGATCTGAAAATATTGTTGGTAACCTTGTGGTAAACGTGCGTTTGTCATGTTTTCTTTTTTTCAATTTATTCTATCAAGGGCAAGATTTGATCGAACGTGTGTGTTATAGAAACATTTAGATTGTGTATATTGTTTCAATTTGTTTTCAGACACACGTTTGTTTTGTTTACAAAAAAATATGATTTATTTCAAGATGAATTGTTGAATAACTTATTTTCTGGAAATATATAATTTGAGAGTAATTTTGAAAAATTTAATTGTCTCTATAGGACTGAGTGAGATTCAGTTTTTGTATAATTCATGTATCGTTTTGATTTCAAGTGAACATTCGTCCAGAGTTAGATCTGTGATATAATTATTGTGTTTTGTTTAAGAGTAGCAATATTCAGCCAACCAAGTTAGTGTTTTATTTTATTTATTTTCGAAAATTTTAACAATTTCTTAAGATTTTAGGATTCATTTGTGGTAAATTTAAAGTAGAGTTTTTTTTGTAAGAGGTTTCAAAGTTTGCACGGAATAGTCATGATGAACATTTTTGCGTCATCTTTCATCTTATTGGCGGTTACAACGCAGCTAGGAGCAGTAAAAATCTTCGCGGGAGTTTTCTACAGAGAAGTGCAGCATGGGGTGGCGTATGAATCTTCGGTTCCCCTAAGTTACGAAGTCGACTTCCCGGCACCTCAACTCGACATCTTGCAAGCCGATTCTGTATTTTGGCCTAACTGTCAGCAGGAAGATTGCAGTTTAGCGGATGCGGTCGAAGTTTTGTATAGATCCACAAACAACATCATCAAGAGCAATTATATGACATTCAACGCTTCGGTGCTACTGGGCAGTCCACTTTCACGAAAGGCGAGGGCGATCGACATCGAATCTGTGTCATTGTTGGTGGTACCGTGCTAAGATGAGAATAAAATTTCCTATTTGGTGGATATTATCAAACTCATCAACAATTTGGCGCCTTTAGAAAGCGGCGCCAAGCCAGGATAAGAATAAAATTTCCATTCAAATAGTCATTTTTAAATAGAATGTTTGCCGAGATTTGAGTAGGATTTACGCACTTTAACTTCAACTTTTTCTTAACTTTTCATTCAGATAGTTTTACTCTACAACTTCCTTCCATGAATTAAAAATACAAATTTATGGTTTAATATCCAGTTGAAATTCTTAATAATTTATTTTAAAATATTAATAATATAAATTATTTGGGTGGCGCCAAATCTGAGGTTCGCATGTACCAAAAAATATCCTAGAACCGGCCCTGATGATGAATGACTGCTAATTGAATTAATTGATCAAAACCCAACGATTTGGAGGAATCGGGATTGATACAATCAGTTATCCACAAAATCAAAGATCCAACATTTTTTGTTAGTTGCCTACTCCTACCAAACAATGGAGTAGAAGCACTAACCATAAAAATGAAATACAATTAACAAGTTGTAAACTTGTTGATTAGCAGAACAATGATATTTATAAAGTGAATGTATTGTTAATTGTTAATTGAGAATATCAACACGACACACAATCATATTTTGTTACATTGGTGAATCATCATAGTAGCACACCACTCCTATCCATTTGTTACATTGTCTATAGTCTGTCCAAGCACAGAAGACCCTCTAGCAAGATGGGAAAATGACTCTAGCTCGGTCAATATTGGTTCAAAGATTATCAATTTGATCTTCAATTGTAGGAAACAATTTGATCTACTTTTAAGACCACAATTCTTGAACAAATATTGACCAAGCTGCAGTCATTTTATCATCTTGCCAGAGGGTCTTCTTTGCTTGGACAGACTATACTAATTGATTTATGTAATTAATAATTTATTTATCAAATTTCAGGATCATCAGCCTTGAACCGTAGTAAATTCTTCAGTAGTGACACGCCTGTAGCTTACTAACAACATAGAAAAATGGTGTATGGAAGTGTAATTTCTGTTGCTTCAGCAAAAGGAACCAGCGATCCCAGTTCAACAAGGTAAATAATCTTAATTTCAATATTTTCCAGTAAACAAGTGATTGATTCAACAAAAAGAGAATGCAAGCACTAAATGTCGGTAAAATGTAAAAGGTAGAGAGACCATAAAATATTGTGTTTACAGTATACAGTTTTTGCGTTACGGTCTGGAAAAATTATCCCAGTTATTCTTATTGAATACGAACATATACACCACAAAAAGCATGATAATCACATTACCATTTCATTTTTTGGACTTACCACACTTTTCCTTAGTTGGGCAGTAAGTTATAGGTGCCATTATTTGAAATCTGAACTTTAAAACTTAGGGCTGTTTAAAATAATTGAAAAATAAATAAAAAATCAAACACCCGTTTAAAAAAAAACTATGTGTTTCAATAATTTTATAAAGTTTTTTAAAAAGGGTGTTTGATTTTTATTTATTTTTCAATTATAGGTGACATATTTAACATATTTTCAATCCAATTTGTTAGTTATTGGAGTTTGTTGAATCATAAAAATATTATTGGGTAAATATATTGCAAATACAGTAGTTTAAATATTGGAAATTAGTTTGGAAAAAGCAGGAAAATTTTCAATTTCCATTAAAAATAACATCAAACACTGATTGATCCTTTTTTAGAGATATCGTGTGAATAAATTATTATTAATCCAAGATTGAATAGTATTTTTGATTTATTATTACAGGAAAAGCTGTTTCGATGTGGGCGCTAGCACTAAGCCGCATACAAAATGCGAGGACAAGAAGTCGTCTCCGTCACAGAATGCAGCTTGGGGACCAATTTTCAAAAACAGGGACAATTTTGTAAAAATGCACTTTTGCTGAGTCTAAATTATTCTGAGTGGTGGATACGCAAGGATATTTATTCATTTTATTAGTTATAGGCAAGGCTAGTAAATCTACCTTGATTTACTAACCTTGGTTATAGGTACCTACTAACATTGATACAAAATTTTTTACTAATACTCGTAAATTTCAAGTTTCTCAAAATCTAATAAATAGTATGCAGTAGTATTTTGTGTTTTAATTTGGCAAAGCCACAAGTTTTCAGAGTTACCTTCCTACTCGAAGCCCACCCAGCAGTAAGGGTAAGAATGTGTCAAAAATGTAAGGCTTGATGTTTTTACTATGCAATGATATAACTTACAAATCGATATTGTATGATATATGATATAGATGTAGAACTATGTATAGTCTGGCCAAGCAAAGAAGAGCCTCTGGCAAGATGGGAAAATGACTCCAGCTCGGTCAATATTGGTTCAAAAATTATTGATTTGGTCTCAAATTGTAGATCAGAATGTTTCCTGCAATTGAGAACAAATCAATAATTTTTGAACCAATATTGACCGAGCTGGAGTCATTTTCTCATCTTGCCAGAGGCTCTTCTTTGCTTGGCCGGACTATAGCACCCGCAGCCTAACTTAAGCCTGACCTTATTTGACATGTTCTTAGCCTCAGACTGGATTTATTAATAGTTCAATTGAAATAAAAGTTGGTATAGTCTGACCAAGCCAAGAAATTCTGGCAAGATGGGAAAATGACTCCAGCTCGGTCAATATTGGTTCAAAAATTATATATTTGGTTTTAAATTGTAGGAAACATTCTGCTCAAATTTATAATTTTTTAACAAATACTGATCGAGTTTGAGTCATTTTCCGATCTTGTCAGAATGACTTCTTTGCTTGGACAGACTACAGTCAAATATGCGGTCACTTTTCTCCAAGAATTTGATTATTTTAGAAAGACAACAAATATTTCAACACGTAAACTTTTCAAAGTTTTTCAATAAGTTCAACGTTTATAAAACTCCATTCACTTTTAATATTAAAACGGTTGCACTATAGTGGATGATTCATTTTACATTAATTTTTCATCATTGAGAAAAACTGTATTTAAGTAACCTACAGTAATTCATCATCAGTTCAGATGCCTTAGCAAAGTAAACTAATTGTCGTACGGTCGTACCTAAATAAGCAATACTTTGTTATGACTTAGGACATGAGTAAATCTATTTAATTCAATTACAAACCATGTCTAGAATCAAATTTGGGTGAAATTCAAACCAAATGAAACTATAGAACAGGCTATTTATTTCTTTAATATGAAAAATGACAAAAAGAAATGAACGTATTTTGTATTCTATAAAAAATATATTTATAGTATTATGTATATAATATATTACAGTACACATTTACAACAGACATCCAGTCAATGCCCCAATATGGGGATGTGAGACACAAAATATACAGTATAACTATAGCAATAATAATATAATAATCGTAATTACTAAATTTGTATCTTACGTTTCTTTGAGGATAACCATTATTACAACGATAGTTACAATAAGAACGGTCATTATTAACGAGTAATTTTGTTATTAAGTTATACAATAACTGTTTCAACACCTAATTGTTACCTATATTCAACTACATACAAGCCTAGTTATTTATAACACCGAAAACACATCTTTACATTCTGAGAAAGAAGAGCTCACTTCACAATCCATCAAATCAAAATGCACAATCGCCACTCAGTAAGTATAATATTACATTAGCCGTAAACTTACTCATGTTATTACAAAGCAAATATCCAGGAACTTTATTATGGAACGAGAAAGGAATTATTCAAGATTAGTGGTGTTCGTTCAAAAATCGAGATCTTTTTAAAAGGAGAGACACAACTGCTGTATTTAGTACAATATAGATTTCAACCTTTACATCTGAATTATTATATCTTAGCGGCTAATGCTGGATTGCATGTAATCCTTGATCAACCTCTAGCCTATTATTCTCAGCCGATTGGAAAATGGCATTCTCAACTATTATGATATTCTCAACGATTGGGAAAAGTATCATCTTCGTTTAAAAAAAGTGTTCCAAACAAAAATATGATGTATCAATTAATTTGAATCAATCTTATGGTATTTTTGTATAGAGATCTGAGAAATTATTACATAGGTTTTCAAATATCCTCAATTTGATTTTTAAATCTAGATAATAATCTAAATCCCACTTATTCACGAATATTTCAAATACCTAGTCGTGGCCCTCTTCTTAAAAAACCCCAAAACTTTTATAACTGACAGTAAATACATCCATCATCCCACATTTATATTCTTTTCAATTAAATAATAAAGTCCAGTACAATAATATTCACCGATGTGAATACCGAACAAGCCTCGTTTAAAGAATAATTAATTATTGCTAAACCGACTCTAAACTAAAAGTAACTGAGATCAGACGCATAGCATTGATAGGTAAAATACGATGAGAAGTTGTAAGAGAAAGTAGAGGAATTTTGGACAAGTGGTACAAAGTCTTATCATATCTCCAACTTGGTACAACAACAAACACAATTTCGGTCAAAACTTTGAATTAACTAGTGTAATTATAATGCCAACTAAATTAAAGATGAATATCAAACACTAATTCAGTCACTTTTAATACCTTTGAAAATAATATTCAATAATTAAAAGATTTATTGATGAGCACAATCATTGAAAAGACATTTTTTTCAAAAGAGGAACAATGATTAATGGTGCATAAAAACGTGTTTCCAAGACTAATCACAATTGTTTTCTTTTTCCCATTAATATTCCACCAACTACAATACAGAATTCATCCTATTTAAATATTATTAAGTCGTACAAAACGAGAAAAACAGTGCTCCACTCGATAATATCAATTAAGTAAGTACACTACTATTTGTTCATATTGGTTGTTAAAAATAATTCGTTATTGTATACTCCTAATGAAGTTTAATATCCTAGCTTAAGCTATTACAAAATTTTGGATTTTAAGGCAAGGTTTTCCACTGACTAGAACAAGTCCGTAACAGAAATTATGTCGATTAAGTTGACTCTTCAGAAATCTTACAATAGTTTCCTGAAAAAACGCCAGTATACTCAAAAACAATCGCACAAAAAACTATTCAGCTTTCATAAATTTCTCACAAAATATGTTTAAATCATCTTACTTCATGAACGGTAGATTGAATTCATATAAATTTCTAATTCACAAAAAATTAATTGGTTCTTTGAATTATTTATTGAAGTCAAAATAGTCAAATATACTTGTGCATGATTATAATGATAAAAATTGACTCATCTTATTGTCCAAGCGTAAGATAAAAACTCAATGTTATAATTTTCTTGTATGCTTTTGTGCATATAATGTCAATTCTTTATTTATGAGAAAAGTTGTTTTGAGTAAGATAAGCATTTTCGAATTTATTACCATCATTATTTAAATCAGTGGAGGATTAAATTAGTTTTTGAACTAGGACAATTCAATAAAATAATGTAAATGAGAAATTCCGAAGCTGGATATAAAAGGGCTTGGAAAATAGAAGTTATAAATCAGTGCGATAAACGTTAGAAAAATATTCAATTGAATTTGAAAATCAACTAATATTGATTTATCGTCCTCCCAATTTTCAAAATAATTTCGTAGGGTTAACCTTATCAAGAGAATAATACAATACCCAAGTTCCTTTAAAAAGCATTCACCTAGAATTTGCACCTCTTTGGAAAAAACTACTTCTATTCAACTACCTATACGATCACAAAACTTCATGGCAAATTCAGCAGTCTTTAGCCGTAGAACAATGTTCCATTTAGTTAGAAGTTGGCACAAGATAGATAGAAAGAAAATTGAAATATTTGAAATTGAATGAGAATTTATTGATAATGAAAATTGATATTATCCATCTAGCTCAGTGTTTCTCAACCGGTATGCTTCCTGAAAATAGTAAAGAAATCGTATAATTGTATGTATCTATTATTGGAATTGTGTTTCTTGGATTTGCTTCTATTTGTATAATCCATTTTCAACTGTTTTCTTCATGTACATACAGCAACACTCGGTGATTCTCTTAGAGCAAACTATAAAAAAACAATTCTTTGTATATTGACAAATTTATTTTTGAATTATTAAAATGACAGAAATTGTAGCAATATTAATGCTCAATTCGGAATTTGGGCTTGTAGAATTATTGTTTAGAGGTATTTCTAGATCTACAGAGAACAGAGTTATTATTTTCATTAATGCAGAGAAACCTATTTCTCGCAAGTAGAACGAATGGTGAAAATTTTGAAGTATCTTTATGCGTCGTGAAGCAAAAAAGGTTGAGAAACACTGATCTAGCTAGAATAACTGGACATCCAAAAGTGATAATGCCTGGGAAACACAGAAAGGGAGAACATTTGAAAATTTCAGTGAATCAAACCCGTAATCCCGATAAGTAGTAATTAATATATCAAGAAATAGAATTTAAATGCTCCTGTGGAATGTCATATAGAAGGAAGATGATCTTGACAAATCAACATAATTGGATTAAGAATGATATTAATGCTTTTAGATACTGCGTTTTGTGTTATACGGTATGATAATATACGAATTAGCTCAATTTAAAACTGACTCAGTTATTTGAAATCAACTGTTTATACTCTTCATATGAAAAATAGTTATATGATCTTATCTACTTGATTATAATTTGATATTGTGTTTGTGACAATTGATAAATAAATAAATAGATCTTCGCTCTTTTAAAAGCTTGATTCCAACTCAATAACGTCGATAAGTATGAAATAATAGAATATTAATTCCCTTCAAGTTGATCATAATTATGAAAATTTTAGAAAATAGATCAATAATACAAGATAGGACAGAACAAAAATCGGTAATTTATGACCCGTTGAATAACACCCAACCCAATTATCAGTGATAAGTTCGTGTGTATAATAAGTTCTTGAAACCCTTTACAAGTAAAATGTAAATAAATAGTGGTCAATAATCAACCAATAAATATTCTCAACAAATTATGTAAGAAATTTCAACACAGACTTGGTCATGATTCGATAATTAATCAACATAAAATAAGAGTTGAATTACATACCATACAATATCTATCTAACAAAACCTACCAATCCATTTTCATACAACTACCACTTAAACTATAGAAGATTCTATTTTTTATATTTTTATAATTATTATCACATTTTTTACTGACCTAAACGATAAACTTAACAAATAATAGTGTGTCTATTAGTTTACTAGGCAAGGGTTCTAATTAACTAACCTACTACAGTACTAATTGAAAAGGTAAATTGGCGAATAAACATGAATCAATTGCACAATTATTTAAATAGTTGTGAAATTTATAAAAAAATCAAGAAGGCCCACTAGTACATTTTATAAACCAATATCATAGTTGAATGCACTACTATCACAATAAATTCTAAGTATAGCCTTTTTGTGGATTTCATGAATTAATTTCCAGGATCAAATTCACGAAGCGATTCTTTGTAGAAAAGCTTCATTTCCGAACAACTGTTTCATGTAGACTCAACTTAATTACTTCACAATTTTGAGTACGATCTAAAATTGGAAATTCAAGGTTTTACCAATAATACCCTAGATATTCATTTTTCTCCAGTTCAAAAACTTCTGATACCTTTTTTCTATCAGTCTAATTTACAAAAAAATCAAAATAAAAATTTACCTCAAAATTAAATAAATATTCCTATTGCTCGACACATTCCCAAAAACTAAAAATAGAATTGGGGTGATTCCCAACAACTAATTATAGAATTATCCAACCAATAAAATTATAATTTCAAGACTGATCAACAGTATTTCCAAATTTTCCTCCAACATAATCTCAATTGATTGATGAAAATTGATTTAACATCAGAAAAAACCAGAAACTTGATGAATTCCAAACATGACCAAAATATGATTCTGCAAATATTACTTAACGATAAGTTACCCGATAAGGGCTTTAAAAGAAATTTTGATTGAAGGGTTTCATGTCATATACAGTAGATTTCACGTTTTCCCAATATAGATCCGAGAGGAATAAAATTGAATTACTTACTGAAACATTTCGATCCTAGATTTAATCTCAATTATTTCTTAGATTACTCATCATCTAAAAACTATTAATTCCGCGCCTATAACAAATATCACCATTTTTTAATACAGTATCCTACAGTATTTAAAATAAAATAATAAATTAAACTAAAGGAAACTTTCAATAATATACATATACGATGATTGACAGGGTTCACAACACCTATTGAATCTCAATTGAATATTGAATATAAATAGAGTACTACAATAAATTGCATACAAACCTACCTTCAAATAATTAATAATAAAAATACACACAGCGTGCACTAACTTACCTCAAACACCAAGATGATACATTTTTTTATAAGTTATTTTTTCATTTTATGCTACACACTGACTAGGGAGTAAAATGTTGACATCAATTATTGTACACTAGTTGGAGATATAATAGGACATTCACCAGTTATCCAAATTGAGAGAATTTGGTTTTCGTAATATTAAAACGAAATTCGTTTATGTTTCTAAAAAGACCATCACACTCACCTCTAACCATACATTGATGTTTGTCGACTGACAATGATAATAATTTATCCTATAACGCTAACTTCAACCCAACTTCGATACATAGTACTGTTTTAAAGAACTATTTGTTTACCTTTTACGATTACATGCATCTAACAACAATATCAACAACAACAACAACGATATATAGATATTCTACGCTTCCTCAGACAACTATTTACGGTGCAGCGCATGATGACGATGACAGATACGAAGAGAAGAATGACGATGATGATGATTGTGTCGAGGTCGAATCTCCTCGATTCACGATTGGAAGAAGTACAGTTACGTCGGTGTGGGGAGGAATCGACCCCACACCATTTGCCAGTAGTAGTTAGTCTGGTCCAGCTGTTGACATACACAAGAGTACAGAATATTAGAAAAAAACTAAATAAGTAGATTCAAAGGTAAACTAATTACAGCAGTATCATGTATGACATATAGCTTGGTTGTGTCTAGTTTTAATGATTTCATAATCTACTCTTCTTAGAGTTACCAGGAAGAAGATTCAGATAAACCAAATCAATTGAAGAATAAATAAAAATCAAACACGCAGGTCATTATCAATGTGGATATAATTTTATCCACATTGATAATGACCTAAAAGCCGAAACATGTCTGTGATTTAATATTTTAAAAGTTTTTTAAAAGGGTGTTTGATTTTTATTTATTCTTCAATTATTTTAAACAGCCCTAAGTTTTTAAGTTCAGTTTTCAAACCAAATCAAGTTCAAAATCTGGAGGTACTATTTGTAGGCCTCAATTTGGTCATTTACAAATGCACGATCACATCTTCATCCGCCAATGCAACATAGCATGGAAAAACAAATTTCAAGATCATCACAATTCAAGAATATTTTTACAATGTAGTGAACAAACACTTCTATTTTGGAATCTATAAGGTTTATTAATTAAACCCATTTCCTGTGAGATTGATTGAACAAAAACACCTTGATATAGTGTTGATATGATATCGATTTTCAAAATTGTTCATATCTCGATAATAATGCATGTTTTATGACTGCAGAGATAACTAAATCTGTGCAAACTGAGAATAGAGTTTTGGTATAGACCGTACAGCTTACAGAATTTAAATATGCATGGATCATTTCTTGTGTAAATCGGATTAGGTTGGAATAGGGCACTACGTGTTGCTACTATTAGGCTGCTCCACGCTACAAAATTCCATTCTCAGTGCCATTGAAACTGTAGAAAACGTACAGCTGGCACAAACCAGGCGGTTTGCGAATGACTGTTACTGATTATCAGCTCTGTCAGGAAAGTCGGCGAGCTGTCTATGAAAGTACATCCGAAAGAGAGCAGTCTCAGCTATAATAATGTAATTCTATCTCGGAGATAGCTTCAGACTATCTTGACAGAGCTGAGCATTAATAACAGTCATTCGCCAATTGTCTTTATTTTTGGAGTTGGCTTTACCAACTTAGGTCGAGAACCATCTCCATTCTTTCAAATACTGATAGTGATACTGGTCGTGTCCAAGCAATTGTGGTTGTGTGTGTGTGTGTGTGTGTGTGTGTGTGTGTGTGTGTGTGTGTGTGTGTGTGTGTGTGTGTGTGCGTGCCAGTGTTGACGATTGTGCTCTTTATAATGGCTTGTTTAAAACTTTATAAAGACCAGTTAAAACTGGTTTGTATTAGTGTTTTCCTCTCTCCTCTTCAGCTGTGAGGCTGAGGCCACACTGCCGGTGGGTAGAGGGTGGATGGTAAATTGCCTGGAGGGTAGATAGCATGGCGGGTGGAGGGTAGATGGTTCCGTTAGTGTTCGGCCGCCATCTTGAAATTCTTAAATATGGACAACATTTTAACCTCAACATTTGCCTTATTAATATCAATTTCAATATTATTTTATTGTAATATATGATTTTAAATATATTTATATCATTATATATTGCATATTATCTCATACAATTCAATATTAGCCACTAAACAACAATTTCACGGACAGTTTCTATGAAGATTCCAGAGACTCTTTCTATCACCAGCCTCACTAGCACCACCTAGCGGGAGTTCATGTAACTTAGCTAAGCTTTTCAGACGATTCAAACTGAAAATTTAGCGATCGAAATTTTGAAGAACATAACTTTATTTCTAAATAATCGTAATTCTTATTGGTCAATATTTGTAGTGAATGGATTTATATATGATAATGTTTGATTTAAAGTATGATCTATCGTCTATTTGACGTAAAATTCCCGAAAATTCAACTACTGTATCTTCAACTTCTATGACTTCTAGAATAGACATGACTTCAGAATTTTCAATAATACTGCTTCATTTTGATCAAAACATGATTGAACTTCTATAATATTTTAGAGAATAAATGTATCTACAAGAATATAATACAGGGTGCGGCAGAGAAGATGGACGTTTTTGAGAAGGGCATTACTCATTTCCTTCGTCACCGAGAGTGGTGAGGATGGTGACGTTAGACTCGTGTAATCTTACCATTTTTTGTATTCTTGTTCCAGTAGTCGCCATAGAGCGTTGGACGATGGAAAAACGCGTTTTGCCTATGATTGTTTTTTTTCTAAATAATGAGTCAGTTACCGTCGTAAAGCTTAAATTTCGACACCATTCATCGAAATCCATCAACATTCACTTCAACATTCATATCGAGTAGGGGGCTGTTCCTTCTCAAAACAACATCCAATACGATACAAGCCCCGAACTCTGAACAAAATTAAGGACGAAGTCGCCCAAGTTGAGAGAGCGATGTTTTAAAAATTGAAAAAAGATGTCTTGTTGATGGAAAATGATGTTTCAGCCCTAAATATGTAAGAAAAAACTAGTAAAAATTGAAATTCCAAACAAATCCCGTTTACTTGAAGTTTTTGTCACTGATGTTTCCCGTTCTTTGAACGCTTCTATGGAATGCGGCATCCACCATTTTGAATCTGCCATTACGTGACCCAGTCGTGAATCTAGAGTAGCATCAAGTGGTTATGATATCCTTAGATACCCTATATAACGAAATATTTGGTTCTGCTGCTTTCTTCACGAACCTTCTCACGGAAATAAACAAGGAACCCTACTATTGAAGAGTCTACAAAAAGGGCAAGAATGCAAGGACGCACTGTATCAACGATTTTGGCCACCACATGCCTGATGTGATTTTCCATTCTCGATTTTCTCAAATGGTATTCCCATGCGAGCATTTTGACACCAATAAATATGTTTTTGAATGGAAACTAACAAATTCACGATATTTTTAAAATCGTTCATCTTTACTGCCGCACCCGGTATAATAGATAGAGTTTTCCCATTGTCAATTTAATGACAATACCGAGAAGCAAGTCCATATGCTTTATCGTTCCAATCAATATTTCTCAACAACTTATCACTTAACGGAGACATTATAATTGTTTCTACAATGGAATAATGATTATTGTATGAAAGGGTCTCTTTTTGATAAAATGAATTAATTAATGTAATGATATTTAATTAATAAAGCAGAAGTTTACGCAGATAAGACATGAATTTCTAGTTAGGTTAGCCCATAAGCACAACGACGATGTAGCCTTAGCTATAAAACGATGAGAAGTTTACTGCAAACGTTTTTAATTTGTTTGAAATAAATGAATTCGAATCAATGAAATTAATGAGAAAATAGTAAATTTAGTTATTTTTCGATTTGTATTTTTGTTTAGGCTTGCCGCTATCAGCTCCTCTTCCATGTAGAATAACTTTATTTCATTCTCAATGTTTACAAACATTACAAATAAAATGTGAACATAATCTATAATAGTCGATACACCAGATTACAAAACAAAAAATAAATAAATAAATAAATAAATAATAATATTGGTTGAACAATGTAATGCAAACAAAGAAAACAAAACAGAAACATCCCGAGGCTTAGCCTGTAGGGGATGGAGTATCGTCAGTTTGATTTTATCTAAATTGTAATTGTATTTAGATTGCAGTTGGATTGACAGTTAGATTGTATTGCAAGAAAAAATTTAAAATTTGTTGAACGCTTGTGATCTGTGAACAAATTGTGAACGCCCGTAAATCAGTAAACAGTTTGTGAACGCTTGTGAATCCTATGAATCATTCCTCATTCCTGATGCACGAAATAAAGCTGCATGAGAGTTGAATAAATAAATAACAGACATCAAGATAAATTTCGTGGTCGACATATCATGAGCTTCCTGGTGATCATTTAGATAAGGGAAAAGAAAAATCTGGATGTATCATCTAGTTGCAAGAGATATTCTTTTAAACATTTCACAAACTTGTTTCTGTTCTCTATTTCCTTCATATCAGTCGGCAGTAAATTATAGAATTTTGGCGCCAAAAAGGCATAGAATTTTTTGAACATTGTAAGACTTGGTCTAGGAATTATCACATCAAGTCTATTTCTCAAGGTATAAGATGTCCCAAACCTCTCACATCTTCTCTCAGTGCTTGCCCTGTTGTAGAAAATTTTTAAAACTTTAAAAATGTACAGATTTTGGAAAGGCAATACTCTATTAGTCTTGAAAAGAGGACGTGAATGGTCCAAGTAGCCGGCATTACTGCAAATGCGAATGAATGATTTCTGTAATAGTAATAGAGGTTTAATTACAGTGGTATATGCACCTCCCCACACTGATAAACCGTACTGCAGCTTGGAATCGATGAAAGCAAAATACAACATACGAATAACATTAGGAGGACATACGGATTTTAAAATATGAAAGATTCTTATATATTTGGTTAGTTTCCCTTTTTACATATTTTACGTGCTCATTCCAGTTGAGGTTGCAGTCTAATATTAGCCCAAGGTACTTAATATTCTCAACCTGTTCTATAGCAGGGCAACTGCATATATCTGAATCACATGTAACTTCATGATATTTCAAAGGAATACCAAATGAATAGTTCCCCCTGGGGTTGAAAACAACATATTTTGATTTCGGGCTCATAACCATCCAATTTAAAGTGAACCAGCTTCTTAATAGTCTAATATCTGATTGCATTTTCTCTCTTAATTCGCCAATTTATTTATTTTTTTTTTTATTTTTTTCATTTATTTATTTATTTATTCCTTGATAAAGCATTACAATAATTCACAATGTAGAAATATAACAGCAAAATGAATCAATAACAAAAATGCAAATAAACATAAGGAACTACTTCCCCAAAGAGCAAGCTCGAGCTTGGGGAAGGAGCAGCCATGCTGACTACTTACTTATTATTACCATATTATATATACATTACCTATATATTAACAACTGAAATCAAAACCTTTCAGTAAACAATATAAATCAGTTATGCTACAATAATCAATATATTTACATACGATATGTGTTAGATGCAACAAAAATTATTTATTACAATATTGTTTTCACATATTGCCTAGCCTAGTGTATAACATGATATAAAATGAGTAAAAAATGAAATCCATTCAACTGGAATAATTATCATACTAATGCATTCCAGAAATTCTCAGCACTATCCCAGCCATGAGAGTTAACCAGATACTTTTTCAAATGTAATACAAAGTTTTTTGGGCAAGTAAACCTCTCAAATTACTTGGGAGAGTATTAAAAAATAATGGTGACAAGTAGATAAAGCTACGCTGACCGGCCGCAGTCAATAATCTAGGCACAGTAACCAGACCTGACTCTTCCCGTCTTGTAATAGCACAATCCGTTCTATTGATGAAATGAAAAAGTGATCGCTTCTTATAATATAATATAATATGTTTCAAGTAGATCTGTCGGATCGGTAGAACTGAAAATTCCAAAAAAGCCGATCTTGTTGAATACATCCTATTCTTTTTCAGTATAATTTTTAATATTGAATTTTGTATTGTTTTTACTGGTTTTAAAACATTTGTATATGCACCACCCCAACCCACAATACCATATTGGAGCAATGACTGTGCCAGCGCATAATACACTATCTTCATGACTTTAATAGGCAAAACAGAATGCATTTTCACAAATAAATAAATAAGTTTTCTAGATCGTGTAGTAAGCTGCGACAAATGCTCATCCCACTTTAAATGCTGATCAACCATTACTCCAAGATATCTAATACTGTTAACCTTCTCTATTTTATTACAATTGTCTGAACACCCTAAATCTACATGACTAAGACAATTTGGAGAATGCAAAACAAGAAACATATTAACTGGCTGATTTTGCATATTCAAGGAAAAAGAAATGTACTTTGTTTTGGTCAAATTCAGAGTCAGTTTTCTCCTATCAAGCCATTTTTTACTTCTCCCAGTCCCCTAGCAGCTGAGTCATATGTACTAGCCCAGTTTTCTTCATGAAAAATTAAAACTGCATCATCTGCAAATGACAATATTTTTCCATTGACTAAATTGAGGTTACAGAAGTCATTAATATAGATCAGGAAGAGACAAGGTCCAATCACTGTTCCCTGCGGAATTCCCATTTTAACAAATTTATATTCACTAAAGAGTGTTATTGAGTCTGACACACTGTTGCCTATTATACAAATAACTGCAAAACCAAGCCAATGGAATTAGCTTTATAAAATAGGGCTGTGTCGTCAGCAAATGCTGACAATTCGCCTTGGAAATTGCCATTGCATAAGCTGTTTATATATATCAGGAACAGTGGCCCAGAAAGAACTGATCCCTGAGGTATTCCATGTTCCACAGTCTCAGAGTGACTCAATTCCAATCCCACTCTTGTTCGCTGGGATCGGCCAGATAGAAAAGAGGAAAACCATTGAAGTGCAACTCCTCTGATTCCTGCATTATATAATCGTGATAACAAGATTGCTTTATCAACAGTATCAAATGCCTTCATTATATCTATAAATAGGCCTGCGCAAAGAAAACCTTCATTTAGACCATTGTAAATCTTATCAACAAAATACAGTAGGGCGTCTTCAGTGTTAAGTTTACATCTAAATCCATACTGTTTTCTACTCAGATATTCACTTTTATCAAGAAAATTTACTAAGCGAGTCTTGATAATTTTCTCATAAATCTTAGAAAAAATGGAGAGCAAAGCGATCGGTCTGTAATTGCTTGGGTCAAGCCTATCTGATTTTTTGTGTAATGGAATTACTATTGCCTTTTTTAAATATTGTGGAAATTCTCCCTCAGACATACTAAAATTTATCAAGTAAGTTAAAATGTCAACAATTTTATCAGATATTTGTTTTATTAATACTGGTGTTACGTTGCAAGTGAGAACATAAATAACCTCAAAATTCTGAAATATGGGAAGTAGAAACTCAAAAACAAAATGGCGTTGGAATTACTTGGTTGGAGCCTGGAGGGTAGAGGGTAGTTGGTAGCTTCAACCATCTACCCTCCACCCTCCATGCTCTATTATACGATATATTACTATGGATGGTGTGTATGTTCTATAGATTTACCATCTACCCTCCACCCTCTACCCACCGGCAGTGCGGCCTCAACCTCAGGGTTTTAGAGCTTGGACGCGAGCATTAGTAAACAACCAAGGTGTAACTGACCTTATCTTTGGCTACGAGTTCCTGAGGTCGGTGGAGGCGGCGGCAAAATGATGGCCGTTGGAGTAGGCGGGGGCAGCGCTAGGATAGGGGGGTGGCGGTTGCGGAGGCGGCGGTGCGAGGGCGGTAACGTCGTCCAGCAGTGTCATGGCGGTGTCGAGTGGGATGGGGAGGGGTAGGGGCAGAGGCAGGCCGGTGAGCGTGCGTTCCAGTGAGCGTACGTCCTTGTCGACTGCCTCCAGCGCGCGCTCCAGTTCCTCCGTCTCCTCTCTGGTCGGCTCGTACTGTCCGTTCTTGTCTTCTGCACACATCATACCAAATCCAGTTAAGCTTTATTGATATAATGAAATCAAATTGCAACGTGTAAAACCCTTGAAATTCAATTGTTGGAACACATAGCACAGTATCATCTATTAAATTTTCAAACTTGTTCAACTCAAAAACAAACATAGATGTTTCAATTGTAAGGAAAATTTCGTCGTCACGATGCATAGTATGAAGCAAAGTGTATTCAATAGCTCAATGAGTTGAACTATTGACTATTTCAGTTAATGTTGACTATTTTAGGCTGTGAACTATGTAAACTATTGTTTACTGTTCAATATGTAAACTTTTTGTAACGATGATTTAAAATAACCGACTGTTTTTGAAAGCAGTTCCAATCGAACTACAGTAGTTACATTTAGATGAGTAAACTGGAAAGAGTACAGTGTCTCTGTTATGTGCTTGAGTGGAGTGAGAGCGTTCATATAGGATAATAGGAGACCAAATGGGTCAACTGAAAAAAATGATCAAGAAATTGAACAATAGAAATCGGGTCTATGTCAAGAGGTATAGTACTTTTCTCCAAAACAAGTTTGCCTTACCCATAACTAATTAATTGATTTTTGAAGTGCTCAATACGTTTTTCATCCATCATAAATAGAATTGAACTTTAATTCTATTCTTCAATGAATACAAAGTCTGTAATTCGCGTTTTTAACAATGACATTTTGAAAGTGTGTTCTCTGTTTATGGTAACTTGCTATTCAAGTTATAGCAAGCTACCAAAAACAGAGAACATACTTGAACATCAGTTTTTAGAAATATTTCAAGAGCTTTAGCAAAATCAGCCTATCATAGGTTGATTCAAGTAGTAATGATACCATCAAACCTTTGTAATGTGCTTTCACACCAAATAAAACTGTTTGGAACATTCGGAGTGCGTTTTGTACTGTTTTAGTCTAAACAAAACTTTCAGTGTTCCCACTTTCATCTAATGAGAAAGCATCGTTAGGCTGAAATTTTAAACCATATAAAGATTGGGTCAAATGTTATCGGTTTTGTTAAAATTCACTTAGAAAATATACAATTAAGATTACAAAGCTCTTGAAATGTTTGTAGTGAGCTACACTAAATGTTGGAGTCTCGTTCTCCAGCACACTACCGAGCCCAAAATTAAATGTTATCGATTCGAGAGAATTGTCAATTGAGACGTTAAGTTGGTCAACTTACCCGTGAAGAGGTCGTTGAAGGCATCAGGAGGTAGTAGCATGTTGGTGAAGTCATGATCTTCGAGCAATTTACTCGCCTGACTGGCCAGTTCGGCTGGATCCATTGAAGCAATTGCTAGAACTTCTTCCGGAACTTCTACACCATCTGAAAATATATTTACATTTTTTTTGAGAAATTTTAAGAGAAAATTGACAAAAAATCAAGTAACAGACTCACGTAAAAATAGCAGAATAAATTTTCTCGAGTCACAAACAATGCTGTGCTGAATAAAACATATTTTTATCAATACTATAAGGTTCCAAATTCATAGGACAAAGTCTATTTATACTTTTTCTGCCAAGTATTCCAAAGCAAAAAAGTTTGTTGCATTGTTTTTATAATATTTCAACTTGAAGCTGCATGCTTTTCTGTATTCAATTTGAAATACACCTGCTGAAAAGCCTACAGGTTCAATCCTACAGCGTTATCAATCCTCAATAAACTGATTGATGGAGCTAATCAACTAATACTCAAATATTGTAGAAGCTATAAAGCTGAGTGATCAAGATTCAATTTCATTTCCAGAAAATTCAAATTTGATACATGATATGATGGAAAATTATTCAGTTCGAATGAAATTGTAGTTTAAATAGTGTCATGAATCTAATTTATTCATATTTTCAGATGATGTTTTTATGAATCACATTTGTTTTAATGAATTCATAAGTCACATTTGATTCTGAGGGTGAAGCCCATATGAGCTCCTTGGCTTGAAACACCAGTTATTTTTCACAAAAATCAAATCAAACTATTACTACACAAGCAACACTTCTACTCACCGAGCTGAACTTCAATCTCGACCTGCGGCACATCACTGTGCACGGCCGCCTGGAACACGTCGGCCATCTCATTGACGGCCAAACCCGCCGTCACCGACGCCGCGTCCACGCTTGTAATTGGCGTCAGCGGCGTGATGGCGGACGCTGGCTCACTGCGCGGCACCGCTGGTAAACTAACGTTAGCCGCCGCCGTCACTCCTCCCCCTCCTCCAAAGTTGGCTGCCGCCACTGATGTTGACGTAGATGACGATGTGCTAGATCTAGACTTTTTCTTCTTTTTACTCCGCGACCTATTCAACGATGAAGGCTTTGTTCTCTTACGCGATCTCTTTGGTGTGGTGTCTGGTTGAGGTTTAGAAACGTTTACCTGGAAAATTACAAACGAAATTCATCAATTTTATAAAACATAACTATTCATTTCATCAAGTGCTCAATAAATTCAATTCGATTTATGAACACTTCACACGCTACTCAAAATGAAAAGACAAGATATTATCAAACCACAGATCTATTCAACCCCAGAGATTGATAATAGTGTAACAACCGAATCCGGTAGGCTATCTCGATTTTTAATAAATCTGTGGTTTGTTAATACCATGTCTTTTCATTTTATAATATGGATAACTACCACAATATCACCTTCAGAACAAAGGTCACACGCTCAAAAATGACCACTCAAAAAATAAACCTTCCATGACTTGAACAGAACAATGTAAGCCGTTTTGAGTAATCCCTTGGCTTAGTATTGTTTGTTGGTTATTGTATTTTTGTGATGTTTCAAGAATAAATGAATAAATATAACAATTATTATAACCATCAGCATAAAAAAGGTAACATTCCAAAGCGACGGCTCTAGCTGAACCTCTATAGGTTTGCAATCATGTAGTATAAATTATAATTATAATGTCTAGAGCTGTGACAGCTCGAGACGCAAATCTAGAGCCTCGCAGCTGGAGCCCTGTAGCTGGAACTGCGCAGCTCGATCCATCGCTTAGGAATGCTATAGTCTGTTCAAGCAAAGAGGACATTCTGGCGAGATGGGAAAATGACTCCAGCTCGGTCAATATTGATTCAAAAATTATAAATTTGACCTCAAATTGTAGAGCAGATTGTTTTCTACTATTTAAGACTAAATTTATAATTTTTGAACCAATATTGACCGAGCTGGAGTCATTTTCCCACCTTGCCAGAATAGAATAGAAATTCATTTATTGACATGCAATGTTCTTCTTTGCTTGCACTTGAGGTCGAAATAAAGACCTTTAATTATTATATTTTTTAATGTTTTGTGACTAAATGAATATAATGTGTTGAGGGAAGATACTGACATGAGTGGAGGCATGCAGCGGACAGAGGGGCAGATGGTTCTTGAGGTCGAAGACGGGCACACGGCACTGGGTGTGGTCGGGCAGTTTGGCCGTGCAGTAGGCGAACAGCAGCTGGTCCACGTTGTACATTATGTGCTGCGTGCAGTGCCGCGTGCAGGGCAGCGCGCGTCGCTCGCACAACACACACTGTTTCACGTCCAGCATCGATACTTTCGCCCTGAAAACAATTCGATGCAAGTATTATTACATGGTATTGTCACTTCCATATTCCCTGTTTAAAAAAATTACATGTGATGATTAATAAATGTTTGTACACTGTGAATGATTTCTTTTCGATATCCTGGGTTCAATTTCTATTGTAATTGTACTAGTGTATAATCTTGTTCATTTCATATTGTATTTAGCCTTTAAACTGACTTATGAATTGTAATTTTAAAAAAGTGTAATTTGACGAAGACTATGTATTTTTTGTAAATATTGAATGACTAATAAATTCTATTCTATTTATGCTCGCAAAATTGAGGTTCACAACTGACGCTAGAACAAACCTAATTGATAACAGAAGAAATATATGAAAATTGAATGAATGGAAATTGAATTGAACCAATAGAAAGAAAACATACAATAGAGGAAAAGTGTAGGAAATAGCAGTGGACTTTATATTCAAATTATAACACGATAAGCAAAAGAAGAAAAAATAAAAAACGATAAGATTTGGTTCTTATACGATGAAAACAGAATTAGAAATTGAATCGTTTGGAGAAATTGCAGAGAACTTTCATAGTTTTTCATTCTCAGGAATCGAAATTTGTGCAAAACTCAAGTTTCAAGTGTGAACATAACCTCTTTCATTAATATCAACTAATCAAAATTGGGGAAAAAACGTTTTGGATTTTGTCTGTGTTTCAATCCAATTATATTTAAAGTTTGTAACTTCAGCTCTCTGTAAAGCAGTAGTTTATCGTTTTTTTTACTATTCAAACCTTCAACACATAGAATACCAAACCTATATATATTGAAATACGTTCAAAATATTCAGACACTAGGAAATGACATCAACAAAATTTCAAAATGGCGACGATCAATCACACAACTGTCCGAATTACCTTTCTGGAGACTGCATTGAAGATAGTCTGACAAATGAATGATTGAGTTTCTCCTCAATACTATTTCGGAATTGAAAATTGTGAGGAATATTAAAATTTGAATTGAGAGAAAGAAAGCTCAGTGAAAAACAATCACGATCGTGTAACCGGCCTGACCCCACAGAATCCAACCTAGGACTAGAAGTGACGTTATAAGAGTGGAACGTATTAGAGGTCGGTAGCGGAAGGACAGTAATGATTCAATTATAAAGCTGTATCAGTCACCTTTCAAGAGAATTACAAACACAACTGACGCATTATTCAAATCCATCGAACAATACACCTATTATTTTTAGTTCCTTCGAATATACAGTGATTCATAGTTTCTTAAGGTGATTGTATTTCATTCCTATAATTGTAAAATATTGATTACAAATTTGGCAATTAATTAATTAATTTCATTCCACTTTGGGTTTTAGTTTAAAATTTATTTTTGAACGAATTTTGAAAATCAAAAATTTTCTCATTTGGATATTGGTGTGGAAATTAGTGAAACTATGTGTTGAATGTTTGTATTCATTGTAAAAGGGACAGTTTTGGGCTTCGCCTGCTGTATTCTTCCATGTATTATTACTCAATAAAGATGATAAAGATTAATAAGATGATCATAGAAATAAATAAGAATGACTAGGTCATTAAAGAGAGCCTATGTAATTATTCATTCGAGAGAATACAAAATACTTATTACTGTACACGAATCCACAGACAATCCAGTTCAAAACATCTTATTTCTTAAATTTTGGAAAATATTTATAATATAATGTTATAATTGTAATTTAGAGTAGATATCAAGTACTAATAATAGTAATTTAATGCAATAGCTAATAGTAATTTACCAATTTATCTATCTAATCACTAACAAACATAGTCAAAGAAAGAACAGGCTATGAGGCCACATTTCTGCTCCAGCCAAACGTTTTTCACTCAAAGAAATGACCCAAAAGTGATTTTGGAATGCTATAATTGAAATTTGGAACAGCACCAACCTGCTTTGTTTGGAATAGGAAGCCAACAGTTTGGGATCGAGTAGCAGCGCGGTGGCGGTGGGTTGAGCCCGCGCTGCCGTCAACACAGACCGCACCAACGCCGGGGGCGGTTCTTCCGCGCCTCCGCCGCCCTCCACCCCATGCCACACCTGGCGGAGGCGGCGCCTCAGCTCCCCCCGCACCTGTGCCAGCCGGGACTCCCGCCTGCCGCCTCCAACCGCCTCCGCTCCCGCGAACCAGTGCCTCTGGTACACCTCCGCACTACTCCCACTGCCCCCCATATTATCCAACTCATCGTCCTCTGACTCTGACAGTTCTAAACCTGTCGAAACGAGAAAAAAATCAGTATTCCAATACTTCACTCCATTCTACTTTCAAACTAGTTCAATTTAGGTTAGTGTGGTGGAGAGAACCAAGATTTCTCAATTCGCTCACAAGGCACTTGATGAATCATCCATAAGATTTTGCTTAATTTGGGGTGCGTTCAAGGGATTAAGTTATGTTGCTTTTGTTTCAAATTAAAATTCTTCATTTACATACATGTTGTAAAAAAGTGCAACCACCATCTTAATGTATAATCATGACTGTCTCAAGATTATGTCTCATGACTTTTTGTTTCTATTAATCAGAATAAGATCTGGGGCCTGCTTCATTAGACTTGAAGAAGCTAATAAGTTTGACACAATAGAAAAATCCAAGTTATATTGAACTCACGCCGACTTCAAAGTTGGGTTATGGTCTTTTTTCGACAAGTAATTTCAACTAAATTCGGAAAAGAATGTTTTTAATCGGCTTACCTAATGGAAAAAGATCACGCTTGTCAACTTGCAGCTGCTGCTGTGCCTCCTGTATCCGTTGCAGCAGTTCATGACGACTCCTTCGCTCGCGCTGCCACGTGGTCTGACGCGCCAGCCGTTTGGCGGGAAGCGAGACGCGCGCAAACGCTCGCTGAGGGGGAGCTGGAGGAGGAGGGAGAGGGGGTGGATTGTGTCGTTGCGAGGACGAGGAGGACAATGATGAAGCTGAGATGGAGGTGGAGGAGGAGGTACTAGCATGTAGGTGGTTGGTGAGGAGGTGTTGTAGGTAAGGGGGAGGGGGGTTAGAGGGTTGGGGAGGAGGAGGGGTGGTGTAGGTGGCACCACTTTGCGTCGTTTGACAACGGCCACCCGGTTGCGAGCGATGTCCGCCTGCAGTTGGTTGATGGTTTTCGCGGTGGCAGCAGACATTGTGTCGACAGACGTTGCCACCGAGCGCATAGTCTTGCCCGGCGCATCAACTGTTCGCTGACTGTTGGTTGCGCTGGTGGCCGCAGTGAGCGCTGGCGTCACTTTTCTGGCGAGCGCATTGCTGAGTGCTGTCGGTGCCGACGACGACTGTACTTTGCGCGTCGACGAGAGACAGTTGGTGGCCGAGTAGAGGCCGACCGTCTGCGGCTCCGAGTCGGTGAACGTGTACGGGTCGTCGATGATCTCGTTCTTGATCACCGAACCCGAATTAATCAGATGACGGTGATTGGTGGCTGGTGTTGTTGGTCCGCCTCCAAACAATTTTGTCGACGTTGTTTTCTTGGCGGTTGCCATATGGTGCTGCTGCAGCAGTTTCGGTGCTTTTGCTGTTGCGCCCATACTGTTCTTCATTATCATTTCAATCTTGCCTTTTTTGCAACCCTTCCTGTCGCGTTTCTGTGCCTTGCCGATTGAAGACACTTGTATATGGCCATTGCACCTGCAATTCAAATACAATTCCAACATAAAAAATACTGTCTAAGCTACAGAAAGTACAAAAACCTAGTCAATCCTATGCTGAGTTTCACTAAATCAAATCCGACGATGTCAAAAAAGCAGTGGTACACACTAGAATACAAAAAGTCGGGAACTAAATCTTCCTAATATAGAAAAAGGGAAATCGAACAAGATTACATAGGACTTGAGCATTCAAACATTCAAGTCCAATTATTTCACTTAACAAAAAAGGATTGAGGGCTAAATGAAACATACTAATTTCCAGCACTTCAGTCTTAAAGTGTTGGAACTAAATAGTGGAAAGACACAATCAGTAAATTAGTAATAATGTCAATTCTATCTCACTTGTATATTTTCCATAAGTACATAAATAAATTATAGAGGAGGGAGAGATGAATTACATGCTTATGAAGCATTATCTTATTTTTTTGTCATAATTACACATTTTTGTGAAAAGATGAACTAATATAATGTTAATTATGATTGCTTAGTTATCAATAAACTATAACTGACTTACACCTTCATTGTTCCAGGCTAAAGCTACGTCAAAAATTACTTAAGAGAGCGTCATTGAAAACATGTAAATAAAACATGTTAATCAGTTCTTTGTACTTCAGGATATGAATGTAAGAATGAAGGTGATAACTGGAACATAAGAGAGCATCAATATAGAAGATATTGTAAGTAAAGAGCTTCAAGAAAAAGAGGGTTTCAAAGGGGTATCAAATGTTTTTGTCCATTTTTTGGATCAGTAGCCAACTTCCTTACGTGTATTCTACATTAAACACTAGAGATTTCAAGAAAACCCTATTGGCCGCATCGGAACAAGACATTTTAGCTTATCAGACCAGCGTTAAAGCTCTAAGGAAATAGAAATATCAAAAATCTAAGACTTGAAATCGAACAATTACTCTGAACATAATGAAAAAATAATAAAATGAGTGGCGAGAACTGCAAAAAGAGTTTAATCTATACTTCAGCCAAAACTTTATAAAGTAATCACATGAAAATAATCGAGGCATCGATGCAAAACCACCAAAGAAATTGAAGGAAGTAAAAATGAAAATATTGTAACTTGTAGGAATGAGTAAAGAATTCTCAAACAGTACGACAAATTATGAATAAAATTAGTAAACTCAACTTAAAATAACTCAAATAATAGCACAATACTTTGAACGTATCAAACTTACCTATTCGTACTTTCGTGCATACTTTAAAAATTATTATCTAGAATAGTATTTCATCGCTTAAATGCCGATGGTCTCCTCTAAACGAATTGAATATATATGTTCCATTCTCAATAGTACGCTGAAAATCAAAATAATTTACGAGTTAACTATAATGTTGAAGTTATTTGAAAAGAAGATTATTAAAAAATATGTAAAATAATTCTACATGATGATTAAGGAATAGATTGGATCAATAAATAAAAATTAATTTTATGAAGTTGATTCAGGAATAGATAAGATTTAGTAATAGAATATAATTTTATATGATTTAGGATATTTGGATGATTCAGAGATAGATTAATTTCAGAAATTCTTATTGGATTGATAATACTTGCAAGAGTCTTCCAATTAAGTTGATACTAATAAGTCAAGAGAAATATGTAGTAGATAATTATATAAGATGACAAATTTTATTGTTAATAAAATAAACTGTTGGGAAATTACAAGGAAAGTTCAGTTTCATACTTTTATCCAATATCAATAAATATTCTACTAATTTAAATCTACCTACTAATTATAAGATTTGATTTAGGTAATTATTGCCAAGTATTACAATATATAATATAATCATACTGTACCTTTCTAAATGTCTACATTGGTTAAAGTAAACATCAAGAAACTATGCATTTTGCATAATTTCAAATTTTCAAGCCGTACTCCAAAACTCCAATATTACTTTGTATCCTCTTGTTAATATTTTCTGGATGTTTGATTGAATAATAATTGTTCATTTCAACAGGATCACTTGCATGTATCTCCTGCCAAACAATCTGTAAGCAGAAGAAGTATAGATTAAAATAAAAAAATGTATTTCAAAACATAAAATGAACACTTCTTCTATATGATCAAGCTGACGTCTATTGGAAGATAGACCTACTGAAGTACCGGATGAAAGATATTTAAAGATACGATACAGGATGAAAGAATCTTCTATAATATTATCATTTTCATAAGCAACTAGGTACCTCATATGTGAGTGGAAAACTGGAGCTTGAGAAGATAGTCCTTACATTAATTTCAATACGATAGTTTACAGTGATTATAGTAGTCCTCACTAACAACTAGCCTAATAATTTTGTATATCAATTAGTCATTTTTTAGGAAATCTATAAACGATCATCCATCTAGACCCCCTATCGTTATCAGGCTTTAAATCGATGTGACAGAACAAATATGAAATTATTATTACTGAGAAATATTAGTTATCAGCAGAAAAACCGATAACTGATGAAACTAACTCAATGATAACAAACAGGTACTAAAATCATCATAAATAACAGTAATATTGACAATGTATAGGTGATAGATTACTATAGAAGAGCTGATTCATAAACATCAATCTTCAAAGTATCTGAGGTCAAGGTCAAGATAATTCAACAAAGTAATCTCGAATTTTTACATGAGCAATGATATCAATTTCTCACGTTTACCACAGTGAATCACCAAGCATCTGATTTTTATAAATAATTTTCTATTCATGAAATTGAAATACTATAATAGAATCCACAGACAAAAAATTCAAAACAACTTCTTTTACCAATTTTGATCATTTATTGGAAATGAAAATTAAGTTCATAATTAGGCTTATTATTTTTCACAAATGTTGACTAGGAATTAACACTATAAAACTTAAAATTATCCATAAGAGTATATAAATATACATGTATTTTCAAGCAATGTAGAGATGAATGAAGTGATTAATAAGTCAAAAAGTACCAAAAACACAAGTAAAATTATTTAAAAATATAAATTTTGCAACCAAAAATATTATTATTAATAACCAATAAAAGAATAATATATCACCCAAAAAACCATTGTGATTTTAACTATTTCTGTCCAAGTTAGAGAATTGTTTGGTTTCAAGAATTAGCAAGAATTCAACATGATGACCATATAACCAATGAATAACCGAATGCACATTGCTCGTTACAAGTGGACTCACTCAATCAACAAAGCTGCATGTTTCAACAAAAGGGAAGAGATAAGAAATATTAAATGGTTCAAATTTTATTTGAAAACAATTATTCAAATAAATAATCTATTTATTGGTAAGACACTTATAATACCTCACACTGGCGATGTGAACAGCGATAAGGAAATATTTGAAACCAGTAATCGATAGCGGACATGAAATTATATTTTTCAATGTATTTTTATTATAAAATATTAAAAGTTTCAATACCAGTTCATGCATTGTAGCCTATTCAATCTTGTTTGATTTGGAACTTTCGCAACTCCTACCAGCGATCAAATACTTACAAAAATTTTGTTAGTGGTGCTTAATAAGAATTGTTATATTTTTATTGAGATTTTCATTACTAGTATATTGTAATTTTGTGCATTAATTGTCTAACCTGAATTTTACTGTACATATTCCTAGGCAATAAATTAATTGAAATTGATGAAAGTTATCAAGTGTCAAAAATCGTTTTTCTTACTCTACGTTACCGTGTAAGAATATTTCAAACTAAATTCCACTGAATTTGAGTCCTGTTGCCAAAAATTCCGTCAGTTCCGTCCACGTTCAGTATCTGTTTAATGTCTGCGAACAGTCTGAGAAATTGTACCGGACCAGCTGATTAGAGAACATAGACAATAAAATATTCTTGTCAGATGGTCCGGTACAGTTGCTCAGATTTTTGTAGACAACATCAACTGTTGAAACGTACAAGGAACAGACGAAACTTCCTTAATTTTGGCAACAGCTCTACTAGGTGCTGTAGAGATGAGAGTAGATAACATGATTTATAGGCGTTGAAGGAAATGACTGTAATCAAATTAGTGTTAAAGGAAATCAAAGTCGAATTAAAATTTACCTACAAATTTTCAATTTCTACGAAGGGAAGACTTTGGTAGGCTGGTCTATTAAGGCTACTAGATTAAAAATGGGTTTCTTTGTTTATTGGCCAAATTCTTCTTGACTTGATCAATATAATAATGCAGTGACCACTTTGGATTGGTAACGGCACTTTCAGATTCAAGTGTATTCAATAGCCCTCATTTTATACGTTTTAGACCATTTCTTAGAGGAAAAATGCATTCCTTAGTGTAAATACTCTAGAGTATAATACTCTAGTTAGATACTAATAGCTGTAAAAGGTTATTCATGTTGTGGAGATGCAGCAACCCAAAAAAGTGGCTCCCGAGCTTGGAAGGGGAGACAGGGGCCTTGCCACCAGTCTCCTTTTCACAGTGTATTTGGACTCTCCATACTCCATGTCTCTTAGAAGGATTTTATAGACTTATGGGGGAAACTTCTCCCCTTCCAGAAGGCAACTCCACTCTAGCAGCATGTCTAGTGTTGTGCCTGTGAACATCACTTCTCTTTGATAGCTGCTCATGGGTTTTTTTTCACATACAGCAGCGAGCACAGTATGTAATGGCTGTAAACTGCGAGTATGCTCAAACGACAGATAAGAAGACAGTGATCCCGACAGCCTGAGAACGATGTTGTTATATTATTGTCCACCAAAATCCCTAGAAACTTGGTCAAGACTCCTATTATTACAACATCTGCAGTTTCACAGTAATTTTGTCATTGCCATTCGAGATTGGAGGTTGAACAGAATGTTTTATTTGTGTTCATTTATTAAGATTAATTCAACACCAGATTCCTGAGTCAACAAAGGTACTTCTCTTTCAAGTTTAAGTTTACACATCAGCAAGTATAACATCAGAATCATTGTGTCAACTATCAACTCTAATTATTAACAACATCAGCTGTTGGAGCGCAAAAGGAGCAGACGAAACTGTCCAACTATGTGATGTTGGCTATAGGCCTACCTTGTACCTGCGAAAAGTTTAGCAAATTGCCGGATCATACTAAGTTAACTTGGACCATTTTCAGCGATCTGCTGATCAATGACAAAAATTATAACGTAAGTTAACTGAGCAATGACAATAAATTTGAAACTCCAGAAAGAGAATCTCACTTCGAGATTATAGGCCTAATAAGTTACACAATATTTGAAAATGTTAAAGAACATTGGGACCAGAAACATACATCAAAGTTTATGACGTCTCCTCTGACACTGGACTGTTGGGAGAAATTCCAATTCCTGATCCATGCCCGGGTATCTTGGAGAGATCTTGTCAAAATAGCACTAAACTTCTTAGTGAACAACACACAGAGATTAGCCCAACTTGGGCTTTGTCATTTTATGAAAAACAAACAAAAAGATCTACATAGACTAAGCGTCCGATTATCATATTTGAATATTGAATTAATGAGTAACTTACCTAGAGCTCACACAATACGTTCCAAGTTGTAAGCCAATTTAATAAATCCAATAACCTAACCCAACATAGGTTTTGTTCCAACTGACTGAAACTTTGATACAGTACCTACTTGTCAATAAGAATTTCATTTAGTATTCAATCAATGATGAATACCTCGAGATTTCCAGCTTTCCGATGAGTTACAGTTGGTAAATTCAACCCAGGTTGAATAATTTACATAGGTTAAGTTGATCAAGTTGAACCAGCCTAATGTAAAGATTTCAAACTTCCAGGTGCCTAGTCAAAGATTATACAATAAGTTACATTAATTTAGAAAGAACTAAGGCGGTTTGAAAGAGATATCTAGAATTTCAAAATCCTAGGACAAAAGACTGGCACTTCTCAACTTAACTGGTGATTAGAAGAGGCTAAATATCGATATCCCAATCAGCTACAAGTTTCAGAACTATATTAGATTCAACATGAAAACAAAAAGTAGACCTCAAACCAAAAAGCAATGGAATATAACACAGAATTGATTGAATTTCAAAGCAAGAACATGGGTAAACTTTTAGGCTAACCAAGAATTTTGAAACATGAAACATCAATAAAAACCAGATCTTTTACTAGAATTTTAACACAACAACAGTCGCTATGATAATAAAAGCAGATTTTTTGTTATTAAATGTCATTTTGACGTTATAAATTCAATATAAAAAGAAATTTAGGCTAGGTTCGTGTACGCACCATAGGCAACTCCAAACAACACAATAACCACACATTGAATAAATAAATATGTAATTGAGGAGAAGAGATTATTTATTATACTTGCCTTTAAGTTAATCCTGATTTGAAAACTCCAAGGTATTATTCATCAAATAAACCAGTAATAAATATTTAGGCTATACGGAAAACAAAATAGATGATCACAAAATGGCGGCGCGGAAGGATACCAATACATCCAAGAACTTTTTACTTGAATTTGAATTCAATAGTTTTTATTATCAGTAGGAAATAGATTATTTACTTTTGAAAATTATGCTTGAATATGATCAAAAGAATAGATTGTAATTGATCTGGAAATAGAATATTAGACCAATAAATTCAACAATTGTATTTTTTAATCGGACAACGAATTTTTAGTTTCTTTGAATAAATTGATCTAAGCCACATTTTTCACTTAAAAGACCTCTATTCGTAGAAAAATTATCCATCTACAAGAGAATACTTTGAATTTATTGACTAATAAAGACAAGAAAAGGTCCTTACATTTGGAACTACATTCTTATTAAAACACCATGCACGGTAATTATTTACATAATACTTGATATGCCTATCTAATTGAGAACTTTGATAAATAGTTGGCCTTGGTTTGATTTCAAATGTAAAAACTAAATAATTGATTGTTATAAAAGACTAAAAAATAATTCAAAAGTATCTGGATATTGAATTAAATATTATTTTTGAATAAGTATCTGAATTGAAAATAATTTGGATCAAGGACCGAAACAACAACTGTCTATGACAATGAATGACAACAGCAAAGTTGTAGTGGGCACAGAGAAGGAACTGTTTTCTTCTCTGTGTAGTGGGTTAATATTTTGAAAGGCGACAGTGAGCCGTCAACATGAGGTCGTGTTTAAGTCAAATTGACTTGCCCAAGAAGATAAGTTCAATTAAGTAGAAAGAAGTCAAAATAGCAATCATGAACATATGAATTGTAATAAAAGGCAAACAATTATTATTATTGAAATTGGTAATCAGAAAATTTATTATTGTGTGGCTCGTGGTCGTGGGAGGAAGTGATAACTCAACCAGTTGGATCCGGGTTCGACTCTCAACCGGGGAAAAAATTGTTTGACCCTAGCACAATCACTTAAATTCGGCCACCCCGTCTTTTGCAGGAGACGATAAGCAGTCGGTCTCGACTAAATAAAATTTATTTAGTCGTCATTCAATTCAATTTTTTCAATCTTTGACCAGTAATTTTACTGTATGGATTTCGCCAGTTCATAAAATTCAACACTTATTGAGACATCGCCAGGTGGTCTCAAAATAACTAAAAAAACAAGCTCAATTCTTCATCGCCAAGCGAATATAATGGCACAGCAACCAGTTTGTCATTACCCATGCACAAGCCTATGAGCTATTGTGGGCTTCACCCTAAAAAAACTTATACAAGTATACCCATTTCTATCATAAACGTCTGTGTGCAGTGCAACATCTAACAACCTGAGAGGGATATTTTCTCCGTCCTTAACATCTTATTCAGCTACCGGTATTCACTTCCAATTTTTGGACTATGCAAGCAATTATTCATTCATCAGCTTATATGTACCTTTTATAGCCTAATATTAAAGGTAGCTACGACTTGCAAATATAAATAAGCTTACTTAAAGAGTTAATTTAAAGAAATAATTTGATTCAGACAATTTTTTTTTAATTTGACATTTTGAAAAAAGATTTCCAACAAAGATGGAAATAATACATTGCCAATTCTTCTGTATTACGCCATTCTAATTAGCTTTTGCGAACACCAACAACACACATATTGAACTTTATGGGATGCCCAAAGCCATAAGTGGATTGATCTATTTTTGCCTTTTCTGTGGTGGCGCGCCTTCATTTCATAGTCCAGTCAATGAGTGTTTTTTAGAGGAAAAAACATATGAGGCTAATTTTTCCATCATCGATTACTATCATATAGACAAGTGTTCTGCCAAAAGTCCCCGCCCCTACCCCTCTTGCTTCACCCCCAGTACCCCTCAAAGTTTCCATTTTCAAGGATTTTTTAATTGAATTTATCTCAGCAACCATTGAAGATAAAAACCCAAATTTTTATTCTCTTCATTTCATGTCATTACCATTCCTCTCTAGCTCCTGTGGTTCAAGAGTTATAGATGAAAGAATGAGAGAAACTCCTAAATTTAAGCCTGAAAATTCCATTATTTCAAATGTTATAGCAAAATGTTTTCCACAATTAGAAACTAAATTCATTATTTTTCAAACAATATTGACTGAGCTGTAGTCATTTTTCCATTTTCCCAGAGTGTCTTCTTCGCTTCGACAGACTATTTCTGGCCAGCCGCCGAGCGCTTCCGAGATCGTGCTTATCGTATTTCAACGGACATTTACTCACGTTGAATTTCAACAAAATAATTATATGTTTCTTATACTCAAAATGTAGGTCTTGAAAAGTTCGAAAAGCTCTAAATGAGACATTTTTAGTAGAACAATCCTGTGATTTTTTATTGGGAAAATAATGAAATTTTCAGGCATAAATCTGGGGGCTTCCTCCATTGTCATAATTATATAACTCCTGAACCACAGGAGCTAGTGTAAAATGGTAAAAGGCATAAAATGAAGAGAATTAAATTTTCTAAATAATGAGAGAAATTCCGTTTTCCTATCTTCAATTGTTACTGAGATACATGCAATATAAGAAAACCATACAAATGGAAAATTTGGGGGGAACCAAGAGGGGTAGGGGTGGGGACTTTTGGCAGAACACTTGCCGATATGCTATAGTTATCGATGTGGGAAAAATCAGCTTTATATGTTTTTTCCAAATGTATTATTTCCGTATGAATTTTTCTCAATTCGTGTTATTTGGCACGCCAGGGCTTATCGCATATTAACGCACTTTTTCCCCCCCTTACATTTGGGCAAAATCCTAGTGTTCTAGTGTTCCTAGTGTTTCTTATAGCCTACTCAAAATGTAGGTCTTGGAAAGTTATACAAGTTTCATATGAGACATTTTTCAGTAGAACGAACCTGTAAACTTTTATTTGGAAAATAATGGAATTTTCAGGCATAACTCTAAGAGTTTCTCTCATTCTTTCATCTATCAACTCTTGAACCACAGGAGCTAGAGAGGAATGGTAATGACATGAAATGAAGAGGATTTTATTTTCTAAATATTGAAAAAATTTGGTTTTTTATCTTCAATGGTTGCTGAGATAAATTCAATTAAAAAATCCTTGAAAATGGAAACTTTGAGGCGGTGAAGCAAGAGGGGTAGGGGTGGGGACTTTTGGCAGAACACTTGTCTATATGATAGTAATCGATGGGGGAAAAATTAGCCTCATATGTTTTATTTCCCCATTGACTGGACTATCAATCGAATTTGCGCGAAAAGATTAAGCCTTCCGGAAGTGAGGATACAAAGGAATAGGAGTTGACCCAGTCATCATCATAATTACTAGGTAGGTACCCTGAAGGTATATTGTATAAACAATAAGAATGCTAACAAAAGCAAACTATCAAGTTCAATATTAATCAAGATACTCAGTGAAAACCTAAACTTCACAATGTCAGTTCCTGATTCTAATTTTTTGTGGTTGTGACTAGCTTCCATGTTTTTCATTTCTACTTTATTTTGATGACGTCCTTGATAAATGATGATAAATTTTCTCATTTCTCAGCTGTAACAATGGTGAAAGGGTGAAACAAATAGTAGAGATATAACAAATTGATTTATAATTCTAAGTTTATTAATATTTTTTATTCACAAATTTATCACTTCAATATTACACTGTACTATATATTTTAAAATTTGAACAGAAAGTTATTGCTAGTTGAAATATTGATATACATTTTTCAAGGCATATTGCTCATGCAATAGAGTTTTGCAACACACAAACATAAAAATACCGTACTTCACATAAAAACTAATAAAACTACCATATAAACTGAATGGTAAATCTTCAAACCCCTTTTAAAATAATACGATTTCACATCTGCGCCTTTTCAAATTAAATCATCAAATTCCTTTTTGTGTTGTGAAACAAATCAACTGGTTTCTGATTTAGAAGATATAATTCCTTTGAATAGTCAAGTTCTAAAAAATTTTTGCTTTCATTAGTCTGGTATAACAGCACTGATAGATTTGAAGTATAAATTTAATCATTTTAATTTCTGAATGTACAGTAACAACCATTAAAAATATCGTTACACTACCTTTCTAACTATGTACTACTTCTTAGGCTGAGCATACACATTACGATAATAAAAGATTGATTGTTTCATTATATACCAGGTCTTGGAAAACCTATTGCAACAGGGAGCTTCACCTGTAGACGTGAAAGGAGTAGACCAAATTATACCAATATATTTGCATTGGTATGCAAATATCTATTCACTATTTTCTTGAATAGAGCATAGAATTTTCTTGTATAGAGCATCATGTTCCATGCCCACAGGTAATATCTACAAACATGGTTTACCACATAACGTAATGTGTATGACCGACATAAATTTAAAATTAGAATTATTTTTCCGACTTTGCAGCTAGTGAAAAACTATAGAACTGGCAATAAATTTGTACAAACTATTCCACACTCAAACTTTATTTACATTAAGGATAATGAGTAATTTCCACTAAATAATAAGAGGAGAAACAATAATTATTGTTGTTATTGAAATATTTTATATACTGTATTGTCTCATTGCCTACCGGTACTTGACTATAAATAAAAATGAATTAATTGTCATACAAAAGAACACGAAAACAATTGAATTGTACTGCAAAAATACACAATACATTGAAGATAAGAAAAAATAAAATTGATCAGGTAATATGATTTTTAAAGAGCTAGTTTAATTGTTTTAAGATTCTTTCACGCCAGTGCGGTATATGCCAGAATATTAAAGTTCCGAAGTTGAGTCTCATGGGTGTATTCAGACAGAGTAGTATGAATACACTCATCAAAATACATCAGCTACCTGACATGGGTCTGGACCTGGACCGCACTAGTTTCAAAGAGAACTTGAAGCAAACAACAAATACATTTGTGAAACCACGAACAAACTTGTTGAAATCAGTATGACTCAAAACGTTGCATATTTAGCAGCCGTAATACATTTTCGTTAACTACAGATAGGTACTCTATAATAATAGTACAGTCTCTGTATCCTAAACTATTGGAGGCAGAGTGTCATCCTTATAATACAACTAAACAGTTTTTCAACAATTTTAATAGAAAATATAATACATAGGTTGAGTAAATCTCATAAAGTTCTAATATTTATTTTATTAATAGAGGATTTATTATTAGAATTATGTCAGTCATTTATGAGTAGATTTAAAATTGAAATTCACTTAAAACTTTCATGTTGGAATCGTCATCCATACAGAATAATTAAAGTACTAAAAGGCATTAAAATAGAGCGTTCAACACTTTTAATTCATATAAAGAAGGCATTAAATCTCTAGTTTTTATATTATACACACACTTTGCTAAAGGAAAGCAATCTCTTCAAAGTATCCTTTGTAAAAGTTTTTACATTATACATACAGATTCACTGCTAATTCAGTAATCGTTAGCATTATTTTCAGTCTGAATATTGTCTTCTATAACCCTTATGATAGCTCCATTGTGTTCTGGCTGGCCATATACTGATCCAGTTGACTGTCGAGCTCCTCTTTGGTGGGGACTGTACCTCGGTTCGCCGCCCCACCCCGCCCTCGCCAGCTGCCTCTGCCGCCTCTTCCGCCCCTACCGCCGCCTCCGCGCATGCCACGGCCTCTGAAAACATACACAAAAATTTAGAAAGATGATCACCGAAAGAATTCGCCAATTATCAGCCAATATAAAATTATAATTTCAATTTCGAGTAAAATATTCTTATCTGAATAGGAGAGTGGAATAGTAAGGACCAGGAAGCTAAGCCTGTTTTCCACTTCCAAATAATTTGACAGGGTGTCCACAAAATCAGACTCCCGTATAATTCCCGCTTTTCCCGCTATAATTCTACATTTTTCCCGATTTTTATTAAACTCGGATGTAATATAAATGAACTTAATTTTATGAATATTTCCTCATAAAAGGGCCAAAAATACATCTTTTTAAATATATTGTACTGAGTGGGTGTACACAATGAAGATTATTCACTCAATGATTGATAAAAGTGCCTCTTATTCAAGTTATCAATTTCATACATATTGATAAATCGATAAATTAATAATCAAAGTAGGCCTAACCTTAAAATAGGTTTATTTTCCCCCACAACTAGTTTTGAACTTTCAAGTCAATTTCGCGTTCGTTTGATTATTGATTTATTATAGGCTACATAGCCCTAATAACAATGTGAATATCAATGTGAGTATCTTTTTTAATGTGTCATTTTGGAAGTAAATGTATTACTGTTTACTTATATCGCTTCAAAAACTTTATTTAGGAGAATGCAATTTCCTCATCACAATTAATTTCACGCCTTGCGTCTTTTTTCAACTAATTTCAATTCAGCTATTTGCTTTTAAACTTGCTGATAGCAAATTTGCCTTAGTCGAGTAGTAATTAAGCCTATACAGTACTAGTTATCATGCAAGTTATGGTGCCTCCCCCTAAATTAAGGGGAGTCCGGGAGTCCACCTCCGGAAAATTTTCTATTTTTTGAGGACAAAATATAGTTTTAGAGCCCTATTTTTGAAGTTTGATTGAAAATACAGATTTACTTTATGGAAGAGAATTTTTGTGTCATTATAGCGCGATAGAGCAATATTTCTTGAAGAATTATCAATAATACAGAGACCCACACTCTACAGAGGGATCTTGAGAAATTTGTTCCATGTGCATGCCAACATCCAAGTGAATTCTGGACTCCCCAATTCTTATCAAGTTTGTCAATATTTATGAAAACTAAGAAGTCATTTTGCATTTTTGATTAATTAAATGTAGCCTATTTTAAGCTACAAACTAGTACTATGATATTAATATTAATTCATTGATTTTTATGAAATATTCCATTTTGGGAGGCTTGAACCCACCTTTTTAGGGGGATTTGACTCAGTTACGCTACTGCAGCTAATTTGATTTGCATGACATTTCTTTTGAAGTTTATTATCAACTATTGAATTTTATTGGATTGTAGAATTGCATCAATTTTCAAGGCAAGAAGTACAAACTGAACAGGTGAATACTCTGGCTAATGTAATTATCCACTTGGAGGTTAATGTAATGTAAGGCTATTGTAATTATTCACTGGGAAGTTATTTTACTATCAATTTATTATTTTGAATAAGAGAGTTAATAAAATCAATTGATAATTTGAAGGAATGATTCTTGATTAGGATAAGAGTGATGATAATATAAGTTTATGAGTTTCTTGGTGAAGCTACTCATAAGCTTAGGTTTCACTCGCTTTGGTTACATTCTTGTCACCTATTCGAAAGAAGTTCATAGCGTTTATGACTAACATTACAAGCCCTAGCAACCAAGGCTATTACAAACAGGTTATTCCGATTTGAGGGAACTAGAAAAGTGGTGGGAAACAAAAAATGATGAAGATCAAATCAAAAACATACTTATCGTTAAAATACTAGCGCATGCGCACGGTACAAGGAGTTCTGATCTGAACTACGTCACTTTCTAGCCTTCCCAACCCGTTTTCAATTTTGCTCAATATCAGGCAGTTATGGAGCAACCTTCTCTCTAATAACTTCGCCTAGCAACCAACCTCAAGATGCAGACACATCACTCATATATGAATAATAATTAGATTAGGATACTCTTGGCTGTTACATTAGAATTCAGTGGCTAATAGATACCTACAGAATTCTTATGAAAGAATAATTATTATAATAAGCGAATGAAGTGGCTTTCAATAATTATGGGAGGGGACACTCATGGGTAGTTCCATCTTGCTTTATAAGTTATCTTAAGGGTGACAAATAATTACTTACGCCGGTTTCAATGTATCAAATTAAGAGGTTTACTTTAACGAAAAATTGAGAATGAATACATCAAAATGTTCAAATTTCTTTCCGATTTCATGCTTGAAAAATCATGTCAAGCACGTGACCTCCTCTATTGTACTGGTACGCATCAATTCTGTATACAACAAGTTTCAACTTCCATTTCGCCAATAATCCGTCGAATTGGCCAACAAGGTCGTGTGATTTGACGCCTTGTTACTTTCATTTTGGGGTCAGTTCAAGTCATTGGTGTATGTAAACCCCGAAAACATCAATGAATGATGGAGAGAATTCGACGGGTGACGGCGAAATGGGACTGGAAACTTTTAGTGCAGTAATAGTGAATCTATGGACAAAGGTGATGCGTGTCAGCGCGGTAGAGGAGGCCACATGCTTGACATCATTTTTCATGAAACCGGAAAGAAAGATGAACATTATGATGTATTCATTTTCAATTTTTCGTTAAAATAAACGTCTTAATTTGATATAAAATTAGAACCGGCGCTCTTTTTGAATCAACCTATATATTTCCAATGATTATTTTGACATCAAGTCTGTGGATAATGTAGAAAAAAAACTCGAGATTGCTCTCAATTGGCTTTTTAAACAATTTTTCTATTCAGATGAAAATACTATGATATAAATGAAAAATTGGGTTGTCTCCCAAGTCCCTCCTACTGTTCAAACCTCAGCAATCATAATTTTCTGATCACCACTTGGTATGTTTAGGAGGAGTTTTTCAATTCAACATTGATTAGTGAAAAAAATCGAAATAGTAAACATCAATGTATCGATAACCATCCCTAACAAAGATTAATTCAACTCATCTATGTTTTTTTGTTTTCTTTTACGAACTGCTATTAAATATTCCACTCTTTTACACGACACTGCGTCTGTAGCCAATAATTTGAATATTAGTTTCACTTTACTACTCACATGTTAGTAAACTACTACTCACATGTGGTAGTAGTTTATAGTAAAAATAATATTAAAATTATTGACTGCAGTGTCGAATAAAATAGTTCAGAATGAGATTAATTCAACTTTGATTTTGAGAATGCAGCTAGTTGGGAAAAAATTCCCGCACCTAGACAAAATTCCCGTATATTTTCCGCTTATTTTCAGCACAAATAGAATTCCCGTATAATTCCCGCTTTTCCCGCAATCCTGCTCTGTGGACCCTCTGTTATGCATACCTCCACAAATTGATAATGTAGCCTATAATATGGGATTAATTACAGAATGTATGGTTTCATCAATAAACATACTGATATTTAAAAATACAAATATAAAAGTATAATAAACAAGAATCCGATAAGTTCAACAAAAACTAAAAATCTTATCACCTCATTCTCTAAAATATATCCTGAAAATTGGGGTAGAGCACGGAAGTTAAAGATGGAACAGTACTCTTTTTGCGTTTCAACTTCATATTAATTAAAAGCTCAACAAAGTAAAACACATTTAACATTTTTTGTCACTCCGTTTTCTTACTATCAATGCATCTATTGTTTTTAAACAAACTCAATAATTTATTCATCCATTCTTCACACCTCAGCTTGTTATTCTGGAAGTTTCTTCTTTTCGCTAATTACTAAACATCTTATATGTATTCTCTTATTTTTTTTATACCATGCATTGAATACAATGTTTTCTAATTGCTTCATGATAATATTTTTTTCACTTTGAATATTTATATTATGTTGTACTTTTGTTGGTGATGTGGTTGAGTGATGTAGTGGACACTGCTGTCCAAACTTCGCCATGTCATTAAAATAAAAAAGGCATTCTATTTTAAAATTAATATAACTGAAAGTCTCGAAAATAATTTCTTTGTAAGAATTGTAAGTTGGTATTGGAGGATAAGCATTGAAGTGGCAATTACCTGAAATTACTTCTACCGCGCTGTCCCTGAAAACTGCGTCCTCTCCAGTTGCCGCCTCCCGCGCCGCCGAATCCGCCCCTCCGCACTCCTCTTCCGCCGCCTCCGCCACCCCTCATGCCGCCTCCTCTCTGGTTCACTCGCTCTCGCACTTCAATTCAAAACATGCATTAAATCAACTGATAATAGTCTGGTCGAGCAAAGAAGACTTTCTGGCAAGATAGGGAAAAATAAACCAGCTTGGTCAATATTGGTTTAAAAATTAGGCATTTGGTCTCAAATTATAGAAAACATGATGCTCTACAATTTGAGACCAAATTTATAATTTTTTTAACTAATATTGACAGAGCTAGAGTCATTTTCCTATCTGGCCAGAATGTCTTCTCCGGATTCACCCCGTTGCACAGAACACTATGTTTGTACGTCCGATTTTTTGCCGTCGTTATAAATTCAACTAGATTGAACACACTTAGCGAACACATTATGAATCAGAACACACCATATGTTTGCAAAGTTCTAGTAGAATTTATAATCTAGTAGAATTTATAACGACGGCAAAAAAATCGGACACACAAAATCTTGGTGTGTGCATTGGGGAATACAAATTGCACCATTGAGACATGATATAACATGCATAGTAGGTATTTTGCTGCATATCAACTGCGTATAATAATACGCAAGCAAGAGGAAGAGCATTGAAAGTGAGAAAACAAATGGAGTGTGGTGTTGAATGGGTCCGAGACATGAACTGTGAGGAGGAGAGATGAAAGGTATTTGGAGAGCTTTGAGATGTGCATATGGAGACGGATGGAGAATATAAAGTGGTCGGAAAGTGCTTCAAATGAGGAGGTATTAGAAAGAGTGGGAGAGCAAAGAATTATATTACAGACAATCCGAAAGAGAGAAGCAGGATGGTTGGGTCATATTCTGAGATTGTATACAGAGAAGAATAATAGAGGGAAGGATTGAGGGTAGAAGGGGCAGAGGGAGAAGACTGTTTGGAATGAGAACAGATATTTTGCAATTAAGGACGTATGTGGAAGTGAAGTAAATTGCTCAGGATCGTGAAAACAGGAGGACTTTGTTCTGATACCTGTCTATGGACAGTTTAACAATATGTCTATATAGTAAGCAGTGTATTAACTGCGCGTGAGGTCACCTTCATACAGCTTGTTATCGACAGCAAAAAAAATACTGCTGGTGAAGCCAAATCAAATTCAAAGGCCAGAGCCTTATTAAGGATTATCGACTGGCTTTCTTGAAGCATGTATTTTTAAATAGAGTGAATATGAAAAAAACGCATAAGGTGTTGATTGTTTAGTCAAAATCTTCATCAAAGCATCATTTGAAAAATGATCAATCTCAATAGTTCACTCACTCCAAGTAGCGCCCGGGCCCCCTCCTCTCCTGAAACCAGCGCCTCCCCTTCCCCCTCCCTGGCTGGGCGCAATGCTGCGCACTCGTGACCTTGAACGGGATCTGGAGCGCATGCGCTGCTGGGAGTTTGCACCGTTCAACGACTGCATGCTTTGGCTACGACCTGTCAAACACAAAAAACCCTCAATTACTATTACTGAATTTTTGAAAACAGAAACAAATGTTGGAATACTAGTCACGTACAAGCTCTGAAGAGAAGAGACGAAAGCATTAATACAAAGCAGTTTTAGTGTAAGCAAGCCATTATAAATAACACATTCGTCAACATTTGCACGCACACACAACAATAAATTCCTCGCAAGGTTTCAGAGCTTGTTTTACTTGATGATTTTTTTGTAAGGCCATTATATCATTAATTAAATAAAACAAGCTCTAAAACCTTGCGAGGAATTTACTTAGTGTGTTCTTTAGAATGGCTTGCTTACACTAAAACTGCTTTGTCTTAGTGTTTTCGTCTCCCCTCCTCAGCCATCAGGGTTTCAGAGCTAGGACGCGAGTAGTACTCGTCACTTTGAAATTGAATTTATTGTTCAAGCGAAATGATTGTGTCATGTTTATCTTGTGGTTGGATTTCTGGACAATTCAAATTCATCAATGTCAATAAAATAAAAAAAACAGGCGAAATAAATTTATTGGTTTAAATGAAAAAAATGATTGCTGCTCAATTTTTCTCTAAGTAAGAGCATTGTTAATCTGACCTAATCGTACTCGACCTGACAAGGCACATAAACCAAGGTGGAAAATCACCAACAAAAAATATAAAAAAGTGAAGACTTAATTCAAAATTCAATAGGATTCGGATGTTCCAAAACAGATTTTTCAGTATGATTACAAATAATTGTATTTAATAAAATCTGTTAAAAAAGACAAAAAAGTATTGGAAAAACATTTACCTCATTCATGTAAGGGATCAGCTACGTATAATCGTATATATCACAGCAGTGTAGAGTAATTATAGTATTTTTTATATTTCAAGAGATACTTGCCAATGTGTCTTTGTCATTAGATTGATTAATGAAGACAGTATCCGACAGTATCAGCGGTGTGAGTCAAACAGGCTCGCTTTGCTCGCCTGAAAATTCCGTTCAGAAGATATTCTAACCTGTTTACCAAATTTCAACATTTTCTACCACTTGGTTATCGAAACATCTGAGAAAATCTCCGAAAAATAGTTGAACGTTTATATTAAGCGTAACCTTGGGAAGTATATCGGACATAGTTTGAAACTTGATTCATTATCTTCTAAATTAAATCATCTATAATCTCGCTGAACCATTGATTTTACAGAAAGGATTGGTCGTATCAAGGCGGTAGATATGCAACCCGCACAATACATTTACAATTTTGAAAAAGTGATGATTGGCGTACTCTTGAACGGATTTCAAAAATATTTCAAAACAACATTTCTAAACCTTATCTGAACCTTCCCACCAAATATCAACATTTTCTACAGATTGGTTTTCGAAAAAAATAAAAAACGCTGAAAAACTATAGAAAAACTCAAACATTTGGCGTATCCTTGAAAAGTTTCAATAATCCTTTCTTAGCGCGCGTCTAAACTTCCAACTGAACATGCCTGCCAAATTTGAACGCATTCGGTTCGGTGGATTTTCAGTTCTGGTGATGAATGAATGAATCAGTGCCATTTGGCTTTTATATATAGAGACTTTACCAGTTTCACACAAATATATCTTCCACCTCCTTCTCCTTCTGTTTTAAACTGAACACTCTGTATATGTTGGTAAACTGTATATGTTGAGAAAATTATCGATTATAAATATGAAACTAAGTTTATACATTAAGATACAATACTTATTTTCTCTTAGGGCTACTGTATTTGTTAAAACTTTAAATAATTAAAATCGAGGTACCCTTTTTAAAAAATATTTTCATTTAACACTAAATATTTGTGTTAAATAAAAATATTTTAAAAAAGGGTACTTCGATTTCAATTATTAAGATACACTGTATCTTACACATTTTGCCAAAATGTCTTCCCAGACTGACCGAATAATATTACTCACTCAAATCGACTAAATTAGTCCAAATTACTTACTCAATCTGCCTCCACCACCGATCGGTTTTCGGCCCCTGGTGCGTCCCCTGCGCTGCAATCCCGCCCCCTGCAAGCTGAGACGCCCGCCCATGCCACCTCCGCCGCCCCGCACGCTGCCACGTCTCGTCAACGTTAGCCGGTCCTTGATGCTGCCGAAACTAGTTGTTGTCTGGCCCAGGCGCTGTTTCAGACTCCTCTGCAATTAAAACAACAACACAGAGCATTAGTATTAGATATACTATCTTAATTCACCTCAAACATTAGTAGAAGATGAAATAGGCCGATATTACACGGTAATAGTTCTATGACATAGGAGGTGAAAATATAATTGAATATTTTTATCTCATTTCATATGACATACTGATACATAATGTAATTGGTACTCGATAATATGAGGCGCTCAGAGTCAAAGGGGTGTAAGTGACATTTTTTGAAAAAACGAGTTAATTAGCAAAACGGGTAGATGAAACATATATTTAACTAGTGGTGAAGAGATTTAAGTGAAAAACTTAATATACACTGAGTTCTAGTGAAGAGAAAAAATAACACTTTCAAAAATCGCCAGACAGCTGCGTGGAAAAAGGATGTGAGCGCACTTACATCTGTTTGGCTCCAAGCAAATGAAGATTTTCAAACTAGCGCTATCATAAGTCAATATCATCAAAGAAGAAAAATGACATTCTTTCTCATCAAAGAAGAGAAAAAATGACACTTTCAAAAATCGCCAGACAGCTGCGTGGAAAAAGATGTAAGCGCACTTACATCTGTTTGGCTTCAAGCAAATTAAGATTTTCAAACTAGCGTTATCATAAGTTAATAAAAGCTTTATTGATTTTCCATTATTTTCTTATCAAAGTGAATAGATTTTGATAATAAAAACTCAGTTGCAAATCTATTTTGATAGTATTTCGATATAAGTCATGATTTGAATGAAAAGTAATCATTTTTCGCTTCTTTTGCTGTTAATCTGGGTGCCAATGAATGAGGGATTTTTAGGTTGTATATTGTCGATTTTTTTCTTGATTTTACTAGATTTTGACTTCCGAAACTCAGTGATGCCATTTTTTGAAGTTGAGCATTTTTTGTAAACCAAGATGGTGGCCAAAAATTTCGGTCCCGTTTCGAATCTGCTGTGATTCCCGTCAAAATAAAGCGTTGGACAAAATAGTCATTAGCATACTTTTCCCTTCCTTTGTAAGATTAGCTGTCGTTAGTAATGATAGTCAGTCATTTTCCGTCTCTGGAGGAATAGTAAGGCCCATTCTAAACGAGCGGCGATTACGTGCTCGACAGAAACCATTGTGTTTAATGGGCTTGTCTACACGAGCGAGATAAACGCGCGCCCATTTAACACAATGGTTTCTGTCGAGCACGCGTTCCGACGCAACGTAAACGCCGCGTTTTCGACGCTCGTCTAGAATGGGCCTAATTGTTGCATAAGACTCTAACTGATCAACTGTATGTTATTCAGAGAAGTTCTGCGATGTGACTTGGATACGTAAACTGGCTTATGGTTGAGAGGATTAACGTGCTAACCACACCTCTATCCTCGTGCTACCTCGATCAACGTGCTACCTCTATCCTCGTTGATGATTAGGCCTATATATCTTTAGGCCTATATGTCTTTGTATGGCAAGCAAATTGAAAACGTCATTCCTACAAATAGGAAGATGGGAACATCCACTGGATTTTTATTTTTGTTCCGACCATCCACCATCAGGTTTTTTGTGATCGTCATATACACATCAACCATAGACTTCTGCATGAGTAATGATAGGGTGATGATGAGAAATGACAACTTTTTAGGCGGCGGGATAGATACCTCAACGTCTCTAAGAGACAGGTGTGCCTGATAAGTGTTGTAATCAAAAGGAATCGAACCAGGTAACTTTGTATTGTTGGACCAGCAATATTCGGATAAATTGACTCTCTTTACAAGGTTCCAATAGAAGCCTAAAAAACAATCAAGTTTCCAAAATTCCTACTGGAAACTTCAATGAAGAACTTGATGCTAAAAACCAACACTTGAATCGGCTGTGGGACCCTGCTTTGGTGATATTTCCATTCTATTCCATTATTTAAACTTATTGGCATTATTTATAGTTTTTTTCAATTCAAATGAAGATCTACTGAACTATAATGGACAACATCACACTTATCTGAATCAAATTATGAGTTTTTCTCATCAACCTATAATAATATTCTTTCAGAGTCAAAGAGGTGTAAGCTACAACTTGGAACAAAAGGGATGTAAGTGCATGTAGGCTCTCATTCAATCATCATTGTAACAATGGAAATATATGATAAAACATTTTTAATGAATGTAGTGTATAGAGAAAATTCCGGCTAACTCATTGATGTAATCATTTACTTTTATTTGATAGCTTTGGATTTTACATTGGCCTTTGAACTTTGAATGCGATTATCTCGAAACTAGGTTAGTCACTCACACCCCTTTGCTTTTAAGCGACTGAATTATAATATTTGCAACCTTATTTATTATTGTATTGTGTAACACTATTCAGATAATATATTTGTAAATTTCATAAATAAATAAATTTTCAATTAAATATGAATATTACCGTCTTAAAGCGGCCTTATCAATAATAATTCTATTTGTGAGAAATTTTGGGTTATAGCTATAACGAACTTTTGTCCTTCAATTCTCATTTTATATTCAAATATAGAGAGGTTCCAAAACATCAACAATCGTACTAAGATGTTATTGATAACATCTTTATTAATGTTATTATTTATGTTATTATAACATCTGTTATTGATAATAACAAATTGAGACCCGTTTCAAACACCACGATCTTTTGACGTCCTTATAAATTTTACTAGATTGATCTGAACTTAGTAATCACATGATATGTGTTTGCGCACATCATACATTTTCGCCAAGCTTCATTCAATCTAGAAAAATACTTAGAGTGAACAAAAAATCGGACGTCCTAAAATTGAATAAGACTGAGTGATTTACCTTTTTGATCTTGAGAGCGGCCATGACGGCCGGTCGCCGCTCCATCTGCTGCGCCAGTCGCCGGTTCTTTGAGGTGATGGCGGCGACGGTCTGCCGCTGCGTGCCACCCACGGAGCTGCCCCCCGCCGCCTCCGTCTGGCTCCGCAGGTAGGTGAAACTGCCATGTCAGGAGAGCACACATATCAGGCCAATGCACTAATACCAACCCATTCGCAGACCAACGCAATGCAGTAATCATTTCATACCAACGACATTTCAACGTAGTTATCAGTACAATTGCCATTTCATACATGTACCTCTATGTAGTTCAATAAGCCTTGTGGATCTTCAGCATTCAACGATTGTCATATCATTCCATTTACAGGGAGATCTCAATGTATTAATCAGTAAAATTGTCATTTCATTCATGTACCTCTTTGTATTTTAATAAGTCATGTTGATCTTCAACATTCAAAAATTGTCAAATCGTTTCATTTACAAAGAGATCTCAATGTACTAATCAGTAAAATTTTCATCTCATTAAACACGAATTAACATGTATAATAATTACTTATTGTATGATAATTCAACATGTTAGTAAAATTCGCATCCCATTCAACAAGTATGCAAGCATCTAACAATGATTCATGTGGATTTTGAACATAGGCTTAATCAGTATTACCTACGTATTAAGCACTCACTTATTGCAATGATTCGGTACAAGTAATCAATAGTATAGAGATCTCAATGAAAATATTCAATAGATCATGAGAATTCAACGCTCTCAATATTTCCAGATCAAGATATTACCAATGAGTTCAATAAATGATGTGAATATCAAACAAAGGCCTCTTTCAATATTGTAAAACTTCAAGTATAGAGATCTCAATGTACTCAATAAATCATGTGAATCTGAAAAATCGGTCTTTATCAAGATCTCAACGGACCTCACAGTATTGCTAGATAATGCATCGCCCTTATTGTACGTGATTGAAAACATAAAATCCAATAAAATCGAGACCACAGAGTACTTAATAATATTTCCAAATATTCAATAAATCAGAGAGCTCAAACAAAAAATTCTATCTTTCAATTCGATCATACCTCCTGATATGTTTTCAAAAAGCTGGAGCATTGCTCATTATCACACTATGTATCCTTTTTATCTTTTTAAACTCATTTCATAATCGCAAAAATATTTCAATACACCTCTGCACATCCAGGAAACAAACCCCGACAGTTTTGTCATTTAGCATGTAATTGATATACTTTGAGAGCCGATCAACTAGGTCTATCATGATGCTCATATTATGAGTACACTGATTACAGGTATGGTTTATCCACATACCTATGTGAATGAGTTATGTATGTATGTCTGCCTGAGAACTTCTATCTCTTGAGACAATAAGCTTCAAAAGAACATCTCCAAGTCTTGGCATCTTCAATTATTTCCTTAATCCAAAACAATTTTAATCGAGATCTTCTATCTCTAATAAGCAGAACGTATAGTTTTCTGACATAGATTAAAATTTCAAAAGCAGTGCTTTTTGGCTAAAAAATTCACTATCATAGAACGCTTCTTAGGTTAAAACGTAGAAATAGTTGCGTTCTTTACTTCAGAAAATCATTGTAGAAGTGTTTCTCTGCTCAAGATCCCATAATTATGGTAAGAATATTAATTTTCGAACTATTATAATGTAATATAAATAAATCCTTCTGATTTGCCACATTAGCCTGAGGTCTTTACACAAAAGCTCATTTAAACCAATAAACAAATGTTATTGAATTGAGAATTCTTCCTGAATTGGTAGCATTGCGTGACAATAACTTTTCTATAACAATGACTGCTCATACAATTTGAATATGTGTATAAATTCGGCCGATGTACTATTTCGACTGCAATTTGGCGTTGGTCTGGGTTGTATTAGAATTAGCATTAGGTACTACATAGAAATACATTTGAGCAGAGGTGTTAGATAAGTGTATTCAGAGCAAAGTTTCTATAGAAACTTACAAAATGAGGCCAAATTATGCGAGTGAAATATCAACTAATCACTCAAAAAATTATTGACAGAGTCGACTATTATGTGAATCAAATTAAAAATACTCTTTGAATATTTCAGTGCGAGTGATATCATTTCAAAAAATTAATGCCACAATTACATACATCGGCTCTCTTCTGCTCGATCAAGATCGAGAAAAATGGATTTGTCGTTTTTACCAATGTTAATGTCCATTGCTCATATTAAAATATTCTCATTTCAAGTGAGCCATATATTCATATTTCCATTGCCCATATTATAAATATTCTCATGTCAAGTGAGCCAAATTTAGAATTGAACTTCGATTATTTGGTTTCCTTTCTTGCAGTAATAAGTTATCATCAAGATGCACTTCCATCAATCATTTAAGTTTCAGAAAATTCGTACAATAATTCATCTTCAATGAATCAAAAAATCATACCCAGTATTCTCAAACGTTTCTCAATCGACAAATACATTGGAAAATATCAACAGTCAATTTCATGAAGTTAGAGGATACGAATAGACAATGTAGAAAAATGGAATGAAAAACATAAAAGGCTATTATTTGATATCACGTGCTTCATATAAGGACAGTTTCTAGAGAAGGCTTATTCAAGATTGACAACACTTCATTCATTACTTAATATAAGTTTACCTTATTGGTGAAAATACCCAAATAAGAGTTATCTTACTGTGTCTTTATGCTACGAGGAACATTTTTGACAACATTTTCTGTACACGCAGAAAAATATGGTCTCCTCTTTTATAAGAACAAATAAAGTTTAGAAAATAATGGTACGTGGAGTTTGAATATTTAGTATTAGTAATACAAATTTAGAAAATAGTATTAGAAATAACATAAGTTTCAAGGTTACCATATTTAGGATACTGTAGAAATTTAGATGACTTGGAATTCAGCGAGATTCCCATTGTTAGTCGATTAGCTTCAGATGAGTAGACATAGAAAGCTAAGCTTCTTCTAATAATAGCTTCTTTTACTTATAACTTATAAAAATTTCAAAGTCCCTATTATCTTCAAGTAATTTCTGACTTGGAAGTAGAATGATGAAAATTCAATAACAGTGTAAAATACTGTATTGGACTTGTCAAAAGTGAGTAGCCTCATTGAAAAAAGAAGATATTTCTCAAACTAAATCACGCATTAGGGTTTCCTTTACCTACATCACTTACTTTGAACACTAAATTCAAAAATAATATTAAATTATAAACCAAACAAATGATATCAATTAACAGCCTTATTTTCTTAAAACAAAACATAAATAAAGACATAAAATTGACACAACTCCGCGATCGATTAAAACTCTTGCATTGCATTTCCTTCTGATTGACCCTCAAGAGTGATTCATTTCCATTTAAATCAATTAGGTAATCTCATCAATTCTCTCACCAATCAACTACTCATCCAATGTTCTTTTAACTCATTATTGTATGGACATCCATTCTTGTAGTACCATTTTACTTCTTTGGTACGAAAGATCAAAATTTAATTGTGTGGGCTTATCAATACTGGCGAATGGGTTCATGCCAGATACCTCAAATCAATTCTTCAAGGATAAGACTGGGTATATTTAGTTAATGTAAATATCTCATTCTCAAGTTGAATCTTCTCAACAAATAGTGAGCAACCATTAGTGATCTAATGTTGTGAAACATGTAACTCATCGATTCGTCTCAGATATGGTGGAAATTGTGAAATCTCTAACACAAGGGCTACTAATCCAAAGATGATATCTATTGAAGACCACGTAGTTCGCAGAAGAAACCCACCGTTCGTGAAGACTCATCTTCGTCGAGCTGTTCAGAATCACTTTCTGCATAGGTCTGTTGATGAACGCCATCTTGTATTACCTGCAGAAAATGATAAAAACTAATTAATTAGGCATAATATTAGTCTAATTAAAACAGCATTTAAAATAAAAATTGCAATTAGGCGTATTTGATTGCACGTGATATTATGTGACTAGTGGTAGGAGTTCTCGAACAGCTTGGATGAGGTCCCGATTCAATTACCTAGCCTGTTCCCTTTTAGTGTCTTCATTTTTCTTTCATCTATTTAATTTCAATTCAAAGCATAGCCTATTCATCATAAAAAAATAAGTTATGGTTGAACAGCTTTAAATAATATCAGGTGTTCCATCTTCTTCTTCAACTTTATCATGACTAGTGTTCTTTTCTTAGATTTCTTCTCTGAAAAACTGATTTTTCTATTGATAAGTATTAAATCCTTACTTATGAATGGGAATGGCATAAGTTTATAAGAAGTTCATAGAAGATAGAACACAGTTCATATCATCATAATATAACAAATACATTTTATGATAAAAATTGTATATTGATACCCTTTCAGTGTCCCTTGTATGGTTGATTGTAGCAGACTCCTGACGGAATGAAATATAGATGATAATTAGGCTGCGTTAGAAAGTTAGCCTTTAAAATAATTATTAAGATTGAGTGGGAACCAAATACTACATTACATGGAGATCAGATTTCTAGTAAAAAATTATTATTATTATTATTGGAACTACCAACTACAAACTATAAATGCTTGCAAGTTGTAGCTGGAAAGCACATTTGCTCAAGATGAAGAATTCAACGATCTCTTTTTGTAATACACAATGTAATAGTCTTTTTCAAAAAGTATAAATTGATCTGCAATTAAAAATTCAATATTATGTTACAGAGAATGAAGTCTATTTTTGGAAAATGATTCACATAGAAAAGAAAGCTGTGCTCTAGTTCAAAGAATCTGGATCTACAAAATGGCGAGTATAATATTTTTACTCGTCTACAGAAGCAGAATCCAAGGTTTGTAAGGAATAACATATTTTTGAATAAATTAGAATGATAAACAAATAATAGAATATACATACCGCAAAATACTGTGTTGATTCTTTGTAACCTATGGGATTAACACTTTTAAAGTTTATTCTACAATCTGAACCTAAAGTCTAAACCTGAACAGATTCAACAGAAGCAGAAGCCATCAACACAAAAGACAAACACAAAACCAATGCTTCACTAATCTTCCATAATCCTTCATCTTTGTCCTGGATCAATGAATATTGAAAGTGATTTTTTAATTTGAAACTTGAATAATTTTAGATTAATTAAGACAAATGAATCACTATTTTCAATTATTGATTAGATCTATGTTCTCAATCAGCTTTTTTCGTGTATTATGTTATGTAGTATCCCGTATTAGGGATGATACAAATGTGTACCACCGACAATCTGTACCATTCTTGAAACGACATCCTGTGATAATTTTCATTTCTTCCGCTCCCGACATTCTGTACCACATTCCTGAGCTATCACAATCTGTCGTTTGCGTGCAGCGACATTCTGTACCATTTTCAATTCCTTTACTGTGGTATCACAACATGTCGGGTGCACGCAACGACATTCTGTACCAATTTAAATTCCTACTCTATCCGACAAAATGTACCAACGACAGATTGTACCACATTCCTAAGCTATCACAATCTGTCGTTTGCGTGCAACGACATTCTGTTCCATTTTCTATATTTCTGCACGAACGACATTCTGTACCAAATGGTACAATCTGTCGGCTGCGTCAAACGACAATCTGTAACATTTTTTGACTAAAAGTATACTTGATACTTGATGTCGTTGCCAAAGGCTGGGGTTTCCAGATCGGCAGTGTCAAACGTTTGCAAAATAATAATCCAAGAATGATTATTTGTGTTGTGGAGGAGCATCCACCCAAAAGCAATGCCCCTCATCCCACTCTTGCAATGAATACAGGGGCCTACTCAGCAGCTTATTTCTAGCTGTTGTACTGAACTCAACATATTGCAAGTCTTTCACATCCCTAGGCAGAGAGTTGAAAAATCGGATGGCCTGAGTTGGGAAGCTCTTGTAGGTTCCAGCCAGTCTGCATTGAGGAACGTCCAGTTTAGCTGCATGTTGTGTGTTGTGGCTGTGTATGTCACTATGTTTCAGTAGTTTCTCTTGATTTTTCTTTACATACAGCAGCAAGCACAGTATGTATTGACTGTAAACTGTGAGAACTCCAAGACTCCTGAATAGGGGACGACAGTGGTCCATGTAGCCTGAAAATGTCATTAACCTCAAAGCTCTCTTTTGCAGAAGTAGGATGTCCTGTACAGCTGGAGCATGACCCCACAGCAGCACTCCATACAACAGGTGGCTTTGGAAAAGTGCATGGTAAGCCATCACTAGGCACTTTTGGTCGACCACATGTCTCAACTTCCTCAGAAGGTAGATGACTCTGGAAAGCTTCTTACATACCTGGTGAACATGGTAATTCCAGTTTAACCTCCCATCCATCCAGAAGCCAAGCAGTTTTACTGGCTCCACCTCAGCTACTTGTCTCTTCAATGAGCACATCAGCACATTAGTCTTTTCCTCATTGAGCTTCAGTCTATTTGCCGTAAACCACAGCTTTGCCTCATCAATGAGTCTGGAACATTCCCTTTCCACCTGATCCACTGATGAACCCCTGGAAATCAGCGTGGTGTCATCTGCAAAGAGTACCGCACCATGGCTGCTAGTGAAATTGTTCATGAGCAGAATGAACAACAGGGGGCCCAAAACTGATCCTTGCGGGACTCCATGCTTGACATGCTGCAAACTTGATGTGGCACCACTCAGTTGGACTACTTGCTTCCTGTTCTCTAGGTATGAGACAATCATCCTCAGCACAGTGCCACCCAAACCATATTTCTCAAGCTTTTTCACAAGTATTTCATGTGGCACACAATCAAAGGCCTTGCTGAGGTCGCACATTGCAAGAGCAAGCAAATCACCATCCTCAAAAGCACTCTGGATCCTGTTGGTGAGGGCCAGCAGAGCACTTGTAGTGGAGCGGCCATTCCTGAAACCATGCTGAGATGGGGACAGCAGATTGTTACCCTCAAAGTACTCCATCAATTGCTGCTTCATTTCAGTCTCAATCACCTTTGAGAAAACAGGAACAATGGAGATAGGTTGGTAGTTGGCAGGATTGTCACTTTCCCCTTTTTTGTAGATGGGCACTGTCCTGGCTATCTTGAGGATGTCCGGAAATCTACCCACCTCAAAACAGCAGTTTATTGCTTCAGCCATTGGCCCGGCCACAAGTCCAGCAGTTGCCTTCAGCACAAGTGTTGACAAACCGTGAATGTCCTGTGACCTGGAGTTTTTCAGCTTACTGATTATTTTGGTGACACTCTCTTCTGTTGTGGGCTTCCACACAAACATCTGCTGGTGCACCAGTTTGATGTTTCCATCAGGGTCAGTGTCGCAGTCCACAAGCTCTGCCAGTATGCCATCCACTGCACTGACAAAGTATGTTGTTGAAGTCATCAGGGCTGAGTGGTGGCTCACAGGCAAGTATCACAGGCTGTCGTTGGTACAAAATGTCGGAGGTACAGAATGTCACCGTCCCGTATTTGGGATTCTACTACAAAAAAATATAAAAAATCTATGTTGACCTCTCTAGGTACTTCTTTCACTGAGCTAGCACCGAATCTTGTTGACAGCTGTACAATTTTGTATTTTTATTTCAATTTTGTAGATTTGTTGTGTTGTGTTCTCTGTTGAGTATTGTGTGATATGTGGAAGTTGTTGAATGGTGGATAGTGAATTCCACTTCAGGAAAAAGGAGTTCTTTTATTACTTAACCGGTAATAATTTATTTGAAATGTTTTTGTAATCCGACGAATAACTTTAATTAAGTGTGAAAATTGATTATTCAGGAATAAATTCAATTATCATCTCTATTAGAAACCACGTCATTTATGAACTATAGCCTACACTTTCAAATGTTGATTCAGCTTTTATGTTGATAATAAAATAAAATGCCAACTTAGATACTTGATATGTGGCAATAAATTATTCTCATTCTCTGCACTAATAAAACGAATTGCGGTTCAATTGTGGAGGTAAGATTGTTTCTACTCAAACCATTTTAGTTTAAAACGTCATTTCAATCAAGCAAAAAAGCCGCTTTTGTCAATTTTTTATTAGATTTGCCACTTTAAACTATCATTGCATGAATAGAAGAAGTTGAATCCAATTTTCAGTTTGGTCGTTTAGGCTACCAAGTCAAATAACTGGAATAACGGCATTCATATTTTGCCACGCCGGCGGATGCTGATTTTTATTTTAGGTTTAACTTATCATGTACCTTAACTACATCAAGTTGATGTAAAACATTTTAATTTTTCATGATGCTGATTTTTGTCGGGAAATTGAAAGAGGTGGAACATAATTTTCAATTTCGTATTTTAAAAATATGAAGTAACTTAGTCGAAGTAATAATCGACTGAATAAGTTATAATTATAATCTAAGATTGTAGATAGGCTATCGGTACTGTAGCCTACCTAGCTAGTTGAGTACATGATCATCTTTTACATTGATAATAACTTTGATTCAGTCCATACATTATTCTTCTATCTTAATAAATTGCATTCGCACGTGCATCGCTACGTTGTAGGCTAAATCATACTCCAAAGAAATTAATAGTTGGCGAATAACTCACTGTCATTTATACTAAATTCTATCAGGACAGTAAGAAAATAGTCTGCGAAAGCATATTGAATCAAAAGTAACCTTACCTAAGTCATGTTGCTCTTACAGACTGTACTGACAGAGCAAAACATTATTAGCATAACATTATAACACCATGGCATACACGTGATGGTTGATTTTGGTCTAATCAACATCCGAAAATCAATTATATTTCAGTCAGAGCATTTGACTGATGCATAACCATAAACAGCATAATACAACCATTCAGGATGTATGTAAGTATGGATGAGTTATATCATATGTATATCCATACTCAATGATCTATGTATATATCATACTAAAATCAATCAAGTGTGACCGTAGAGAATGTTCTAAGATAGAGCTTTGACACGAAGACATTTTAAATAAAAATCCGTATTAATGAACAAATTATTTACAGTATGGTTTCTTGAAGAGGACATCTCGCCAACTAAGTTATTATGCATCTATGTGTAGAAAATATTTCAATAAAAACTAGAAAAAATGTATAGTCAAACCAATGATGTAACTATAATATAAGTTATTATTTATTTTCCAGTTGACTGATGATTTGACGCCTACTACAAGCAGCTAGCCAGAATGAAAGCTTTGATATTAGTTGGAGGCTACGGCACAAGGCTACGACCTTTAACGCTAAGCAGACCCAAGCCTCTGGTGGAATTTGCCAACAAGCCGATGCTTCTACATCAAATGGAAGCACTCGTCGCCGCTGGTGTGAAACACGTTGTGCTAGCCGTGTCCTACCATGCTGAGGAAATGGAAAAAGAGCTACGCACACAGGCCGAGCGACTCAACGTTAGGTTAGACTTTTCACACGAAACTGAGCCGCTCGGTACGGCGGGACCGCTGGCTCTTGCCGCTGAAATACTGAACCAAACTGACGAACCGTTTTTCGTTCTGAACTCAGACATTATCTGCGAGTTTCCTTTTACTGAACTTTATGAATTCCACAAAAATCACAAACGTGAAGGTACAATTGTTGTCACTAAAGTGGAAGAGCCCTCCAAGTACGGCGTGGTAGTTTACAATGCTGACGGTTGTATAAAAAGTTTCATAGAAAAACCGCAGGAGTTTGTGTCGAACAAAATTAATGCCGGTATTTATATTTTGAATCCGTCCGTGTTGAAGCGTATTGAAATTAGACCGACCAGCATTGAGAAGGAGGTGTTTCCGTTCATGGCTCAAGAGGGCCAGCTGTTCGCATTCGAATTGCAGGGCTTCTGGATGGATGTCGGACAACCTAGAGATTTTCTTACAGGTAAGCTTGCTGAACAATTCTCTCATTTATGATAGCAACAAATACTTTTGTGAGAAATTGTGTCGAATCAATGCTTGATTTCCAAGAATAGTGAAGTATCATTCAGCCTATTGAATTCAATAAACTTTTTAGATTGCAATATTTATTCGGAAAGCCTAAATCAGTATTTTTATACAAGTTAAATTAACTCTCTCTTTATAGAATCATTATAGAATTAGATTCAGGAGAAAAAATAGGCTCAACACCAAACATAGACTCCTAAATTTTTGTGAATAATTTAATTCAAAAAGATTATTAGGCATAATTGTAAATGCTCACAATAGAATAGAATTATTTATTAGCCTACATTGTATACCGTGCTATTCTGGTAGTATGTTCGCCTTTTTCCTGAACTTTCGAATTAGATAGAAGAAACATGAGATCACTGTAGAGTATACAATTTTTTTGTGCCAGGTATGAGTATGTACCTGAACTCGCTGCGCCAGAAGAGTCCCGGCATGCTGTACAGCGGGTCGTGTGTGGTGGGCAACGTGCTGGTTGACCCGACGGCTAAAATCGGCACCGGCTGTCGTATCGGACCCAACGTCACCATTGGACCGCACGTCGTCATCGAGGATGGCGTCTGTATCAAACGCAGCACCATACTGTGCAACGCTGTCGTCAGGTCTGTATTCTCAGCTAACTGTAGTCAGGTCTATATCATTGCTAAGGTCTTTTGTCTCTAAAATAACGTAGAGTATTGAGGTAATTTGAATTTATTTCACCGTCTGAATGTTCACGTTCAAGTTTCATACATTCAATGCGTTATGACATTGAAATAGGATACATGATAAAATTGGAAGGTATTAACTTGGAAGGCAATAACGTGAATGTTTATCTTATTAAATTGTATTTACGTGTATCAAATTCTATTGGTTTTTGCAACTTATCAGAATGATATACGTATTATTCTTGAATGTATCATGAATGAGGTTGGAAGGCTTCTTGGTCAAGTAGAGCTTGCCCATACACTAGATCAGATAAGTAAGTCTAATTTAGTCGAAAATGCCATATAATTGTAACATTTCATTTACACATTGTAACAATAATAAGTAGAGCTTGACCACACGCTGATAAGTTAACTTTATTTCGTAGATGATTAATTCAAATGCATCCACGCGATCATGTTGGATAATAATTAGCGTGTATTGATGTCCTAAGACACTGGTTAATAGTGTTATGTTTATTGGATTGAGTTAAGTAGTATTGTTAGCTTTGTTGGACGGATATGGTGCATACTAAGAAAACTTAGATATTGTCAAATTTCACAAAATATATTTTGTGAAACTAAATTTGTGTTCACTAAATATATTTTGTGAAATTTGACAATATCTAAGTTTTCTTAGTATGGAGAGATTTCACAACATCACCATAAATTTTATCATTGTGCATATTAGTTTCATCCTCATAAATAGGCATTGGCCTCTCGGTGAGGGTGGTTGTATATTGATCGTGAAGCTAACGCAGTAACGCAGATCGTGAAGCTAAATTGATCTGCAGTCACGAACACTGCAGATTGCTCTTAGATGGGTGACCAGTATAAGACCAAGTACACATGGAACCTACCCGTAACTACTCACAACTATTGAAAGCCATACGAATATTTTTTTATAAGACTAGAAAATATGTTTCCGTGAAGTTGAGTCACGAACTCTGTGGACTGCTCTTGGATGGGTGACCAGTAATAATAATAATAATATTCGTGTAACCTGGCTGGCTCAGGTCTGGTGTCAGAGTTTTCAGGTCGCTCCTGATCAATTTCAGGGCCTCTGACAAGACTTTACGACTGTTTTTAGGCAGCCGGGACCGACGGCTTAACGTGTCCATCCGAAACACGGGGAAGTGGCTTGAGAAAAATTTCTGGTCTGACCTGGGTTTGAACCAGGGACCTTTGGGTTGCGACGCCAGCACTCAACCCACTCAGCTACGCCACCCCCCAGTATTGGCCAAGTACACATTGGCGAGGTGGAACCTACCCACTAATATAATAATAATTAAAAATCTTTATTTCACTTTCTTACATTATTCATAGTAAAAATAATACATTTTTTACAGCAATGGCCACATGACCGTCTGCCAGGAGTTGGCTTTTAAATAATAATACATTTCTATATAAATAATACCTTTTAACTTATTTTTTTTCTGCGAAAACCTGAAAAATAATCTACAAAGGAATCTATATACAATCAATCAATTACTGTGCCCTCGTTTCTAAATTCCTATCTCATCTCATGTTTTATATTCCTCTATGAGTTGCAAGCGATATCTCCATGCAACTCTCACATATTTTATTAATTTCTCCCAGCTCTCACCATTTAACTGCTCTATTACTTGCTGCTCGGTCAATTCACGTTTACCCCAAACCTCCCATCCGATTTCTGATAAAATAGAACATCTTCCTATGAAATGATATGTCTCCTCCTTTAATCTGTCATTACACATTGAACAAAGTGCTTGGTCTCCGTCTCTATCTACTCTGTAATTGAGAGGCCACAAAGCCGCTCTCGATTCCAGTATCATGGCTGTTTCAGCTCTATCAAACTTCGCATTCATGTAGTCCCTACCACTTAAATCCTGTTTTAATTTTGCATAGGTATCATGATACCTAGCCCTTCTCGCCCTCTCACTACACTTTTCGCGAAATACCTCTATCATGCAGTCTATAAGTAGTTCGTGTTGTGCCGCTTCATTGACAATACTTGTTGGGCTCACGCCTACTTCGCATTCATATTTGTTGCCTAAATTCTTCCATTCCTTGAACCAACCCGTATTTTTTTCTATCATGACCTCCAGAAACATCATGTAACCACAGACCTGCCCATTATAACTCACAATCGCTCTAATTGCTACATTTAATAGCTCCCATTCAGCTTTGACTGGCATTGTGTTGCTTGTGATTATACTGCTCCAAACGGTATTCAATCCACTCTTAGCTGCTGACACCCTCTCTTTTATATGGGTTCCGAACTTCATGTTTGCTGTGAAGGTAACCCCCAAATATTTGTATTCTCCTACTATTTCAATTTTCTCTCGACCCTAAAACCATTCTTCATGACTAGCTAATTTCCCACCCTTCCTAAAAACCATTATTTTAGATTTATCAATGTTTATTTTGATTCCCCATATCTCACAATACGATTTAAGTTTGTTTAACATTCTCTGCGGAGCTTTTGGTGTATCTGACAACAGCACCAAATCATCGGCATAAAGTAAGCCTCTTATATTTCGATCCCTAATCCATAACCCGTCTCCTACATAAGCCAATAATTATTAATAAAAAGTAATAATAATAATAAAATTAATTATTAATTTATCATTATAAATATTATTAATAATAATCCAATAAATTATTAATGAATAAAGAGAAGAGCATTGGCGACCTACCCACTATTGAAAGCCATTTGAATATTTCTTTTCTATTGAATGAAGTGTTTATATTGAATACTGGCTTCTCTTATTAATGTTTTGTATGTGGTTGTAGGTCGCACGCGTGGCTGGACCAGTGCATAGTGGGCTGGCGGTCGGTGGTGGGGCAGTGGGTGCGCATGGAGAACACCACCGTGCTCGGCGAGGATGTCATCGTCAAGGACGAGCTCTACGTCAACGGAGGCCAGGTGCTGCCGCACAAGTCCATTGCATCGTCGGTGCCTGATCCACAGATCATCATGTAACTTACACAAAGTCTTCCTCTACAGCACATGCTGCCTAGTTGATTTGTGAAGTTTATCTTAAGCTATAACTTAGGGCACAGGTCAAGACATTCATATTACAGGCGGTCTATAGAGCATGATGCCTAGTTGAATAGTGTGGTTTGTAAAGCCGGTATTACACGATAATAGTTCTATGATCATATCTGATCAAATGGAAGGAGATGAAAGTGTGATTTCGTATTTTCATCTCTTTCCATATGATCAGATATGATCATAGAACTATTATTGTGTAATACTGGTATAGGCCTGGCGTATGCTGGGACGCACGTGTGAACACGCACGCAAGCCAGCCAATCACAGCTCTTGTCTTGTCCTCAACAAGAGCTGTGATTGGCTGGCTTGCGTGCGTGTGCCTGAATGCGTCCCAGAATACGCCTGGCCTAATAAGCCGGCTTTCACATTGATAGTAAGTCCAAGCAGAGAAGACATTCTGGCAGGATGGGAAAATGACTCCAGTTTGATCAATATGGGTTCAGAAATTATAAGTTTGGTCTCAAATTGTAGGAAACATTTATTTTGCTCTGCAATTTGAGATCAAATTTATCATTTTTTGACTAACATTGAACGAGCTGGAGTCGTTTTCCCATCTTGTCAGAATGTCTTCTTTGCTTCGACAGACTATATTGTTATCATGTATGGAGCCTCATGCATTGAAATCTATCTCTGTAATAACATACGTGAAATTAATATCCTAGATCATAATCAACGTTAATGTTCTTATAGGGACAAATTTCAAAACATGAAGCTCGATACTTAATACAATATTAAGTTAAGTCACAAACACTATGGACTGCTCTCGGATGGGTGACCAGAATGTAACCAAGTCGAGTGGAACCTACACTCACGGGTAGCTCCCCGCCAAGAAAGCCATATTATGCATATTTATTTATAATACAATACATCAGTGTGAAAGCCGTCTAAGGTTTATTTTGAGTTACGACTCAGCATACAGCGACTGTTTAAACACTTGCCACCTGCGTATTATAGGGGCCTAGTTGAAGTAGAGTTGAGTTTCAGCTCAGGGTACAGTCTGTATGAAAATAGTGTGACCATGTGTGTGAAATGATCCATAACAGTGTGTTGGAACATTTCCCTCCGCCACTGCCATACTTTTAAATTCTCTAATCACTATGTGGCCATTAATGTGAATATTAAATAAATTCATAACAACGGTGTGTTGGAAATTGTATGTTTTTCGCAACCGCCTTTCTTGCGTCAATATTTAAAAATCCGACATAGGGTTGAGCGATGTGTGCACGGTTCAATTTACTTTCAATAAAATATATTAAAGAAGATTCACAAGATGATACATGCATCAAATTAATGGAACAATGAAATTGAAAGATTTTTTATCATAATTGAAACGTCTCGTGTCTATAATGATACAAGACCTTTCGATTATAGTATTTCAATTATTGATACGTATGTCTGCTAAGATCTTGTCTCTTTCCTTGAAAGTAAACTTAACCGTGTATACACAGCTTCACAGAAATTATATATTTGAATTCATTTACTAAACTTTTTTCGTGGGGAACGAGATTGAGTGGTCTCTCGAAGCTGAAAATAATAGCCCAGTCTATTACTCTTCTGTGAAAATTGTCCCATTATTGTCATGTCGTAGAAATGACTCATGTTTTGTATAAATGTTTGTTCATGATTTGCGAAAGCCTAGATGAATAGTCTTCGTCAAACCCTCAAACTATGGTCATAGCTTCAGCTAAACCTTACGTATCATACGATTTTGTACTATTGTACAATTTTTATTCAACACATTTTAAGTTTCTGCTATTGAGTGTATTCAACGTGGCAGCAGCTGGTGATGTATGTATGTCAATGGCTCAACAGCTCATGAAGGGTTTAGTTAGGCCTACCAGCAGCTGGTGATAAACCATTCATACCTTCGAATCCGGGTCCTTTCCGGACCTTTCTGGCGTGAAAGAGGCCTACCTATATGGCCTAGAAGACTCAATTATCTAATAACTTGGATGATCACTTTTCCATTAATGATGGTCCATTATGAATCAATTACGGTAGGTTTCAAATAATTTTGTTTTTGTTGTAAGCTGTAATCGGGAAATTTATTATGATTATTATTGATATCTATGATATCATGATTACTGATATCATAAATTACTCTTATCTATTTAACTGAAATCTAATGAAATGTCAATGCAAATCAAAACTGAACCCTTTTTTGAGAATATAAAGACATTCGCCTGATCAAAATAAATTAAATCAATCATCTTAGTTATCTATTAGTTGATTGCGTCGTAACCATAAAACTACTATACTAACTGGCAACTATTATAAGACAGACATATTCGGCTTACCAGATAATCTTAGAAACTATGTTTTGTTTCATTGATTGGAATTGAAATCTGCACTTTTTATCGATACAAGTACATCCAGTCTGAACTAACGTAGTGCCATAATGTCACAAATTGCTCTTGAATAAGTACTTGGAAATGGAAAGATTTATTTGTAATGTAGGCCTATTTCCGTTTGAATATGATTAAATAATTATCGCATTGAACAAATGTAGCATATATTTACGACTAAGGGTTATTCCTTATATTTAAGTGATAAAAATGGCAATTTATGTATTTCAATACAAAAATATTAACGAATATTAATGTATGATAGTTGAAACGCTCATCTGAAGTTTTACTTTTGTTTTATGCAATTTACAATTATATTATTTTAAATTGTTTATGAAATTTACTATTTATTTTTGCTTGTAATCGCCCACCATCGAATAAAGACTGGATAGTAAATTAGGTATTTACTATTTAGGAATTAGGGATAATGGACGGTTTTTTATATAAGTATGATGAATGAAATTCATGACGATATTTTGTGTTTTAGATTATTTTTAATGATATTGACAACTCTTTGATGTTATAGTCCTTATTATGATTGAATTATATGAGTTGAATATTATTGAATTAACTTATTCCAATATTTAATGGATTGTGAAATGATAGATGTATTCGAATAAATGGTATATTTTATTAATTTACTTTGTAATTATGTAAATAATAGTTATTTACAGATAGAACATAAAACCAAATATAGGATAATTTTCAAGTTGAAAAAAGTATCTCTTTAATATGGATGGAATGAAATCATTGTGAACTGTAGGCTATTGCTGAAAAAATATAATTTAGAACTAGAAATTTTCTGTACAGAAATAAGAAAAAAATTATTATAGGAACAACTTTTAGGAAATAAAGAGAATAAATAAGGGCCTGCAGTACTTTGTATAAGAGCCTGCAGTACTTCAGAAAACAAAATTATTTTATCCAATAGATTTTCATCGCATTCATTCCAATTTTAAATTATTCCACTCAAAGTACTCGAAAACTCTTCTAATTTTGTCCAAGTTAGGATTTCGTATTTCAGCATTCCTAAAATATTTTAATTAGATTCAATCAGATTACCAGCCTGTATTTCTACAACTTATGAAAGCTGTGTCTGTGTATTAGATTAATATTGAATTATTTAAATTATTCTATTTGATATGTTTTTTTGTAAGATTTGTATGTGAATCTTGTAAGATTCCTTTACGAATGGTGAAGGTAATGAATGTCTCAATCATTAAGATAGTGCATATTATATAATAGGCTATTTGATCCAATGTTTGGAGTTACATGTATTTGTAGCCATGTGCAATTATTTGTTGATATTTTGCATACAAAAATATATTTTGTTGAATAAAAATATCTTCTTATATTCATTTTCCTTATTGTCGACTTATTTAGTATTAGTAGGCCTATTCCAGAGATGACTTGGTTTTAGTGTAATTTTAATTCTAATTTTAATGAATTTATTCAACCAGTTGAGCACATTTCTGTATTTTATTATATATTTTAATAGTTAGTTTCTCAATGAATATGATTTGTTGATTGAATGCTGATGAGGAATTTTTCCATAATGAACTTTGATGTTGTCACAAATCGACTTTATTTCCAGAAAATATATATTCTGGAAATAAAGTGGAATTGTGGCTTATTAGTCGAAGTTCTTTCATTATCTTTCAACATCAAAGTTTTTTCAATATCAAATAACATGGATGTCTCTTGTAAGAAGACTACACAAATTGTGCTACTATTTTTCTCACTCCTATCATGATACTCCTATAATACTCCTCGGTAAATAGAGCTTTGATAATCCACCTATTTTACTGTGGAGTTCACAGACCGGCGTGAAGCTGGCCCCGCCATGTTGTACCCAAAATTTCAAACATGTGTCATAATTATGGGTTTTTTATGGGTATTCAACGTATATAACTTTTAAATTATGGGTTCAACTAGTAATATGTTTTATATCAATTTATATTTTGGCGGGCCAGAATCACGTTTAGCCCGCCACATTGCATGATTTCTGAAACAAATGTGTCATTCGATAGAGAACATTATGGGTATTCATTCTATACCATTTTCAAATTTTGTGTTCAACAATTACGACCAGGAGAGACTTTCAAAGTGTAAGAATTTCAGAATCACCTTAGCCCGCCACATTGCATAATTTCGACGAGAAATATTTCATTCGATGGGGAAAATAATGGGTTTTAATTCTATACCATTTTTAAATTTTGGGTACAACAATTACGATCAGAAGAGACTTTGAAAGAATTCAACTGTCGCACCCTAGCGAGCATTTTTTGAACTGAGACTGCTCAGAAATTATGTACAGTGTACTGTCTTTAGCCATCATAATATTACCTAGCCGAGGAATTATTTCGTTCAGGTAACCAGGTCCGGCGAATCTTTTTCAGACTCTAAGTGATTGAAACCTATGTATACTGTCTCTGGCCATCATAATATAACATTCAATATTTATGTGTATCATAAATGCATCCTCAGCAGAGGAATATACTTCAGGTACCCAGGTCCCTTGCCCCCAGTGAATCTTTTTTCAGGCTAAAAGTGATTGAAACCTATGTATACTATCTCTGACTATCATAATATACCATTCAATATTTATGTGTATCATAAATGCATCCTCAGCAGAGGGATATAGCTCAGGTAACCAGGTACTCCCCGGCAATCCTTCAGGCTAAGATTGAAACCTATGTATACTATCTCTGACTATCATAATATACCATTCAATATTTATGTTATCATAAATGCATCCTCAGCAGAGGGATATAGTTCAGGTAACCAGGTCCTCTGCCGCCCCCGGTGAATTTTTCTTCAGGCTAAAAGTGATGGATACCAATGTATACTGTCTCTGGCCATCATGATATAACATTCAATAATTATGTGTATCATAAATGCATCCTCAGCAGAGGAATATAGTTCAGGTAACCAGGTCCTCTGCCGCCCCGGTGAATTTTTCTTCAGGCTAAAAGTGATGGATACCAATGTATACTGTCTCTGGCCATCATGATATAACATTCAATATTTATGTGTATCATAAATGCATCCTCAGCAGAGGAATATAGTTCAGGTAAGCAGGTCCTCTACCGCCCCCAGCAAATCTTTTCAGGCTAAAAGTGTTGGAAACCCATGTATACTATCTCTGACTATCATAATATATAATTCAATATTTATGTGTATCATAAATGCATCCTCAGCAGAGGAATATACTTCAGGTACCCAGGTCCCTTGCCCCCCAGTGAATCTTTTTTCAGGCTAAAAGTGATTGAAACCTATGTATACTATCTCTGACTATCATAATATACCATTCAATATTTATGTGTATCAGCAGAGGGATATAGTTCAGGTAACCAGGTCCTCTGCCGCCCCCGGTGAATTTTTCTTCAGGCTAAAAGTGATGGATACCAATGTATACTGTCTCTGGCCATCATGATATAACATTCAATTTATGTGTATCATAAATGCATCCTCAGCAGAGGAATATAGTTCAGGTAACCAGGTCCTCTGCCGCCCCCGGTGAATTTTTCTTCAGGCTAAAAGTGATGGATACCAATGTATACTGTCTCTGGCCATCATGATATAACATTCAATATTTATGTGTATCATAAATGCATCCTCAGTAGAGGAATATAGTTAATGTAACCAGGTCCTCTGCCGCCCCCGGCAAATCTTTTTCAGGCTAAAAGTGATTGAAACTTATGTATACTGTCTCTGACTATCATAATGTAACATTCAATATTTATGTGTATCATAAATGCATCCTCAGAAGAGGAATATAGTTCAGGTAACCAGGTCCTCTGCCGCCCACGGTGAATCTTTTTCAGGCTAAAAGTTATTGAAACCTATGTATACTGTCTCCGACTATCATAATATAACATTCAATATTTATGTGTATCATAAATGCATCCTCAGCAGAGGAATATAGTAAAGGTAACCAGGTCCTGGGTGAATTTTTTCAGGCTAAGAGTGATGGATACCCATGTTTACTGTCACTGGCCATCATAATATACCATTCAATATTAATGTGTATCATAAATGCATCCTCAGCAGAGGAATATAGTTCATGAATTTTTCTTCAGGCTAAAAGTGATGGATACCAATGTATACTGTCTCTGGCCATCATGATATAACATTCAATATTTATGTGTATCATAAATGCATCCTCAGCAGAGGAATATAGTTCAGGTAAGCAGGTCCTCTACCGCCCCCAGCAAATCTTTTTCAGGCGGAAACCCATGTATACTGTCTCTGACCATCATAATTTAACATTCAATATTTATGTGTATCATAAATGCATCCTCAGCAGAGAAATATAGTTCAGGTAAGGCAAATCTTGGCTAAAAGTGATTGAAACTTATGTATACTGTCTCTGACTATCATAATGTAACATTCAATATTTATGTGTATGATAAATGCATCCTCAGCAGAGGAATATAGTTTAGGTAACCAGGTCGGTAAATCTTTTTCAAGGCTGAAAGTGATTGGAACCCATGTATACTGTCTTTGGCTACCTTAATATACCATTCAATATTAATGGGTATCATAAATGGATCCTCAGCAGAGGAATATATTTCAGGTAACCAGGTTCCTTGCCGCCCCGGTGAATCTTTTTCAGGCTAAAAGATATTGAAACTTATTCATACTGCTTCTGGCCATCATAATATACCATTCAATATTAATGGGTATCGTAAATGGATCCTCAGCAGGGGAATATAGTGTTCAGGTAACCAGGTCCCTTTCCGTTCCCGGCAAAACTTTTTCTTATTAAATCTTATTATCTTTGTTTGATTTATTAAATTAGGCTACTGCTATTAGAAGTTCGAGATTCAATATTGTTTAATTTATGGAAGTGACAGTTTGATTAATTAATATCAATACTTTTATGTTAGAATATTTTTGGATTGGAAGTATTCAAATCATACATCGTGAAAGCGTAGGCCTATATCATTGTCAAGAATATACGCTTATATAAAATAGAATTGTTAATTAGTGAAGATCTGTACGATTCAAAACCTATCTGTAAAGATATATGTTTGAAGGAACTCTTCATAAACACAATCCTGAAGGAACTCTTCATAAACACAATCCTGCGTTCGGAAATGCGAAACTATCAATAAATAATCAGTTATCAATTTAATAATCAAAAATAAATGAGCAGTCCAAATTCAGTTCATTATGCAGGTAGATCATTTGGAACTTCTTGAGTTTTCATTGTATTAAGACATAAAATCCGAAAAATATGAATAACCTTTTTATTTGTTGTCAGATTAACTTGAATTTTTATGGGAAGGACACTACTATAGAGAGGAATGATCCTGTTTTTGGCTCCTCCCAAGGTCAAAAAACCGTTCGGGCGATTTCATTCATTTAAATTTCCGGATTAGAAAGACTTGGCGCGATGGCATGTGATTGATTGATAATTGCACGCGGAAGAAAAACAGACATTCTGGAATGTTGGGAAAATGACTCCAGCTTGGTCAATATCTATTTTTGGTCTCAAATTGTAGATGAGAATGTTTTCTACAATTTGAAATTCGATTTTTGATTTAGCAATATTGACCCATCTTGCGAGAATGTCTTCTTTGCTTCTTCTCTGTGAGTAGTGTTGTCTTAGATCAAACGATCAAAGCCTATTGAGGCTCGAGAAACCGTGACTCCAACTCGGTCAATATTGGTTCAAAAATATTAATTTGGTCTCATTTTGTAGATCAAAATGTTTTCTACACTTGAGAATAGGCTTCATCATTATTCTATAGTATATAGAATAATTATTGCTGATAGAAAAGTCTCTCAAGCAAAGAAGACATCTTGGCAAGATGAAAAAACTTCAGCTTGGACAATATCGGTTAAAAATAATAGACTTGGTCTCAAATTGTAGGGAACATTCTGATCTTCAATTTAAGACCAAAATTTTACTTTTGAACGAATAATGACCAAGCTGAGTCATTTCCCATCTAGCCAGAATATATTTCTTCCTTGCACAGACTACAGTAAATAGCGAGAAATTACTATAATGATCATCAGACTCTATAAATGAGTGCCTATTCGCTTTCATAAAATTAGATTAATTACTCATATCGGTCTCTTTATCCTGTTGGTTAAATGTAAGACAGGACTTGGTCCTCCTAACTTCGCCGTTTCAAGGCTAAACGAAGTAGTCATATTTTATTATCAATCATTAATGTACGTACATGAATAAAGCTATTCTATTCATCTTCTCTCTCTTCTCTCTCTCTAATTCTGAATGGTATATTATGATGGCCAGAGATAGTATACATGGGTTTCAATCACTTTTACCCTGAAAAAGATTCACCGGGGGCGGCTGGGGACCTGGTTACCTGAACTATATTCCTCTGCTGAGGATCCATTTATGATAGCCATTAATATTGAATGGTATATTATGATGGCCAGAGACAGTATACATAGGTTCCAATCACTTTTAGCCTGAAAAAAGATTGGCCGGGGGCGGCAGAGGACTTAGTTACCTGAACTATATTCCTTTGCTGAGGATGCATTTATGACACCCATTAATATTGAATGGTATATGATGATGATCAGAGGCAGTATGAAAAATTTCAATATCTTTCAACCTGAAAAGATTTGCCGGGGCGGCAAGGGACTTGGGTACCTGAACTATTTTCCTCTGCTGAGAATGCATTTATGATACCCATTAATATTGAATGGTATATTATGATAGCCAGAGACGGTATACATGAGTTCCAAACCCATTTAGCCTGAAAAACGATTTGCCGGGGCGGCAGAGGACCTGGTTACCTGAACTATATTCCTCTTCTGAGGATGCATTTATGATACACATGAATATTGAATGTTACATTATGATAGTCAGAGACAGTATACATAAGTTTCAATCACTTAGGGGGCGGCAGAGGACCTGGTTACCTGAACTATATTCCTCTGCTGAGGATGCATTTATGATACATATAAATATTGAATGGTATATAATGATAGTCAGAGACAGTATACATGGATTCCAATCACTTTTAGATTAAAATTTGCCGGGGGCGGCAGAGGACCTGGTTACCTGAACTATATTCCTCTGCTGAGGATGCATTTATGATACACATAAATATTGAATGTTACATTATGATAGTCAGAGACAGTATACATGAGTTTCAATCACTTTTAGCCTGAAAAAAGATTTGCCGGGGGCAGAGGACCTGGTTACCTTAAATATATTCCTCTGCTGAGGATGCATTTATGATACACATAAATATTGAATGTTATATCATGATGGCCAGAGACAGTATACATTGGTATCCATCACTTTTAGCCTGAAACCTGGTTACCTGAACTATATTCCTCTGCTGAGGATGCATTTATGATACACATTAATATTGAATGGTATATTATGATGGCCAGTGACAGTATACATGGGTATCCATCACTCTTAGCCTGAAAAGGGGCGGCAGAGGACCTGGTTACCTTTACTATATTCCTCTGCTGAGGATGCATTTATGATACACATAAATATTGAATGTTATATTATGATAGTCGGAGACAGTATACATAGGTTTCAATAACTTTTAGCCTGAAAAAGATTCACCGTGGGCGGCAGAGGACCTGGTTACCTGAACTATATTCCTCTTCTGAGGATGCATTTATGATACACATAAATATTGAATGTTACATTATGATAGTCAGAGACAGTATACATAAGTTTCAATCACTTTTAGCCTGAAAAAGATTTGCCGGGGGCGGCAGAGGACCTGGTTACATTAACTATATTCCTCTACTGAGGATGCATTTATGATACACATAAATATTGAATTTTATATTATGATGGCCAGAGACAGTATACATAGGTTTCAATCACTTTTAGCCTGAAAAATTCACCGGGGCGGCAGAGGACCTGGTTACCTGAACTATATTCCTCTGCTGAGGATGAATTTATGATACACATAAATATTGAATTATATATTATGATAGTCAGAGATAGTATACATAGGTTTCAATCTTTTTTAGCCTGGAAAAGGATTGCCGGGGGCAGAGGACCTGGTTACCTGAGCTATATCCCTCTGCTGAGGATGCATTTATGATACACATAAATATTGAATGGTATATTATGATAGTCAGAGATAGTATACATAGGTTTCAATCACTTTTAGCCTGAAAAAGATTCACTGAAAGGGACCTGGGTACTGAAGTATATTCCTCTGCTGAGGATGCATTTATGATACACATAAATATTGAATGTTATATTATGATGGCCAGAGACAGTATACATAGGTTTCAATCACTTAGAGTCTGAAAAAAGATTCGCCGGGGCGGCAAGGGACCTGGTTACCTGAACGAAATAATTCTTCGGCTAGGGAATATTATGATGGCTAAAGACAGTACACTGTACATAATTTCTGAGCAGTCTCAGTTCAAAAAATGCTCGCTAGGGTGCGACAGTTGAATTCTTTCAAAGTCTCTTCTGATCGTAATTGTTGTACCCAAAATTTAAAAATGGTATAGAATTAAAACCCATTATTTTCCCATCGAATGAAATATTTCTCTTCGAAATTATGCAATGTGGCGGGCTAAGCGTGATTCTGGCCCACCAAATTCTTACACTTTGATAGTCTCTCCTGGTCGTAATTGTTGAACACAAAATTTGAAAATGGTATAGAATGAATACCCATAATGTTCTCTATCGAATGACACATTTGTTTCAGAAATCATGCAATGTGGCGGGCTAAACGTGATTCTGGCCCGCCAAAATATAAATTGATATAAAACATATTACTAGTTGAACCCATAATTTAAAAGTTATATACGTTGAATACCCATAAAAAACCCATAATTATGACATATGTTTGAAATTTTGGGTACAACATGGCGGGGCCAGCTTCACGCCGGTAGTTCACAGTCACACTGCGTCTCTAACACTTGTTGATCGTTTATCAACCTTTTTCTTAATTTAGAAATTATTAGAATGACTAGTGTCAGAATAAAACTTAATCCAATCAAAGAACCAAACGTTTAATTCTTTAACTAAGTGTATTTTATTGAGGCTAAGTTTTTTCACATTAAATTTCATAATGAAGGAGCTGTTGAGAATCTAATGGATTAAAAAAAATTTAATGCTTGCTCAAGTCCCTGCTGGTTGACCTTCGCTGTTTTAACATAACTTATTAACTCAATAAAAATTACCTTTTTATATTAATAATAATTATTAAGATTTTTTAACGTTTGATTAATCATAAAATTTAATTTAATGGCAAAATATTGGAATTATTCCAATACTGTACGTACTAACAGTCACAATTGGCGTCCATTCGTCCATTGATAAAATGAAAAGCATGCATGGTGAAGCTTTGAAATGAAATAAGTAGATCCAATAAGCTGGAATCATTTAATTTTATAATCTAGTTATCTTTGTTATCAGTGAGATACGGTTATTTCGCAGGTTCCTGAAAGTGGATTTGTTACAGAGTTGCGTCATTGCGTTTCACCTTCTCTTTCATCAATGGTCTTTGTCTACTACTTCGTCGTAAATATTGTAGTTCGTAGTTCTTGATCTAGACGCCAGACGCCATTGAGCTCAGGCAGGAATAAGCAAAGCAAAATACAGCAGCAGATTATAACCTACACACGTTCAGTTCATGAGTTTATTGTGATCCAAAAACCAAAAGTTGTGTTTATTTTGTTCTAGGCAGTGTTTCGTGACATATTTTGTTCCAATTATGGTAATTTGTCTTTAAATAAAATTTAAAATGCCAGCAAAACAAAGAAAAATAGCCATTATGGGCTACAGATCTGTAGGTAAGTGTATCAAAAGTATCGATTACGATTGTGTTTTTGTAAATTCGAAACATGTAGCCTATTTGGTTATTGCGTATAATATTTTGTCATGTTACTATGAGTTTAAATTTACAAATATCAATTTCATAATAAATTCAGAAACCAAACCAATGTATTTTTAGGTTATTTAGCCTATAAATTTATTCATAATAATTGGAGCTCACTTGTCATTGATATTTTTTCAAGTAGGCTAACTTATCCTGTGTAAGGTCATTCATAATCATATCCACCAAACAGGAAATATTTTTTACAAAATTCGGAAGAGAATTTTTACTTCTGTTTCAATTGAATAATATTATGTCAGCTTCCAAGGATGTTTTCTGCTGTACTTTATATGCTTTATCTACTCTTAACACTACTGAGGTGCATAATTACACCTAAAAAGGTTAATTACAGCTTAATTAAAAGTTTAATAATGTTTCCAAATGATGTTTCAGTTTCCTGGAACTTTATTTTTTGTTGAAAAACCTTCCTTCTATAGGAGAGGATGTTCGACTCCAAAACCCCTGCGATTGTCTAGGCCTACCAACCAAGTCAAAGTCTATATAGATTAGTCAAAATTAGATTTTTATATAGATTTTTCATAGATTTAACTTATACCGTAACGGCCCAATTTTGTTAACAATGAATCCTTAATGAAAATTGATGAAACAACTTTTGACAGAACAACTATAATGATGGAATTTTGTTTAATTAAGAATTAGTGTAAATACAGTAGTATCGTTCGTTAGGTTGAAGCAAAATAAGTTAATAAGAGTAATTTAAAAAATGTAAGTGCAATATTTCAACTCTTACGGTTTTTACTGTTGTCATCTCATTTTATTTATGAGCTATTATGATTCTTTCAGCTTTAAGAGAAAAATTATTTTATTAATAAATTCATACTTCTTATTTCAGGGAAATCCTCACTGAGTATACAATTTGTAGATGGACAGTTTGTTGATTCTTACGATCCTACCATTGAAAATAGTAAGTGATAAGTATTACAAGTATATTTGTTGAGTTTGATGAATTACGGTAAGTTAGTAATAGCTAGCCTAGTATCAAATTAAACTCATTGAATCATCTTTCCTATGCTGATTTTAATAAATTAATATCAAAGTAGAGGCATAATTTCAAGGTATAAAAGGCAAGGATGTCAATGAAGAATTTTTATGAGCTTAAAAAAGATAAAAATTATTATAATCATATTCAATTTGACCGGTATCCATCTGACGATATTAAATCACTTATTTAATAACTTAATTTTAAAGTAACAGGGAAATGAATTTAAGCACAGCCAATTTTGTTTCGCTTTATGCCATAATTTCTATTATTTCTTTAGGCTACCTGGTTGTTACTTTTTATGTACTAAGGCAACATCCTTTAACAAACTTTTCGTGCTAACAAAATGTCCATAAAAACGTTTGATTTTAAAATTATAACATTCTGTAGGCTTATTATAAGGAAAGTATAGTCTGTCCAAGCAAAGAAGACATTTTGGCAAGATTGGAAAATGACTCCAGCTCGGTCAATATTGGTTCAAAAATTATACATTTGGTCTTAAATTGTAGAAAACATTCTGATCTGAAATTTAAGATCAAATTTTTGAACCAATATTGACCGAGCTGAAGTCATCTTCTCATCTTGCCAGAATTTCTTCTTTGCATGGACAGACTGTACCTAGCTGTGTAGTGTGTAGGCTACCAGTGCTCTCCAAATATGTTCAACAAGTACCTAAAAAATTTCTCAAGTACGTGTTTACTTTACTTTCCCTCAATGGTCTTTATGATTTTCATTGCGTGTATTTTGCACGAGATTGGAAAAATTTGAAAATAGTTCATGCTTTGATAACCCAATCTGTCTCCAAGCAAATCTCAAAATATTTTGCTGTAAAAAAGACCTACACAAATCTGTTTCGGTGAAGGCGTATCAGTACCAGCTTGTGTCATTGTTTTCGTTTCTAGTTTATAGTGATTTTTCCATTTCTTCTCCCTTCTCCCTCCCTCTGAATCATAGATAACGATATCTTTGCAACGGGTCTCTTAATAACAGTAATGATTCAACGAACAAAATTACGGTACCCATGCTTACAAAAATAATAGATAATAATAATATTGTTCTTGAAAATCCTCATTACTGATAAGAGCGATTAATGAAAAATATATTGGTCTTTCAAACTTTTAGATAAGATAATAAATGCAATTAAACTTCCTTCTACTTTTCGACCAAGATTATGTTCACAACATAATATTGAGAAGTATCACAGATCAATTTGAAGAGAAATTCATCTAGACCAATATTTTATCTTTGAATAAATGAAAATGTTTGTTATTTGAGTTTTGATACTATAACAGATTGTTTATGTTTTCTTGTAATTTAAATATAATGACTCACTGGGATTTTGTTAGCTTCCATAGAGCTCAAAAACTCATCAGTAAATAGTTCAAGTTCATTAAACTTATCACCTATTTTTTATCAAGTGGCGAATAAAACCATTGTTATGTCATGAAGACTAAACTCTGAAGGTTTATCTCGTGCCTTTGGTTAGCATTATTCATTTTTTTCTACTTGAACTTTGACAATCTATCAATTATATCAGCTTGTCACATACAATTCAACTATTTTGAACAATTGTTTTTAATTTCTTATATGGTTTCTCTCATTTACTATGAATTTGGATTTTTGCTAGCTTTTCAAGGTCAAGATTGTTCCTATGTTGTTATTATTATTATATTTTGTGACCTGCATTAATGACATAAAATTAATTCCACTAACTTTTATGTTGTAAACCTAATATTATGGATTTTGTTGGATTCCAATACGATCATTTATGATCCTTCAAAATTCATACTAACAAATAGTTAATATTTCCTGTAATATTTTATATAACAGACAAGAAAAATTGTTGAAATAATTGCTGTTTTGTCACTTTTAAATCTTGTTTTGGGTGTTTTTTATACAAAAAAGTTACTAGACATAAGTTGTTTTCTTGAAAATTAAATTCTCTAGAAAATTGCATCATTCAAAATGCCAGTGAACAATACAGTATCCATTCCTTTAAAGTTAAAAAATTGAATTTTTGATTATATTTTTCCAATATCTCAATATTCAACACATTTAGAAACTTCTTACTGGTTTCATTGAATTTCTCAGCTAAGTTTTAGCTATGGTATTATCATGAGGCCGCCACAAGATGATAAATTTGAAAATTTGAACATAAATGTGAAATGCTCCGCCATCATTATCTCTGTAACAAAGCATTCTATGACCCTTGTTTACTGGATTCTGTTTACTGGAACACCTATAAATAACACCTCACGAGGGTTGTTGGTTTGTTTCAGAAACAACCTATAAAGCATAGGCGAATCACTTACCTGAATTTTACCCTTGTGACTTAGATTCCAAGACTTTCAAAAATGTTTAATAAATTTTGTTTGCTGTTTTCCAGCATTCAACAAATCGATGCGATTAAGAAGTCAAGACTACGATTTGAAATTGGTTGATACGGCGGGTCAGGATGAGTACTCGATATTTCCAGCTCAATACTCGATGGACATCCACGGCTATGTACTCGTCTATTCGATTACGTCATCGAAATCGTTCGAAGTTGTCCAAATTATCTACGACAAACTGCTTGATATGACTGGAAAAATTCAGTGAGTAGCATTCGTTTTGTTTTGAACGAGCACTTCAATTTTAAATTTCTACTCAATTGTTAATTGTTTTATTTTATTTATTACGCTAGTAATGATAATAATTTTTATCTATCTAGAAATAGAGCAAGGCGCACACTGCAACAGACGGATGGAGGAAATATCTCTCCCTGTTTATTCAATGTTGCGACGGACAGACGGACGTCTCCATACGTCCGTCTATTGCAGTGTGCGCCCTGCTTAAACTCACTAAGTTAATGAACTTGAATAATTCATTTTTACTTTTTTTTAAACATTCTCCATCTACAAAAAGTGAAAGGACAGTAAAAATGCAACGTATCTCACTCATTCAGTAGCATATTAGCTTACATTGATTTTGGGTGGCTTGTTGGAGTAAGTGACAACGCGCCAGTCTAATTCAGGGGTAGTTCTTTACCAGGGAACAGTTTTTAAAGCACAATCACATAAATACGACTACCCCGTCTTTCGGAGGAGACGATAAGCCGTCTAAAAAGTAGTCGTCATCCCAGACTGTGTCCTGTATAATGTACTTTTATATTAATTTCTATTCTCTATCTACAGAGTGGCCCATAAGTCAGTTGTCATAAATGAAAACATCGTCTGAAAGAATTTCTTGTGAAAACTGGAAAACACAACACTCCAATTATTATATGGGAAGATCCCACAACGCCAATGTTCACTCAACAAGTTCTATATCAATAGGCTTTTTACTCATTCCATTAGGATATTATATTTCATGGGCCATCCGGTATACGAAGTCCTTTGCGAAGCCCTTCTATCATCAACAGTCAACACCTACTAATAAATTATGCATCCTACTAATAACACTTACTAATGTATTAGTAAGTGTTGCTATCACTGCAAGTGGAAACCCCATTTTTTTATAATCAAGCTGGTTAAAGAAGTAAGAGTAGGCCTACTATGATTAAATTACGCCAAAGCATGCCTTTTTCTAAAACCTTTTCGAAATGTTTATATTAATTATTATTCTTACCTTAATTTCAGTATTGAAAGCAATTTATTACCTGAAAAGATTTTCAAAAGATTAGTAAGTTATTATTCGATCAAAACTTTAATGCAATTCATTCGATAAATGTGAGGATGATTCAAAATTGCATTTCAATAATGTTTGTATGTTGCAGTGTGCCTATCGTGCTTGTTGGAAACAAAACAGACCTCCATCTTGAAAGAATGATTAGTGCTGAGGAGGGCAAGAAATTGGCTGACTCATGGAAAGCTGCATTTTTAGAAACTTCAGCTAAACAGAATGAAGTAAGTTGTATTCTTAGTTTTGTACTCTTGGAAGATGCAAAATATTTAGTGCAATGAAAATTTTTTTTCTTCTACCTACTTGTCCCAGATATTGAGATTATGATACTTTATAACAGTTATTCTTACATCACTGTTAGGCCAGTTATAAAGCTTATACAAAAATGGAAGTAATTTATTGAATCTTATTCACTTGAATACTACCACTATAGTAAGTATAGTATAAGTAACTATATTCATATATGTTTATATGCTCCCAACTTGATCAGCCTTGAAAAGTTTTCAAAGTAGAAAAAACCCTACTTAATTACCTCCCCAAGATTATTTTGTGGGGGATAATTAAAGTTCATGAATTATCACATGAATGACTATTGAATTTCTAAATATATTTTTAATTATTAGAATTTCTTTAATGAGATTACCTATGTAAATGAATAGATTCAGTATACTCTTTTATGTTAACTTTTTAAGATTCACGGGTGAATGAATGAAGAGAATTGACTGGTACATCCGACAAGTATTCAACTATTTATCACTTACTTGAGTAAGCTGACGTTTCCTCGCCATTGCAGACGACATCTTGGGAGAGTAGAGGATTATTTTCTGACACCCAGATAAACTTATCAGATGTACCCGGTCAATTGTTTTCTGTATAACCTACTCATATGTTTTAACATTTACAACAACACTTTCGTAAAATTTCAAACACACTAAAATATCTTGCTTTATTTGAAGTAAAATGAAGAATACTCATGAGCAATTAAATAAGTCCATGTTTTTACTTGATGACATATTTTGTGATTTGCAGGCTGTAGCAGATATATTCCACACAATGTTGTTGGAAATAGAGAAGGCTAATGGAAATATGCAAGAAAAAGCCAGTTGTGTTATATCTTGAACTCTTAGGTAATATTTTCGGTTAAATTATGTTGTAAATATACTAATGACATAAGTTAATTATTTTTGTATCCAACTGTCATTTCTTTACTCTATTTTGTTACTTAGATTTTTTCATTACTGAAGTGGGTTATTTTGTAATTTATAAAAAACTTATATACCTTTATTCCTACCTTACTATGCATGAACAATGCCGCAATTATAATTACTACTAAACTATTGTTAGAACAAGTTTTACCATGTTTCTATTTCCAAGTATCATTATTGAGCTTTAATTTCTGAATTGTTTGAAATTCTTCCCAACCATCAATAAAAACTCGATGTGGAAGCGCAAAGATTGCACAAGTGATTTTATAATTTAAAAGTTGGTCATTCAAAATGATTTTCATTTAATTATTTGTAGATGGTTAACAGTGATTAATTCAAACTATTATTTTCACATAAAATAATTATAATTGTTTAAAGAAACTTCTTCATGATTGCAATGACACTGTGAAGACTATTTAATAGTATAATTCATTTCAATTTTTAGTTGGATAGGAAAATAGATGCAATACTATTGTGTAGGTAGATAAATTTTTAGAGAATATTGTATCGTTTAAGTTAGAATACTCTGGAAATCTGGTGAAATTGCAGGACATATCATGTCGTATTGTACCAATCATACACTGTACCTGTATCTGGAGAATAATTGTCAATATTTTTTTGGAGACTCGCATTTTATGGGTTTGAAGGAGATTGTTAAAAGTTTAGTTCATCATCATAGATTTGTTATTTTATTAATTATCATGGCTTCACTCGAAATTAAACTCTAGTACTGTATACTGATTGATAACTTGAATAGAAATGATAATAAATTCTCTATTGGAAAAAATTACTTGAAAAAAGCTCTATAACTGTAGTAAAAATATATTTTTTGCCTGAAAATTATATAACTTATAGACATTAATAAGAATTTGGTTCTAACTATTGGAAGCTCTGGATTTCTTATAATTTAGCCATGCTTACAATATACACTGTATACAGTCTGGCATAATATTTTCCAACGTGTAGATTTTGCGTAAGTTGAAATAGATTTATTACTTTCAAACGACTATTTTATTTCATCTTGTTAGAATATTGTGGAAGGAAAATATGGATTGTAATACTAAATACAAAGTGAAAAATGCATAATTTTGAGAGTGTGTTGCATATATTTTATATTGTAAATATATTTGTTCATACACATATTTCTGGTTTCTTTTATCACCTTATTTATTTATTATTTTTTACAAAATTTACATTTCCTTCAGATATGTTGTGAAAGAGTTTCCATTGATGATGGCTTTTCTTTAAAATAATTAATTTTTTTCATTGTAATACAGTAATACAATGAAAGGAATAAAAAACAAGCGTTAGCCCAAAAATACTATCCCAATTTAGATTAAAATGCTCAAATTCATGTTATTATGTCCCTATAGAAATGAAGATATTTCTATTCCGTGAATCAAACTTTAATTTACAACCCTCTAGAAATAGGTTTTAAATAAAATAATCAATATTAATTTTTTCAGGAGGCAATACTTTTACCTAGAAAATAAATGAATAACATTCTAAATTGATTCACTGAAAGGGACCGCGTACCTATACCCTATTCACGATCACTTGAGACGAAATAAAAAAACTTTTTGCATGTACAGGTAGCTATTTTTGTTTGAGCTTGAGGAAAAGCCAAAAACTGTGATTGGCCACAGCTGTTCGACTGCGACCGACCGTCGTATGAAGTAATACCTCCCTTTACCCGCACACACGCGCAAAAAATTTGTTCATTTGTCTCAAGTGATCGTGAATAGGGTATAGGTGCATTTTCAACTCTGTGCATTTTTCCTAATCTAGGCTACTCAGGTGGAACTGCGTGCAGCTGCCCAGTGCCCACAGAGACACAATTATTCCGTCTAATAATCTTGGGCTGTCATGCCATGCCTCAACAACGGTTTGTTTGGTCTCATCCTCTGCACTGAATTCTAGACAATGAAGGATAGCAGCCAACTTTAGATTCCCGCATACCCCTAAACTGAATCTCAGTGGAGTTGCTGCCACAGCCGGCCATCGACAATATATGAACAACTCTTCCAACAAATTAAGATAGTATTCTGCTAGCTCATAATGCCACACACTCCGTCAAGCATCAAATTCCCTCTACGATTATACGACGATTTCTCGAGAACAAGTTATAAATTTAATCAAGCAAAATTTTATAATATTCTATAGTCTATTCACGATGGCTTGAGACGAGATAAACAACAGCTCTGCATGTGTGTGTGCGACTGGAGTGGCTTCGTTTCAGCCACGACATAAACAAGTCACAGCAATGCCGAAATCCCGAATTTTGTTGTCGGGACTGTAACCAAAGCATTGAGACAAAAACTTTTACTATAATTGTTTGTTCATGCAGTCGAGAGACAACCTAAACTAGTACAGTGCAATTAGACTCGAACCTCAACATCCAAAGAGAAAAGACGATTCCTACGCCAACTTGTTTTTATTGTGGCTCGAAATTTTCAATTTTATACAATATTTTAGAAGACATTTTGTGAAAATTGGTGATTTGATTCATTTGGAATAATTTATTGCTCTAAATTCAAAATTTTTATAATTCGGTATTTCTCCTGGACTATAAATTTATTCTTAATTGAAGTGCTACGAAAATCTAACCTAGTTTCGAACTTTATTATTCATCAAAATTTGGTATGAAGACGTTTTGGACATTAGTCTGTGTTTTCAACCAATAAGTTATTGTTTCTGTAAAATGAATAAATAAATATACAACCCCTTTATTGTTTGGTAAAAAGTTTTTAAGTTTGGTAAAAGAGCGTCGGGTTTTTGGGGGAGGGGGGATGAAAGGTGCAAAATTTCAGTTTTTTGTGAATTGTAGCCGAACCAAGCGTCGGACAAGAAAATTTCATATATGTTTCTTCTAGAGAACAAAATTTGGAAGAGATTGAGACCAATCACAACTCTGCATCATCAACCGTTTCCAAGTTACAATTTTTTGAAAACTCCATATTTTTTTCACAGGAATTATTCCGTTACTTTGAAAGTTTGTAACTTTGAATTGGAAACTCTTGCATCCGTATTTCAAAATCCCTCTCTGCGAAATTCATTTCTCTTCAATTTGAGACCAAATTCACCCTTCTATGTTCAGTGGTTCATGTGCTACAGCGATTTTAAAAAACCCTTACATCCCCAAAATCCCCTAAAATTACATTTTATCGTGCAAAAAAAAATATTAAAAATTTTCGGATTGGCTCATACTTCTAGATTTTGTTTCTTGAGACCCTAGACTCTCATGAAAATCGTTTACACGACCAAGACTATCATAGGATTCATGGGGGTTGGTCAAAAGCATCCCTTTATTTTTAATCATTTATATTCCCCCATAACTTTTGATTGGTACGTCGGATTCTATCGTTCAATAGCTCATCATTTTCTACTCATCACGGCGGTATAAATTCATATATTATAATCGAAATTCGGTGAAAAACTCCAGAATTCAGATTTAAATGATACTCTTGAATAATAATACCTGCACATTGAAAATTCCAATTTTTCACATTTCAATACTCCCAATCGGAAAGTTGTGAACGGAAAAATCTGAAACTACCAAGAAATGTAGAGAAAATCTTCCTCTTTCGAATGGTTACTATGAGAATTGCGAGACCTTTGACATAAGAAGGTAAACAACCGGTTTTTATCACACTTTTTCTGATAAATTCGCTCATTTTTTTAATTCTATTGAAATTTCTCTAACAATAAGCATTGAACGAGAAATTTTTATATACCATCTTTTAGAGGATAAATCACTCTACATTTCTAGACCAAGAGCATAACTCTATCGCCAATAGTTACCGAGTTACAATACAATGAATTATGTGTAATTTTTCAACAATTGAAAACGCTGATATTACAACAATGTTATCATGAGGAATTAATTGAAGAATCATGATGAATCTTATATGATATTAAAGATCACATTTTTTTCTACAATTTGAGACCAAATTCATATTTTTTGAACAATTATTAAATGAGCTACGTATATTTAAAAAAATCGTCGTCTTCTTAAGCTCAACGAAGCGTTTCAATGTATTATTCATAGTGTGTGCAGCGCCTTTCAGAGTGAGCTCTGAACTCGACAGTTGGTTTGAAAAATGGATCTAGCTAATTCTGTAATTGTTCAAAAAATGTGAATTTGGTCTCAAATTGTAGAGAAAAATGTACTCTTTGATACTATATATGATTCACAATATTTCTTGAATAAAACTTTGTTGTAAAATCAGCTATTGCAATTTTTTCTCATTTTTCATAATTTATTCATCTGTAACTTTGTAACTAATGAAGGTAGAGTGGTGTTCTTGGTCTGAAAATGTAGAGAATTTTGCCCTCTATAATGATTATGGAATTATAAGTCATTTCGAAAATTTTTAATATTTTTTTAATACGATAAAATGTAATTTTAGGGGATTTTGGGGATGTAAGGGTTTTTTAAAATCACTGTAGCACATGAACCACTGAACATAGAAGGGTGAATTTGGTCTCAAATTGAAGAGAAATGAATTTCGCCGAGAGGGATTTTGAAATACGGATGCAAGAGTTTCCAATTCAAAGTTACAAACTTTCAAAGTAACGGAATAATTCCTGTGAAAAAATATGGAGTTTTCAAAAAATTGTAACTTGGAAACGGTTGATGATAAGAGTTGTGATTGGTCTCAATCTCTTCCAAATTTTGTCCTCTAGAAAAAACATGCATAAAATTTTTTTGTCCGACGCTTGGTTCGGCTACAATTCACAAAAAACTGAAATTTTGCACCTTTCATCCCCCCTCTCCCAAAAACCCGACGCTCATAGGGGTATTAACTTTTTACCAAACAATAAAGGGGTTGTATAGAACAAGTTGGCGTAGGAATCGTCTTTTCTCTTTGGATGTTGAGGTTCGGCCTTTTTTTGAACTAATTGCACCGTACTAAACAAGCAATTTCTCAATGTGTACCTATAAAAAAGATTACTTAGAGATACTTATTCTGAATTGCCTACAACAAATTTCGGCATTGCTGTGACTTGTTTATGTAGTGGCTAAAACGAAGCCACTCCAGTCGAACACACACACATGCAGAGCTTTTGTTTATCTCTTCTCAAGCCATCATGAATAGACTATAAGTAGGCTATACGTAGGTACTTTGACAAGGTGTACCATGGATGCAAGGCTCACATGGATAGGGTGACGACTGGGTGGAAAGCCCATAAAGGATTTTGCGTATAATATATGCTCAAGCCTTTCTAAATTATTTATTGTTTTTAACACTTCGTGTTAGGTCTCAGGTAGAACTCGCTGCAGCTCCTTCTGGTAGGCTCCGTCCACGAAGTAGTTTTTTCTACCAGAATACTCGAACGGAGTTAATATACTAGAATAAAGCACGAGCCAACACCTACTAATACATCTTAGTATTAGATGTATTAGTAGGTTTTGACGGAGCTCCGTAGATTGAAGGCGCAGACTTTATTCAGTGCACTCAACCAATAAGTGCATACCATCCTATCCCATTTATATATGCATTGTCATAGGATGCCCAATTCCGGTTTATATCAAAGACGACTGCACTCTTTGGTTACAATGCTCTACTGCCTATACCATAGACTTCTATTATAGACTACTATTACTACATATATATATAATATAGTCTACTATTTAATACCATAGTCTACTATATCTACGCCTATACTGAAATTTTATTTCGACATTTCGCTGAAATATTCTCGCCAATCCAACCAACATAAATATTATTATCATGTTGTCAGTATTAAATTCATTTCATCATGATCATGTAAAACCATCAACGGTTATGCTCTAATACCGAACAGGAAATATTGTAATTGAAATAAAACAGGTCTTAAATTATCAAAAATTTATTGAAGTATCTAGTACAAAACTGGAACACATAATATTTCCAACTCAAATCGTCCAACTACTATTACAATAAATCTCTGTATATCAAATATATATTTATCTAGCTTATTTTATTTAAATATATTAGATTATCGTTTAATTGCACAGAAATTACAAAGTATATGAATGATTGTGTTCGTTAACGAGAGAAGAACGAACACAAAAAATTTTGAAGATGATAAATTAAATCAATGCTGTGTTGTGCGCTTTTTGAGATCACTGTTGATTTTCCAATAACAGTCTTTTCATACATACATACATACTCATACGCTTGGAAAATATGAAATGTAAGCACACAAACAAAGGGCTCCCTCACACAACAATCGCACTGATCATTTTTAACAGTGGCTCCTTACTAGGAAACACATTTCCATTCATACAAACTGTAAACAAACTAAATTTACATCATATCAGTCAAATTTCGCCGTTATATTATTACTCAAACGAATTGTCTACTTTAAAAATTACTTTTGAACGCATAGTAATTGTTTTCATTAATTAAATCTAGCCAGTTGCAGAAACGAGTATTAATGAAAGAGAGAAATAAGCCAAGGAATCTGTAACTGGCCTAGAAATTTCAACATATATCAACAAGATAATTCAGTAGAAGCATAATTTTCTTCAACAATCTGAACCAACAAAGGATATACAACAATTGAGAACAGAAAAATATTACTATACTGACATTTTAGTCAGAGTTTCAATACACCAATCTATATTGAATAATATAACTTACTTGAATCAAATAAGAACAAAAGAAATTGAAAAAACATAAAAAATGAGTTTTTAAATTTGCTAAAGAAAATGAATGATTTGAAATAGCAATTCTGATTCAAGGAAGTAACATTAGTCTATACTCCTTAAAATAAATAGAATGAAAAATAACGTGAAACGTTGAGAATTTTATAATTATAAAAATTATTCTAGAACATAAACTAGGCGAGAAATATTGAAAAGGATCTAGTTGATCAACTAATTTATACCTCAACAAACATTGGAAGCAATGTTTAGATATTTTTTCAATTATCAAAGATTATTTTTTCTCGAAAAGTAACATCGACATTCTAAACAGTGTTCAGGTATTTTGATTTCTGAAGGATTTTTTCTCGACAAAAATGAGAAAATTTATATTTCCAGCGGAAACCTTGTGGATTTTAAGACGTTGAGATACAGCTTTGACAATTTTAAATTGATTAATGTAAAATTTTGAATTTGTAACATTGAAAATCTAGAGAAATATCAATGAACTGACACATAATGATCCGCCTTATTATTAATAAAACACTTTCCCAGAATATTCTTTACATTTTTATCCCATACATTATTCAGATTATTATTTGAAGAAATTTATTTCATTATATCTTGGATTATAATATTAATAAGATTTTAAACTCAGTAAAATAATATCTTGCAAATAGATTAAAAAATCACAAATAATTCAAGTTAAAAATGTTTAATTTTCAATGTTTAAAAGAATTTTTGGTTGAAATTGATCCTAGTAATAGTTTTGAAATAATTTCAATAAAATTCAACAGGAAAAACTGAGCTATAATAAAATAGTAGTAAAAAACTTATGGAATGACGGTACAGCATGGAATGGATTCAATCTGAAGAAAATTGTAACTTTCAAATAAAATATATGTGAAACAGACTATCGAATCATTAAATTCTTGATGAAGTAAAATACTGTACAGTATTGTGATAGAATTAATAGAGACGATATTGGTATTGTTAATTTGGTCGATGAAAGCTTCTTCAATTTAAAATGAATTGGGGATGACTTCTCAGTTCGTAGCAATTTTTAGTTCTTCTGTTACTAAAGTAAATTATTTAGTCATTAAATTTTATAAAATCATATTATTACATGAAAATATATCTTCGCTAAGTCATTGTTTATTAAGAAAACCAAAGTTATTATGAATATTATTAGTTGGTATCAATATTATTTCGACTCTACCTCCCCTTTACATTTTTTACGATTAATGCCGCAGATACACAAGTCAAGTTGACTTAACAATGAGAATGTATGCGTATTTGCTAGAAATTCCATTTGATTCAATAGTAAAGATGAATTCTATTCCACATGTTGACAAGTCGATTATCGAGAAGTCATTATCATTAAACCAAATGCATCTACTTGATCAAGTCGACTTGACTCGTGTACAAGAGATATAACAATTAATCTTCAGAAAAATTTACTTTTATTCATTATTTTCAAATTTCATAGTCAGAATACTATGAATAGAAACGCTTATATTATGTCAGTTGATATTGATCAACTATTTTTTTCAAATTTAGATTTATACCCTTTACTTTCAACAAATTTCCCGCATAAATAATTAACATTAGTTCTAAAATAATTGCATTAATAATATCAGTCAAATATATTTAGGAGCCTCGATATGCAGCCATCAAATTATCAAGATTTTCAATGTTAAAAGGTTGACGGTGCTGAATCACTATCTATTTTGCAAGAGATCAACATAAGATATAAGAATGATAAATCTCAAAGTACTGCACTAGGATGATTGGAGAAAACAAAATACCTCAAACTAAGGGAGAAACAAATCTTAGTCTAAATAGCTTTTGTGAATATCAGAGGCACTTGGTGAATTTTCTCATCATCCGAAACACCAAATTCAAATCTCATAAATTGATCCTCGAGATATTAAACAGAATATTTAACACGGTCGAAATTATCTAACAAACTACAATTTTATAATATTTCGTTCGTCTCACATATCTTGCAAACGAACTCTTACACCCGTACAATTTTCTCACACAAAAAATTGTTCAAATATCGAAACACGTCAACTCACTATAATTTGAACACCAAACAACAGCGCAAATTCATTATCACTGCTCATTTTATTTATTTTCAATTTTATGTCTTCCCAAGCACCATTAGTGTGTTTTTAGTGATTGATAATAGAAAATTATCATTTTTCTTGCTTTCTTGTGATTTTTCTCAATTATATTCTAAATAGCTATATTGCTAAATAGTTCATCTTGTGAATTTTCTACATTCGAAGCTATTTTAGCATTCTTAACTCTTTAAAAAAATAACAATTTGAAACTTCTCATGTAACTCCCTCCAAATTCACAAGAAACACATACGATGGAAATAATTTAAGCGTTCTTGAGACAAGAAATAGATAAAAAAACATACAGCTTTTTCGGTCATGTTGATAAGAAATAGATATACAAAGAAAAATAGCGTTTTGCTAGGTTTTCAGACAGATGGACAAAAGATGATTTTTTATGCGCGTTTTCTGAATTCACCGGATAGAAAGAAGAAGTAAACGATATACATACAGATAAGACCTTTTTCTTGATTTTCAGATAAGAGGATTCTTCATTCTTTAGATAGGAAGAAGAATATCATACACAGATAAGCCTCTTTCTCGTTTTGAGATGAAAGTTTTCTCCATTCTCTAGATAGGCAGGAGAAGAAGATGGCACACAGAAAAGACCCCTATTCTTGATTTTCAGATTAACGTTTTCAGCATTATTCGGATAGACGGGAGATGATATTTAGATGGATATCTCCTCTATTTCTTCGACAGACTAAGAAGGCGATACACAGATGAGCATTTCCATTCTTTGACAGATTCGGAAGATTATAAACAGATGATAATATACTAGCCTACATTTCTCTGACAGATGAAGAAGGCGATACACAGATTCGAAAGGGGGTGAAGGTAGAGATGTGTAGCAGGTAGACTCAGTGCAGCCTATAGTGAGCGAAGGAGGATGGTCGCTTGGATGGACGATGCTTCTGATCGCCGCTCCACGTTTTCGACTTGGCGCGAAACAGTCGCAGGTCGCTTTCGTGACGTGGATCGGTCATTTTGAGATAGGCGCGCGGCTCGCACAGCTCGCTGTGCGTGTTGAAGAAGGCCTTGTAGCCGCCGTTGAGCAGGTACAGCTCGGGGTAGCTGAGCGCCGGGTAGTTGTCGCGATTGCAGTCGCGGTCGCGCTGACGCAGAAAACGCGACCTGAAACAAAACAAACACAATCATGTAGAAGTAGTACAAACATAAATGTTCAAATTAAATCTTCTCAAAGTTTTCAAACACTGGCCCTCTAACTTAGTAGTCTGTGGATAATGAGATGCTGGTCTGCTTTGTTATTTTATTTATTTAGCGTATGGCTTTTAATAGTGGGGAGACCCAAATGTTGTTCCACTTCGCCAGATAACCTCATTTTCCCCAAATGGAGATATGAGTTATAGTTCTTCTAAAAAGTTCATTTGAAAACATAATTTTTGATTCCAAAACATTGTTTACTACTAAAACTGACTGAAGCACTTCAAAAAATCACTACACCATAGCCGAAAATATTGAATTTTTACGATCAATTTAGAGCACGAATATTAAACACATTTAAATTTTGTCATGCTTTGTTTGTCGACTATTACTATTATTAATATGAACTAATACTGTTCACACATAAAATATTGCTTACAGCACAAAGAGCATGATATACGAAATCGAATTTTATTGTGATTTTCAAACAAAACGTTCAGACAGAATACAGAAGCACATCACCTGCAAGGAAAATCCTGTGCGGAGGTGAGAGTAAAATGAACCAATACTAATAACATTAAACCGAAAAAGATAATAGGCTATGATAATAATTGTCATTGTAAAACAATCGACATAATATGTAGCTGAATACAACTTCACTGTGCAGCAATAATATCCTAGTTAGATACAAAAATAAAATACTGAAGACAATGACTTTTTTAACAAGGTCACGATTTCCACAACACCAACATCCAACATGTATAGCCATTATAATGACAAAGTGTGTTTCTTCTCTCAACAATACTTTATTTGGTCTATGTAAATTCATGAATGCATTGAGTTCTAAATGCTATACCTAGTACTGTATAGTAAGAATCACAACGCCCACTAGAATGACTTCTCATGATAAGAGAAATAAACAATTCATCAAAGTTGAAATAGGAGTTGAATTTTGTTAAAAAAAGAACAATAACGATTGAAATTGTACCAAAGAAAGTGTACTCACAGAGTGGGGCCACGTTCAGACGAGAACTCGCAGTGGAAAATGATGATGTTGCGTTTCGTGTTGAATCCGCTGAAGCTGGAGTTGAGGAAGGACGGCTTGGTCTTGATCAGTTCTTTTTCGAGCTGGTCCTTCGTGTAGATGTTTCTCGCACCCTTGATGTGGCCGCCATCGAACTCGTACGGAAACCTGGCAGAAGACAACACGTAAAAAGGATTCTCCACCAAATTGCTTTTTTCCAAATTTTATATTGAGAATTTTCTTTTACTTTCTCTTTTAATTTTTATTACGAAATCTCATATTCATATGTAAGTAATAGAAAATATTACCGTGTAATACCAGCCTTAGATAGACGAGGAAGGATGAAAAAAGGGAAGGAGGAAGAATAATGGAGAAAAAAGAGAAACAGAAGGAAGAAGAGAAAAGAGCGAAGAAAAAGAAGGGATAAGGTTGCAAGGATGAGGAGAGCAAGTAAGGATAAGGAAAGCAAGGAAAAGGTTACATAAACAGAAACATGCATCAGCTTGTAAATAAGAGAGAAAAGTGAAGAGAAGAGAGAGTAATTAGAGTAAAATAAGAAGAAAAGAAGTTAATGATAAAATCTTCACATTACAAAAGCATCTTATAAGGGCAGCACTGGGTAAACCAAGACGATACCCAAGCAAGAAACTTTTTGAAGAATTAAATGTACCAACACTTAGACAGATGTATGTAACGAGGGTTGTTTTGCACTTAAATAAGGATAGAAATAATCTAGAAATTAGGAATATACCTTATCAGACTCGATCATTAGCATTAAATAATTTCAATATCAACCTAATAAAACTAGTAGTTTGTCGACACCAGTTCACCTATCTTTGCAATATATATTCAAACAAAATTCCGATAAAATTCATTAATTCAAAAATTACTAAAGCACTAATCAGGGAAATAAATTTATGGGTTGGGCAAAATATATATTCTACAATACCTAAATGTTAATAAGTCTGTTCATGATTTATTTGAGTTTTGAATGTCTTTCTATCTTCTATATTTACCTTTGAAAATTGATTAAGCACTGGGATGTGCTCATAACTGAAAATTTATTATTTTTGTATTTTTATTCATTAATTTTCATTTGGGAGAATAAACATGATTTGTTTTTGGTTATCACCGGTATATTGATCTCAACACGAAATTATTCAAATTTTATCATTGTATTATTTATAAGCATTATTATTGCAATTATCTTCATTTATTTCAAGACTTGTTTTTTCATTTTTGGGTATTGCTTTACCTTGTGCAGTTCGCTTTATGAACTCGCAGCTAGCGCACAAGTTTTCTTTGCTGGCTGTGCCAAATCATTTAGATATATTTTAATTTAAATTTATTATGCATTTTGTATGTATCATTCATATTTTGTAATTAACTACTGTATGTAATTTTTGGCGAAATAAATATATTATATTATATATTATATAATGAAAGAGATGAATGTAGAAAGTAGAAGTAGTAGTAGAAGTATTATTAGTAGCAGAGGAAGAAGAATAAACTGAAAAGAGTAACAAGGAAATTTGTACTAAACAATAATAGACTCAACTAACCGGCAATCGATAATCTGGTAGCTAGCAATCTGATCCTCATATCTTCCATTAATGAGATCAGCCAGCGTGTCACTGGAGATGTTCTTCAGATCCTCATGTGTGCCCTTGATGAGGGGCAGTGCGAAGGGCACACTGAAATCGCCAATCAACTCCTCCTCACTGGACCGACTCAGCGCATAGTTGATCTTGGCCTCAACCAGACTGCGCGGCTGCTTCACAAAGCCGTGATCCAGGAGAGTGCGCTTCTTGTGGTGGTCTGGGGTGGCGACTGCTGTGGCGGCGGTGGGCGTGCTGTGGTGGTTGTAGTCGTGCAGCGGCTTCATGCGTTTGGCGGCCGACTGCGGCGTGTTGGACGACTGCAGCGGGGCGGGGCGTTTGCTCTTCACAAACTCTTCGACGCTCTAAACACAAACAAAAAAATAAATAACTGAAATTAGTGACTTGTAAATCCAGTGTAGATGTGTCAAACTTATGTTAGAGTTACCGCACATTGTTACGACCCAAGAGAAGTAAGATTTATTCGATTCCAACTGAGTTCAAATGTGTAAGGGTGTGACAGATACAAATATTCATTCATTTAGCATGCACATAATACTTATGAGGACACAGGATATGATAACCAATATATTTCCGTCTCAACACAAAAAAGAGGAAACATGAGCATCAGTTGAATAACAAAACAAAGCAAGCGCAGAGAGTAGACATAATTACATGAGTAAATCAAATAGAATGTAAAAAGAAAAAGGTGGAGTGGACAATAGCACTGAATAATAATAACAACTAAGGATATATGAAAATTAGGATTACAAATCAGGGTTACATAATATTATGTCCAAGTAAAGAGGACATTTTGGCAAAATGGGATAATGACTCCAGCTCGATCAATACTGGTTCAAAAATTATAAATTCGGTTTCAATATAGTAGATTAGTACGTTTCCTAGAATTTGAGCCAATATTGATCGAGCTGGAGTAATTTTCCCATCTTGCCAGAATGTCTTCTTTGCTTGGACCGAACATATGTAACCCTGATTTTTAAACCTAATTTTAATAAGAAAAATAATATTGTCAGAATGTGTGATTTGAAGCATAACTAGTTTGAAAAAAATAAATAGTAAAAATCAATATGCCTGATTTGTATCTTCTCTGTATCATCAGTATCCATCTACTAATATATTGAATATTCTATTCTATGGTACTCACAGAGTTGAGATTGTTGATGTTTTCGGACAAACAGCGGCGGAAGTTGATGGGGCCTCTGAGTGTGAACGGCGAGTTGTCGTGGCTCTGCTTGCCGGGGCTGATGGAGGGGGCAGATGCGTCGCCGTGTCTCAGAATAGGATCGGTGAGCAGGCTGCTCAGGCCGGATGGCAGTTGGGCGTTCTCGTCATCCATCTACAAAGCAAACAAGAAGAATCAAATTAGAATGAATTGAATCATAATTTTGAGATATCTACAAAAATGGTATACAAACAATACATAAGATTAGAAACAGGGGTTACTAATTAAACAGGAATAATAATTTTAAAAAATCAAACAAAATGTTAGAAATAAATTAAGACATTGAATCAAAATTTAAACGAATCGCAAAAAATAAATGAATTTTGTGTTGTACAAACATAAAATTAGAAACCCTTGTTGAATCATAATTGAAGGAAAAAGCAACAATTGAATCACATAAAAAGCAACAACTAAATAACTAAAACAATATCTAAACGTTTGCTTCACATCACTGGGACAGTTTAAGTGCCTAGTTAAAACCAATATGATATAATACTCGTATAAGACAGAGGACAAAACTTTTTGGATGTCATACAATAAACTCACAAAATACAAAGATACAAACTCAATATTTGTTGCCCTTGAATTTTCCAAGTGAATTGACAATTTATAGAATGGTAGAACTCTATATAAATATTGAAAAAACACTCACAATGAAGACTGAATTTTGTATGTTGGAGACTAAATTTCAAATAACAGTAAACTCTTGTCTTGTCTTAGAGCTGAAGCAATAAGAGCCGTGATTGGCAGATCAAATTAAAGTTTTTCGTGCGGAACAACTGCGATCCGATGAAGTTAACGCCAAAGTGACTTAAGACTGAGTTTTTTACAGATACGTCTTGAGGACTCCGAAAGTGACAAGTCCAATCATCAATATACGATTTTAATAGAATGCCACAAGAATATTTAATTCACCCAGAACAATATAAATACTTACTTATAAGTTGAGTCCGTTCACAACTTCCAAAAAATAGCTGCCACAATGGCACTGCACTGTCAGAGGCTAAAATCAGGTCTTCGGGAGCGCAGGGTTGGTCCATGGGATTTCTCCGCATCTGCAGTTTGGGTCCATATTTCCATCCAGGATAAATACTGATTTCCAATATACCCCGATTAATCCTAACATACAATGATTCTCGCCACTTACCAGCTTATCAGTGGGCAAGAGGTCCATGAAGTTGTCATCGAGAGACTCCATGGAGCACTGTGAGAGGGCGCCGCTGGAGTTCGACGACTGTGTGAGGAAGCGCCTCGGCGACGCCGACAAATCGTTGGTGCTCAGCTTGCGGGGCGCAACTCCGCTGGGCGCCGCAAAGCGGAACGGCTTGCTGCTGTCGTCTCCACTGCCGCAGCTGATGCCGCTGTCCTGTGAGTTCGGGTCGAAGTCGTCCAGAGGCATGCGGAGGCGTGGCGTCGTCATACCCAACTGTCGAAACAATGAAGGAAATTGTTAGTTTCATTCGCAAATCAAATAGTTTTTTGCACAAAAATATATACAATTCAAAAACATTTTCAAACATTACAGACTTTATACAAGTTACTCGAAGTGTGTATTCAATATTAGCTCATAGAGGTGTCATCAAGCGACTCCATGGAGAACATAAAGAGTGAAAGTAATTCATTTGGATGGCTAGCTAAGTCGAATCATTACTTTCTTATTTGCCATACTACATTTAAATTATACGCAAAGAATGTGTGTTTCATCGTTTCATGAAATATTCACTTCACAATCAGAATTGGCTATGAAAGTCTCAACAATTGAAAAGTAGAAGCAACAGAGAAGAATCTATTTCAATGCTAGAAAAGTAATTTCTCATTATATTTGTATTGAAAATCTCGGAAAAGCAAGTGAATTAGTTCAAGTCTGCCTGTAATCCATACAATTATAAAATTTTGATAATGTATTGCGGTTGGCGGGGTAGAAATTAATCTCAACAAACTGTTATGGAGCACTTCACACCGATGCCAAGCTATGAGTGGCATACCAATTTGTTAAATTATTATCGTTCTCATATTCTCTTTTAAATATAACAAGAGCAAGCTTAATAATATTAATTATCAAACTATCATAATATTATTCTTTTTCAATTACTTGATTGTAATGTTGCAATTCAAAAAATCATGCTACACTTCAATTCATTGTTATTTAGCTGTTAATTTATTGAAAATATTACATAGGTTTTAATTATCACGCATCATATATTTTTCAATTAACTATAGGTGTTAGAAATTATCATGAAATACATGTTTAGAGTCGACTCCAGCCAACAAATATAGCTGAAACTACACCAAACTGAATGAAATAGAATTTCGTAGAAGGCTTCAAAGGGTCTTCATCATCAATCATCATCGCTAAGATAGAAAATTAAAGTGATTAAAATCAAGTTAGAAAGCTGATCATACTGACTAAGAACAATATAGAGCTATTTCAACACCAAAGAGTTATCAGGTAGTTCCTCACTATTTAAATGTCAAATTGACAGAGATTTAAATAAATTATAATTAAATTAACAAATTGTCAGCAATTTTGAACATTGAATCACTATTGCAATGAGGCGATTTTTCATTCAACAAGTATTTAATTGTTATTGCTTTGAAGATAAAGCTTGACAATTCAAGTTTAAATTTATCTAACTGAGCTAGATAGTTTATATTAATCATCACTTATCAGGAAATCAATTGATAAATCAAATGCAAAACTGTAATTACTATTATTTAAATAGTAGTCAGATGAAACTACTCATACTATACGAAAATTACTTGAATTGTCTTATAAAGATTTATGAATGAAACAGATATGACTCATAGGATTCAATGTTGGTGTTATTCGAGTTGATGTTAGTATAGAACGCCAAAAAGTCAAGTGGTTTCGTATGCTCCAAACAGCTGATGTTGTTAATTGGAGTTGTCATTTAGCTATTCCTAAATGTTTTGAATCCCAAAACAGACAAATTATGCTCTACAACAGCTTTAAGTAGGTTACACCACGCACAAGAAACAAAACGAAACCGTTCAACTATTAGGTGTCTCCTATATCAGCTAGGGCCGGTATTACACGGTAATATTTTCTATTACATATTTATGAAATCATATGAAAATACGAAATCATACCCTAATATGTAATGGAAAATATTAACGGGTAATACCGGCTTAAGATTAGTTGACAACTGATTGAATGATATAAAGCACCTTTGAAGGACTGGCGGCTAGCTTGACAGGACTGGCGTTAGCGTTGCCTAGGGCGACTCGTGAGGAGGGCGGCAGATTCTCCTCATTGCGATCAGGCGGCGGCTGGTCGTGCGTCAGTCGCCGTACTACACTGCGTCGCGGAGCGCTGCCCACAGGAGTGCTCACCTTCAACGCATTCTTCAGGAGCCTGCAACGCAATACACAACAAATTGATACACAACTCACTAAATTGATACAGAAAAGCACAGAATTAATTTATTGAAAAAACACAAAATTTAATTACGGTAAAAATTATATAGATAGTGCCAAAAATAACCAAGGGCGGAATCTCAGTAACAAAAGTGTTACAGAGATTATGTGGAACTTCTACGTATACCTGGTGTAGAATTAAGGCGATTTCGTTTGTTCCTTGCGCATTCCAACAGCTGATGTCATCTGCAAATGGTCTACGTAACTGTACCGTACCAGCTGATTACAGAATAGAGTTACGAAAAGTCAGCTGGTCTAATTACTGGCTGGTTACTAGCCAGCAAACCTGAACGTACAAGGAACAGACGAAACCGCATTAATGTTTAGCACCAGCTATACGGAGAAGAAGCATAACATCTCTGTATACATTTTCGTTACTAAGATTGCGAGTGTTTCTGTTCTAAATTTCTGCAAAAAAATCTTATCAGCATGATTATCATTCTTTGTAGAATTGAGAAAATTCTTATTTCCATTACAATTGGATGATTGAAGGTTTGCTTTAAAATTCTAAGACGAACTTTGCAGCGGATAAATAAATTACAGTCCACTACTACATCATAGATTTGATTTAAGACCTGGAGCTCCTAGTATTTTCAAATAGGCTTCACAATAGGAAAAACATATTTCATAACTACTGTAGCCTACTTTCAATTACTCAGCACTCAGTATAATCAAGTTATTTCCAATTTGATGCTCAATAACTAAATCACTTATCATTTAATTAGAACTTCATAATCATAAACCATAATTATAAAAAAGGTAATAATGATAATAATAATATTATTATTTGGTTTAAAAAAGAGGTAGCTTCAAGCGAGTGTCAGTTATGTTAGTGAATAAGTGCATATAATTCACTATAATAGAAAATTTCAAGTGACTATATTATTTCATCCATGGCGCTAAAATCGTTTCACTACAAAACTCCAAGTCAGCCACAAAAAAACACATAGGACCGAACATAACCTCAAACTTGAAAGATGGTTTACTTTCGCGCTCCCTTCGAAGGGCGGTAACACGGTAACATTTAGCGCCAAGAAGCCCAGTAGGGCTTCAAGTAAACATAACCTCAAAAATCACTAAGGCTTATTAAAAAAAATTATTCTAAAATGATCCATTTATTAATATACATCGAAGTACCACTGTTTCTTGTCGAATCCAAAAACTCGAAACCACAAATCCAACCACTGTCGAAACCAGAAAATTAGGCTACTTTCAAAATGAAACAGATATGAAATTGGACATCAAAATATTATCTTTCAAGTTCAATCTCAAATATTCACTGTCAATGAAGTAATGAAGATAAATAACGACTAATAATCCTGTTACTAATTGTTGAAATATAAAACAAGACAACATCCTTTCTCTCCCAGATCTAAACTTCCTACAGTCCAATTTATGCATTAAAATGTATTTCACTGAAATGAAGACAGATCTACTATTTGAAAACAATTCACCACATAAGAGACAGAAACAATAATCCATTCTGGTAGGATAAGATATCTATATCTTATATACACACTGTAGATTGTCACATCAAATACGGAACCGATGAAGTTTTACCAAAGCATTTTTAATAAACAGTTCAGATCACACTCGTAGTATAGTAAAGTTATCACCACTGATAAGACAAATACTGGATGCATCCATTCATCAACAACAGCTACGATAATCACATTACAAAACTACTCCAAACATACTCATAAGCTTCAGAGTTTTTTACATCACTGATTCAACAAACGTAGGCTAATACATTGTTCCATCGACTAATGCTTTTCACTTCACATGACACAACACAAATATCTAAATATCAAAAACGTTCTCAATCACTGAACTGTGCATAATCAACCAAACTTTAAATACAAACAACTGAAACGCTTCATAATATCTATAGATGATTCGAATATGAATCCTGAACACATATAGCCTTCCAACACGCAATGACACATCTAATTATTCGAATCTGACAAATTTATTGAGATTTGAACCGACACAAAAAATTTGTTACTCCAATGCCTTCTCAAACGTCACAATTTAAATACCCCACACACGTATCCAGTTTCAGCAATGAAGCGAGTTTTGTCAACTTATACATAGCACAAATATTTGAGGTTAATATGTTAGAAATAAAAGTTTATGATATGGTAATTTAAAGGCCCTAAATACTCTACCTTGAACAACAACGGCACACTTCACATACACCAACATCAGGAGAGTCGAACATTTTGTATCTGACTGAGTGAACCGTTCTGTTCAAGCAAGGAAACACGACTGAACTGATTCCGAACCGAAATGTACTCAGCTAAAAGTAAGTTTGGGAACCGAGTACGCTCTCCCCACCACCGGCGCTCTCCGCCAATCACAGCTTGTCTCTGCTGACGACAGCGCTCAGGGCGCGCAGCGGCACTAAACTCAACTAGAAAACTAACCTAACGGGTGTAAAATTTTGTAAAGGGCTCGACACGAGCCATTCTGAAAACGCTTTTCGAAAAAAAACGCCGCAGCTAGGGGTCTGGTACTTATACTCACTCGGTCGATAACTTGAAAAAGTATTAAACTTCAGGCCAGCTGCAGAACAAGTAGTAGCAGTACAGACTGCACGCTTCATAGTCTGTCAGAAATTATTAATATCACCCCTGGAGCTGAAGCAGTGACACAAAGCGTAAAAGCAATAAAATGCTTTGAGTATTTTTGCAGATGTCCCCCTTCGAAGCTAGAGTCCCCTAAATTTGGCCCTCAGATTACGTACATTGTAGCTAAGTGAGGAAGTGAGGTTCTTCCTTCGGCATAATAAAGCTAATCAGTGATTTTAAAATTCGACGATAAAGGTCTTCATATCCAAATAGAATAAAAAATCGATAAATAGGTCTGTTAGTAAATAGTTGGTAGAGTATAGACTGTAAAATCATAGAAGTAACCAGTATCTGTAGTAGAGAGAATAGAAGAAAAGGACAGTTGGTTTATTAATGGATATAATGTTAACTATAAAACAAATGAACTACATAAAAATATCTAAACGAATGAAAATAAACTTGACTGAAGCTATTATAGATACAGGTAGGCTACTATTGAGTAGAAAGAGATCATCGTATTTCATATAGCTGTTTCCTGTGTGTCTACGGTTTAATTAAATTTCAATGAGATACATCAGATGATACATGTATCAAATGAACCAATCTTGCATCGTTACCAATTCATTTATATATATATTTATATATGTACAGTTTCTTGTTAACACGATAACTCCCGAAGGACTTGTCGGAGAGCGACCAAATTTTGCACAAAAATCATTAGTGTTAATATCTCGGTCAAGTTCGTTAACCAGCCAAATTGGTCCAAGGGTAGGGGGTGAAATTGGGGGATGAAAATTTTGAAAAATCACTACAAATCGACCAATAACGTGATCGTTTTGAAAATTGGTGGTTATAATGCCCTTATTATTCCCTAAAATTTGAGCCATCAACGAAAAAAATCCAATCAAAAATGGCAGAGAAAATAGCGAATAACATAATGCCAAAAATTGTGTTTTTCGAAAACGGCGCCTTTGAATTCATACCCTGAATAGCTCATTATAAGTCATATGATTTGAGCCATCATAGAATTGCATTTGAAATGCACTCTTTCCAACCGCCAGCTGCCGGAGCGAATTTTTATATTTAATATCATTCAAATCTATTATCATTACCAATCTTGAAATTTTTGTAACAATCAATCTTGGAATAAAACTTATTGTATCGTATTTTCTTGATAGGAAAATGTGCCGTGGACACATTCAGTTTGGTTGAATATTTTGGACAATAGATTTCTGAACTTGGCTAAAGTTACATTAGTTTCATCGTAAACTAGCATTTAAAACATTGGCTATTATGAACAGGCATTGTTCAACTGTGATAACATGAGTTAATTTGACAGAAAGCTTCCTTTATTCAGCACGGTTACATGTATATTTATACTATATCAATGGATAATGAGCGGTGAGAGATATGGTAGGTGTAACACAGATTCTCACGTAGAACATAGTAAGTCCATTATAAGGACTATAGTACTCATAGTTCTATGACCTAGAACCAACGGGATAGTAAACAAACCACAAATAGAACAGAATTCCCCTAACCACAGTGAGAACCCTCTCTCTATTTCTTTCGAGCTGTAGAGCTAATGGAAAAATAATTTCATAATTACAAAGCATTTCTGTTGAGAACAAAACAGTACACTAAGAAAATTGAACTTTAAACTTAGGGTTATTTAAAATAATTGATTAATAAAATGAAAAAAATCAAACAATTTGTCTGTGAAAAATAATACTTTCTAAGTTTAAAAAAAGGGTATTTGGTTTTTTCATTTAATTTATCAGTACACTAAGCTGTGTAAAATTAAAAATTGTTAAACTTTGACCACTCAATCCCAAAATTTGACTGAACTGTGAATTTACCCTTTTCAATGTTAACAAAGCCTATTGTATTAATTAGTCAGTATTTTGATAATGGCCTGTAATAGTTTCTTAGGCAGGTATTACACGGTAATATTTCTATGATCATATGAAAGGAGATGAAAATACGAAATCATATTTTTGTCTCTTTCCATATGATCAACTATGATCATAGAACTATTATCGTGTAATACCGGCCTTAAGCCCTAATTAATCTGTTAAAACACATTATTATTTCATCTGAAAGTGGATCATTCAAAACCGGCAATTAAAAATTACAGGGCGTAATTAGTTTCTAATTGTAGAGTTTGTCATCTTGGAAGATTCTTTCTTGTTTCTATAATTGCAATCTATTTTATAAAAATGTAGCATCGCTATTGAGCACTTAGCCCACAATTAGATATTTATTTGCAATTATGTTCATGATCATGAAACAAGTTGTTCCTGAGTCTAGGATACATCATCTCCCAGAGTAAACATGAATGGACCAGAGTGGTTACAAAGGAAAATAGAAAGATTTTTCCACATCCAAATCAGAAGCATCAGGCACCACTATATAGTATCATCCTATTGAAAAATAAAAAATGTTGATAGTTATTCAACTACAGTAGTTATAATCAGCATCCAGAAGTACAAAACCATACCTGTGGTCGCTGAGTGTAATAGACTATTGATAATACTATTTTAAATGTAGAAATACTAATATCACGACTACAAAATTGGAAATAGAATACTATTCTGATGGACTTTATTGGTGGAGATACCACCTTTCCTATGTATAATAGGATACTAACACGCATTGACTAGACCTGCGGACAGACAGAGATAACAAGTTTGAGCGCCAAAAATCCCTCTTTTCTATTCCCATAACATGCTACATCTATAGATCCACAGTGTAGTCTGTCCAAGCAAAAAGACCCTCTGGGAAGATAAGAAAATGACTCCAGTTCGGTAAATATTGGTTCAAAAAATATTGATTTGGTATCAAATTTTAAATCAGACTCTTTCCTACGATTGAGACCAAATCGATAATTATTGAACCAATATTGACCGAGCTGGAGTCATTTTCCCATCTTGCCAGAGGGTCTTCTTTGCTTGGACAGACTATACCTATTCCGCATACAAGCGCCAGTACAATACTGCAATAACGCGGCCCTACGACAGACAGCATTGGGGAGAATCATACTAGGAAATCAAACAGCTGCTGGCTGTTCTTGTCTCCCTTGGCGCGGATTGAGGAAGAGGAAGAGGAGGAGAAAGAGAAAGAAGAGGAAGAGGAGGATAGTGGCGCGCGCGGGAGCGTTGCCCTCTTGCTAGCATTCCTCCTCTTCTTCTTCTTCTTCTTCTTCTTCTTCTTCGTATTCTTCTCTTCGTCGTACTTTTCCTCTTCCTATTTATAAGGGTTTGGGACAAAAGGTAGGAAACTAATAAATAGGTAATAATAGAAAGTATAGCTGACACCAAAAACTTTGGCGGTTTTGTCTGTTCCTTGTGCGCTGATTTTGTCAATTACAGCTGTCATTTAGCTATACCTAGATGAAATTTATGAAATCGAAAGAGACAATAGATGTTTTACATCAGCATTTGGAAAGTTATATCACGTACACATAAACGATATAAACTATGCTACTTAGGAGAGAATAATATAAGAAGACAAATTAACCGAGGAACAATTCTTTAACCAAAACAGAATCATATTGATACGGCCATTCCGTCTTTAGGAAGATTCGATAAGCTGTCGGTCCTGACTACCTAAAACATAGTCATCTCTCTCATTACCCATGAACAAGCCTAAGAGTTCATGTGCGCATCAACATCAGAAAGAAAGAAACAAATTAATAATAAAGGGAAGTGAAAAGACCAATTGAGAAGGGAGAATAAGAAGAAATTAATATCAATTACAAATGAGATTCTTGGAGCTAGTACGTACATGAAGAAGAAAAGGAAGAAGCAAGAGATGAAGGAGGAGGAAGAAGAAGAAGAAGAAGAAGAAGAAGAAGAAGAAGAAGAAGAAGAAGAAGAAGAAGATGATGATATGAAGAAGAAGAAGAAGAAGAAGATGAAGATGATGATGATGACGAAGAAGAAGAAGAAGAAGAAGAAGAAGAAGAAGAAGAAGAAGAAGAAGAAGAAGAAGAAGAGGACAAAACTGAGGACGAGGAGGAAGCGGGTACACACATAATATTTCGCGCTCTTCAGCCAAGCATTTCATTTCAATTCATTGCGCGCGCTATTCCATCTCTTTCGCACTTTCCCCCAAACATCTCTTCCTCTCAGTTGCTCACTGAAGACATCGACCCCGCGTCATATGGCGGCAAGGTATATCAGCTGGGTACAACAGCTGACCCACCTCCAGAGTCAATGCCAAGGTAGCTCCTCGATTCCTCTCTCCGTGAGACTGAAAATTATTATTGTTCTCGTGCATTACCGCAAGGTCATTATCCTCGAATAATAGCTGTCGAATACCTCACATGGTTCATTTTGCCAAACCATCTGGATTAACAATGAATTTTTAACTCTCATTAAAGCTTTTTACAATGGGCAAAGTGCATGAGAATTCATCCACTGTGACGCAATCATGATTATGGATGATGGTGGATCGGTTGTTCTTGTTATATACTTTGTACATTTCAATAAGTTGTAATGAAGTTATTCAGTATCATTGACAATCCAATGATCTTCAACAGGGTGTCTAGCAATTTGCATGAATGAAATTCAAGACTTTTTCCCGACTTTTTTCAAGACAAAGTTGGAGTTTCTCTATGCGTTTTTTAACGTTTTTAAACGTGATATTATTTTATGTCTAAAAACCACCCTCTGTATTAAAATAGGGTATATTTTAAAACATACAATTAACATTATCTTATGTTTAAATATAGTACGGTGTAATTATATAGACTCGAACCTCTATATAATTCAATTTTTACAACTAGTACTACGGTGCAATTAGTTAAAAAAAGACCGAACCTCAACATCCAAAGAGAAAGGACGATTCCTACGCGCTCTTGTTCTATACAACCCCTTTATGATTTGGTAAAAAGTTACACCCTTCTGAGCGTCGGGTTTTGGGGGAAGGGGGATTGAAAAGTGCAAAATTTGAGTTTTTCGTGAGGTGATGTCGAACCAACGTCGGACGAAAAAATTTCATGGATGTTTTTTCTAGAGAATAAGATTTGGAAGAGATTGAGACCAATTACAACACTGTATCATAAACCGTTTTCAAATAACTATTTCTTGGAACTCCATAATTTTTTCACAGGAATTATTCCGTTTCTTTAATAGTTTGTAACTTTGAATTGGTAACACTTGCATCCGTATTTCAAAATCCCTCTCGGAGAAATTCATTTCTCTTCAATTTGAGACCATATTCACTCTTCTATGTTCGGTGGTTCATGTGCTACAGTGATTTTAGAATACCCTTACACCCCCAAAAACCAATAAAATTACATTTTATATAATACGAAAGGCATACTAAAAATATTAGGATTGGCTCATACTTCTAGATTTCTTCTCTTGAAACCCTAGAGTGTCATAAATATTGTTCGCACGACCAATTATATCATATAATTCATGGGGATTGGACAGAAGCATCCTTTTATTTTTAATCATTAAATTTATATTCCCTCATAACTTTTGAACGGTACGTCGGATTATATCGTTCAATAGCTCATAATTTTCTACTTATTACGGCGGTATAAATTCATATATTATAATCCAAATTCGGTGAAAACCTCCAAAATTCAGATTTAAATTATACTCTTGAATAATAATAATACCTGCACATAGGAAATTCCAATTTTTCACATTTACTCCCAATACGGAAGCTGTGCTTCTTGCAATTCTGCAATTCTTCCAAATTTTATTCTCTAGAAAAAAACATTCATGAAATTATTTCATCCGACGCTTGGTTCAGCACCAATTCACGAAAAACTGAAATTTTGCACCTTTCAATCCCCTCCCCTCAAAAGGGTGTAACTATTTACCAAACAATAAAGGGGTTGTATTGAAGAATTTGGCGTAGGAATCGTCCTTTCTCTTTGGATGATGAGGTTGGGCCTCTTTTTTTAACCAATTTCACCGTAGGTGAAATTTTTTTAACCTACTAATTAATATGCTTTAGCACTAGCTAGGAAAATATTGATGAAGCAAAGTGGAAACACTGAACAGTCTCCCCACTAATCTCGCGCTAGTGTCTGGCCATTAATGTCAAAAATATCGGATATCGGTTCAAAAATATCAATATTTGCAAAATATAGATTTTCGATAACCTACTTAATAGGTTCAGGCCCGCCCAATATGAAAATAACTCAACTAATAAGAAAAAAATTAACAACTTTATAATCTATGGATTTCCCGACTCAACTTCAAATTCCAGGACAATTCCCGACTTTTCCCGACCTTATTTCATTTCCAGACTAATTCCCGACTTTCCCGATTTTCCCGACTGCTAGACACCCTGTTTAAGTATATAATATCGAAAACAATATAGATCTTATTATGAGAATATAAATAAGAGTCGCAGTACCCTTTTTAATTATTGTTATTGAAAAAATGAAAATAATTCAAAGGGTACTGCGATTCTTACATAAAATAAAAAACAGTGATAAAGTAGCCCTAAGATAAAGGTTGATCTTTGAGAATATATGAGTACTTTGATAGTCTTGTTGAAATTGTATTAATAAGAGGATTGATAATGGATTCTTTATACGCGTTATCCTTTTTATGAAGATAATTTATTGTTAATACAGGACCCTTTAGAATGAACTATTGAAAAACCAATTCCATACGTGATAATACTTGACACGTACAAGAGGTCTTACAATTAAAAATTATACAAGACCATTAGATCAAATCTTTTCAGATGATACATACATTAAAACGAGAACCTCACTAATTTGAACCTCGACAATTCAAAAACCAATACAATTTGTAAGTGTCTTTTCCCTTGAAAAACCTTCCGGATTACAAGATAACTACGGAGAATTCGTCTTTTTGACAATGACATTTTTGTTTGTTCCAGCTTGAAGAATACTGTGGTGTTACTACAATTTGTTATTAGAAGTTATTACAAGTTGTTGTGCATTTACTTTCTACACCATTGGGAATTTGTTCTATTGAAAGAGTCGTCCTCTAGCTAGAACCTCTAACATAAACGAACCTTTCTTTTCCATAATCAATGAATCGACCCATTGTATGAAGGTTCTTCAACCTCAGCCCACACGACGAATTTGATGGGAAATGTCCTATTTTGAAAAGAAAGTTTCCAACTGACTGACACCAGAAATAAAACAAGATAAAGTGATTTACAGGTTGGACAGAACAATTCTGGGAACTCCACTGTCATTCAAGCGTAGGCTACAGTGTTTCAACAAGACAACACAGATATACAATATATTCTTCAAAAACTAGCTATTTATCAACGCACTGGTGGTTCACCCTCTTTCGTTTCAAATAGATCCATTGTTTCCAAGTATGGGAAAACGTCCCGTCCCGTTCGAGACTGCCATTTTATAAGAAAAAATCAAAATGGAAGGTGTAACATTTTACAGGGTTTGACATAATTCCCGGAAACCTGCACCCTATTTCAGAACAATCATCTGTAATTGCAAGAAATATGCGATGTTTCAAAAATATCACATTCTTGTCAACTTCCTTTGGATAAGAAAGGAAAATACTTCTTAGAAACAACGTCAATGAATAAATCATTTAACAAATGTGTCCTAATTTCTTCCGGAACCGAAGGGTCTGGATAATACAAAATACCTTTTAGGACAGTTGTGGGAGGGTGTATTTTCAGTACATGATTGAAAATTTCAAGATGACAGGGACCACCAAGAATTTTGTACATTCAAGATAATTTCCGCAACACTGAATGCGTAAAAAAGTTTTATTCAAATTTTTTATGATTTCCAACTTGAATAATTTTTTCAATCCAAACGTAATACATTATCATACTTGTTTTATCTGTGATTTCGATACAAAATGAGTTGAAAAAATACAAAAATTTCTCCTCTCTTAACTATCTATATCATAATATTTTAAGGAACTGTAATATACTTGTCAAGACCAAGGAAATGGCTGCCTTCAGAAACAAAATGGTAGAAATGGAACCTACTCAAACTACGATGAAGCTCTCTGATTGGACGATGCCTGTCACTCCCACTTTCAACAGAAGACTATTCAGCCAATGAGAGTCGAGCAAATGAAGATATTAATATAATATCTAATTTTTTTATAGCTAACCTGTTTACGATTCACTAAAACGAGTTTATAAGATACTATGAAGTAAAATATGCTAAGAAAACAAATTAATTCTTATTTTTGGAAATAAATAAGTTATGAGAAAGAAATATTGGTACGAGTGATTTGGTATTCAACAGAACTTTGAAAATAATCATAAATTTTATTTTTATGTGCTTTTAAACAACTAGTATGAGTTATTATAAAAATGAATGTATTGATTACGAATGCGAATTCTTGATGGGGGAAATCGCCAAGTTTCCAACATAAACTCCATCCGAACTTTAGCTGTCGCTTTACTTGTAAAATTTCTTTCAATTATCAATTAAAATCAATTATTATTTCAGTTATCCAAAATCACCAGCATTCCAAATTTATGCAAGCAACATCCTTAGTCTCATGCTATGGACCATAGTAACCGATACTCCCAAATCCCTTCCAACATTCGTTTACTGAGATGTGGGTAGCTTTCAAGAGAGATCCATTTCTAATGAGTGGGACAAAAGGGTGGGCCAGGGTTGTGAGCTGTGAGATGGTGGTTTGTTTCCATGTCGGGCCATGTCAATTTCAGGGGGCGCCCCTGTAGGTAAGAGGTAATTCGAGTAGTTTCACTAGCCTGAGAGACAGAAATCAAGAGCCACTACTCTATAGCACAACAGATATAGGCATATAGTATACGATACTGTACAAGAACCAGATAGTATTACTATACATGAGATTCAGCTCAATACGGCAGATATAGGTATAGGGTTGGTATACGCTACAGTAATGCAAGAACGTTATTACTATACATGGGGATACACCCTTAGTACGGCAGATGTAGTCTGTCCAAGCAAAGAAGACTGGTGGGAAAATGACTGAAGCACGGTCAATATTTGTTAAAATCATATACTTGGTCTCAAATTGTAGGAAACATTTTGATCAACAATTGGAGACCAAATTTTCAATTTTTGAACGAATATTGGCCAAGCTGGGTCATTTTTCCATGTTGCAAGAATGTCTTCTTTGCTTGGACAGACTATTATGTACATGGGATGATGGGATACAGCTCTAGTACGGTAGATACAGGTATAGTGAACATGGTATAGTTATGCCAGAACGGTATTACTATACATGGGATTCAGCACTAGCACGGTACATACAGGGATAGTATATACAGTATAGTAATACCAAAACGGTATGGTATTACTATACATGTGAAGTCTTGTTACTGTATAGTGTACAATAGCAGCCTGAGAAAGTGAACGACCTTCTGGGAGTCTGGAGGAGCCAGAACGGTCTGTATCTTTCGCACGGGATGGGATAGACGACCCTTGTAGCTCGCCCCCGTCCTGTACACAGGGAAGGTAGTTATGAGAACGAAAGAGAAATGAACTGAGAAGAAGGATGGATGAGAGAGAAAGTTTAGAAGGAAATAAAGGAGTTAAGGAGAACAGTGGGAGAAGAACAGATAAGATAGAAGATGTAAGTGATGTAGAAGATGGTAAAATAAAGAAAATAGAAAGATTGAGATATCGTAGAACAACAGATAGGAAAGATAATGTGGCAGGAAAGAAGGAAAAGCTAAAGTCAAAAAGAAGAGAAAAATGTACAGCGAAAGAGAAGATTGAATGTGAAAAGGAAAGGAGAAGACATGAGAAGAGGGAGAACACCGACGAATAAAAAGAAAATTAGGTAAAATGAAGAAGACAGTGAAACAATATGATGAGTAAAATGCATCAATGTAAAAATATGAGAAAAAGAATCTGTAAAAACGAAAAACAAGAATACGAAAGACGGTTAAGTGGATGAGAGAAAGATAATTCGAGAGGGAAAAACAGAAAAAAGGAATGAGGAAGGAGGAATAAGAGAAAGATAATAAAAAAATCTTGGAGGATTGAATAACAGAGGAAGTAAAATGAGAAAGGACATAAGGAAAAAAATCCAAGACGAAACAGGAAGTAGAGGAGAAAGAAACACAAAAGGAAGGAGGAAGAGAGTGGTTTCTGAGGAAGAAGAACAGTTGAGAAAAAGAAGGAGATGGATGTTGAAAACTAGAGGAAGAGTACGAAAGAGAAGAATAACAAAAACTACTAATGTTAAAACTATGGTGTAATGAACGGTGTAAAAATTAGAACAAGGAGGAAGAAGAAGTAGTAGAAGAAGAAGAATGAAGAAGAAGAAGAAGAAGAAGAAGAAGAAGAAAAAAAAATGGAAGGAAAATTATAAGAGACAAGCAGAGAAAATATGATACTAGGATAGGCGATAACAGTATAGAGAGTCAAGAGGTGAGAAGATAGAGAAAACTAGAATAGGGTGTATGATGAAGAAGAAAAAGAGAAGGAAGAAAAATAAGAAGACTGTGAGAAGGTGGCGAAGGTGAAACGGCATCGTCCCATGGCAGAAAACTGGATGGCTCTGCGAAAACTGATCAGGAGTGAGAGAGAGAGAGAGAGAGAGAGAGTGTGTGAGTGAGAGTGAGTGGTGAGCGTGAAGAAGAGGAGAGGATAGACCGATCGGAATTTGGGAGAGAGCGTGTGAACTGTTCACCCCCTTGGCGGTGACCCTGTCCCGTCTGGGCTGCCGGAGCGGAGCATCTCTCGCACCCTCTTAGCGGGTACCCACGGCCAGGGCAAGGGGGGAGTACTGTACTTAGCTGGGGGTGATATTGCGACGACGGCCTATATCTGGAACACTCACCTATTTTCAAGGGTAATATTATAGGGTGGTGTCTTCAAAGTTTAAAATGAATTAAAACATTTACGAAATCGGCATTAGGGTGCCTCCTACTCTGAAATGAATTGAAAATTGTCGTGAAATTGGTGTCATTTGAAAAAATCGTATTACATTTGATGTATATTATTTGATAAGTATCCCTAGTCAAAAAGGAAATATTACATTCGAATATGGTAATTGACGTACAGATAGATACTTTACCAGAAACTTTTTCAAAATTTGAATCACTGTGTTTAAAATCGAGAATCATCACAGTTTCGCATGTGTTGAATACAATACAATTTAATAGCTATTTAAGCCATCCGCTAATAATAAAAAATACCACAAATTTCATGCGGAGAATAAGAAGACACCAAAACTGACAAGCGATTGTAGGAAAGCAAATTCAGTTCAATAATTTTATCAATCATTTACAAAGGAGAGTCCAGCTAGCTAATGCTGAACATTGTTACTCTTTCAATCTATGCAGTTGAAATCCCGGTTATTCCCAGGTTATTTCCTGGCTAATGAACCACCACCGTAAAGTGACGTATTTTGACCTAGATAGCCATTTCATTGTACTGGTTCCGTTGTATGACGTCATTTCAAGGTGATTTTGATACTGTCAATCGTACCAAAATAGCAAGTGACCGGCCGTCAGAGATAAACAGTCCTAGACAAAACATTTATTTCTTTTGATACTTATTCTAGCATTCAACCAATGCCCTAAAATGACGTATTTTGACCTAGATAGCCATTTCGTTGTAAATGGTTTCGTTGTATGACGTAATTTCAAGGTGATTTTAATACTGTAAATTGTACCAAATTAGCAAGTGACCGGCCGTCAGAGATAAACAGTCCTGGACAATTCATTTATTATTGATACTTATACTTTTTACTCTTGATACTCATTCTAGCATTTGCTATAGGATTAGATTTCGAGGACAAGAGGAACAAGTAGTTTTCAAAATTGTTTTGATTCAAGAATAAAAAGTGCATGACTTACAAAATGCCGCTCCTATATTATTAGATATGATAATCTTGACTGGAATGAGAATTACGAGGGAATCACAATTAATTTACTCAAGTTGTCATGTCAGGTCACCATGATGTAGTGAATTCCAAGATGGACCTTTTGACCAAAAAGGACAATCATTCAAAATGTATTTCATAACAAGTCAATTATATAATAATAACAACCAATTCACTAGGAAAAATTATAAACATCTGATTCACACGTCAATTATCAATTCATTCAAGACGTCAATTCTTTTTAAGGTGTAACTCAACTGCACAAAAAATTAAAAACATTAAGCAAGTAACTACCTCGCAACAATAGTAGAAAACTGAAAATCCACCCCAAAAAATGACTTCATATACACTCACTCCATATTCAAAAGTGACAAAAATGTCAAACAATGAGTTTTGAAAACTAGGTCTTGGAGTGGCACCCTTATGGACCAAGTGAACTATTCTACTTCGTTTTGTAGCTTCATGTCAACCTTGGACTGTCAAGTAGTACAGGAATATCACTTTACATCCTAAACCCCGTTTTTACCATAGTGACTTCACCTTGGTTCGTCAACGTCAATTGTCAAAACGTCAAATCAAGTTGTACCCGTCAACCATGCACGAAAACAATAAATATTAACGAGTGCTAGAAAAATTGTGAAACCACAATCCATTTTACTTCTGAATAATGTACATTGCCAAGTTTCACATACAGTAGTTTCTCATGGTTACTTTTTATAATGACAGATATTATTCTTGCACTCTATTCTCACAATGAATTTCAGTAGAATTATCACCATGAATAAATATTTTCAATAATGCAAAACGATTTCAAGTACTAAAAGTTTATATTATTAAATTTCAAACTCAAACTACTGGAATTGAATGATTCCTCAAGTGTTATCAAATGGTAATGAGGGTAGTGGAGTAATCTATAAATAATGAGACTACACAACACTACAGAATAAACTCTACAAATATATATACTTCTCCCAATAATAAACTTCTCCTAAACTTGCTAGTTTAAATTAGTTTCAATATCCTATTCAATTGAAAATTAAGTTGAGGTACAAACAAGACCGAATCAACTATAAAATACTAATTTCATACTAGTGAGCTAATTATCGTGCTGATGAATCAATAGTGAAAAAACTCTTTTTTAGATTTGATTTCCAAGTAATTACCGATTTGGTACTGACGTTCCCGTTTTCACCGAATTGACATAATATTTTAAAAACAATTTGCTACAGAATTGAATTAGCCTACTAGGACAAAATGCTGAATCAAACGATTTGGTGATTTGGAGAGGCAATTGAAGAATTGATTCAAGTCAAATATTGTAGGAACAATTCACTGAATCACATTCCAGACTAGCCAACAATCAGCTGTACTGTATTATATTCCAACCAGTTCCGTCAAAGTTCAACAATAGTGACAGAATAGATAATAATTGGACAGATGATTGAGTCTAAATATGTACATTCCGGTTTTCAACTTTCAAAACTATCACTTTCTAATACCAGTAATTCATAATATTGGTGAATTTGTCAATGTACCGTTGTCAACAATAATAGCCACTTATAAACTACTAATGCCATATCATTAACAAACAGATGCAAATTCCATCATAGGACTAATCTAATAAGACAAATAGCTCGATAATGAATGTCAACAGAAATAACAAGACTATGAAGATAGTAATAATAATGATCTACAAAACAAAAGTTTGGGAAAGCATTGAGATTATGACAAAGTATTTCCACCCAGAAAAATGTTGCTAATTCAGTAGAATTGATGGAGAATATTTCTTGTCAAGGTTCCATTTCCTATCAAGAAAATCAAAATAGCATTAAATTTTATATATGATTCGATAAATACAAAACATTTCAATAATGGAACAAAACTTGTATAATTTTGAAAGGAAATTGAATCGTGGACCCACAGCTTTATAAACCCATTCATCCGTTGAAGCCGTTACTTCTTTTGCAAAAACAGATGAGAACAATATTGTTACTGACTCCAGGTAATCGGTAATAAGATACGCCCGAAAAACACTGCAAAAATACAGATCAATGAAGGTACAATCGGCTAATACAGTTTCGTCCTTTCAATAGTATTCAAACGGTTGTTGCCCAGAAAAAAATTATAATTTCAAATCCATGATGTGTTTCAGTAGGAGATTCTCGGGGGCCGCAGAATAGAATTCTAATTGCTCGCGCAAGAAGAGCAGATGAAGAAGAAGAAGAAAAGAAGAAAGATATAGGCCGTTGTTGTAATAACAATTTCACAATAATAAGCATAAGATCGTTGTCGGACTTAGGGATTACAATGAGAAAGAGAGAGAGGGATGAAAAGCGAGAGGGAAGATCTCTTCTCCTGAAGGAGCTCCAGAAACGGTTTTCTTCTTAAGATGAGGAGGAGAAGAAGGAGATGAAAAATAAGAAGCTGAAGCAGGGAAGAAAAGAAAAGAAGTCGGTCCAATCTCGGCACGTGCCTTCTAACGTCTCGGTCAGCCCCTTCTTTCTTTCTCCCTTCTACTTTATTCTTCATTTTCTTCGCGCATTGTCAAAAGTAAAGGTAGATTTTCTGTACGACTGATAAGGGGAGGGTAGCAAGTGAACCGAAGCCGAGGCAATCTTTCTCCATCCTTCTCTTTTCTTCGTTCCTCTTTCTCCTCTTCTTCTCGCTTTCCATTCATGTCGAGTTTGAAACAAAGGTGCGTTCGTTTCGGAACACCCTTCGTGTAACTACTTGGGGCCTAGGTGGTGGTTTTTCGAGGAGCTCTCTTTTTCATTCACTTGGTTTTCAATTCTTCTCCTTATTTTTCTTCTTCTCATCGTCTTCAGCATCTTCTCCTCTCCGATTTTGTAATTCACCCTCTGTCTGTTACAATTTGGAAAGTTTTCAAACCGTACTAGAAGTATCGACCAGTACTTTGACCTTTTCAACTGCAAAGACTGTTAGTGGAAGGGTTTTCCCAACGATCGCAGTTTCAGCTGTGAACTATACATTCTTCTACCTATTTCTACCATAGAAGGGGACATTTGAAACTTTAAATAATAATTACAATCAGAGTACCTTTTAAAAAATATTTCATTGTTAATGCTATTTACACTTGAAAATGGCAAATTCGCCGAAACATGTTGTGTGAAATAAAAAATATTTTTTAAAAGGGTACTCTGATTGTAATTATTATTTAAAGTTTCAAAAAATACAGTAGCCCTAAAAGAAAAGAAGAGGACATTTGTTGAATTTCATCACCTAAGAACGAGTTGATGATATTCATGAACTCAACTGAATTAAAATGAAATATATAGAGTAGAGTAGAGGATTTAAAGAAGAGAATGTATTAGAATACAAGATTGTTACACTTTTTCAATTTTTAATAAAACTTCAATGTTATATTTGAGTGCTTGACAGAGAAAAATTAAACCGTCAATCAGAAATTATTGGAATTAAAAATATTATACAAACAATCCATGGAGATAAGAGAAACATGCAAAATAAAAACGTATATGAAGTATATGAAAAAGGGAACTGATCAAGAAAATTGGGTTATTTCAATAACCCAAATTGAAATGTATAATTTTAAATACAGTATTTGAGGTATATCTGTATGATAAATATTTGAAACGTTAGCAAACAGATTGTGTGAAAATGATGGTGAAACATTCAACCTATCATAAAGAGGACTTACTAAACAGCACAATATACAATTTGCCAATTGATTTCAATTCCATTGAATTCTTTATAAAAAATGAGAACTCTTTTCGATCAACTCAAACCATAACTCATTACAACATCATCATTTAAATGTCCTTCAAACATTCAACAAATACAAATAAAACCCTAAACACTACTAACACTAAGGTTAAGTGAAAGAGAAGACCAGCGTGTCCTACTAAAACACTAAACCACTAAAACACTAAGGTTAAGTGAAAGACCAGCGTGTCCTAACTCCGCCTTATAACACCGGCGGCTCGAGCCCACGAAACAGGTTAAGTGATGAACAGTAAAAGATACGGGCACTTCACCTGTTTCGTGGGCACGAGCCGCCAGTGCCTTATGAAAGACAATAAATAAATAAATGTAATTTACAACAACCTACAGCCAGCTCTATTTCTATCAACCTTTGACCCAGCTCACGCAAACAATAAAAATGACAATTAAAAAAACCAGTTAAACAGAAAAATTCGAACGGTCAACCACTGGAGCCGGGTAGAATCATAGAAGCAGAACGTATACATCGTTACACAATTACCTTTATAATCAATTCTTATAGGACACAACCCCTCCCCCAACTCACTATGACAGGTGGGCGACTATGTATGGTCATTATTATAATGTATAGTAGCGAAGCGGGTAGTAGACCTTTACTAAGTTCTTTGGCACGAGTACGTTAAGGTCGTTGCTAAGGTTGCTTATCTATGCAGGTCGATAACCGCCGTTAACGTGGCTTCATCAACAGTTGCTGATTAAATCAACCATCATTAACTAACAAACCGAAGTATATCCTATTGAATATTGGCAACAGTTGGGGATGGCTGGTTGTAGCTACAGTTTGTATTAATCAAATTTTAAGAAATTATGTTAATGAATTAATTTTTTTCAAACTAATCTATCAATTTATTGATAGAAACATCATAGCAAAGGTGGGAAAAGCAACCAGTGACTTTCAGCTCAAATCAAAAGTATTCAAAAATAATTTGAAAAATGTACATAATAAATTCTAGTTATACGAACAGTCCTCCCATCTTTTATTCAAAAATGTATTATTCATTTTGAATTTTTAGATTATTTCAAGTTTCAAGCTGGTCTTTCGAAGTTCAGTTACACTGTAATAATTCAAATGGATACATAAATATCTTTCCCTTTCAAATTTCTACCAAATACGATAACTTGGGTAAATTGAAACGAAAATTGTCAGAGTAGCAAAAGCAAAAAATCAAAAGGTACTAGAATAAAAAGGTACCGGTATTGTCCTTTCGCTGACTCCATTAGAATCTCCAAGAACAATTTAATAATATTCAAAATATAAATTTGGAGTTTTATTCTTATTAGATTGAATTAGATTATAGTTAATGAGATTGAAGAACTCATACAAGTAGATTTAGCAATGCAAAACCTCAGCAATGCGAAATGGGATTCTCATTGAATACTAGCAGATAGACCATAAAAGCATAAACATGAAACCACTAATAATGGTCCTCACGCGAAATCAAAGGTTCAATGAACTGATCAGATGAATGAGATGAAAAGAAACGCCGGACAAAAAGGAAGAACGAAACAACGAATTTTGAGCGACAGATAAATTATAGTCTTGTCGAGTGATACAATAATGAAAAAAGAATCTCTTGCAGCGCAAAACCTGAGAGGTAATTGAACTCAAACCTGAAACCTTTATGAACAGTGGTTAATGGCTAAACCACAGTAGCAATAAAATCGACGAATTTCAAATTATCCTACGCCAAGGAAACATATTCATCCACCTCCCAACAATCCCATGCTGGTTCGATTGGAGTAAATAATCTACTAATAATTCCTAAAGAATTCAATTAATATAGAATAATGATATTTGATAAGCTTTTACAACACATAAGGATGTGTTGATCGGGCTTTAAAACCATTGAAACCAGTCATTGAAAACTATCGATATCAAACTGAAGTGATTTGTCAATAATAACTTGTTAAACTATGCTGATAGATAAGGGAATGTTTCGAATGTAATGAATGAATCCTAAAACAGGATATGACATACTTGTTAGTTGTTACTCTGCATGAGCGTTTCCGATTACTTCATATTGGCCTTATTGTTTATCATCAGATACGGAAAAATTTCTACTTCGAATACTCGAAAATTAACACAGTGGTATTTTCACATCCTACATTCAAAACGATATTGGATGATACGAAATTCAGAATGACTAATCTAATATTAATAGTTTTATCGTTACCAATACTTCCAATTGTAATCAATCTGCCATGACTCACCTGCAACAAAAATAGAAGACAAAAATTAATAATTGAGGAAAATATCCAACAGGACGAATAAATTAAATATTATGAATACAAATTTTCAACTAAGACAAACCGTTGGGCTTCAAACACTTTAATATCGGAAATACTGAAGCTACAAAAAATTCATCAATAATTAAATGTTATAATTTAAAAGGGACCAGTTTCAAGAATAGAATCTATTAAACTGATTATCATAGATGAGAAATGATTTATTAAATGTCATGATATAAAACATTATTTCATTTAATGATTTTTAAATGATGATATGCATCACACAATATAAAAAATCTCGTTTATTCCACAGTTGAAAATTCCACAATCCATATACATGAAAAAATATCTCACTAGCTAATTATACTTATACAATCTTATAAATTCAGTGCACTAGACCAAATTTTTACTTGTATGTAAGAGGAATGAGAATTAATGGATATCTGTGGCCTGTGCAAAGATGGAAAGCTACCATAGAAAAGAAAAAGAAGCATCCATTACAGAAACCAAATATAGTTCACAGATTGTCAAGTTTCATGAGTTCACTCATATCACATACTTCAACACAAAAATGAATGAAAAACTTGAAATAAAAAACAGTGTTCCTTCAGAGAGGGAAATTTGAAGGTGCATGAAACCGTTAGCACATAAAAACAAAACATTGAAAAAATGTGGCAAAACAGTTTTTCCAACAAAAACAATGGGAAAAAATTATAGTAAAAAAATCTAGTTTTTTACAACGATAAATACGTTTGAATGGAATAAAAAAACGTTCTCAAAAGGACCTGTCGACAAAATATGCGTATCACATGTATAAAAAAGGATTCGGATGTAGAAAAAAATCGGAAGAGAAAATGTTATATAAAAATGTAAGACAGAGGGATAGAGGACTAGGAAAAAAACAATAAAAAACACTTTCGTCCTAGCATCTTACAGTGGGTACACCCTATAGATTTGTGTACAATTCACAATAAGATTATGTATACGTTGTGTACTAGAACTGGTTCTCAACGGTTGCGTCTACCCCACAAGTAATGCAGAGGAGAGGTGAAAAAATATACGATAGGTAGGTAAGAGACAGTGAACCTTGGGTGAGAGAAAAGGGACGAAAACGAAAATAAGATGAAATTAAAGAAGAAAAGAGAATCCCAACATGACCGTGTGGAGCATTTTCGATTAGTTAACATAATTATTTAGATTATGCTAAACAAGTAGGTGAATTTTGAGTATCGAGATAAGATGGGAATCCAAGACAATTGGAATGATAATGAAATAAGAACCAAAAAGGGTCACCGTGATTAAAACCACGTAGGACCAGTTCGCTGATAGGAAGGGAGGGTTGTTATTATAAATATGATCATTATGGTAATCACACAATTATTATGTAAATTTTGTTTCTGTTCGATGACAATAAATTTAGTTATAGTAAGACGCTGATTAACGAATTAATCGAAATGATTCGGAGGATTACATACTGAATGTATAGATTTAAAAAAAAGTTGTTTAATGAGATGAGATGGAAAACCAAAACAATTGGAATGATAATGAAAGAAAAGAAGGACCATTAAGGGTCACCTTAAAAATTTGGATGAGACACTTTTGAATCTTTAATAAGGTATAAGACTACAGTCAAAATCTTGAAATTGAAATTGTTTTATGGCAGAAAAAAATATATAACAATCTAAAACATAAATATAAAATATAAAACATTCTAATAATTTTAATATTTAAATAAAATCTAAATTTATAAACTAAAAAAAGTTCAAATTACAATAATTCCGTCGTTTTGACTAAGTAAAAGTAGAAACTCCCAATAACAAGCAGGGGTTTCCATCTTTTATACAAATCGCATTAAAATATTAAGTTCAAATTTAATATTTTTAGTCCTAAGTTCAAAAATACATTCCATGAATTAGAGCACTTTTCAATGAGAATAATGATTGAACAACAAACGCAGACAGTGGTAGAACTATCAAGCTTGGGTGCTTGGCCCCTCCCCCTTTACTTAGGGGTTTGGACCTCCCACTGGCAGCTATCAGCCAATCAGAGCTCTGCAAACTTTCACTAGGCAATAGCTGCTGAGCAATGGTGGAAGAAAATGGAGGAACTGGAAACGATTTTAGTCCTCAAAGAATGATCAATTGGAGAAAATAGACTAGAATTGCTGATGATGGATGGCCTTAAAATTGAGGACAATTTTCAAATTTTTTACTACGCAAATTTCCAATTTCACAATAAGAAAATTCAATTCTTCTACTTTGGATAAACTACAATCAATGGACCTACCTAATTTAAACTCACCAATGTAGGTTAAAAATACTAAATAGTCAGCAAAAACCGCCTCAAGGATTAAAAAGTAGATTTCTAGGACGCATTCTATTTTATAATCGCGAAATAGAATTATTGTTGAATACAGAACAAAAATTGTGAACAATGTTTTATGCTTGATATGCAATTCATGTGAGTTGATTGTTTTTTGATGTCCTACTTCAACCATGGTAATAAGGTTATTAGGATGATTGGATTACGAAATATAACAGGCAAATCGTAAATTCGGATGAAATTTGAAATCGAAGCGCATATAAAATTTAAGAAACCTTGAATGAATCCAACTACATAGTTAATGGATCAAATTACAATAGTTCAAGGGAAGAATTGAGAAAATTTCTTAAAAATTGCAAACATTCAAGTAGGCTATGTAACTTGAATTAAATTTGTAAGGGAATAAATGTTTTTTGACATGATATCCAGGAACATTTACCACACTGAAAAAAGGTTGTCAATAAATTCTAAGACCATAAAATAACAGAAGAACCCAAAAGGTGTTATTTTAGGGCGACCAACTGTCATTGACTTTCTATCAATAGGGCATAAGATAATATTACAATTCCAATTCGAAATAAAGGTTTTATTAACTTGAAAATTACTAGATCACGTTTTATTGCGCTAATTGAGCATATCATTGTTAATATGATACTTATGAGCCACATAAACTCTATTCTGAGCGTATTATGATTATGCTTTTGAAACATTCCACATACTTCAGTACCTACAATAACTCTATCCATAAAATAAGGGCTCCGACTATCATCCCTTGCTAATGGTCAATGAAAATTTTGGAACCCTTTCAACTGGATCACAACTGACCTCCCTACTTGATCGAGGTACCCTAACTATCAAGTTTGTATTATGTACAGTATATTGGAGCCCTTTAGCTACCAAGTATTTTCAACGATGAAATATCAATTATCAATTGGGTTCAAGGCAAACAGGCTGGTGTAAAAGTAGAAGGGTCCGTTGTCCAGTCTGGAAGAAAATAGTCAAGAATAGAGAACCCTGGGTCTGTAGTTTGTTGAATGCCAGTTCCATGAGAAGGCAAAACAGAGGTGACAAGTTCAACGCCGGGAACTGAAATCCGTGGTGAGTAGACGCCAGTGGGTAAAAATACTGGCTCTAGTCACTGAAGAAAAGAATAGAATCTTCTTTCCAAGTTCTAGAATCACTTACAACTGTCAAAACTAGGGAGGTTACCAGTTGAGATAAAAATACTGGATGGTTTTCAATTTTTGAACATAGTAACAAACGAGTGACTTGAGTGCAGTTCAATGCAGTACAAGTACTTCATAAATTTATGAGCAATTGAATGAACTTGTTAATAATTATTAAACAATTTTTACCAATAAACTCAAACATTTTTGGAATCTAAGATGCAGGGAGACAATTTAAGGTTAGATTACATTCATGTACACTGGTTATGTTCAAATTGACTCATATTTTTAGTTCACAGTTTCACACAACATACTTTTTAAGGATGAACATGATTTCTTTTCTCTACCTCATCATACAGTATTTAGCTCTTTGGCTTGCGTTTTAAGCATTTTTCAGGAAAGTTTTGTACCAAAAAGTGGTAGCTGCCGCCTGCCGTACGTTACCTTCCTAATCATTGGCCACAGCTTCCCTATAATAAGGATGTAACTGAGAGGAACTCAATCCCAATAAAGAGTGATTAGAATGATTTTAGAGGATGTGGATAGGTCAATTGAATAAATTGTCTCATTCTGGTTGACCTACTGAATCTGTATGACGGGCTTTCACTTGATTTAAAGAGAAACTTCAATTATAAATAAAATATCAATCTCATATAACCGTTAGTACCCTACAATTCGGTCAATACTATGTAGATTTAATATCAGTGATACTATAACAGCCCCTAGTATTACTGCCAACTGAAATAGGTAGGTCAAGCTTTAGAAATTGGGGAAACAGATTTTTTCCGAAATTATTTTTTGACCAGTGGTAGTTGATCAGGTTCTTGGAAGCCGGTTTGTCCGAGTGGTGGGTTTTGAAATGGGACCGACCCATATATAGTTGGCGAAAGCTGAGAAGATACGCCGTTACAATGTAAAGTGTATTGCTACAGTGTGTCTTCTCAGCTTGCGCGAACAATACTCGTGTAAGTGAAAAAATGAATGAAACTCATACTCCACTGTCCGAAACTGGAATTTTGAGACAAGTGCTTTTGCCCGTTGTCGTGTACGTTAACGGTATAGACACCATTTCCCAAGGGTGTACTACAAGGAATGAAACACTCGACAGAAAAAACAACACGAAAAATTCTTTGAACATACTGTAGATCATATCAGTGGAAAATCGGCTATAGCACTGATCACAATCATAATTATTAGACATTTTACATGAAAGAGTACCACAGGCTTCTAAGCCCTGAACAGTTCCTCTTGATTAAAAAAACATACAAAAACCAGGTCATATCGTAAAATATTACTTATCCACCGATTTCCACAGTTCAAGGCTATTTTTGACAACTTTGGAAAGGAGAATTTATGATTTTACATTCACAGTCCTGTACTATTTGGTGGGAGCGAGATGAAAAATGTTTACCGGATGAGTCAGAAATAAAAGTAGTGGATTAAAGTTGAAATGACAAGACATTACATTACTAAGAATAACAAGACGAAAATAAGGAAGAAGATGAGAGAGAGAGAGAGAGAGAGAGAGAGGAGAGACAGATAAGGACAGGTTAAAGGAAGTACGGGAAATTGGAAATGTCTCCCTATGATAGGTATTGAGGTGATTTTCCAATCTACGCTCACAATGTTATCAAATGAGGAGGAAGACTAAAGGAGAAAGAGCGAGAAGGGAAGACAGAGAAAGGCAAGTTTAAGTGAAGGAAATTAGAAATGTCCTAAAATAGGTATTGAGGTGATTTTCAAATTTATTCTCACAGCTCACTTATTATTCTCACAGCTCACTCTATTCTTACAATGTTATCAGGTGAATAATTGATTACTCATACATTACGCAGTACAGTAGTATTGACAACAACAATTGAAAGCAACAATTCGTGAACGCGATAGCTCATTGAAATCACACCAAAAGTGATTATTATTAATAAATTTAGTCACCTTTAATTTCAGCATAGATAGATAAAATGGGTCACAAATTTACCATTGACTCAGCACTCTGTTCTACAACAACTTGTTCCACTATTCAATAATTTCAATGCATGAATTTTCAACTAGATAATCTGATCGTTATAATTATTCAATTATAAATCATTAGTAAATAATTGGCAAGTGTTGATGAGATTATTCATATTAATAATACTACAAGTTGTCACAAGAAATGTTGAATTTTATATACCGGAACAAATTTACTTTTTCTCAACATTCAAGGCAACATAGAAAGATTAGATAGAAGATCAGTATAGAATACTTATTAAGTTGGTGAATAAAAACTGCAATTACAGTACCCTTCTTGGTAGTTTTTTTTTTAATTTTCAATTTCAACACAACATGATTTTTCAAGTATTTTCAAGTATATTTTCAATATAAGGAAATATACATTATGTTTGTGTATGTTTGGATCCGAAATTTGTTTGATAAATTTTCAATGTTAGGAATAAAAATAGACACATTTTTACAAATTAGAAAAAATACATTCAAACAAGGTCCAATCTAATAGTTTCCAAACAAACTTCAGAGGTTCATTTTCTCAATCCAACAATCTCCACCCAGATTTTTTAATTTTTAGCACACCAGCACAAACAATACATCAAACTTTTGCATTCGAGAAAGGGAAATAGAAAAAACAGTGCACCTAACGAGTGCAAAGGGTGTACAGAGAAGTAGAGAAGGGCTGGCTTGCCCTTTTTGCAATCGCCCAACTGTTTCTTAAAGCGTCTTTTATGAATGCACCATGCGTTCGTTATTACTGCATACATGCAGAGCCCACACTGCATTGTCATGCAATGCGCTTTCTGTTCTAACCGAAAGAATGTGAAATTGAATTGAATTGAATGGACAATGTGCTGAATTTCAATTTCAAGCAGGGCTGGCTGGCTTCCGTGCTATATTGGAGGCACCACGCTTCGATGCGCTTTCAATGGCCGAATTCGCTTGCTATTGCCACATACCTCCTTCTTTTTGCAAGAGTAATACCTGAAATACATATAACAACCGTATTGCCGTAGCACATATCAGATAGGGAATACAATGCATTCCAATACCAATGTTACATCTACTCAAATAGATTCTTTTCAACAACTTGAAATTCCAGGCCATTTGTGGAGCGCTCCAAATGAGCTTTATAGCAACAAAAGGGAGCTTTATGGTACTTTTATAAGAGCAGAGTGAGAAGAGATACAATGATACAAAGCAGATACCATCAAGTCTTCTCTTGTTAGCAAAGTAAGCTAGCTCCAAGAAGTGAGTTGCCAAGAAAAGAAGCCAACAGAATTGAAAGAACAGAGAGAGAAATGCTTAGGTTATTGCTTCACGTAATTGCTCGAAGGATAGTATGAATAATGATTTTACAGAAACCTATAAACTATTCTATTAATTATAAGGCACTATACCAGGCATAAAACCAACAATATTATTCTCTACCTTATCTTGAAGCTGTATATGAAAAATATTTAATTTCACTGAACAATACATAGGGCCGGTTGCAAAAAAGTCGATTGTGGTTAATCTTTGATTATAAATTAGAAAACATAGACAATTTAATAACTCAATGTGAATTGGAAGTTAAAGCTTAAAAAGGGCTGTGAGCATTTATAACACTAAATCATAATATTTATTAATATCTCATCTCATTCGATATCACAAAACTACATACCCTAATTAATATTTTACGAAATTAATTAATATTTTTTTCATATTTTATGTAGTTGTACAACATAATAGGATGCAGAAGGTGGATTAGTATCTACAACATTGGGAGATAAAGACGGACTGAGCAACGGACTAACCACCAGGGACACAGTATTATAATATGAATGAGAAATATTTTCCCCATCATCACCGAACATTTTCCAAAGTTATAACTGATCAATAAAAGTTTTTCGTCAATTTTGCACAATAGACAATCAACACCCCAAAGATTGCCAGCGATAAGAGCTAGGAAGCTCTAGGTTAACAGAAATGCATGTACAAAGTTTGTTTGTACTGGTCTTTAACCCCTATGATCCTACGCCCCGTCGTTTGACCCGGTAACCAAACGAACTCTTGACACCGAGTACCCGCTCTTGCTCCTACATACACCCTCACTCGCTCTCTCTCTCTCTCTTGAATAGAGTAATCTAATCCAATCCCTCTCCTTCTCTCTCTCTCTTTACGCCCCCATGACACACAACAATTTGCCCGCACCCTCTTTATTGTTTACACTAATGTGTACCGCTGTTCAGTTAGTGCCCAGCAGCTGCTCTATATTTATTCATAAAGAGTGCTTCGACATGACACTGACCGGGTGGAGGAAATTTGAAGCAAATACAAGATGGAAGAAGAAGGTCAATCGATTAAGACGTTTTGCAAATGACAAATCAGAGTTAAAAAAGAATTTTGGAGAAGTAACGGAAATTTTGTTTTCAACTGGAATAAGGCTTCAAGGATATTTCTATAGTAGATTTTTATAGTATAATCTGAAGACCCTCTGTCAAGATGAGAAAATGATTCCAGCTTGGTCGATATTGGTTCATAAATGATTGATTATTGATTTTTCCCTCCTTTGGGAGATTGGCTGTCGTTAGTAAAGACAGTCAGTCGTTTCCCGTTGCTGGAGGAATAGTAATTGTTGCATTACACTCCAACTGATTAACTGCATGTTATTCAGAGGTGTTCTGCATCTTCACTTGGTTGAGAGGATCGACGTGCTAACCACACGTTACCTTTATCCTGGTTGATGATTATTCGCCTGCTGTATTTTCTATCCGGGCTGGGAGGGCATTCTGGCGGGGTGGGGGTGGCTTCGGCTCGGTCGGTGTTGGTTCGGGGGCTGTGGGTTCTATTGAGAATTTTTGGCTTTTGGGCCGGTATTGGCCGGGCTGGAGTCGTTTTCCCGTCTTGCCGGAGTGTCTTCTTTGCTTGTATGGACTTTATAGTTAAGTGAATATGAAACTGGCAACCAGCTGGTAGGGATAGGCCCTTCATAGGGCTGTTGCGCCATTGACAAACAAACAAATTATTGATTTGGTCTCAATCGTAAGAAACATTCTAATCTACAATTTGAGACTAAATAAATATTTTATGAACCAATATTGAATGAGCTGGAGTCATTTTCTCATCTTGCCAGAGGGTCTTCTTTTCTTGGACAGACTATAGATGGGCAAATAGATGAATAATTATTAGATACAAACATTGCCGTTATAATTCTTTAGGAATGGTATTCAACGAACACTATTATGAAATAGTTTTAGAAAATTCTCAGTTCATTGAAATCCTATATTAAAAACATTGAGAATAGTTTGTTTTTCTGTTTTCAATCACTCCAATAAATAGATGAATTCCATAATTATGAATATCTTACACTTTTAGTATTCTAGTTATCATCTTGGAAACATTATTTAGATATTTATTAAATCGCAAATATGTGCGATGTTGTAGCAATTAGATAATATTATCAACATTTTACATTAACCTTAAATTGTCTGTTGCACCCAACCTTCAGTGAACATTGAATAATTTAGAACTCTTCTACAGTAGTAAGTTATCACGATCTTAATAACACCAACCTCAAGGTAAGTTGAATTTTCAATTCAAGTTTGAATATCAGTCCAACTAAAGCTACGAGTAGGCTAACTACAAGTTGCGTATTTTCATACGCCATTCACCATGTGAACGACATTTACCATGTTATTTAAATGGTAAATAACGTCCACACTGAACATAGGTCTAATGGAGCATAAAAATATGCAACGAATAATAGACTCTTCCTTATTTGAATTTTTAACTCGCCACAATATCAATTACTCTGACCAATATATCTAGTCAATATTCTTATACGACATCAATCATAATAATCTATTTCAATTCAATTATCTATGCATATGTATAAATCGATGAATGAATAAATGTTCAGGATGATTAACATGATCTTACTTGAACGTCTATATTCTACTCAATAATTTGTCCATTTTTTGTCAGAATGTCAGTGTCACTCAAAAGAATGACTCAATGACGGGGAAATTTGTTCAGTCTGTGAACAAAATACCGACAACCCTTTTCTGTTGACAGAAAAAGCTAGTTACGAATTCTTTCCGGGTGTATTAATTTCGTCAGTACACAATGGACAAGGTATAAGGTGGTGGTGGTGGTTGTAGGAAGAAGGGTTGGCTACTTTACACTGATTCCGTCAGTACTTCCGGTTTGAGAGGGTGAGTTCGAGAAAACAAGGAAGAAGAGATGAGTGGAAGGAAGTGGTCGAACAACCAGGAAGTGTGAGAAAAGAGTAGTGTGATGGCTTTTGCCTTAAAAACCACCACCGGTTGAAGGTCAGTTGGATCTAATAGGGAAGTGTTTTTGGGGTAGGGGAGTAGGTTTGGCGAGAAAATGCTAAGAAAAACTGCACAGAGTTGGCGAGGGTGTAGGGTGTCTTTGTGTGTGTTCCCAGGAAGAACAGGACCAGACTTCATTTTTACGTGAATTTTTAATAAGATACAACGAACTGCATGCAGTTTTAGGAAGAGGAAGAAGTGACTTAGAAACAGGAAACTGGCTTTTCCTGGCTTACAACAGGAAATGCAAAAATCTCTTCTTTTGTTGTTTGTGGTCTCGCCGACCCTTTCGCGCTTATTGTCTGGTGCATCTTCTTGCTATTATTCTCAGTTTGCTTCCTATGTCTTTACTAGTCGTCACTCCCCCCAACCAAACGTCAGACGCTGTTATCTCGGCATCAACATCTTCTTCAAACGGTCGCACAAGTGGAGTAACAAGTTGTTTGGGAAGTAGGTGGATTGATAACAGATTTCCTGCTTGAAACAGGAAACCAACCCTTTTCTAGCATTGATAACAGATTCAAAACTGTCATTTGCAACCCTCTTTTCAACCTGGGTGGCATTCAAATCGATTGTTCTACTAGTCATCTTACACAATATTCATCTTTGTATTGAATAAATAATTATTCAGAGAAAAAAATCACCTGAGAACAGATATTAGATAACTGATTCAGCTCTGCATTGAAGGAAACGTTTCCAGGTCCCGAATTATCACAATAAAATCTCATATACCAAGTGAAAATTGACTGACGTCTAGAGATTAATTGGGTAGATAGAATTCCCTTCCATTAAGATAAAAACTAAAATCTACCATTTAACTGGAAAAAACTTCATTTATTTGCTTTTTTCATCTATTACCATTTTGGTCAATTAGAAAGATTTCTGACTCTATTGATGTAAATAATTCTACAAGGCTTCTTTACAAGGCATAGAATCATGACCACAGCTTTGGGTTACCCATCATCGACATTTATCATAGCTCATTTTTCCATTTTTGCCTTTTATCGACAACCGCATTTTTCCTGGAACTCATTTATTCATTTGATTAAAATGATATAATATGAGGAATAAAAAAACAGGCATTCGCCTGTCGCCTAAAACTTCTTCTAATCCAATTTAGATTAAAATGTTCAAAATCAGGTTATTTCCCTTTAAGACCCATTAGGCCTGGTGAATAAAAACGAGTATACCCATATAACCGATTCGCTCACACGATTTTCACTTGATAAAAAACACCACTATGAAATAATTATAAATTTAAAAACCAGAAAGGTTGTTATGAAAACCAAATAGACATTTAAAATATTAAACTATTCCTTAATATTCATTTGAACTTTAAAATTTTGAACCAAATATTTGACTAAATTGTTGACATGCCTGAATTGGAAATTAGAAGCGATTGGAATTAATTAATTTCTTAGAAATTTATAATTTTGACTATCCCAATATATCCAGACAAAATTCAAGGCACGTAAACTTTTTCTCCGATTATTCAGTGATGGTACAGGCTATTTATGCGTACTGAAGAATTAGTATGTAAAAAAAGCAACATATTGAAGTTCAAGTACTTGAAAATGAGTTACAGAAGAAATAAACGTATGTGCTAGGAATTGAAAGTGAATATGACACTGATATATGTATGAGGGCAACGGAAGATTGAATTAAAGTTCAATTAGAGCTTAACATACCAACGTTGGGTCTACAAGCTTTTCATTTCAGAACCAAGTTACAACTTGACTACCAAAATTTGATAGATTGTTAGAACTTGAGGTAAGAATTGTCTTCAAACCACTACATTCAAAGCATTACCTGCAGTGGGAATACTCTTTCCAAAAACCTTCTACTTTTGAAATAACTGAACAGAAATATTAGTAGCGTTCATAAAAGAAAACGACATTAAACTCTTGTGTTTATCCAACTGTCTATTTGCTAATGATTATATTTATGCTAAGTTTTTTTTATTTCAATGGATCTTCGAGTTACAAAAAACTCTCCAATACACTTTACACTTTTATTTTTCCTATCTTGGAAGTGATATATTGTGATAGATAGCCTATATAATTTGCAACTTGAAGTCGCTATCACCAATCTCGAGCTGTTTGAAAGATGGACCAGAGGAAGATACTTCAGGAGCAGCATAGAAGAAGAGCAAAAATAAAAGAAATAAAAGTACAAGCAGCTATGAAAGAGATCATGACTTGATTACAAGTTGAACTTTAGTAGCAGAAACCTCAGGAGCTCAGACGAGAACTAGAAGTCATGAAAAAAATAATAAGCTAAGGACCAAAGCAGCCGGGGACTGTGATTGGCCGAGCGTCAGTCACGTGACCAAATTCAAAAATCTTATCGTCTCAACGGACACTCTGCAAAGCATCCCAACAACAGCTGGCTGCAAGCTGTTCTGGCAAGTTTACAAGAACAAGAGTTTAAAAGGATGCTGTTGATAAAAGAAGTGGAAGGCCTCTCCACTCCAGTCCCCAGCGGGGAACACGCCCCAAGATCAAAAGACCCGGTTTTTACAGTGAGGAAACTCTTGCTTGTATCAACACTTGATACGGAATGAAATGATAGATATGTATCAAGGGAAGGGATGAATGTACCATAAACTATTTCGAAGCAAGAGAATACCTTAAATTGAAATATTATATACTGATGATTGGGATATCTTTTTATGACGTGGCCTATACATGTATACTAATATGTCGTTGGCAATAAATGGATTTTAATTTGTTTTGATATGATTTTGTTTTACCGTAGAACTTCGATAACAATAATTCGCAGTAAAAGCTTAGCCCCTTGAAATAATATTCCATAATTTGTAATCATACCTAGTTCGTAGTAAAGATTTGATTCCATGAACTACGAATTATCGAAGTTCTCCTGTATTGATTGTGAAATTAGTACAATTGAGCAATCTGATAGTAAAAGAATCAATGGGATACCGGTTCTACTTAGCTCTAGGTACCGAAATTGTATTGGCTCTAGGTAATTTGAATTGGGGTATTCCCGAAGGACTACAAAACACTTCAAACACTTCATTACTACAATGTAGAAACACTAAATTGGGTGTTTTTTTTTTGTTTCATGAGGATTTCAAGTGATACATTGAATCAAGTATCAATTGGAATCCTCAAATGAGCCTTATAAAATTGAGGTTCCACAGCCAACAACTTAATTGAACTTGATAGATTTCTTACTGCAAATACTAAGTGCGATGATTGTGTAATGGCTAGCATAGTACGGACAAAGCTTGTTATTTATCTCCGAAATCATTCAAATTTGATCATGTACCAAATAAACATGAATGAATATCATGCATAAACAATAAACCATCTCCAATTCCCACATTATTTTTGTATGCTAATTGGTTAATAGCATTATTATTATTAGCTACTGAGCTAATGAACTTCAACTGATTATTTGGCTATTTTTGGTTAGTCTATGAAACTACTCTAATACAGTTGAAATTATCATTTTTTGGGAGACCAATATTACAGTACACTACCTAGAAGAATTTCCAGAGAGTACACTCTGTATAAAATTCGAATATACTGTACAGTGTTTTTCTACGAATTATTGAGACTTTTTCAAAGAAACTGAGCTCGTCCTACGAATTTTAGAAGATAAACGAATTATAGAGGTACAAATTATCGAAGTTCTATTATATTTCTAATTTGACTTTATTCACTCATATTTATAATATATATTCAATATTTCATATAAATATACATTTTTAATTCAACTGAGTGGCGTTCGATTATTGAAAATTATCATTAATTAGCTCACAGACACATTTTATAATAGTGGAAAGTGCAAGTGTATAAGTGCATGGCATGAGAGAAGGACGTATCAGATTAGAGGAGAGCAAAGCTCATCTCATAACACGGACAAAGGATGGAATGAAATTCCTAGTGGAACAGAGAAGAGGAGCAGGAGCAACAAGGAAAATAACAAAATAAGGACGACAGGGTGTAAGGACCTGTGGAGGATAAACAACCGCAGGAGCAACAGGTGTGGCAGAGTGGAAAGGATCAGATTTAGGGGAGGAGAAGGTGGAGGAGGAGGAGGAGGAGGAAGAGAGGGAAGAAAAGGACATAGGATGGGCGGGGAATGATGAGGGGGAAGCTATAGTCAGTCTAAAGTAAAGAAGATATTTTGGCAAGATGAGAAAATGACTCCAGCTCGGTCAATATTGGTTCAAAAATTATAAATTTCATCTCAAATCGTAGATCAGAATGTTTCTTACAATTTGAGACCAAATTTATAAATTTTGAACCAATATGGACTGAGCTGAAGTCATTTACCCATCTTACCAAAATGTCTTCTTTGCTAGGACAGAATATACAAGGTTGGGTCTGTTTAATCCCACACAACACGAACTCTATTATCTTTCTCTTCTTTCTTCACTTCAAAGCGAAAGAGAGAAAGAAATATACAGAGAGACAGATAGATAGAGTGGGAGTAAGAGAGTGATTTTCTAAGTGCGTGAGGGGGAAAATGAAGGAACACCCTGCAGGTCTTTTCCAGAATTCGATTCAAGAGTTTCTCACACTTGAATGGCGCCTAGAAGTTGAATTTGAAGGGTGTTTAGGGGTGGTGGTCATGAAGGGGGGAGGGAGGGTTTGAAGATTTATCTATCCGATCATCAATCAGCTGATGACACACGACACAAAGATGACAGGCCACACAAAACAGAAAAGACGGCCAAAGATGTAGTGCAGCAAACACGAGTAGTGTTTAACTACATGTAAAAACTAAATTTTTAACTTTCAACAACTCTATAGCTGACGCCAAAACGTTAGGCGGTTTCGTCTGTCTCTTGTATGTGATGTAACCTACTAACAGCTGATGTGAAGCATCTATTTTCTATTCTGATTTCAAAAAAATCACCTAGAAAAATAACAGCTCTAATGGACAACATCAGCTGTTGGAGCAGATGAAACCGTCCAACTTTTTGGCGTTAGCGATACAAGAAAATTACAAGATATATCAAAATGTTAATTGCAGCAGAGACAAATAAGTTGTGTGATAATATAGGAGCGTATCTTGAATATTTGTCTGAAGAATGATAATAGAATGGAGTTCTAGAAAGTGTAGTTGACTTGAAACAAAGAATAAGGAGAGATACTTTATATACTTTATATTCACTGCTTGAAGCTTTCAATTAATGAATGAATAAATGGGAGAAATGCCTAATTACAGCTCAGAATATGAGACTAATATGAAACGATAGAACGTTGATGAATTATGAACATGATTCAATAATTATTGCGCTTTAGTCTGTACAAGCAAAGAAGACATTCTGACAAGATGGGAAAATGACTCCAGCTCAAAATTGGTTCAAAAATTATAAATTCTGTGTCAAATTGTAGGAAACATTCTAATCTAAAATTCGAGACCAAATTTATAATTTTTGAACTAATTTTGAGCTGGAGTCATTATCCCATCTTGCTCGAATGTCTTCTTTGCTTGGACAGACTAGAACAGTATCAAAATAGTTATTGAGATACTGTATACTCATTGTAGTCCTTGGTGTGAAATGCTTCGTAACAGTATGCTGAGATTAAAATGTTTCCCGCCAACCACCATTATTTCGCCAAACTTTAAAATTCTTATGAGATCAACAGGAAGATTTAGAATACTGTATTTGCTCTTCTCAAACGATTTCAAGAGTAACGACAATAAGAATAAATGTTTTGAAATGAAAATTGTCTCTGCTTCAAGACTTAGAATAATTTTAAACGCCTAACTTATTGGCGTCATATACTATTCATCACTTTACCTCGAGAGCAAATTTGTATTACTGTACCTTCTTTTAGGAAATAATGCAGAATTCAAACTCACCTGTAACAAAGAGAAAAACGTTTAATTAGTGATTCAAGCCAATGGAAGAATAAAAAAGTCATATTTAAAAAAATTGAAGAACTGATCTACAGGAGATCTACAGTAAATCTTCAGTATATTGAAGAAAAATTTACAGGAAATTATATTGTAATAATGTTTTCTGTAAACGGTGGGTACAAAATACTTTCTAGAATAAACATCTATCTTTAAATTTTATACTTATGTAAATATAAATATCTATAAATTATCTTTGATGGTTGATTCACATAAATAGAAATAATTGGCATGAGTTACCAACTAATACAACTTTTTCTGTATTTCTGTGAGGAAGGATTCATAGAGTGCCCTATTCTGTTACTACCTATTCAGTACATATACAAAAGAGATAAACTATGTACTGATGCTCTGTTATAATTATACTATGCTCTACAGTCTGACTTTACTGTCTTCAATTTATATTTATTTTACATAAATTTTGTAAAACAAAATTGAATTGCTGTAAACTTTTAATTTTTGTAGACTAAATGTTACCATAGGCTCTTGTGCTGAGTAACAATATTATGAATAAAATTTCTATTTCTATACTAAAAATTCAATCCTCAAATCCCAATTGAATACAGCAATTCGCAAACAGCTAGTGCGCTGTTCTAAAATAAAAATACAAACTATAGGTCTATAGGCCAAGAACAAAGAGAGAAAAATTAGTGAACTGCAAAAGAACCAACAAACACATGATTGGATTAGGAAAAGCTTCCTTACCGACATAAAATGTGGCGGGGAAACTTTTTCACAAAATTCAGTAGGTACCGTACTGAAGACTGTACTTAGAAGACTTGATAATAGTTCACAAACGAAAATTATCATTTTTATGCCCAAAATTGGCTAAGAAATCCACTCGAAGCAGTAGAACTTACGTTACTAGTGATTATTGAGATATTGATGTTTACTGCTTCCATTGGATTTTTCAGAACATTATGCACTAGAATGCACAGTTTACGTGCAATCCATTAAGGCGCCTCCATACATGCGGTATTTGGGAAATACCGAACATTTGGTGTTTGGCGAACAGTTTTGCTTGCTATTTCCCAACTAACGAACACACATGCGTGGTTTTCCGAGCACGTATTCGTACTGGGAATGGCGAATCGTCAACCGAATAGGTGACATTTTCAAGGTCAATAACGTCAAAATACTGTCGAAAATTTCAACTTTCAAAAATCTAACACTACGGTACTAATTTCAACTTTAATCTTGGCAATGATTGAATATTAATGTTTGTAGGATTTTTTAAAACATTTAAAGAATCAAGATTATAATTCAGTAACCTGAAACGGACTGGACATTCACTAGTTTTCAATATAATATTTGAATTGAATCTAATTCAATTTCATAGTATCAAAATTGATTATATCACTTAAAAATCATCCACAGACTGTGATTTAATATTTATCTCGTCTAAAAAAATTATGTATTAAATTAACACGTAAGAAACTTTTCCTCAATTGACTTAACCTCAATCTACATGCAACAACAAACAACAAAATTAGCCGAACATGAAGGCGAATGTGTGGATGGGCAAAAAGTTCGCTATTTGCCGAACATTCGTCCACTTTGATGTGGCCAAAAGACCGACAATGGACGGAACACACAAACATTCGTGTTCGCTATTTGGGAAATAGCGAACACTCCGCTCCACACTAGTCGTGATTCGGCGACTATATAGGTGTTCGGTGTTTCCCGAATAGCGCATGTATGGAGCTGGCTTTACAAATGGTCAATTCAAGTGAAATAAAGTGTTGCTCAATGGATAAACTCCATGAGCAACACCCATTGAAAAATCACTTCAAGAACTCCAGAACTTCCAATAAGATCAAAGATTTCATAACATGATAGCAATGAAATGGAGCAAACACAATAATTACATATTTCAAGCCACGTTTACACCGGAATGTTAATAACCTTTATATAATAAGTTGAATAATATATAAGTCTATATAATAATAAATTATTCAAAAAAGTTATTAACAAATGTTATCAACATTCCGGTGTAAATGTGGCATCAGACAAAAGGAAAATGAGAAAAACAAGTAGTGCAATAAAACGTTGTAAAAATAGCCTAATCAGCTGATTGAAATAACAGAAAAGAACAAGATGAAGAACAAGAAGAGGAATAATAAGAAGACGAAGAAGGTGAGAAGAAGAAAACACCAATAAAATACAAAACTGTAAATAAAAAAAATCGTTATTTTTGTTGGAAGTGTGTCTCATCATAATCAACTTTATTCAGACAAGATGTCAGCTGGTTTCAAATCACAATGAAGTTTATACAGCCAATATGTCAGCTGATTAGATTCAAATAACAGGCAACATATCAGCTGATTAGATACAAGTAATAGTGAAAGAACAGGAACAAAAGTCGAAATAAATACATATTGAAAAATAGAAAAACATTGTAATTCAATAACAAGATTTCATCATCGTTTTCTAACACAACTTTTCAATAATTTGTCATCACCTGCTGGTTTTATCGACGGAGGTGGGGGTGAAGGCGGATTGATCCATCCTCCAGACTGTTTTTCTAAAAGCTGAAGAAAACGCCTCACTAGAACCCTGCGGAGACAGAAGAGAGCTCCAGCCGCCAGGGGAGCCAAATCAAGACTGCAACTTGCCAAGAAGCCAAAGTACCAAGTTTCGGTTCTAGGGGTGAGGAATGGTGGAAAAGGGACTACGGACAGGAAGCTCCAAGATCCCCCAAGGGACCAGTATTCAGCCAACAAGCAACGCTGGCCCTTTGTCAAGGGCTGGTGCTCTTCTTTGGCACTACAAACTCAATTCAACTTTATTTATTCAAGCTTCTTTCAATTGGCTACTAAGCTTATTAGTTTTATGATTCAGTAGTAATATACTTTATCAGATTTTCAATTCCTCGTACATTTTACTACTCTAGTCAAATTGAGCTAAATTCATTATCTGCTTATAAGAACCAGCTGATTTTTTTATAATAGATCTCAATATTGAGTTTTTAATAAAAAATTAGCTGGTTGTGGCTACTATCTTGTTAGCAGATGGTGAAATTAGCTAAATGGGACTAGACTTTCATCCTTCGGCTTCGAATAAATGATACGATAGCCTACAGTCAAGTCTATACTAGATAAACTTGCTCCATAATTTGTAGTCATACTACAGTACTATAGTACGGATCCTGGCGCCTGTCACATAAAGAATTACAAGCTACATTAACTAATAAAACGCGATATTAACAATCGTTTCTGTTTCATAGAAGTTTCTGGTGAAATGATAATTTAACAAGCTGAGAGTCAGCTGGTTATGAATTGAAAGCATACTGATCTTTCGCAACAGCTGATTCTCTCCAAAATTTAGAAATCGAGCGTTTAATTAGTATATGAGTATATGAAACAAAATCAGAATCCTCCATTTCCAAGGCCTTCTTCACGCAGTACAATAACACCACAATAACAAGAGAACAAAATAAAAGCAAAGAATGGGTTACAGATCAGAAAAACGTTTCGATGACAGGTAATTTTCTTTCTCGCCTACACGTTTCCCCCCTTCTTCCTCTTCGTCCTTTATTCCTCTTTCCATCAGTTTGAACTTCAATGGTTAAAACTTTCTCAAAAACACCCCCCTACCACCCTCAACCACCCTATAACGAACATGCATTCCTGAGGCAACGGCCAGTCATGCCATGGTAGTATAGATATATTTCTTCAGAACATTGAGTTGAGCTCTATAGGACCTGATGGTCATTATCAATGAGCCTTGAGAAACTTGGTGGGTGCATTATCAACCTGTAGAAGAAGAAGATAAGTGGAAGAAAGGAAAATAGACAAGAAAGAACGGCAAAAGAGCAGGTAGAACTGGAAGACCAAAAGGGACCAATAGGGAATATAGTACTTGGAAGCAAGAAAAAAGGATCCCTATTTTCGTCCTTCTTGGAAAAAGCATAGAACTCGGACTGAGAAATTCGTTGTTGTGAGGGAAGATTTGAACAAACGATAGATAGAATAAAGACGACAGGATATATAAAGAAATATAAAGAATCGACAAAAGGGAGTGAATTTCATGTGTGGGAGTCAGTGCTGCCATAATTAAATTAATGTGGCAGACTAAGAACTTGTTAAATGAATAGGAGGAACATGATTGGATACTTTTTATCAATAATTGATCAATTCAACACACAATCATCAATTTCTAATAATAGCACTTGACCTAGATATTCTGAAATAATTTATTAGCCTCTTGTTCTTACCTAGTTTCTGCGAAGATAACATTTGCAAATGTAGTGAGTGAAGGTCGTATTCTCTACTCAAATGACAATCAGTGTTGTGTTGAGAAATTTATTATGGTATTCTAGATAAGGATTGTCACAAAAGATAATCAATATGAAGTCAACTCATATACTTTATAATGCACATGAATGAAATGTAATGTACATCACATAACTCAACATACATCCAACTTGGGCTACATGAACAAAAGAGACCATAATATAATCACAATGTGGCCAATGAGTGTTATACTTTTGATTGGTTAGCTCAGTCGAATCCAACATATTTTTGCCAGTTCTTGAAGATTTACATAATAATCGTACGCTTATCATGAATAGTTTATAGTCTATATAGTCGAGATATTAAGTTTTCTCAAACACAGCCTTTGCCTGTACAGTATTAGTATTCATGATTTCAAAGTAAAATTAAGAGGAAGATACTATTATAAAGTTATTTTTAATATTGTTTGTATTAAAAAAGGTTGGAAAAACAAGTGAAGGGTATCAAGTTTGCCTATAATCCTACATAAGATTAAAAAAATTTGACCAAAGTATGGCGACTGACGGGAAAAATGCTGATTATATTAGCGCTTCACACCATGGTCACACTCACTCATAGTTATATTCAACTTGTAGTTGAATACTACTATTCTACTAGTAAATTAACTATAATTGGAGCTTCTAGAATCTAAAACCAACAATGACAATTTAGTTACAATATCGAACTAAATATAAATAATAGCAAATGGCATCAACTTCAAGGTGGTACATTTTTACAAATAAATATTCACTTTTATAGCTGTAAGTTTGACAGCTATCTACGAAGGTAGCAATCATAAACATAATAAAGAGTGTTTCAGGAGGAATGTGCAATACTTCTCAGGCTGATTCCTTACACCAAGTACAAAGTTCCATGGAACAATCCCCCAAAAAACGCTTTGTTACCGAGATAACAATGGCGGAAAATTGAGATATAGCTAAATATATATTTTTTTCTAATTTTTTTAGAGGCTTCATTCAGGTTCTAAAATTATGAAAACTGGCAGTTTTTAAAAAAAATTCCCATTATCACCAAATGTTGTTACTGTTGAAGTTACAAACTTCAAACTGGTTTCATTGAATGTCTTAGCTAATTTTACATTGGAATTGATAATTTTAGAACCCGAGTAAAGCCTCTAGAAATTAGAAAAATAGATATATTATTTAGAAAAATCTCAATTTTCCGCTATTGCTATCTCGGTAACAAAGCAATTTGGGGGTTTGCCCCATGGAACCTTTGGAACCCAAAGTAACAACATTTGAAGATAATGGGAATTTTTTTTTTAAACTACCAGTTTTCATAATTTTAGAACCTGAATGAATCCTCTAAAAATTAGAAAAATAGATATATTATTTAGAAAAATCTCAATTTTCCGCTATTGCTATCTCGGTAACAAAGCAATTTGGGGGTTTGCCCCATGGAACCTTTTTGTCTACTTGGAGTAAGGAATCAGCCTGAGAAGTATTGTACATTCCTTCTGAAACACTCTGTACATTTTTATCTTCAATTTTGTACAATGTGCCTTATTTTCAAATCTGAGCAATGTACCTTTAATTGGAATAGAAATGTTAAAAATTTGAAATGACATTTTAAAATCCATCTAATAAGAAAGAACAGCGCTAATTCAAAACAATACAACTTGCAAGCAAGACCTTCAGATACAAAATACATTTGCACTCAAGCAAACAAGCACCCAAAAATGCAGCTAAAAGATTTCCACTTGTCTCGAAATAAATCAAGTGCAACCAAAATACAAAAGCAAGACCAGCGAACACAGAATTTTCAAAAGCGAATTCCACTTTTTATATACCTTTACCATATAATAGAAATAAGCCCAACAAAGCCTAGAGAGGCAACGCGTGGGTTGGCCTATATTCAATGCGACACCTGCATTTATGTTGACGGATCCCTTTTCAGGCATTTCTCAGGTTACTTCTGGCTGAGAATAGGGGAACCAGCTGTTGTTTGCAGCAAATAAAATCGGATACATTTTTCAAACCTGCTTCGCCTAGAAATACCTGTGTTGAACCACAGTGATTAATAATACTGTGCTGGGATGACTTGGGGTAGTAACAACTAATAATTGTAGGTTATCAGAAGTAGGAATGTTACAATATAGCCAATAAATCAAATTCAAAAAGATGAAGAGGTTGAGGGATGCAAATGTTAATCCACCTAGAAGAATTCCAAGTAGATTCCTCTGTAAATATAGAATAATCTGTAATTAAATTCATTATTAAGAATTGAATATGACATATCCTGATTTTGATAGTTTGTAGCCTATCAATTATCAGTGGGATAGTTCTGTGTTTTGCCTCTTGTACTATTCCATGTATAATAACCCAATAAAGATGATGATGATTTTAGTCAGCTAAAATTTGTCTGTCAATTTGTTTCATGTTTTTCTTCCAAAATAGAAATGAAACGATCATGTGACATGGCTCAAAACTGTGATATGGCTCAATCATTGGGCACTAGCGGCTCGTGCCCACGAAACAGGTGAAGTGCTGAACAGTAAAATATACAGGCACTTCACCTGTTTCGTGGGTACGAGCCGCCAGTGGTTCAATGCACTTTCAAGAAGATGGAAGTAACAAATTGATCAATTAAATTCGGAATTGAAAGGAATTCAAATTCCATCATGATGGAAAGATATGTATATAAATATTTTTGATGGTTTCATAATTTGATACATATAACTTCTTGTGTATCTGGAAAAGAAATTCAAATATGGACACACATCTCAATTCTTACAAATCAAATAAAATATTTTGATTCCACATACTAATATTTACAATTTGTGTGGGTACAAAATACTATTAAATGTTTAAACTGTTAAAATAAGTATTAATTACAGTACTCATTCCTGATAACTTAAATGTTCAACTAAAAGAACTTAATATTTAGAACTTGAAAAAACTTCTACATTTAGAACTTAAACAATATGCTTTTCTGCTAGGGTACATCTATGAAGATCGAACCAGCATTGAAAATGATGTATTTTTCTATCTTGTGTCCAGGATATATAGAAGACAGAAATGATTGATAACCAAATCGAAATTCGCTCAACATTGGCAGTGACAATGCAACAGTGATATTTCTCAAACTATCAATGCTGGAAAACAAGAAATTATGGACAAGTCGAAACGCAAAAGAACGACAACTTCCAAAAGACATTGATCAAAATAATGAAATGGAGGGAAACGAAAATGAGCAGAAATAAATCAAAACGCTGGAGGACGAAAATACCATTGGTCACTGCCGACACACCGAAACGAAGATGGACAAAGAGGAAGAGGGAAAAAGAGAGAAAGAAAGAGATAAAGACAGCAGAGAACCTTTCTTCTCCTTCTTCCTTTTTCACGGTCGACAGATTGGCCTTGCACACCCAACCAATATTTTCCCTTCTCCCTTGTTCGATTCGCTATCATAGGGAACGATAATGGCTACTTTCAAACCCTATAGGAATTCTGCATTGGAATTCGTGTAAAAAATCGCAGCTATAGTCTGGTCGAGCAAAGAAGACACTCTGGCAAGATGGAAAACCGACTCCAACTAGGTTAATATTGGTTAAAAAATGATAAATTGGTCTTAAATTGTAGAAAACATTCTGCTCTAGATTTGAGACTAGATTTATGATTTTGGAACCACTATTAACCGGAGTCATTTCCCATCTTGCCAGAATGCCTTCTTTGCTCGACAAGACTTTATCAAATGTTTTAATCCCTAAAGACGTTTTATACATGATAAAATTATTAATGAAATTTATTGTATATATGTATTTATTGTAAAATATACTGTAATCATTATAATTATATGACCAGGGAGGAAAAACTAGCCTAAGCCTGTACCATTTCTCTCCCAAATTTTGATAAAATGTTCATGTTGTCCAAATGAGCTTATGAATCACATCACTGTTAAAACACATAATTTTCGATCCAGGAAAAGTAATTTAAAATTTTTGAATTTGTGAGGTTGATGAATGAAACAAATATACCAGAACATCAGAGAAAAGATTGAAAACTTGAAAAATAATTCATCAATTTGAGAAATTTGAAGCCATAAAATCACAAGCATTCTCACAAGAACTAAACAGCTGAACTATTGACAATATGTTAAACTTGGATTCAATAGCTGACTTTTACTATTACAAAACCCGGACATGCACTGTTATAACGGAACAAACAAACCATGATAATAATATTAAGCATATCTGTGATAGTCAAGACTTTTCAAGAAACAATTTCTGGCAGGAGTTGGGTCTAAAACTCCAACAGAACTGGCAGTAAGCAAATGTTTGCTAGCTCTCTCAGAACAGTCTGAAAGCGGCCCACAAGAACGAAACTGACCAGCTGAGATCACTCACTCGATATGCTCTCGTAGATCGCTCGCTAACTCTCCTGACAGAGCTGAAAGTTATTAACAGTTATTTGCCTTCCACCAATTTCCTTGGCATCTGCTAAGTCAAGTAATCGAATTCTTTGATTGTACTGTACCATAGATTTCATATATTTATAGTAACTCATGAATTGTGTTCATCTATGAATAATATGATTTATTCTATGATTCATAAAGAAATTCAATAAATCAATGTCCTTACTGTTGGGAAGACTTGACAAATTGAACTCCAATTATTTCTTTAATAAATTGACTAAGTTTTCAACTAACTGTTTAAGGGTCGAGTGTATAGACGATGAATTTCTAAAACGTTAGAAAAAAAATCTGGCGAGCTCCAATCGAACTAATTCCATTTTGGTGAGAGACTAGAAAGAGTACATTGTCTCTGGTATGTGTGTGAGTGAGTGGAGTGAGAGCGTTCATTCAGGATAGTAGGAGAGCGAAATAGTAAGAAGAAGAAGTTGAACAATAGAAATCGGGTCTATCCCAAGAAGTGTAGTCCTCTTCTCCAAAACAAGTTTGCCTCACCCATAACTTAATTGATTTTTAAAGGGCTCATCAATGTAGCCAAAATGTCCTAGTTTTTACGAATGCATTCATATCGCAATACAAACCATCATATGAAATCCGGGCCATCCAAAACCTCATAGCAACCACCTCCTGAATTATACTGTATTACTGTAATTCGATGTACTAGTATTTCGTAATTCATCTAGCAGATTATTTACTTTTTTGAAAATTATCTAAGATAACAATATTATTGAACTATTGCAATAATGTGAGCTCTTTAGTCTAATAATAAACAAGGATCAAATAAAAAAATAATCAATCAATTATTGGAAGAATATGAGAAAATTGTAAAATCAAGTTTCTTATCATGTACTCCTATTTTCGGTACATTATTTTCGTTTTTCATTGTTCTTTCATGTTCTTACAATAATTTGCTCTATTTGTTTATTTGCTACCATCTCTTGCTTATTTCATCGTGAATGTTATGTACCTACAGGAAATAAAGGCGACATGAAAGGAACATTGTAGCTAAAAAACAAGTCTTTGAAAATTCAAAATGAGATTTATATAATATTCAAACGATTTAAACTGATGTAGCGTATGTGAAATCTATAACCATTAATTTGAAAACACATATTTCACTTACAACTGGAATATTAGAGCCAACTGCTAGAGCCGCGCAGCTAGAGCACAGCCCAAGCCGTTGCTTAGGAATGCTACCTTGATGAAATTTGGTTACAAAAACAATCTTTCACAGCGAATTGAACATTCTACTTCGTATGTTATGGCATTACCCCTTGATGAAGTGCGCGCTCCCCCTTCTCCGTGCTGTATCTCGAAAACCTTTAGTTTTCCGAGAAAAATGCATATAACCAATTTTGTAGGGATTTCTGAGCTCTACAATTTTTATAATAACAGCTAAGAACATCACTTGTACAGGAAACGAGTTATTCGCAGAAAACTGTTTTTCGTGACCTTTGATCTTGGATTAAAAAATTGCAAATGTGATACAGTATTATACCTTTGAATCCTTCTTTGAAATTAAATGCCATTATAGTGGTTTGTGCCAGAATTCAGCTTAGCTGCTCTCATTGGGAGGTTCCATTTTTTCGCCTTAAATGCCTGGACTATTCAATCACCCTCATTTTTTCAAATTATTCAATACCTCTCGTTTTAAATTTTTCTTCATTAATGGTTTTTTTATCGAAATTTAGATTTCGAATAAGATAATAATTGTTATACTTGAAAACAAATATTGATTGAGAATTTAATTATGCGATATTTTAAGGATGGACGTGTGTTATTGTAATTACTTAACAATTTATTAGCTTTTGCATTTATGTCACGCACTTTCAGTTTTTGTTTTTTCAAGATAGCTTCAATTACATGAGGCACAAGTTGACTTTCCATACTATTCCACGCAATCATAACTTTTCAACTGTGAGGAACGAACTTTGAAGTTCATAATTTCTACAACTGAAGCTAGACTTGTTATGTTACTTTCAAAGAGACAAAAATATTCATTTCGTCAACATTTCAACGTTGTTCAGTCTAGACCTCTCTCCTTTTCATTGTGAATGACCGAAATAAACGAATGTTTTGTCTGAAGCCTTCCATTGTGCAGTCAAAATTCAGCGACCTGTTCTCCTGCGCGTGTCGGCTCTTGTGCGTGCCTGAGTCTTCTGTCAAGGTACTGTCTCTAGAAATGTTGATATTCTAGTGATATGAACAGCAACCTGATTGCAAAACATTGCTTTAGGAGAATCCATTTAAAACCCTCATTTATGAACAAATATTTTTCAAAAAAATCATTGTATTAGAGAATAACTGGACGGATCTTTCCATGTAAACATTTTTTGGATATCTTCATCTTAAAATTAAGAAAAAAATGATGAAGTTTATGTCTTTATTATAATTGAATTTTTTTAAATGATTAGAGTTATGCATTTTCTAATACATGAATTGGATAGAGGACGATTAGACCTTCAAAATGAGGTATTGACTGTTACCTTCCTATAAAAATTGAAGGAGTTATATGGGTTCAAGTTTAACATTGCGCTTATGGGGATAAAAATCCAACATGGCGTCTCTACACCCGACCCTTCGAAGACTCCCTGAAGTAATTGCAATAAATGGAAAAAATATTGATTAGAATGTTGGAAAATTTGTATTGCAAAAACCATTGTTAGTTTGTCCGTATGAAATAATGTATAGACTGAATGTAAAAATCGTATGATACATACAAAGTAGTATTTTATAGTTTAAATAGTAGTATGTAGTTTAATATTTCCTTTTTGCATAGGGCTACTCATCAATGCATTTTATTCAATAAAATACAGGGTGTTTTAGGAGGAATGTGCAATACTTTTCAGGCTGATTCCTTACACCAAGTAGACAAAAAAGTTCCATGGGACAAACCCCCAAAAACGCATTGTTACCGAGATAACAATGGCAGAAAATTGAGATTTTTCAAAAAAAATTATTTTTTCTAATTTATTAGAGGCTTTACTGAGGTTCTAAAACAAGCAATTCCTATGTAAAATTAGTTGAGGAACTCAATGAAACCAGTTCGAAGTTTGTAACTTTAAGGACCATTCTACACGGGCGTAGGAAACGCGGCGTTAACGCGACAAAATTTTTTGCAAACTACACGAGGCGTAGCAAACGCGTGAAGAGAAAATCAATATGGCTGATGAACCTAACCTAGAAAAAGTGATACAAAACCCAGCTGATCAACGCGCGCTCAACTGAACACATTGTGTTAAATGGTCTTGTCTACACAAGCGAAATAATCACGCGTTCTCAACGCGTTGCTAACGCCCAGCTAACGCCGACTTCGACGTCGGCAACGCGTTGACGCCCGCTGACGCTGTGAAAACGCGTGATTATTTCGCTCGTGTAGACAAGCCCATATAACACAATGTGTTCTGTCGAGCCAGCGTTGCCGACGCGACGTTAATGCCGCGTTTCCTACGCCCGTGTAGAATGGGCCTAACGGTTATTGAGATAATTGGAAAAATATGCTAAAAAACGCCATTTTTCAACAATAGCGGTTATAACTGAGGAATCATAAATTTGTAATTTTTATTAATGGAAGTCGAAGAGAGTCGGATTCTAAAGGAAAAGTTAAATGGCGACGATTGTGTAAATATCACCCAAATCTCAGAAATAGCAATCAAAAACCGCAATATTGACAAAAAATAGCACAAGTGATTAATTTATGTTTAGTAGCGATTTTCCGATTTTTAATCGCTATTTCTGAGATTTGGGTAAGATTTACACAATCGCCGCCATTATACTTTTTCTTTAGAATCCGACTCTCTTCGACTTCCATTAATAAAAAATTCAAATTTATGATTCCTCATCCAGTTATAACCCTTATTGTTGAAAAATGGTGTTCTTTAGCATATCTCAATAACCGTTAAAGTTACAAACTTTGAACTGGTTTCATTGAGTTCCTCAGCTAATTTTACATAGGAATTGCTTGTTTCAGAACCTCAGTAAAGTCTCTAATGAATTAGAAAAAATAATCTTTTTTGAAAAATCTCAATTTTCCGCCATTGTTATCTCGGTAACAATGCGTTTTTGGGGGTTTGTCACATGGAACTTTTTTGTCTACTTGGTGTAAGGAATCAGCCTGAGAAGTATTGCACATTCCTCCTGAAACACTCTGTATAAATCTCAGTACCTTTTAAATGATTGTTTTTCAACATGTCATGTTTCAACCCTTCAGAGCCATTTTCAAATGTGAATAAACAAATTGAAACATGTCATGTTGGAATAAAACATATTGAAACGTTACTGAGATTCATATTTTATTAAATAAAATATATGTAGTGGGTATGAATAATGAAATCTGTATGAATGTAGTCAATGCCAACTCATTTATGGCCAATGATATTTATATGAATAAATTGAAAATTGAAATAGAAAAAACAAAACAAAGAACACCAAATTAGTACAAAAGATCAGTTGAAAGAGACTCCGACGTATTTATGTATTGTTAGGTGATTGGCGCCTAGCTATGCAAATACCCCGCATAGTACTCCAGTTTGTGAATGAATGAATGAAGTCTAGGTTTTGTTGAATGAAGAGGATACGGGACATCCGCTGCTTGGCCTGAGCGGGAGTCTGAAGACTGATGGGCAGGTGCAGTGCAGCCATATTATACAGGCTTGTTGTTGTAGAAAAAAGGAAGGAGGAAATGAAAAAGAGCGAAAAAAAGAGAACATGAAGAAAAAGTAGAAAGATTGAAGAAGCCTGAGTGGAGGGACAAGAAAGGAGCGAAGAAGAAGAAGAAGAAGAAGAGAAAGAGGGGAAAAATAATACGGAGAAGAAGAAGAGTACGAAAAAGGAGAGTAGAAAAAATGCAACTAAAGAAAACACAAGACAAAAGGAAAAAGCATTGAAAGGAAAAATTGAAAAAGGAGGAAAGAAGAAATTGTAATTGATTGGTGAAATTGTAAAGTTACATTGAAAATTTAAGAGACGATAAAAATAATTAAAATGAGAGAGATTTGAACATGGAATGCAGAAAAATTAAAAGCAGATTAAGAAAAAATGTGAATCACCAGCAAATAAAAAATGAGAAGGAAGAAAACACCAAAATAGATAAGAATAAAAAACAAAATAGAAATAAGACGCATAAAGAGGAAATAGGAGAAAATGGTGGAATAAGACGAGGAGGAGGATATGCAAAATAAACTAAGAAGAAAGATAAATAAGAGGAAAAGAGAAGAATAAGCAGCATACATGAGGAAGAAAGGGTGGAGGAAAAAGAGAAAATCAAAACTTAGAGCGAACGAAAAAACAAAGGAGTGAAGAAGGTAAGGTAATAGAGAAACAAAGAAGGTAATGGAGAAATTAAAAGGAGAGAAAAAAAGAGAAGAGCAAACGGATGTATGGGGGATCGGTTAAGTGGAAAAAAGTTTCCTTTTGCAAACAGCAATCTCTGCATTTGCCACCTGCCTTTCTGATATGCCAGGAAATTGGAGGAGTTTATTGAGAGAGAGAGAGAGAGAGAGAAGAGAGAGAGAGAGAGAGCGAGTGAGAGAGAAGAAAACAATTAAGTTCGAGAAGGAATAAAAGAGTAGAAAAAATTAAATCGAGTAAGATAAAAAGAGTAAGGATGAAATCTAAATTTCATAGATGGATCAAGAAATCATCATCATCAAGAATTAATTAACTCTATAAGAAGACATGGAGAAAGAAATAAAATATTACGAAAAGTAGAGAGGAAAGAGAGTAAGAGTAGATGGAGTAGTAGTGGGAGTACTAGAGTGAAAAGGAAAATTGAGCTGATGTATGGAGACAGTGGTGAGGTGATGCAAAATAAAAAGAATGCCTGTTGCTCTAGACCTCTATCTAGTCTATAGACCCTCTTATAGTTTATATCACATGTAATGTATGAGATGATGATGATGTTTGAAAGAAGCATCTGCATAGCACAGACCGGTGACAGGAAGTGCCAAGCTATCCTGTTGGGTTTAGTTTTTATTCAAATTTTCAACCTAAAAGTGGTTTAAAACGATGTTGTTGACCTTGAAACTGATCTGAGGATGTCATCCTGGGAGGGACAACGTTGAAAAAATAAGAATGAAGACTTGATTTGTAGAATAAACAACTGAGACACAAGTTGAATGTTGAGATTTACGTTTCCGAAAAGGTCAATGAAATTATTGGACTACGGACACTGACCTCCTAAGAACATTAGTTCTTCTTTTAAAGAGCTTGGAAAAAGTAAACCAACTTATTCTCAAAATCCTAAAGTTTGCCTGCACCAAATACAATAAACTTTTTCCATTATATAGAATCTTGATGAGAATTTTGCCGTGGAGTAGAAAAAAATTATGGGAGACCACAATATAATACGAGAAACTTTTCTTTAGGACTACCAAATTTGGAATTTTTTGTTGCTAAATGAAAACCATCAAATAAGTGTGTGGATAGAGTCTTAGAAACGAAGTATGACTAAAAAAACTTGAGAAGTTGAGAGTTCTTCCATTTCCTAGCAATATGAGCAGAAATGAAAGCAAATCCAAGTTAGCATAGTATTTGAAAAATAGCTTCCTACATTGGTTTGGAAATGTACTTCAATTGTTGCATTTCCTTTCAATATACATTCGAGACAATTGAATTAAAGCATCAGTATTTTTATAGTATGATGAATAAAATTTGTTGGAAGGAAACCATCAAACTTCTTAGGAGGAAATTGAACTGTGGACTCGCAGCTTTAGAAAAAGAAATAATGTCTATATGGGAACATGGATATAGAGATGATATTATGGGGAGAAGGTGGATATCCTCTACACAACTCATCAAAAACTTATAAATGATTTCATCAAAATGATAGTGTGTACAACTCGAAAAATACATTTAAATAGCATAAGTTTAACAAAATGTCGATCTAAGTGATCCAAATAATAGTTCAAACCACGGTCAATAGATTACATTGTAATAGATTACCATGATTCAAACTTCAAAGCATTTGTTAACAAGTATAACTATTTACATGAATTGATGGGAAAGAATTTGTCAATTATAATTACACTACTACTTATACGCACCTGAAGTTGAGGAAAGTAGTAGACAAAACTGAATGAGAATAATTGTAACTTAGACTTTAAATTCTTAAACTTTACATTCACAATAATCAAAGATTTCTGGCTTTTATTAATTGGAATACTTCAACAAACAAAAAAATCTGGATTAATTTGAGTTTCTATTGATGATAAAATCGAATAAAAATAGAAAAAATTGATAAGAATATCGACTAGGAGACCGCAAATGAAGAGAAGACTAGCCTACTGTTCTACACTTGTTACGGCACTGAATAATTATCACCGAACTTTATTTACACACATTTAATATTCGGTTGATAGCACAAGCCCTGAGATAAGAGAAAACTAGGTCACCATACTAGCATAGTGCTCACTAATGTTTACCGCGCATTTACAATCATTCATTTCAGTCTACAATGTACTTAGGCCTACCGCACAACTAAACAATTAGAAAATGAAACTTGTATTGGATTGAAAATCATGTATTATAAGATCTGAATTGGAGAAAATAAATGAATAGTTTATTTTTCAACGTGAATATTATGTAACAATATATTCTTAAACTTTGAAAATTAAATGACCACTTCAAAAATTTGTGTAGTCATTGTTAGTGAAAGGACAAATTCAAGGAAAAAAGAAGACATTTAGCCTATAAAGATCTGATAAATACTTTCTCAAATACAATTGAGAAGCTGAATTTGACGGGGCTGATACTGATCAAATATTTCTAAAAAATTCTTACACGATAAGAAATTGAATTGTATTGAGTGAACAGTAAAGATAATTCTTATTCACACCATGTAGGTGACCATCAATTGAAGATACTATATTTGAAAGAGACTGGAAAGAATTTTAAAAATAAACTTTTAGAGAATATTGCAAAATAATACAATTTTTAATTTTCTAAAGTAAAATTATTTTGTATATTTTCCTTAATCCTGAACATTGGAATCGCGTCGAGTACGAATTAGCATAATATGTGTGTTATTTCTCTCATTTTTCCCTTTTACAGTTTCGATTGTCACTCAATTTTCTCACTATTAATATCTATTTTTAAACAGCCTCACTTAATTTATTTATTAATAAAATAATATCCCCATAACTTGTTTCTCTGGTATTTTTTCATTCCTTTTTTGTTTCTTACTGGACATCTCTATTCTCTTATTTGGTTTATACTATACTACTTTGAATACATTGATTTGAATAGTTTTTTAGTTAAGTATTTTGGTTTCCAATTGCTTTTTGATTGTATTTTGTTGGTGTCGTGATTAAGTGGTAGAGTGGACATTACTGTCCAGACTTCACCACCTCATTAAAATAAAGAATTATTCTATTATTTCTCAAAGACAACACGTGTCACACGACCATTATCTTACCTAGGACTGTTATTCTTTGGCGAAATCTTCACTCTTAAAGATGGCATCAGCTTCGGACTGGTATTTTCTGTAACAGAAAAGAAGAGGAGTAATTTTAATCAATTAATAAAAATCATAATATTGTGCAAAGCAGAATACCAATAACTGAATTACACAAAAGAGTTTTTTTACGAGAACAAAAGTGAATACAAATTTATAATCCTAGGAAAAGAAGGAGAGAGGGCAAGAATAGAGAATATATTTTGGAAAACTACTTCATTTTACAAATCAATAAAACAATACAGGTAATAATAATAATATTCGTGGGACCTGGCTGGCTCAGGTCTGGTGTCAGAGTTTTCAGGTCGCTCCTGATCAATTATACCATGTACAATACAGGTACAATTTTATGGATAATTTTTACCCAATAATTTTATATAAAATTTGTAAATAAAGTTATAGAATTGGAAGTTGAAAATTGTCCATGAAAGATCAGTTTCAACTTCGAAAAGATAACAAACATGATTTATTGGAATAATTTTTAGGTAGATATGAAGGTAATTTCAATTGAACAATAATCAATTCATATAGGGAACGGACTGATATGTTCAGAAGGTCAACAGACAAAAAGGTCTGAATAACTTACAGAAAGACATTTCCATTTCCGTTCATTCTCAAGATATTGGATTATTAAAATATAGCATTAGAGTGTTCGGTTTTACAACAAATCACAAGAAGTCACTGTACAATGTTTATTAGGTGGAAGGAGTGGTTAATGGTTCGATATTGTTGAAGCCATAAAGTTGGTTGGGCAGTTTCGTCTGTCTCTTGTACTTGATTTAATCTACTACAGCTGAAGTAAAGCATCTCTTTTAATTTCAAAAACATAATCTAGGCGTATCTGAATGACAGCACTAATTGACAACATCAGCTGTTGGAGCGCACATGGAGCAGATGATGCAGCCTAACATTTTATCGTCAGCTATACCATACTATTCCAAAGCCAAACGTTGCTAAACTAAGCTACTGTACTTTCCTAGCTCCTTGCCATAGTACAAATTAAATCAATTGAGAAAAACAATTATTCGAAATTAATTTTTGACTCACTCAACAATTTTATTACCATTTGAACAACTGACAACATGACACTCAATAATTAACCGATTCATTGACCTGTGACCTTCAAGATAACATAAGGCCTAATTATTGTGGTTCAGGAAGTGAGGAAGAGGGGCAGGGTTTCAACAAAGGTTCCCCCATATACACACATAGAACTACTGTAAAGAAAGGACGTAGAACTGTATCCTTGTGTTCTATGTAGACACGTAGGCCTATAAAATACCCTTTAACCAATATAAGGTGAGGCTTCAGACTTTCCTATTTTCCCAGATTTTTGAGAGCGAATTTGTTAAAAAAGGATGGATTGAGTACTCATATTCAAGTTCAAATGACTTGAAATTGAAAAAAGGGGTTCGAGGTTTTCAGACTGATTAGCATTGTTGCAACTATCTAACAATGTTGCAAGTATTGATCCAACGTTTATCGAATAGTTGTGAAAATTCATCCAACAATTTCCTGTCATCAAGGAGGAATGGTCGTAATACCAGAATAAGAGCAAACGTGTCTTCCTCAAAGTTTCTATGTCTTGAAAATGCTTAGTCTTGCTCGGTTTTTCACGGTACAAGAATTTGCTTATATAAAATAACATTTTTCTATCGTAACGGGTTAGATTCGAGGTCAACGAACTTCTCATTTTAAAATTCAGCCACAAAAAACTCTTAATACAGGGAGACCCATTGATCCTGATTACCAGCCACATTGTCAATTATTGATCCGCTCAGCAAACAATGGTTGTGAGGCACCATCGGCCCCCACTGGATTCAAACTCCAGAACCAGACAGAACAGATGCTTCTATTTGTACAGTCTAATCGAGCAAAGAATACCCTCTGGCAAGATGCAAAAATGACTCCTACTCGGTCAATTTTGGTGCAAAAATTATAAATTTGGTCTCAAATTGTAGATTGGAATGTTTCCTACAATTTGAGGCTAAATTAAAAAAATTGACCGAATACTGACCGAGCTGGAGTCATTTTACCACCTTGCCAGAATGTCTTCTTTGCTCGACCTGACTATACTAGTGAGTGCCGTCCCTCTCTCAACAATGAATGAATTGCAAGTCGTTGCACATTCACTATCATATCAGTGATTCTCTTTTTTCTTTTAGATTCTCACTATTTCTCTCTGTATATATTCACCTAACTATTCACCTCTGTATCTTCAATACATACTTTCTTGCATCAGAATATTATACTGATTTTCTTTAAATTAAACATTCGTCTAATCAAGCCTCAAAACACTGTAGATTTTTTCCATTTCGCAGATAAATAGAATCAATAGGGAAACAGAATGGATACTTGTTTCAATTTGATATATATATAATATATATTGTGAATATTCTTGAATGGAGATTGAACCAAAGACACTCAGCTTGAATCAGTTTCTACCACCCTACTTTCAAACCTTGCCGGCCGGGTTGGCCGAGTGGACTGGGGCGTTACAACCTTCAGTCCGCTAGCGCTACCCGGTCGTGGGTTCGAATCCCACCAAAGGGATGGTCGTTTATGCACCTCATAAATCACCCTCGCACACTCCATTACCCACGCACAAGTAAAATTGAACTCATAGACTGTCTGTTATATAATTTCCATACCTCTCTTTCTCTCATTCCCAAATCACTGTATCTTTCCTCTTATTCAATTATCATCTTTTTTCCACTTTCTGTCTTTCACTCACTCAATCTCTCAAATACCAAATAGAAAAAAATATAAAAAATATCTCTCCCTCTCTCTATCACATTTCTTCTTACTTCATCCCTTTCACTCGTACCTTCTCAATCTATTAATACTCAAGTTGGAAGAGTTTTTAAAAGTATTTCAACTTTTCCCCTCTCTCTTTCGCCACCTCCAAGCCACTACCTCTTTCCTCTCTCTCAGTCATCCTTTATCTCCCTTATACTCACTAACATGTTATTTTCTCTCTCCACCAAATCACTGCCACTTTTCTCTCTCTCTATCATCCTCTGTATTCTCGATTTACTGTATTATGTAATCTACATGAATAAAGTGATTGAATTCGAATCTGAGTATGTCTCCCTCACACTCAACAACACATTCTTATCTTATCCGAATCTTCTCTCTCGCTCTTATCTTCTCATCCTCGTCACCCGCCTCCTCCCTACAACTATCTCTCCAGTTTCAGTCAACAGCGAGAGGATAAACAATTATAATAATAATGATTGAGGGCACGTACTACAACCGAACATCTGGACACTGACTGGATTTGGTGGGTGGGGGTTGCAAGGGTGGTTGATCGGGGGTGGGGGGAGGTGTTAAGGGGGTGGCACACCCCCATAGGAGTTGCAGCGGCTATCACCTCACCTTGCCCACACTAGCTGGATATGCCTATCCACCACTGTCATTAATGCCATTGTACAAGTACACGCTTTGTGCATGACAAAACCAGCAGCTAGGACGACGTTATTAATGGAACGAGAGAGAGAGAGAGATTGAGTGAGAGAGTATTAGCGAACAGCTGTTTGAGCTCTCCACGTGCTCAACGGACTCTAGCCGAGGGGTGTCGGCTAATTGTGCAAGTGCGAGTGAGAGAGAGATTGCATTGAACCCTTGTCGATATAAATTTAATTCCGTTCGATTCTCTGTGCAAGGGGAGCATTTTTGCCCCCAAGTGCTGTTCTGTTTGTTGCATTGATTCAGAGCAGTGCAAAAACTGTAACGGGCAATCACTGTGACAGCGGCGAGGTGGGCTTGAACGCGGTGCATTCTAAGGAGCCGGGAGATGGTTCAAAAGGAAACTAGTGCAAAAATAGCACTCATCGAAGAACAGGCTGAACGCTCACTGAAGGGGCAAATGTATCTAGAAAGCTTAGCGAGCTTTATTGATACCCAAGACGTTGCGAGTCAAATGAAAGAAGTCGATATCAGACGTCTTTACTCTGTTCATAAAGTATTTGGAGATGTTGCAATTCTTTGCATCCTGCTTGGATTGCGTTTCTAAATATTTTTCAGAAGAGACTGGATCACAGGTTCACATAAAACTTGATGACAAACGCATACTACTTCCCCAATGTGTAATTTATAATGGCTGATAAAATTTTCAATGTGTGACACTCCATTTGAATCGTGACGTCACGAGTTGAAGAGAGATTTAACAGTGGAATGAAACACTACTTTATAGCCTACTCTTACTACTACATCATTACATTCTCCTTCTTTTTCATAATTATTTTATTCATCATCATCATCATCATCATCATCATCATCTTCTTCTTCTTCTTCAGTGTTATTACTAAAAACAATTATTGATATTACACCATCACACAAGCCGAATCAAGATTTATTCTCAAATACTTTCTTCATACTCTTTCTAAATTCAAGACAAATGTCAGTTTCATTTCAAAGAATCCCCTTGGACATCAACTATTTTCAACAATTATTAATAATATAGGCCTAAACTATTCTAGGTTGGAGTCAAATTTCAGTTCTATTTTCAAAGAAAATCCTAGCACTTCTACTATTTTGAACAATTAATAATTATAAACTATTTTAGTTCAGAGTAAAATTTTAGTTTTATTTTCATATAATTCCCTTACACTTCTACTATTTTCAACATGTAAAGATATAAACTATTTTAGTTGTCAAAAAACGGTTTATGATAAACTATTCAACGGCCACTGTACACGCGCAATGCTTTCCGTCAATCAGTCACGCTCCGTCGACTGCAGTCCAACGACAGTTGCTCGGAAAAACTTGAGGGGCTTATCAACCCACTCTTCCCCTAGCACGTGCTTCTTTGGCTGCGTCTTGAGGTGGAGGAGGAGTTCTTTCGTCTCCGTAGGAGGTTCCCGCTAGGAGTTCGAGCACCGGACGAGAGTTCCGTTCACGCACCGGCAAACACCTTCATCCGCCGGAAGTCACATGTGGTGCTCATTCACTCTCTCTCACTCCGCCTCTCAATCCCATTTCTCCTCTCGCTCTTATTCGCACATGCTGCACTAAACTATACTACATAATATGTCAACTATGACCCAACTACAAAGAAATATATGTATATATTACGTCAGTCCCCCGCCTTTTTCTTACTTTGTCTTGAACGACTGTTTTGAATAAACGCGCAGCGCCCTTGATCGTACGTTGGAATAAGTAGTGGTGGTAGTAGTAGTATGTTGCATTTCATTCAGTAAAAATTGTCGGGGTTAACGCACCCTGTTACGAAGCCTCACCTTGTACAGGATGCATTACACCCAGTAGGCTACTTTGCCGTTTGGCAAGCTTAGGAATATTGATGAAGAATTAGATGAAATTACAAATAACTTGAAAGAGTGATATATTATTAATTAAATTGTAAACAATGTGATAGGATGATACAACCATTAATGGGACTTGAACAATTCCAAAGAGTGATATGAAATAATATAGTAATATGGAGCGATAGCATATATCGTTATTATTAATGAAATTGTGATCATGTGATAGGATGATAGAATGTTCGATATGACTTACATAATTCTATAGAGTGATATGAAATTATATAGAAATTTGAAACGATACATTTGATGAAATTGATAACAATGCCATAGGATGATAAAACTTTTAATGTGACTCAACATAATTCTAAAGAGTGATTTACAGGAATTTGACAATAGTGAAAAAGAACCAGATAGGTTAACAATTATACACAGTCGTGCATTGGCTTCTTTTGAGAAAACTTTCAACCTCTCGGTTACGTAGTTCTTATTTATTCAATTGTGAACAATCAGTTTAAGCCCCTTCTCTCATATGAACTTATGTATAATTTTTCAACTGTGGGTGATGCCACCGAAAGACCGGGTAGCCGTATCTATGAGATTGGATTACGGTCAACGGGTCAAGATCTGTTACAATATTTAATGTTTAACGAACCACTCATACTTAATAATTTCAATAATTTAAATTAATGAAAATCAATATTTATTACAAATCAAGTAAGTTATTCAGATTTCGATTTCACAATAATAATTTAGAATAGGAGGGATGATTAGTAATAAAGGGGTGTTCACCAAACTCATGTCTCTTCAACTAACAAAAGCAAATGATTGATAGCGACCACAACGGAATTCAATAGAAGAGACCTCCTGCAAGCAAACCCATTTGATTTCGATCAATCACTCACAATAACAGCTTTGACAATCAATCATGTACATATTGAATCAATGTTCGTCGCATGCTAGCTATACTAATATTCCAAATACAAATGAATTTCTATAATGTATATAAGACTGCACAAGAGTATACTATTTTTATTGAATGTTAACTAAAAAGGTCTAATGAAAATCTATATCAGGGGGACGGGGGAGCAAATTAAAGACATGGGGTCAGGATAGGCTATATGGTATATAGTCCCTACATTTTCAGACATATTTGAATCTTGCGAGCATGTATATACTACACAACAAACCAAAGGCCACACCTCTCCCCTCCCCCACAAAAATGTATTTCAACAAGAAGCTATTAATAACGTCCCGAAAGGTCACCCGTGTATCCAAAGTAAGTACCATTATAGTCTGGCAAAGAAGATATTTTGGCAAGATAGGAAAATAACTCCAGCTCGGTTAATATTTATTAAAAAATTATAAATTTAGTCTCAAATTTTAGACCAGAATGTTCCCTACATTTATAATGTTTGAATCAATATTTACCGAGCTGGAGACATTTTCCCATTTTACCAGAATGTCTTCTTTGCTATACATACCCTAATCTAAGAAGACAATATGCATGCATGAGTAACTGTCTTAAATCACCATCAACTCTCCTTTAGCTCTGTTTCTTTCTACTCTAATTTAATTGTATATCTTTCTTATCGATATTTTATTTTTAGTTTTCTTCTCAACTCATCAATATCATTATCTGATTTAATACATATTGTATATTTCATTATTTTTATTACTACTTCTCTTGTATTGATTGTCTTTGCGATTTCTACATTATTCTTATTTTTAGTTTTACTTTAGATATAAGATTATCTTTGTACTTGCTCTGCTCTTATTATTTAATTATTTCTGTTGTTCCAATGGGCTTAAGCCTGGAAACAGTTGTCTTTGTAAATAAATAAATCTAAATTAAGCAAATAGATGATAATACCAGAGCAACCAAACAGAGAACCGCTTCCATATCTTCAATTCTTTCACAACAGTTCATAGGATAAGGATCTAACAAATAACCCATTTAGCATAGCTAGATGACAGTATTAGGTTTACCGGTTCTTAATTTAAAAAAATAATTATGAACAAGCTGTGATTACTCGTTCAGTACAGAGAACGGGTCTTTTCATTTTAGCTGCGATCCTCTCTGGACATTTTCTTGTTTTAGAAGACAATAGACTCAGGTCCAACGTAACCTTTCGTTGATACTTTCCAGGTACAACACCAGTACAATTTTTTCTGCCAAAAACGACTTTCATCCTGCAGTGGTCACCCAAAAAACATTAATTAATGCACAAACTAATCAATTAAGAGGGTCCGGAGGGTCTTCGCGGCTGTGAAGATACGTTAGACACTTCTAACGGACTGCTCATTGTTTTAGATTTCGGGTTCTAATAACGCTTATGCTTAGAGGAGGACATTTTTCTATTTATACAACGCAAGTCGCCTTGGCGAGGGGATGGATTGAGGGACGATAGATTAGGTCGAGCAGAATGATAATATGAAGGAGAAAATAAGAAGTAGAAGAAGAAAGAAGAGAAGGGAAGGAGAATTAGAAGAGGACAATCGATAATATGAAGGAGAAAATGAAGATGTAGAAAAATAAATAGTAGAAGGGAAAGAGATTTAGAAGAAGGAATGAGGAGAAATCTATATGGATTGAGAGATTAGGTCGAGGAGAATGATAATAATTAACACGAAGGAGTAAAAGAAAAAAGGAGAAGGGAAGGAGAATAAGAATGAATTAGAAGAACCTGGAGAACAGAAGAGAGAAAGAAGTGTAAGAGCAAGAAAATTATGGAATAGGGAAATGAAGAAAAAGGAAATGGGACGATTTAGAAGAATGATGAAAGATGATGAAGAAGAATGAAAAGATTCAGATTCAGATTCAATCACTTTATTCATGTAGATTACATAATACAATAATTCGAATCCTATGCTATGAGAATGAAAATAAATGAAAGTTACACTAATTACATTATGATTTGCATAAGTTGGCTAATTATAAACTATGAAAACTTGCAAAATGAGACAGATGTAGGATTCAATAAGCTAACGGTAATATAAATTTGTGCTGTATCTACATAAAATGGCGGAGTTTAGACATATAAATGTCCATTCTTGGAGAGGGATGTTCAAAGACATCTCTCCCATTAACACTCAACCATGGGCGAATATTTTTCTGATCTTTACGACTACGGTACTAAGTATTTATTTTATTGGAAATTTCATACTATTAAATTATGAAAAAAAGAGAAGGACCAGCAGAAGGGGAATGGATAAGAACAGAATAATAAGAGAAAATTGGTGAAATAATAAAAAATAAGAAAAGGAACTGTGAAACGAAGGATGAAAATAATGAGAGAGAGATAAAGTAGTGAGAAAGAAGAATTAATATCAAAAAGTAGAAGAGGAGACAAGAGGAAGAACAAAAATAGTGAAGGATAGATAAGTACAAGAGACTGGGGAGTGGAAAAATACATGAGTTGAAAAAGTAGATTAGAGCTTTAGGCCACGAATTTGTTCGTCAAATTCCATTCAATAAAATTGCCTTTAAAAAAAATGCTGACTGGGAAAAATTCTCATGGGTTTTTAATTCTAAAGTTAATTCATAAGATGAAGACTTTCTAATTATGTAGGAATAATTTTAAATTAATTATTAAAATGAATGATTAAATTAATGATTATTTTATTAAATGGAATTAGAAGGACACATGCGTAAAGTCAAGTCCACATTTCAATACTTATGGTTTATAATCTACTACTCTTAGATTTTCCTTTTTCTTCCTCTTTATCACAACCCTCCGTTCCAATCATATAAAATTTTCATCAATCTTTTACTAGCTCTCTTTCTCAATTTTCCCAATGATACAATAATTGCCCTTCCTTGAATTGTACTAGATAGTTTTATATAAAATATTGAATCGTGTTGTGAAATTGTCAATTGAACTGTGGACACATAAAATTCAAGTAAGAAGATGGAAAATTCAAAATAAGGAAAAAGAAGAAAATGAGTTGAGAAAATTGAGTAAAACATTACTAATTCTGGAGTGTTGAATAAATTGGTAAAACGTTTTGGGCATGAGCCTCTTGCACTCACCTATGTGGTATATGTATTATTAAAAAAAGAGGATTATAAAATAATTAAAATGATATATCAGAGAAGGAGAAAACCATAATTAGAAAATCGTTGCCAAGAAAACTTTCATTTTTTACATTGTTCCCTTCATATTGGAACAACGTTTCTCTACTACTTCAACCGTAATAATTCATCCTCTCCTTCTAACCCTTCTTAATCTTAATTCTTCTTCTCCCTCTAACCCTTCTTGAATTGCATTGCATCTTAAGGTGTCGTTTCGAACCACCAGCCACCAAGACGCTGGCAGCATCTATTGTCACGGCGAGCGAAATAATAAGAAAACTAAAGAAGGAGAAGGAGAAAAATAAGTAATAGTAGTAGAAGAAGAAGTAGTAGTAGAAGAAAAACACCAAGTTATAGTAAGGGGCTGTAGAACGGTTAAGACTCGGGCGCACAAGACGCTGTCATTGAAGAAAAGGGGACTGGCCACCCCTTCTTAAACGCTTTTCTCCTATTGCTTTTAGAAATAAGTAAACCTGTGCTAGCAATGCACCCTTATCGCGCAGCAACGGTGAAATGATAATGACAACAGCATACAGCAGCAGCGCCGCGACAGAAGACGTTACAACCACAAGGAAAACCTGATTCGCTTTCTTCAAGACGACGGAGCACCGAGGGGTCTGCCCAAAGGAAAAGTAATAGAAGGTGCATTATGCGCTACAACCGACACGTGCTAATATTATATACATGCCAGAAACCCTCTTTAAACAGCAAACTGCCAATAATAACGACTTTACAACGGAAACTTATCGCTGCTATCACTATTTTCTTTTTCAGTTTTTTACTGTGTTCTTTATTACCTCCCCCCTCCCTCTACAAAAAAAATATTTTCTTCAGCGTTATTCTCAAAGATTGAGAAACCCATTTTCTTAATTTGTTACAAGTTATTTTATTTGTACAAAATCCTGAAATCAGGAGGAAAAACTAGACATAGCCTGTTGTACTATTCCTCTCGCAAAATTTCAAAGTCATTGTTTTCCGAAATGAGGTTATGATTTTATCGCACTGCTTAAACACATAATTTTCACTCAAGGAAAAACGCTTCAAAATTTCGAATCTGGAAGATTGATGAAAGGAATAAAATAAAATAATTATGTACCAAAGAAAACAATATTGAACATTTTTAGCCATAAAATAACTAAACCTACTAACTATGAGTACATATTATTCTCTATAAACCCCTTACCCAAAAAATTTACTTCAGTGTTATTCTCAATCAAACACTCCTCTTTTCTTATTTTTCTGCAGTGATTCTCTATTAATCCCCTCTTCACCACTAAACATTTTCCTCATAATTATTTTTAGTCGAAAACTCCGCTCCCATGTTCTCAGTTATTCTCTATTAACCCCCTCCTCACAATCAAAATTTTTTCAGCGTTCATTAAACATTACCCTCACTCCATGCAAATTGTTGAGTAATGCCCGTAAGCTAGATAGCAGTTCAATCTAATTGCACTAGATATATTCATACCAAAATTCTAGGACAATGATCTAAAATTCAAGAAAATCATAGCCCGAATAAGCCAAGATTCTATTCTGTTCAGGTTAAATAAATATAAGAGAATGTCTTCTTTATTTCAATGACGAAGCGAAGTTTGGACCTCTCAATCACAACTGACTGGAGAGCCGAACGCATAAAATTTAATAAAAGTAATTGGTAACTGCAATTCGAATAAGCTGTTTACTCCTGTACTTGGGATAACAAATTTTTAAATCATTCTTATCTAGCTTTCAAACCACACGTCTATCTCAGACTCCATTTGAAGGGAATTCTAAATCTTTAGTCATCAATCAATAGCCACGATTGCACTAGAGCAAACGAGCAGTAACGAACGTAAACTTTTCAATTGAAATTTAATGCATCGTTCCCATTCACTATTGCTCATTCGCTACAATTCGCTGTCGTGAAATCGTGGCAAAGGAAGGCTAGGCAGCGAACAAAACCGATTTCAAGATATCTCAAATCTTCAATAGTTCTTTAAATAATATATTTTATTGTTGATGGAAGAATTATTATTAGATATTGCAGTACACCAACTGCTGGATAATTATTAATTACAATCTCTATTATAAATTTATATAGCAATATGGAGATTGAGATTCTCAATTGATAATTATTGTTGAAGTGATTTAAACTTACTTTCTCTCATCAGAAAGCCTGATTAAATGATTCGAATCTCCTACTTATTCTAGTTTTGAAGCATGTGAGATGTGACCAAACATTAAAATAGAAATTAAGGAGATTAACGAGAGAAAAAGCGAAATCACTTAAAAAATGAGTCAACCATTTAAGCAGCCATGTGGGCCGGGTAGAGGGAAAATTTAAATACCTTTCTTCCATCAATCTCAAGCTACAGTTACACCAACTTAGCAATTAAATTTTAGCTATTGAATTTGAATGCGAAATTCTGTTACAATTTCTGTTCATCTCTGAAGTAACCGTTGCTTCATATAGTTATGATTTTACCCACGTAGAGAGAGGCGAAACTAAACACTAAATTTATCCATGAACATAGTCATCGTTGATGTCAAAGAACCCTTTTTTAAATATTTTTATCTTAACCTACATGTTGAAAATGGATATATCGCCGAAACATGTAGTGTAAAATAAGAATGTTTTTTTTTAAAAAAGGGTACTTTGATTTTAATTATTTAAAGTTTTAACGAATACAGTAGCCCTAAGAGAAAATAAGTATCATCGTTGATGTTGCCTTTGTCTTCAACGTGCAAGCAGAATCTGCTAAATAGTATCATTCCAGCTGGCAAGTACAGTTTAAAATAATTATTATAGCTAGAAAAGTATTTAAAGTGAATGTGAGTGAGAATTGGAAGTGGCATGTATCACAATTTCTAATGAGAGCCAGGTCCACATATGGCTGTCGTGATATTTTCACATCAATACACCACACTGTCTGAAAGGTGTCATCAACAGACATTGAGAACCAAAATTCAACTTCTTTGGACAAGTTCTCGGAAATACCTTGAAAACAATTTATTGTAAATCATTATTACTGTATTTGGCTTATTTCGGAAAATCCCACAGTAAGCTTTGAGCCTTTGAAGCTTAAATCTTAGAATATTTGATTGAACAGGTTTTAAGAAGTGGTATTAAATGAGACTGGTATGAATATCAAGAGATATGACCAAAGTTTCTATTAAATGACAGAAAAATAGATTCAAAACTTGTGCAAAACTTTAAAAGGCATTGAAAAGGCTTTCGAAGTATTTGAATTGTGTCATTCAATTGTAAGTTGTATATTCAACTCTATTTCGCATAGTACAAGGAACGAGGACTATCCAATATTACAAGAATAAATGCAATAGAAGGAATTAAAGATACAGAGTAGACCATAAGTCACTTGACAAATCTCAAAGCATTTTGGTCAAGTGACTTATAGTTCAATCTATAGATCTTTGGAGAAAAAATTACTAAAATTCAGAGCAGGATGAAGTAGTTGTCACTTTTCACGAATGATATCCAAATTTTGATCATGAGAGTTTTACTGAATATTATCTCTTTCACTACTTGTGTATGTCTCAGGAATGAAAGGTTCATTTAAATTTGTACAATTGACTTGAAGAAAATCACTATTGAAAAGAAATACTAAAGAAAAATATCAATACAGTGCTACTCTACCAAAATTATTATCTTTTGACGATGGAAAAATATAGTAAAGCTGTATTTCTAATGTTTAGGACTAATTTCATCTCAAAAAGAGACGATATTGTAATATATAATTATATATCAAATTGAAAATCGCATTAAGAGGAGTTATTCAAAAAATCATTACTGAAACTTCTATCGTATCTACCATAATATTAATATCATTTAACGAATTTAAAGGACTTTTGTATCTTTTTGTAAAGGAATTGAACTATGGACACAGTTTTAGATTATCAGTTGGTTGTGTATTTGGTAATGGTTGGTATAGGTCTGGTAGAGCAAAGAAAATATTCTGGCAAGATGGGAAAACTACTCCAGCTCGGTCGATATTAGAGCAGAATGTTTTCTACAATTTAAGACTAAATTTATAATCTTAGAATCAATATTGTCCGAACTAGAATCATTTCCCCATCTTGCCAGAATGTCTTCTTTGCTCGACCACACTAGACTATACGATGGTGATGTTTTAATCCCTGTTAAGATTTCACGTCCCTACTCATATTGTACAACTACTCGTATTAAGGGTAGTCGATATAAATTGCTATAGGCCTACTACAACTGGTAAACATAAGTTCAAGTATTTTTCCACCACTAGTTAGTTTCTCGACCACTGACTTGTCCAGAAATATCTCGGATCATTCTTTCCAGTGTCCAAGACTACAGATAATAATTAATTGAGCATGAGTATATTATTATCATATTATACTTCAATAACCCTGGAGTCCTTCCCAAAAACCCTAAAGGTAGCTCAATAATCTACTTCTAATCTGATCTGATAGTGTCTGGTGAGACATATCCTAGCAAACTTGGTCATAAGTATTTTATTTTTAATAATTATCAATTAGAATCTCTATATACTGCTATATAAATAGACAAAGGATTCTGCAAATATTGACCAATGTACTAAATAGCAAGCGAGATCCATTGATTGAAACTGTTCAAAAAACTCTGTATATAAATATATAATCTTATATGTAAATATATAAAGATTCTAATTAATAATTATTATTAATTATCCAGCAGTTGGAATACTGCAATATCTGATAAATCTTCCATATTTTATTTTTGATATCGCAAAATATTGTCAACTATCTCAGTCTCCTTGAAAATAGAATCATGTTTAGCATCAATAATGCCATCTTCTGTTTATAATAAAATTGCGATGGTTGACAATATTTTGTTTGTGTTTCATTTACTGCTCATTTCAAATAGTTGTTGAAATTCCATTTTTGGGTGGCCCTTTGGAGTAAGTGATAACGCGCAGGTCTGTAAACCAGAGGTTCCGAGTACGAGTCTCAACCAGGGCAAAATTCTTTGACCACAGCACAATCACATAAATACGGCCACCCCGTCTTTCGGAGGAGAAATGAGCCGACGGTATCGACTACCTTAAAATTAATCTCTCATCATCCCTCTCATTACCCACGCACAGGACTAGGAGCTCATGTGGGCATCACCCTCGGAAAAAGAAAATAATCTTATTATAAAAACAGTTGTTGAGGATGTAATCTTATTTCTACAATGCGAGTCCAAAATTACAATGAAAATGTAATCCTACTTCTACTGGACAATGATTCCTTTATAGAAGTTCAACTGATGTTATTATACTTAATGACTAGGAATTTTATAGCAACCATACCATACTGAATATGGTTGCCATAGCCTAATACTAAAGGCCCGTATCGACAGTGCGAGGCATGTGCCGCGAATGCCTCAAGGTATAGTCTGTTCAAGCAAAGAGTCCTACTCCAGTCTCCAGCTCGGTCAATATTGGTTCAAACATTATTGATCTGGTCTCAATTATAGGAAACGTTTCGATCTTCAATTCAAGACCAAATCAATAATTTTTGAACCGATGTTGACCGAGCTGGAGACTGGAGTAGGACTTCTTTGCTTGAACAGACTATACCTTGAGGCATTCGAGGCATATTCCTTGCACTGTCGATACGGGCCTTAACTGTGTTGTTCCTATAGCTGAGCCAAAAAGTTAGGCGGTTTCGTCTGCTCCTTGTGCGCTCTCATAGCTGATGTTAATTACTTTTCACTAAGTAATTAACGCCTGGATGGTGTTTTTTAAATCAGAACAGACAATAGATGCTTTAAATCAGCTGTTAGTATGTTACATCACGTACACGAGAAAGACGAAACCGACCAACTTTTTGGCGTCAGCTATAAAGCCGCGTATCGACAGTCCGAGGCATGTGCTACGCATGCCTCGCGGTACAGTCTGTTGACACAAAAAAAGAGTACTACTACTAGTATACTATCTACCGCGTATCGACAGTCCGAGACATGTGTGGCACATGCCTCGGACTGTCGATACCGGGTTTGCTAGCAGCGAGGCAAACGCTGCACATAATTTGCAGCGAGCAGTGCCTGTTGCCTCGCAACGCACAACGAACAATTCTACAAACTAACCTCAAAATTGTACCCCCTTCCTATGCATTTTTGTGTTTGAGAATTCTATTTGGGTGCAGAAGGTTGTAATAGGCAATAATAAACATTGCATTAAATTTTTATCTACTAATTGAGCACAAACTAACCTCCATCCAAAGTCCAAATTATCAATTGTCAGAGCTTAGTTGCTTTGTCTCCCGCTTGATGGCGCTAGTCAATTTGTTCGCATGCTCGCATTTTTGGTTAGGCCGGTATTACACGATAATACTTCTATGATATGATCATATGAAAATATGATTTGGTATTTTCATATCTTTCCATATGATGAGATATGCTCATAGAACTATTATCGTGTAATAACAGTCTTACAAAAATTGGAGATCACACATATGTCTCAGCCATGAGTTCATACTTTTTTGCGTCAACAGACTGTACCGCGAGGCATTCGTGGCACATGCCTCGAATAGTATTATTACACGCGGCTCAATAGTATTGATATAGGCCTACGTAGAGTTAGTATAGGTCTGTATAATATAATTTTGTGTCCAAGTCTGTATTGACAGTCTTAAACACAAAAGTTACATTAATGTAGACTTTTTTAAAAATTCCACATTAAAACAGACTCTGTAGTAAAATTATTTTACAATGTAATTTGAACCTGAGTATGTCTGACTGGATCGCTTGTGCCCACAAATAAAAATGACAAAGCCTATCGTAAATTGTTTGCTGAGTCGCCAATAGAGTATTCTATTCTAGATGATTAGTTTCTTATCCATGACGAGCTTCTGTGTTATATTCACATATGCTTGGTTGCCTACATATAGACATGTACTTTTTCGACATGATAAAAACTATTATTTACTTACTAGAGTAAAGCAATCTCGTCTGCCTGCACCCGAGTGCAGTACTCCACTCCAGCAAACACTGACAATTTCTTTTTCTTAGTAAAAAATTGCATGATAACCAATCACAAGTGAATATTCTATTCTAAAGGGTTATTATAATAGATTCATTGGATTTTAAAAGGCTGTATTTGAAAAAACAGTAGTAACAGAAATAAATTATACATGGATAAACAGTAGTAAGAAAATGTGCGAGTTTCAGGCAAGTCGATGTAGTTGAAAGTTGTTGCTGTTGCAGCACCAGGTCGAATAAAAAAAAGGCCGTTTTTCAAGGATGTGTCAGTAACTGACTAACGATATTTCATAACACGATATAATGCAATTATGGTTGCTTCCACATTTGGAAGAAGACTTCAATAACTTTGTATTCAAACAAGAAAGATATTCGACTCACTTGCATGCTAAAGTACGAAGTTACCTAAACAACGAACTCCTGCAACGCTGGATAGGGCGATGTGCAAATTAAAACTTAGCGCTCTTCAGGCTGAGGCCGCACTGCCGGTGGTTAGAGCGTGTAGGGTAGTTGGTAAATCTATATAACATACACACCATCCATAGTAATACATCGTATGAATGGTATGACGACATAATGTTTTTGAGGTAATATTGTCCATATTCAAGAATTTCAAGATGGCGGCTGAACACTATCCATTTAGCCTATCCACCCACCGGCAGTGCGGCCTCAGCCTCAAGGTCTGTGATTTCTTCCTTTGGGGTACGTTAAAAATTGCGTGCACTTGTTACTACACCAAAAAACTTTTGTTCAAACGCATTACAATTGCATTTATGACCATCAATAGGAAAATGTTGGAACGTAACCTTAGACTAACTACTTTAAGAACATTATCTATGGTATTACCGTTTGGATGTATTTTGTGTGACAAAAGGGACTCATACTGACCAAAGGGCTCATAGAGTAAGAATAGTTAAAGTGGATCACTCTCCAGTGGTGGATATGCTACCGTGACTCCATTTTCTCAAAGCACATTACTTATCTTCCACGTATAGTCTGTCCAAGCAAAGAAGACACTCTGGCAAGATGAGGAAACGACTCCAGCTCGGTCAATATTGGTTCAAAAATTATTGATTTGGTCTCAATCGTAGGAAACATTTTGATCTACAATTTGATACCAAATCAATATTTTTGAACCAATATTGATCGAGCTGGAGTAATTTCTCATCTGGCCAGAGGGTCTTCTTTGCTTGGACAGACTATAATAGAACAGTTGATGCTAGGCCTAAGCATTTGCTATGAATGTTCAAGGCGTTTAAGGAAATATTGAATATTGAAATCCAACTTACCACTGATTTGCATAACTGGAGGCAGTGGCGAATCCTCACAGTTGTTCAACGACAACTTGCGAGGATTGATACTGATTGAAGCCGTGTTGAGAGCCAGCGCTGACATAGGCGAGACGCCCAGCGCCGAGCTTTGAACCAGCGCCGACATCGGCGAGATGCCCAAATCGCTCATGTACGCGCGACTCACCGACAACTTGCTGCCGAAGTTATCGGACGCCTGTTGTCCATTTTCAACGGCTTCCAAATCGACCTCCATTTTGTCTACGTCAGCGAAAATTTACCAATCACACTTGAAGAAGAGCGAAGAGAGATACTGATGGCAGTGCGCGTCACGACGATGGAGATCTGTTGGAAAATAACAAGACAAATTACCAACTATATCAACAACATATAAGTTAATTATAATAGATAAGATAGAAAGCATAAGATGGATACGGTCGACTATTTTTGGTACATTGTATTGTAAATACATTACAAAAAAAAAACTGAAAGAGGAATTGAGACACCTTTTCAACTTGCCATTACTGTAGTAGTAAAAATAATCTGGAGTTTACCAGAAATTGATAATGGTGTAGCAACCGAAACCGGTGTCTCGATTTTCAATAAACGTTTGGTTCAAAAATATCTTGCCTCTTCAATTGATAATTTAATAAAAAATCTTGAACCAAAGAATATTCATTCTATAATGCAGAAAAAATAGTGTAAGAGAACAAAAAATAGGCAAGTACTAAAAATTGGTAAGTAACGGAAATTAATTCATGATTATTAGAATGGATACGATTGTAGGATAAGGATGAGAGACTAAGGGCCGGTTGCACGTACGTTCTGTTGGTTTAATCAGCGTTATTTCACCGTGTCAAAGTGGAAAAACGTTCAAATGAATAAAGTATTGAAATGTGATAGTAGTAGCAGAATGTTCAAATGTACTTATTCCAAAGAGATATTAGAATCAATAATTATCACATTATTGTATAAACATGATTTGGAAATTGCATGCTGATACAACTTAATTGTTGTCAGGTTGGTAGTACCACAAAAATCGAAAACTTTCAGCTCTGCTATTGTTTTCAGATAGACCTATTGAAAATTTAATCATCAGCTGATGGTTATGTTAAAATTTTTAACGCCTTTAATTCTGGCCGATTAGTTTAGTACTGTGAAATTAGTATTCAATTCTATTTAAACAGCTGCTGACCTGTTGAATTTGAAAAAAACGCCATTGAAATTTTCCATTACCTCATTGATATCATTGCCTCAATGATAATAAATCTCAACTTGATTCATGAATTTAAAGGTTAGTAATATTTTTAGGCAATAAAATTTAATGTAAATGATGTGTCATCAAGTTTTGTAAACGAAACTGAAAGCTTTTTTATAATTTATATGTTTCAATTCTCTATTTGAGTTGAGTTAGTTTTCCATTGCTACAAGATGGCGTTATCCAGGCTAATCACGACGTTAAAAGTTAACGAAGTTACGAACAACCAGCCCTAAGTTGCAATATTAAATATTATAATGTATAATGCAATATTAAACAGATTGGTGCTAATCTGTTTTCATTTTTCATGAGCCTGGGACAAACAATACCATGTTAAATAGGAAGCCAATGAAACGGGATCCAATAAAGGGGTAATGACAGGTGATTTGACGAAGCGTTTACACATTGTAAGTGGACTGTCCAGTCAACAGGTTGTGTTGTCAGTATTTTGTATCATATTATAATCAAAAAATTTCAAGTCCCTTGGTTTGGTACGTGTACGCTTATTTATTACTTGTATAAATGATGGTAAAAGTGTCATTCTAATAAAATATTTTGTACGGTAATTTTTATATTCAACTGTTTAAATATAGGCCTGAAAATAATATTATATTTTATAAATCAATTTATACAATAACGTAAATAATCGTATTTACCCATATAATTTAATGCACATTATATTTTTATTCTTTAAATTTAACTTATTGCACCATAGGTACAATACCTGAGATTTTTAATACCAAAAGCTGTGAACCTATGTACCGCATAAGTTAGAGCTTATACTGGACAGCCAACTGGCAATGTACGCGTCATAAGTGCTCCGCCTGCTCACTGCACTGTAGATAATTTGTCCAATCATTTAAATGAAAAAGGAATAATTTAGTTTATTGAATAGATTTAAAATTTGAAATACTTGAAAACTTTGAATGGTTTTGAAAAGTTATGAATTCCAGGCGGAGAAGTCTATTTTTGACAACCTCAAGTTGAAATAATATTGTAACCAATCAATTCAATCTCTCAAGAGTCAAGTGAATGTGGAAATTAGCTTAAATTACATTATCAACACTTCAACAGTTTTACTTCTGTGGTTCTGTTCACACATTATACTATTGAATTAAAATTATAAGTTATGAAAGGCTACGTTGGTTGTTGAAAGTACCGTATAATTAGAAAGTTGATAGAGGTTATTTTAGGCTATAGAACCGGTGAATTAGTCTATAATTAACTTAATAAACTTGAGTAAAGTCACGAACCAAAAGCTATTTCAAGACACTTAAAATCTCCACATTAATTTTGATTACTCTATTAGAACATCCGCAAGTTTATACTTGTTTTTGTTCGGTTTATCATAATTCAGTAGGCTAGGTAGGTACGAAAGGTAGGCCTAACAAAATTTCACCGCAGCTCAGTCAACTGAAATAAATAATGAAGCACGAATATTCATTTATTTTTTATAGATGTTACACTAATTTAATATGATAGTTTACAATTTATTATACAATATAACATTTTATGCAAGATTCAAATTCAATAGACAAGGGCTATCGCCTAGACAAATTCCAGAACGTCATACAAAACTTACCGACAGTAGACACTAGACAAATTTTTAATTTAGAAGATATAGGTATTTGAGCACTTCATATTTAGTTGGAGATAAAATCGATATAGATTAAAATATTTACAATCACTTGAGAACAACAAATTCACATAACTTGTCTCAAACTTTAATAAAAATTATTACATTTCACCAGCATCAGCAAAAAGTAAAACATTTTGGCATGACCGACAGGGAGGTCCACAATCAAAACTCAAAACTTCACAACAGCCGAATGCCAAGCCAACCGACCTGAGAAAAAAGTTAATTTTTACACATAATTTGTAGAACAATAGAAGTAATACTCGAAAATTAAAAATATTCGATATAAGTTTCATCATTTTTAATTGGTTTTGTTGATTTAGGTGAAAAAGTAGATATCAAGTCCTAAGAAGAGCAGCTTTGCAGTCTACAGGTTGGTAGACATGGCTACAAAGTCAAATCTCGCTCTCGGCTCACCGGCTGTTCAACTTCAGTTTTGGGTTTTGGTTATGTTTACGTATTGGTTGATTAGTTATCTGTGAAAATCGTAATATTAAAACAAACAATGGAAATCGATAATGAATCCGACGACATTCTTCGTCCAATGCGATGTGAATTGAATTATTTGGCAAATCCAGACGGCTCTGTTATCTTGTCTCAGGGTGAGTTTACAAATTAACAAAGGCGTTCTCCACGTGTGATTGTTCCAATGTTTATGTTTGCAATTTTGGTTGCAGTTGTTTATCTGATCTACCACACTTTGGATTTAAACCATCAATGCCAATAAATATGTGAATAACATTAAGTAGGTAATATCATGTGGTTCTTAGGTTGGATTCTCTTTAGAACCATTGGGGGAAGCTGAAAGTTGTAGATGTGTATGTCACTTCTGTTTGGTAACTGCTCTCTTGACGACATACAGCAGTGAGCACATTATGCCTAGTTACAGGCTGTAAAGTGAGTGTGTCCAACCCTAGTACATATATACTAGTTCTAGTACATTTTCCCACCATCTAGTACACTACTTAGTACATTCAAGGCAGAATCTAGTACATATTTTTCACCTCGTAGAGAAAATAATTCCAACAGCTTGGAGGCAATCTGACTGTAATTCAGATAATTAACTAAAATTATATTGATGGTAAACAACATTAAATATAATTATGTCAATTCATCCCTAATAGCAGGTCGATTCCCTGATAAACTGAAGATAGCTAAAGTTCTTCCGATATTTAAAATAGGTAATATCAAAGATCCAGGTTGCTACAGGCCAATAGCTTTGTTATCAGTTTATTAAAAAATCATTGAACGTGTAGTATATATTCAATTAATGAAATACCAAGAGGAAAGTAATTTATTGGAATAGAATAGAATATAGTTTATTTGTCATCGTATTTACAAGAATACATGGACATCGTCATTTGATTTGCATTTATCACAGTCATAAATATATAGTAATTCAACAAAATTCATAACAAATCAGTCTTAAATTCATCACAAGACATAAAGTCTTTTGTTTCTAGATACTAGCGGAAAACAATTTTTGACCACAGCACAATCACATAGATACGACCACCCCGTCTTTCGGAGGAGACGATAAGCCGTCGGTCCCGACTACCTAAAAAGTAGTCGTCATCTATCATCCATTTCATTACCCACGCACAAGACTATGAGCTTATGTGGGCTTCACCCTCATAAACAAACAATACTAGGCTAGCGTATATATATATTATATATAAATACATATATGTATAAATTAAATTGTTCCAATGTATTTATTACATGTGATGAATAAAGACTTTTCTATTCTATGAAACAATATTATCAGCAAACAGAGCCAGTCTGTAGCCATGGGAGGCAGTTGCAGTAAACGGTTGCTTGTTGAATAAAGTCTTCGGTACGATTTTCTGATTTATCATTACTAATGTTGAACTGTAGATTCTAGAAAATGATATTACAGAAGTGTTTTTTTTTTTTTTTTTATAATTTATTTTAAGACACATGTGAGAGAGTAAAGCTGATGGAATTTTGAAAGACAGTATTCAGTTAAAAAAAAAAAAAGCCAACAGAGTAATGTTACCACTCATGACAATAAAATCTGTACAAACTATGTTTTTCCTGCCTCATTCGTCAGCTATAGGTAATAACTGAGAGGGTATTTCAATCCATTAATATAAATAAAAATAAGTTGAGAAATTATCTATCAACCCTGAAAATTAATGGACTATTACTATCTAAAGAAAAACTTCATCTTCTGCAAACTATAATATTTCCTCAGAGATTCTGATAATTCAAATAGACCACCTATGTAAGTAAAATGTAAAATAATCGTTATTTATTAAAAATGGGCTAGCTAGTGTGAAAATTAGAAAAAGTACCGGTAAATAAAATATATAATAAAATAATAACAAAAAATAGAATTGAAAAAATAAGGTTTAAGATACGTAAATCGATGGTAACTTATATCAAACAGTGATCATTGAAGAGACATTATTTTGATGGAATTGAAGTGCTTTTTCAAGTACATCCACCTTAAAGCATCAAAGATTAGATTATTTTGATTAGTTTCATCCATTTTCAATGTAATTATTCAATACTCATGAATTTTTTTACCATCTAGTACATTTCTCAAAAATCTAGTACATTTTGTAGGGGAAATATAGTACATAATTTTTCCCGTGCTGGACACACTGTAAAAAGTCCAGACTTCTGAACAGCGGACGACAGTGATCAGTGATCCCTGTAGCATGAAATGGTCTTCATAATCAAAGCTCTTGAAGCATATCATATAGGCTGACTCCACTGAAGCACTCCATACATCAGAGACAATGGTTTGCCATTACAATACAGTTCTGATCGACCTAGTGTTTTGAACGTCTTAGAATGTAGATAACTCGTGACACTATCTAGCATAGGCTACTTCTCGCATTTTAATTCCATTGAGACTTTTTTTCTGGTTTGATGGCACATTGTCCTAGAAATGTCATGAGCTGCATCTACCAGAAGATAGCAAGATTAATATACGATCTGAGACACATGATTGAAAGGAACCACGCGCTCTTCCACAGCCACCTAATGTAATGTAGAGCTCTTTTGGGGTCATGCTCTGGCCTTACATAGTGAACTGCTTTTAAAAAAGGAATTTTGAGGTTTATGATATTCTCAGGCTACCGGGATCACTGTCGTCCTCTGTCCAGTAGTTGGAGCATACTTACAATTTATAACCAGTAAAAATTGTGCTAGGTAGCTGCTGTATGCAAAAAACCCCATGTGCGGTACCAAGGAGAAGTGGCATTAACAGTTACAACACCCGGCATGCTGACAGACAGCCAGGGACTTACAACGGTTATAACTGTTTCCTTACATAGACCATTAGACTCTACAACATCCTTCCAAGAGAACTATGCACATATATGAGTGGTATGCAGAGTTCAGTGAAAAGGGGGCTACTGGCAATGCCATTGTACCCCCTTCATGAGCTGATTGGGGAAACTTTTTTTTTGGTTGCTGCAACCTTTACAACTTTTCACAGTTAATAGTACTGCCGTATGTAAATTATATGAAACTGTTTATCTGGAAACCTTAGTCCCTGGCAACGACCTCAAGTATCTAGTTAGCGAGAAACCCAGTAGTTTGACATTTTCCCTTGCAGCTGCTTATTGACTTCTCAGAGAGCAAACAAGGATGAAGATGTCTTCTCTTCATCCAGCTTAAGCTTGTTTAACTGCACTCTCTGCATTTTCAGTCGATTTCCTGGCGATCGGCGTGTTTACACTTTATACCTAAATCTGCATCCTTTACCAATAATATGGGATCGATACTTCCTCCAACGAGCCACCAAACTGACTAATCGAGCCACATAAACTATGTATAATTATAATAGATTTTACTTAACTAGTGTTTGAGAAATTTGAAACAACTCAATTTTTTTATTTGCAGGTGAAACTGTCGTTGTCGCCGGTATTTATGGACCAGCAGACGTGAGACCTCAAAAAGTGTTGGGCGATAGGGCTTTCCTTGAAGCTATCTACCGACCAAACTCAGGCCAAACTAGTAAGTTTACAGTTCATTAAAATTTTTCCATTTTCTATATTTTTTACTAGAATGGTGTGATGTCAAATCACAACACTATGGTGACCAGAATGACGACCTTTTCTAATGAGTAAGTAAGTCATATGTATATTTTTAAATCTAAAAAATAATCGTGACTTTATAGTTGGTAGCTGCCTGGAAGAGTAGGTTCCACTCACCTTATAAGAACGAGGAACCTTCTGGTCACCCTTCCAAGAGGAGTCTGTAGTGTTTGTGACTTAACCACATAAACATTCAGCAGCTGCTTTCACTTTATTTATTTATTCTTTGTTCAATTTACATCGATTATCTTTACACAATACAAGAAAATCATTGTACAATAGAATAAGCTCACAAGACTTTTCGTCTGTTCGTGAGCTTTAATTTTAAATTAAATAGACATATAAAAATTAAATTAAGAAAAATAATAAAGTAGATTAGTAAAATTTGAAAAAGAGAGAAAGAAAAATTTACGATAAAGTTATCTAGCTATCATTTTCAATAGAAGAATTAAACTGTAACATTTTCAATAATTACTGTACATATAATTAATATTTATCCTATTATATTAAGCGAGTAATTTCTGTATGTATGTTTGTATGTGGAACCACGGATCTAGAAAACGGCTCTAACAATTTTCTTGAAATATGAAATGTAATATAACCGTGATGGAAAAATAAGATTGCACCAGGTCTCATGTCCGGGAAAACTCTCTGGCAGGATTAATAAAAGAATAAAATATTCCTTATTCAGGCATAATCCCAAGTACTGCGTATAATGGCTGTTATCGTTAGCTGACCAACGCTATCCAGCTGGAGTGAATGGAGTTACATTCAAGTCTATAACACAAGTTCATGACTGTCAAAAAATTGTGAAAGGTGATCATGTCAATTTTGAATTCATTTTTTACAAGGAGGTTCCTTGATTTTTTACAATAACATATTTATGTAATTCAACAGTTCGGCCGCAGCTTCAGAGCGAAGCTCGGTACCAGATATTTAATCATTCATTCGTATTGAGCATGCTCCATGAAGTGATTGACCGATTATACAAACTCAACTCAATTTAAAGTAAGCTTAAAACCTCTAATAGTACTTTTGTGCATTGACATAATTATGTCTCCTGTATCAATGATAGGGACTTATTTATTGAAGCAAGCAGAATAATATATGTATATTAAAGGTTCATTATAATTATATTTTTTAAGAATTTGTTTTTTATAATGTTTATCTCTCAATTTTCCAGTGGTATGTGACAGAGAGAGGGAGAGCTTTCTGAAGTGCACTTGTGAATCTGTGGTGAGAACAGTGACATATCCTAGGACCGGCGTTTCCGTCGTAGTTCAAGAAATACAGGATTTTGGCGGGGTAAGCTAGCGAGTCCAAATTTGTGTTTATTTTATCTGTATACTATTCATTACCAATATGCATTGTACAAATTTATGAATAAAGAAGATATGAAATGACATGATAGTGAATATGGAAGCCTACAGTGGTATATGAGGGTGAATAAATTAATTTTTCATTGATTATTTTTGTAACGTTTACAAGAGAGCCTTATTTTAACTGCGAGGAGAACAAGTTATTTATTTAGCTATTCAATAACGAACATACATGGTGGAAGAAAGAATACACATAGACCTTAGTATTTCTAACATAATTCTCATTAAAATATAGTCCAAATTTTAAGGTCAAGTCTCAATTTTTATTCATGCCAAAGGTTCTTCACCAACAGAAATGATCAGTATTGGCAACGATATCGCATCGAGAAGCCAAAAATGAGAGAGCTAAAATTTAAAATTAAATGAAAATCACTTAAAAATGGAAATAAACTTACTTAATAGTAGTTACTATAGTTTCGACCTGTTGTGTGGCCATCTTCAGACTGAACACTAAACTCTGTTCAAGGTTATGTTGTGGAAGGTGGTTGGAGGAAAAACAACAACCTCCAACCACCTTCACACAGGTTTTTTCCTCCAACCACCTTCCACAACATAACCTTGAACAGAGTTTACTGTTCAGTCTGAAGATGGCCACACAACAGGTCGAAACTATAGTAACTACTATTAAGTAAGTTTATTTCCATTTTTAAGTGATTTTCATTGAGTTTTAAATTTTAAAGTGGAAAAAAGAATGGATACACAACACCATAATCACGCCGAGCTAAAATTGTTTATTCAATGGATGGTTATTATATCCAGTGCTATCTGACAAAACCTTCATTTCTGCTTGGGAAGTGAACAGTGAAAACTCCACCACAGTGGAGGTTTACAAAAATGAATATTATTTGAAAATTTTGAAAGAATCACATTGCTCATGGTTCTAGGTTTCAAGTATAATTTTTGAAGAAGAAAATAGATCTCCTCACTGACCGCGGTGACATTATCACTTGGAGATGGAGCCATAGTTGCTGTCAGAGCCTCTTCGCCCTAAGATGTCTCCTAATATGGTGGAGAGTTTGACGTTCCTCACTAGCATTGCATCAGTTATTGCTCAAAACGATCTCACTAAAGGAATTATCATAATAATTTAAAGATTAATTAATACGTTTTTCATATTTAATAAAGTTTTCTTAATAATTTATTTTTAATAAATTTCGTATATTATATACAGTACATAAAAAAGGAACATGAACTATACAAAAAAAAAAATCAAAACAAAAAATACTTATAACTTCAAAGAAATTGTAGGCTTGATCAATCTTCTGCTTTCCATAGTTTGCTCATTTTCCACTGACAATTCAAGATAATTGTACAAGTCACCATTGATGCTTTTGGTATTTTTGCTTCTTTGTAATAATATATTTTTTAGTTTCATTCAAAGATGAAACAGACCATGGAATTATCAGAATGTGCTGGAATTTTGAATGTGTGGTTAATCTCTTATGCTACTGTTAGCTCTATCCAAACGCGCTATGTTGAAATTCAATAATTGAGGTCAATAGTTGTAATTTAATTCGATGTATTTTAATTTACCCAATATTTGTATACTGAATATTTTAATTACGAGTAAAGTAATTAAATTATCTTCAAATTATCCGATAATTGTAGACCATGCAGCCTAGATCATGAATGACATAGAATTAATGTAGCCTATCATATAACTAATACATGAATTACTTATTTATACTCTATCAATATAATAGAAATCTCTCATCAACAATACATTCTCTCTATCATAAAAACAACTTGAAATTTATTTATTCCCTACTTACATCTCACTTTTAGAAGAAGCAGTTGTAAATATATTAAGCCTAGATTTATTGGGATTCAATAATTATGTAAAGTCATGAATCATGTTCATTTTCAAAATCAAAATCATATTATCTTATTGATATGGCAATCCCGTATAAAAAATCAATCTATCAATAATTAATATTATTGCTTTAAATATTTCCAAGAAAAATAATACATAATAGACTTGTGAATTATGAGTTTCTTAATCCGAGGAAACTCTATTTCAAATCTCATATTTTTAATCTAATATTTTATCTTTTTTTAGCTTCTGGCCTGTGCTATAAATGCGGTATGCTTAGCTCTTCTCAATTCTGGAATTGAAATGAACTGTGTCATCTGTGCGGTCTCTGCCATGGTGTCTGAGGATGATGAAATTATCATCGATCCTGATCACATCAAGTTGAAGGTGATACTTTCAATTCAATAATCTTCATTGAAAACTGAAATTTTTTACAGAAATATGATGAAATTTCCCCAAGTTCTATTATCTTATAGTCGTTGAATATAAAAATTTCAAGTCAATCTTTTGAAATCGGTTATCAAAGTAAACTTTCGGTAATCAGTAAGTTTCGGTTATCGGTAATAAAGTATTTTCAAAGTAAACTTCCCATATTGATTGATTTCTGAAGTACTCTTCGGTATATTAAATGCCAAGGTAATTAGAATAGAAAGGTATGAGTCATCAACATCGTAGCCGGGAGGATACCGTGAGTTCTGACGTCATCGGCACCACTGCTGTTTAGCGAACCTAGAAGTTAGGAACTTCGTCTGCTCCTTGTGCGTTCCAATCAAAGTAATTAGATTAAAATCATTTCTGACGTCACGGAAAATATGCACTCTAATTTGAACAGGCTATTAAGTTATCACTGCATCATTTTTTTCGAACATGTGGTTTTTGTTATTAGTACAGAATCTGTTCAAAAGAGGCAAAAATTTCCATTTCAAAACATTATGGGAAAAGAGGTTACGAGAATAGGTTTGGTAATAGATGGAATGCATTTGAATAATATAAATAATATGGGCCGTATAGCTATTGCCAAAAAGTTTTTCAAATAGGCATAGAAAAATCAATTTACAACATCAGCGATTGGAACCAAGTTAAAACGCACATGGAGCAGACGAAGTTCCTAACTTCTAGGTTCGCTAAACAGCTGTGGTGCCAACGACGTCAAAACTCACGGTTTCCTCCCGGCTACGATGTTGATGACTCATACCTTTCTATTCTAATTACCTTGTTAAATGCTTGCTTCTTAACGCCCGATAATTGGGTCTCCAATAGCTGATGTTGTCAATTATAGTTTGCGCAACAAAAGTTTGTGATTGTGTCTCTTCACCCATGAAGTTGCCTTTCAAAGGTAACATGTCAAATAAGATGAGGCTTCAGGTTGAGCTGCGGGTGCTACATAGTATATACATTGTTTTCCATCTATATCATATCCTATTATATTAAGCAAGTAATTTCTGTATGTATGTATGTATGTTTGTATGTGGAACCACGGATCTAGAAAACAGCTCTAATGATTTTCTTGAAATTTGAAATGTAATATAACCGTGATGGAAAAATAAGATTGCACCAGGTCTCATGTCCGGGAAAACTCTCTGGCAGGATTAATAAAAGAATAAAATATTCCTTATTCAGGCATAATCCCAAGTACTACTGTTATCGTTAGCTGACCAACGCTATCCAGCTGGAGTGAATGGAGTTACATTCAAGTCTATAACACATGTTCATGACTGTCAAAAAATTGTGAGAGGTGATCATATCAATTTTTAATCTATTTTTTACAAGGAGGTTCCTTGATTTTTTACAATAACATATTTATGTAATCCAACAGTTCGGCCGCAGCTTCAGAGCGAAGCTCGGTACCAGATATTGATTCCTATATCATAGTATAGTATTAACCTCCAGCCTAAGCCTAACCCGCAGCCTCACCTTTTTGACATGTTCTTACCCTAACTAGGTGGTGAAAACGATAAAGTAGATGAAAAATAATTGGAATTATTTTTCAATTGTCAAAGTTAGTCAGACTGTAGTTTGGCCTTTCGGGAGTTTCAAAGTAAGGAGAGCGTTCCAGACATGGAACATTGTATGTTAAAGTTTGGAATTGTACAAGCTATTAGAATCAGATAATTATTTGAGCTGTGGTCAGCTTGATTGTCATAGAAATGGAAATTTTTGCAATACTGCTTGAGTTTTTCGAAGCAGCACTGTTATTTTCTTTATTCAGTTACTTGTGTTTCTATTTGAAGAAGTTCTAATTGTACCGAATCTGACAACACTGCTATTTCTTAGGGTAAAAATATGTCAAACAGGTGAGGCTTCGGGTTAGGCTTAGGCTGGAGGTTAATACTATACTATGATATAGGAATCATATATGATAGAGATGTAAAACTATGTATATACTATAGATAAATTACATAACTTATGTAGCACCCGCAGCCCAACCTGAAGCCTGAAGGCTACATACATAGTTTTACATCTATATCATATGATTTCTATATCGTAGTATAGTACAGTATTGATCTACAGCATAAGCATAAACCGCAGTCTCACCTTTTTGACATAATTATTTTTACCCTTAGTGGGAGGGATCAATCACGAATTTATGTTGCTTTAACTATAGAGTTGTCATTCAGCTATACCTAGATGATGTTTATGAAATCAAAAGAAACAATATATGCATAACATCAGCTGTTAGTAGCTTACATCACGTACAAGAGACTGACGAACCCGCCAAACGTTTTGGAGTCAGCTATAATAATTTTCAAGTTCACCATGAATTTTGAATAATTATGTATAGAAATTTGGGAAAAGACGTTTTGGACTTTCTTGTCTGTGTTTTAACCCTTTATTGTAATTCATCGACAGAATAAATAAATAAAGACATTTATAGTCTGACCAAGCAAAGAAGAGCCTCTTGCATGTTGGGAAAATGACTCCTGCTTGGTCAATATTGATTTTAAATTATGAATTTGATCTCAAATTGTAGGGAACGATTCGATCTACTATTAAGACCCCATTTATTATTCTTCAACAAATATTGACCAAGCTGCAGTCATTTTTCTATCTTGCCAGAGGCTCTTCTTTGCTTGGTCGGACTATACCATAATGACATTTCAATGTTATTCATATTTTCTCGAAATCTTTATTCGAATTCAAATAAATTTTATTCAAGATTATAATTATACATTACATAATTATCAAAACAAGTAAATGCGTTGCATAAAAGATGTAATATTAATATGATAACAAATGTGCGGTGTAAATGTATAACTTCCTGCTTGGACGATAATCCGTGCGCATGGGGGAGTCGTTTTAGACAGATGGAAAGAAAGATATTTAAGTTTCCTTACTTAAATTATATTATTGGATAAGTCCATCTTCTCACTGTGAATATTCAATTATGTTGCCTCAATTTCTCTAGTTAATAGTTTTTAACGTTTCTCTCCAAATTGAGCACTTTTGAGCATGGATGTACACTAGAATAGTTTATAAAAGCTAAGACTGTTATGAAATAATGCTTCTCGAATCAGAAACCAAGTTTCTATTGTTGGTTTTATTTAATTATTAATTTTTCTTGTTTCAGACTAGTAAAGGGCGGATGACATTCACATTTGATAACTGTGACAATAAAATAGTCAACTCCTACACAGAAGGAACGTTCACTGAGTCACAATACCATGAGGCGTTATTGAGGTGTAAGTTACTTAGTGGACCAATATTTAAAACGTTTAGAAACACTGTAGCTAGGTACAATAAAATTTGAAGTATCTACCAACCAAACTATCTACTTCGAATTTTGTATACAAGTCGCCAATTATAATTGTAAGCTGTTTTAATTGTGTTATTCTGTATTCTTCAATATCTGTTTTGGATCCTTCAATCACACAATTCTAAGATATTTAAGATACTAATCCATTCCTACTATTTGATTGCTAAATTATTATATCAATATAAAGTATAAGAAAATCGGATAAGTGATTATACGGTAACTTTTGTTATGGTTACTGCTGGTTTATAACGTTATTATCTGATATTATGTATTACAAAATCTGATAAACCTACTTGATAATAATTGTTCATATTATGAATATATTGTGATGAGGGCTGTAATAAACTGCAATTATTTTTTAGAGTTGTAAATTTTTTAAATTCCTACAACATTCCTAAATATGTGTAACTTATAAATTAATCGGTGGTAATTATTAAACTTTTGCTAAGATGACGGCTGTTCTATTGAATGCATAGAGTGTTCATTTTAAACAATTAGTACATGTAACAACTACTCTATGTATTCAATGGAGCATCCGCCATCCAAGGTATATAGAATAGTAGAGGTGAGGCGGAGTGAAGTAGCTGGCTGGGAAAGCTATGATACTGACGTAACTGAGTTCCTCTAGTCAAAAATTAGCATTGATTTCCCTATCCTTGACGAAAAATCGTACGCTTTTTTCCAATTTACGACATACAGAATTGTTTTATGGATGAAGTACTGATATGAGCTTGTAGAGAATTTCAAGACCTACATTTTGAGTGATTTACATCTATATTTTACTCAAATTTAACATGAGAAAAAGCCCGTTAACGTGTCTCGGGAATGCTCTACAGCTGGGCTAACGCAATTATGAGTAGCAATGCTATTATTAGATACATTTATAATATCATTGTATTCGATAGCATCACTATCCATAATTGCATTAGCCCAGCTGCAGAGTATTCCCGAGACACGTAAACATACTTTTTCTCATGTTAAATTTGAGTAAAATATAGATTTAAACCACTCAAAATGTCATAATCACTTAAAATGCCATACAGAAAACAATTCTAATTCTGTATTTCGTGAATTGGAAAAAAGCGTACGATTTTTCGTCAAGGATAGGGAAATCAATGCTGAATTTTTGAATACAGGAACTCCTTGACGTCAGTATCATAGTCAGCTGCTTCACTCTGACCAACCTCAACTATTCTATACACCTTGTCCGCCATCCTGGCAAAAGCTCTTCTCAAAAGCGATTCATGTATATAGGCCTATAAAGTAGATTTGGTTTCGACCCTAGTTCAGCATATAGATATGGGTCATTGAGGTTGAGTTTTATGTTGTTTATGAAAACCATGTAAGTGAATAGCTTGTGCTTGGTTTATGAGGCAAAGAATGATGGAAAAATGTTGATGGGATGGGAATCGAACCCATGACAGGACAGTGAATAGATAGATGTCTTTATTTTTCCACTTACACCACAGTAAATTTAAATTAGTGATTTGAGCGAGGTTGATGTACAAGAGTCCCCTCTTACCCGCAGAAACGTCCTTTTTCCGCGGGACGTTAGTGTAGCCAATGTTCACCCGCAGAGTAAAGTAATGAATAACTTTCGTCATTCATAAATTCAAGGTATGGTTGAGGATATGAGGATGTACCGTATGGAGTTGATGTTGAACCTTCTCTTATTCAACGTCATAGAATTACTTCCTAGAGAAAATTTTGATCATGTGACAGTAGTTTCGTCTAGATTGAAGAAATTAATCCTCAGACTCACTGTAAATGCGAAATGAAAAGCCATCAATTGCTCAAAAATGTATTTTTTCAAAGTTTCATTTTTTGTGAAAATAAAAGTACAGATTTTGTCAATAACACTACTTTTATTGGATACTTTTTAAAATCGTAGGCCTACATGGTTTTGACTTGTAAAAAGCATCCAATAAAAGTAGTGGTATTGATAACATTTGTTACTTTATTCTTATTATGGAGAAATACAAGAATATCTTATCAAACACGATCGATTTATTTTTTGTTGAAAGGAACAATTTTTTATGGAAGGCTACGTTTTGATAGATGTTATTCTGTATTCTTCTGTTCTATTTTTTCTATCAACTTATCTAATTTTAACCAATATTGAATGAGCTGGAGTAATTTCACATATTGCCAGCATGTCTTCTTTGTTAGACTAGATTATATATTATTATATTCATCTACTCAGTAAGTCCTAATAATACACAATGAATGCATCAGAGGTTGGCCTAACAGTAGGCTAGGACTAATGCAATTTTTCAAAATAATATAACTATTGTGATTCTTATGATTTCCTCTTGGAAAAAATGGGTGTTGAAAAAAAAGTAGGAAAATAGAAGGAAGTAGGCTTCGGTAAAAAAAACTGAAAATAATACAATATAGAACATAATACATAAAATATAGGGAGTGAATGCATAAATTATGTTAAATACATAAATACAATATAGAACACAAGATTGAATTTGATAAAACATGATAGAACAACAAAGTTGAGAAGGATGAACTTATTCAAATTAAAATAATCAAAACAGTGGATTTACATTACAAATAATTGGATTTATTCAATCAGCTAATAAAAATACAAGAATCGATCAAATTTGATTTTATTAAAATATGTCGATTAATGTTATGCAAAATTGTACAAAATATAGAAAATTACAATGAAAAAGAATTGATTTATCAGTATTGGATAACAATTTTATTTCAATTGGTCAACTACAGTAAAACTTACAATGGAAATTTGATAGTTTTTTAAACAAACAATCCATTTTAATGCAATGTAAAAAGTTGAATATCATCAGACGAAGTGCTGTATGTTAAAAAATTACAGATTAAATTTTCTCTATATTTTATCAAGTTCAGTGGAAAAGAATAAAAATAAGGACGAAAAGAATTATTTTTATTATTGAATTGAACATTTTTAAATTTTTCAAGTAGTAAGCAGTGGAAATTTAAAGAGAAAATTGAATTTTAATACAAAACTGATTTGTTGTCTGGCTCAACAGCCCATGAAGGGCCCAGGCCTACCAGCTGGTTGCCAGTTTCAAATTCACTCTACTATACAGCCCGTCCAAGCCAAGAAGACACCCCGGTACGATGGGAAAACGACCCCAGCCCGGCCAATTTGTAGGCCTAGTAGTAAGAAATGAAGAGTTTTAGAAAATAAAACTTCTTTAGGTAGTAGTTAAAAAATTAGAATTATGAAAAAAATGATCAAATTTAAATACAGCATAGGTCTGGATGTAATGAGATAAAACTTGATAAAATATAGAAAAAGTTACAATGGAAAATATTATTGCTGGATTTCAACAAACAGTATATCCATTTCATATGATTAGTTAGTATGAAAATTAAAAACTATTATAAATTGAGATGGTGAAATGGAAAATTTATAATTCAATTCTAATGTGATGAAATATTAAATTGAATAGTAAGTATACAAGATTGAACTCTAACGAAGAGCAAATGAAATACAATAGAGATGATTTAACAAATAAAATCGTAAATGAATGGATATGCCAAGAATAATACTTAATCTTTTCAATCAGATACCGAAAAAGATCAGGTAGTGAAAAATGGAATAATTCTAGAGAAAAATAAAGAGTTGAAGATGAAAAACCTTGAAAGGTTCAACTAAATAAAATCGATTTACATGAATATAGAAAATTATACATAGTTTCAGAAAATATATACAATATAAATTGCTTTCAAAAATGCAAAAGAACAAAATTTTAGAAAGACTACACGCAGAAAATGGTTTTGAAAATTTCTTTGATGAAAAGAAACGGAAATAAATGAAATAAAAAGAATATAGGTACTCAAAAAATTATTAGTTTGAAAGCTTGCAAGATAAAACCGAATAAAATATATTCATCTGTAGTTGTTCATACTGCTGGCATTGCATGATTCACTCTAAAGTTTTTATTTTGTTCTAATTAAATCTATTCACATGAATACAGAAAATTATACATAGTTGAAATGACAATATAAATTGCTTTCAAATGCAAAATAACGCGATTTTAGATAGACTACACGCAGATAATGATTTTTAAAATGTCTTTGAAAAATATAGGAATGACTGAAAAGCAAGTTACTATTAAATTTTGTAAGATGTTGAATGTTCTATAATTATTCAGAGAAAGTTTAGAATTCTAAAACATTCAAGTTTATGTTAATATGTTAAATGCTAGTATTTATACTGAACTGGTACCGTATCTACTACAAATATCTTAAGTGAGCTCCAAAGTGAGATTATCTCCATAAGTTTGATTGGATGAAGTCATTACTAAGTTAGATGAAGTATTATAAATTATACTGTATACGTTATTGAAGGTTAGATCAAAGGAATACGTTCCTTTTTCAATTCAATAAGTATAAGATAGAGCAATTTCACTTGATGTGTGAGGCCACATAGGGAATAGAGCATGCTGACAAAACCAAGCTAATAGAATATCATGTTGATGACTCATCTCGCATAAAAACAACAGGAAAAACGGTAAGCCGATTGTGATAAATGGATCCGAAACTTTGAAAGTTTTTGAGCAACGTTGAGAGAACATAGAGATTATTGTTTGAGAGAAAGATGTACAGAAGGAGACCAATAAGCGACCAAGGTCTGGTCGAGCAGAGAAGACATTCAGGCAGAATGAAAAAGGACTCCAGCTCGGTCAATATTGGTTTTAAAATTATAAATTTTGTCTCAAGTTGTAGAGCAGAATGTTTTCTACAATTTGAGACCAAATTTATAATTTTCGGGCAAATATTGACTGAGCTGGAGTCATTTCTCCATCTTGCCAGAATGTCTTCTCTGCTCGACTAGACTATAATTCGTCCAGACTAGACCAGTCGACCAGACTTTGGAGCCACATATAATTGTCAGATTGATAAAGCAATTGTGGTACGAAATATTGTACAATCCTTGAAGACAAGAAAAGCAAAAGGGCTGAAAAGAGAGGACTAGAAGGATGAAAAAGAAGAAGAGAAAGACCAAGAAGATGACTGAGCTCTGGAGGCGTCATGTTGAGGAGGGCAAGGTTCTTCCAAAGGTTGATCTAAAAATGACCAAAGACTATAGCGCCCCCACCCCAAAAAAAAATAAAAAAATAAAAGAGGATTTGTGAGATGAAATTGCTGAAAGAAATGAGTTGAAGTTGGAAAAATTGCCTGAAAAATAATCATCAATGCAACAAAATCAATAATATAAAAAAACCTAAAATCATTTCTAACTAGGTTTTGGTTCCTTAATTGTCAAGTAACAAACACTCGAGGTTGCTGTTGGAAGGGTGACCATAGTAGACAACCAAATACATATTGGTCCGTGAGGGTCACCCTACCTGTAAATGCTATATGAATATTATTTATTAAATACCGGAATAAAATATTTGAAGTTAAACGATTGCATACTTGAAAAAAATTGTTAATATAAAGTACAAGCCTGAAAAAATTAACATTTGACACCTGAATACAGTAATGGAAACAATTAAATTTTAAGAGAACCTGTAAAAAATAGTTAAATATCTGGAATAAATAAAAGAATTCATGTCAAACAATTGTGAAACATCAAGAAAATGAATAAAAATTGTCAATGAAAAATGCATGTCCATGATTGTATAAGCCTGAAAAATAAATATTTGACAAATGTAAACAGTAATAGAAACAATTAAATTTGAAGAGTACCTGTGAAAAATAGTTAAATATCTGGATTAAATAAAATAATGTCAATCGATTGCAAAACATTAAAAAATGTAAATGTAAAGTATAAGCCTGGAAAAATAAATATTTGACACATGTAGACAGTAATAGAAACAATTAAATTTGAAGAGTAAGTTACGTGTAGAAAATAATTAAATATCTGGAATAAATAAAATAATTCATGTCTAACAATTGCAAAACATTTAAAAATGAATAAAAATTGTCAATATACAGTATAAGCCTGGAAAAAGGAAACAATGAAATTTGAAGAGTACCTGTAAAAATGATTAAGTATACTGGAGGCATTAAATATTATACAAGAAAATAAAATGGAAAAACAAACTCATGAGACAGACACAATGAAATCTCAAACGTGTACCTGTAACAGTATCATTATAGGACAGAAATAAAAAAAGTGAACAGTAAACATCAATATTTGATACAAATCCAAACACTATTAAGAAATCAATTTTCAGCATATTTATGAAAAACGAAGTAGGCTAAACAATTTTGAGAAGGTACCTGAAGAGTACCTGAGAGTACATTTTCAGAAAAATTCTGAAATAGATTAGAAAAGTTGATTAGGACAAATAAAGCATAGTGATTCAATCATATTTTAAAGTTTATAAACCTTCTAAGTAGGATGAATGTTTTAGGAAAGTACCATGGACTTCAATATAAGGAATTTTCGAGGTTTTTTTTCATCAGAAACAAATAATAACAACTTTGATAATTATTATAACATGATCAATTACTGTATTAAATTATAAATTATTACACCTGTTGATTTCATACATCTTATTAATTATTTTAACATATCCAACATATTTCACTTATTAATTATTACATTTCACTACGAAGTTTTTATATTCTTTGAATTTATTTACATTTAGGTAAGAGAACTCTGATCAAAGTGTAAACTTTATTTACATTTATTTATTTCTCTGAAACAAATAAATAATAAATCGGTATCTGAAATGAATAGGCTAGATTATTATATGCACTTGTCAGGGAATGTGGAAGAGAGCTCTAACTACTACATAAGAAGGATAGCATATAACTCAATTCTTATAATTTCAACTATTTAAATATATTATGTATGCACTGAATAGTGATTTCTACACTAGAAGTCTCTGAAATAAGTTCTATTAATAAATGTAGCATACTTCTCAACATTTGTGAGAGGGTGTCTCAAGCTACTGCTTAGCATTATTGTAACACTACTTATACCAAGATAGAATAAATGGCCTGAATCGTAATAGATACACTGACTAGAGTTTACTATAACAGAAATAATGAGCTACCTAATATGTGTGTTCTCATTACTTCTAAGCGTTTAGGTACTATAAAATAACATACCATAGAAACAATAGATCTAAACATACAAACATAGGTAATCATGATAATGATAATACCGTACATTTGAACATAAAACATGAACTAATAATAATAATAATAATCGTGTAACCTGGCTGGCTCAGGTCTGGTGTCAGAGTTTTCAGGTCAGTCCTGATTAATTTCAGGGCCTCTGACATGACTCAACAACTGTTTTAGGCCGCCGGGACCGACGGCTTAACGTCTGTGGTTGTAGGCTTTCTGTAGATGCTGAAGTGGTGTTTGTGCTCTTTAATGACTGTGGTGAGGTCCAGAAAATTTAGCTGATGGTTCACTTCTATTTCTTTTGTAAACTTCAAGTTGTTGTGTGCCTTGTTGAGCTTATTGAAGAAAGTTTCTAGTTGTCCTGGAGATCCTTCCCAAAGGCAAAGAATAGCATCTAAACTAATAAGAGTAACTTATAAACACACAAGAAATACTGAATAAAACACACAAACAAGTATGACACACAAGTAAAAATATATCGCACAAGTAAACATAACTTATATCACACAAGTAAACATATATTACATAAGTAAACATATATTACATAAGTAAACATATATTACACAAGTAAACATATATTATACAAGTAAACATATATCACACAAATGAAAACATATGACTCACAAACAAATATGACACACATATAGGGTGGAGCGCGGTAAGTTGCTGATTTGAGTTGCAGGTTGTGGCAGCGCTGTTGGTCAAAGATAGGTGTGAGTGAGTGGGCGTCTATTATAGTGACTGATGGGAAGTTTTACTTCAGCTGCTTCTCAGTTACCATCGTGGAGTGGGCACGTGAAAAGCGTTCATTTTGTGTTGAAGCGTATTTTTCAATTAATTACTTGATCATTGCAGTGCTTTTTGTTTGCGTTTTGCTGTTTCCCCACGTGGACGTGTTCCTGGGTGGCTATCCATTGTAAATTGGGTGAATGTTTCCAGAACAGCAAGGAATCTGTCATCTGTACGAATAGGACCTTCAAGAAGTGTTAAAACACCACAAAACATCGAACGAGTTAGAGCAGCAGAATTGCAATCTCCAAAACGCTCTGCTCGGAAGTAAGCACTTGCTCTTGGCATTTCAAGACGTTCTCTCCACCGAATTCTTCATAGTAAAATTCAGTACACTGTGAAATTTAGTTCACTATGAAGAAGCCGTCCAGGAACACGTCCGCGTGGGGAAACAGCAAAACGCAAACGAAAAGCACGGCAATGATCGAGTAATTATTTGAAAAATACGCTTCAACACAAAATGAAAAGTCCTTATACGTGTCCACTCCATGATGGCAACAGAAAATCAGCTAAAGTAAAACTTCCCGTTAGCCACTATAATAAACGCCCACTCTTGCCTCTCTTTGACCAACAGCGCTGCCACAACCTGCAACACAAATCAGCAACTTTGCGCGCTCCACCCTATATAAACATAAGCTTATAACACACAAACAAATATGACACACATGTAAAAATTCAACTCACAAACAAATATGACACTCATATAAACATATAACACACAAAAATACTAATAAATAAGTAGGTAGACATTTTCATTAGCTCTTTTGAATACATGCACATAAAACTATAACACACAGATATTAACATATAAAATATATTAAATAAATCTATAATAGTTTTGAAAAGAGTTCTTATGAATAGATTCACTTCTAAACAAGTTTTCTGAAGTGAACAAGTTATTAAATAGATTGAATCTTACTCTCACCCCTTTCCTCAACCTCATTGCTGGAGGCATTCTAGTTTACAGGGACCCTATCTTTACCTCAATGACTATTTAAGAATGTGATCTTGTAATACATCCACAAAAAACCAAGATATGTACAATTTCATCTGCAAAGGTTGGTACTGCATCAAGTCCAACCTCAGATCACATGACCAAAAAATAAACCATAACTTATCAGGAAATGTGAATAATTTTACTTAAAATGCAATATTTACTGCCAATATCAACTTTTCAAACGAGGGAAGAGACATTTTGGAATTTGTCCTATCTGTGTTTCTATCTTATAAATATGTAGGTGTAACTTTGTAAATGAAAAGTAAATAACTGAAAAGATAACTTACTACAAGTACATACATGATATGATAGAAATCTACATCTCACAAAATATGTAGTTAATATTGAACTCATCATCTTCAAATTTGTAGAAAATGTTCTCTTCTACATAACTCACCGGTGCTAAAGACTCTCTCACCATACCCTTTGTTGAGACAAAGTAGACTTCTAGCCTATTTGTTGAGGCTCTAATCTGCAGAAGAAATGTTCCCTTAGGTCTATCCCATTCCAAATTGAAGAACCTTTCCAAAATGGCTGACATACTGATATTTATTCCTGTTGAAAGAAAAATTCAAATTTTATAAAGTTACTAAAAAGTTTTGTTAGTTGATGTTAGTGAATAAGTTGAGAACGGTCTAATATCTAGTGAGCATTTCATACGAGAGCTGGGTACATAAAATAAATATAAAAAATCATTATTTAGAAATTCTTTAAATTGATCCCATTTTTCCAATAATCCTTTCACTCGGTAGGTAACAAAATCTTCATCTCCCCAGTTTCAATGGATAAAGTATTATTGAGCTAACGTTTTAATCAATGAATTTTGATCATTTCTTGAAAATAAAATTCTCGATACATATCAAAATTTTTGTCCAGTTTTTATGAAGTGCATTATTCAATAATTTCTTTCAATAAATTTCTATGGTCATCTATTTTATGAATATCATATCAATTTTTCAATTACATTCCCTAAAATTGTTTTGGTTGATTTGAATTAGAATTATTATAGTGCAATAACTTACATTCCCTCCAGAAAGAGCTTTTTATTTAATCATCTAATACAAAATAATAATAGCATGGTAAGTTAGAAAATGAATGCTTCCCAAATAGTCCAGTCAAATTAGAAAAAAGTAAAAGTCGGAGGACCCAGCTGAAAATTTGCAGATATGATCAGAAAAGGGCGCTGAATAATATACTAAAAGTCCCCAAGAGTCCCCTGTGAGCTTCGGCCGCCATCTTGAAAAAACGTAAAATTTACCTACTAGGAATTGTTTTTTTCGTGAATTTGGCAATTTTTTCATAGGTTCGAGAATTTGAAAATTTTCTCACTTAAGAAGTTTGTTACTATAAATTGAGCACTCGTACATTCGTATTTCAAAATCCCTCTCGGCGAAATTCATTTCTCTTTCATTTGAGACCAATTCCACACTTCTATGTTCAATATTTTTTGTGCTACAGCGATTTTAGAAAATCCTTACACCCCCAAAAACCCAAAAATTGCTTATTTCAGCAAAAAATCTTACTAAAAAAGTTGGGATTTCTTATACTTCTTGAATACTGTTCCTGGGGCCCTAGTTGTTAGGATGTTCTAAAATCGCTGTAGCACAAAAAATATTGAACATAGAAGTGTGGAATTGGTCTCAAATGAAAGAGAAATGAATTTCGCCGAGAGGGATTTTGAAATACGAATGTACGAGTGCTCAATTTATAGTAACAAACTTCTTAAGTGAGAAAATTTTCAAATTCTCAATCCTATGAAAAAAATTTCAATATTGAAAAAAATTGTATCTCAAAAAAGTTGATGATACAGAGTTGCAATTGGTCTTATTCTTTTTCAAATTTTATTGTCTACAAAAAAGGTCCCATAAAATTTTCTCGTCCGACGCTTGGTTCGGCCACAATTCACGAAAAAACAATTCCTAGTAGGTAAATTTTACGGTTTTTCAAGATGGCGGCCGAAGCTCACAGGGGACTCTTGGGGACTTTTAGTATGTTATTCAGCGGCCTTTTTTGATCATATCTGCAAATTTTCAGCTGGGTCCTCCGACTTTTACTTTTTTTGCTTAATTTGACTGGACTAAAATATTTGATCCTACCCTGACACATTGTTATTTTGAGTTATAGCAGTATAATGAATAGTTGAGAAGTTGAGTTATGATGGTAGTTATCCATATTAAATGAAAAGGCAAGATATTGTCAAACCACAGATTTATTGAGAAATCGAGATACCGGGTTCGGTTGCTATGCTACACCATTATCAAACTCTGACTCTGGTAAACTGGAGGTAAACTAAAGTTTATCAGAGGCAGAGATTGATAATAATGAAGCAAACAAAACAGAAATCTCGATTTTTTAATAAATCTATGGTATGACAATATCTTGTCTTTTCATTTAGGTCTAATAAGGATAAGTAAACTACCACAATTTTACCTTCACGAATACCTAATAATTATGGTAACCTACAATAAAAAGGTTGCAGAGTAGGGTCAAATATTTGGGGAGCATTTTCTGACACATGATTCTCGAAAAATCAAATAAAAACTCCGAATAATAGTAAAACGCTGAGCGTTTACTAGTAATAGCTGAAAGTTGAGCGTAACCTTGGGAAGTATATCGGACATAGTTTGAAACTTCAACTTCAAATTAGTTCATCATTAATTTTGCTGAACCATTGAATTTACAGTAGGGATTGGTCGTATCAAGGCGGTAGATATGCAACCCGCAATACATCTACACTTTTGAAAAACTGTATTTTCAACTGTATTTGAAACTGGATTTCAAAAATTTTCTAGCACAACATTTCTAGACCTAAGACGTACCTCTCCACAAAATTTCAACATTTTCTACCGATTAGTTCTCGTAAAAATAGGAAAACGCCAGAAAACTCAAATATTTGGCGTATCCTTATGACGTTTTTAAAATCCTTTCTTAGTACGCGTCTAACAGTCCAACTGAACATGCCTGCCAAATTTGAACGCATTCGGTAGATTTTTAGTTTTGCTGATGAGTGAATGAATCAGTGCCATTTCGCTTTTATATACAGAGTGTTTCAGGAGGAATGTGCAATACTTTTCAGGCTAATTCCTTACACCAAGTAGACAAAAAGTTCCATGGGACCAACCCCCAAAAAAGCTTTGTTACCGAGATAACAATGGCGGAAAATTGAGATTTGTCAAAATATATTAATTTTTTAGAGGCTTTACTAAGGTTCTAAAATGATCAATTCCTATGTAAAATTAGTTGAGAAATTCAATAGCATATTTTTCCAATTATCTCAAAAACCGTTGAAGCTACAAACTTCAAACTGGTTTCATTGAATTTCTCAGCTAATTTTACATAGGTCATTTTAGAACCTCAGTGAAGCCTCTAAAAAATTAGAACAACTAATATATTTTGACAAATCTCAATTTTCCGCCATTGTTATCTCGATAACAAAGCGTTTTTTGGAGTTGGTCCCATGGAACTTTTTTGTCTACTTGGTGTAAGGAATCAGCCTGAGAAGTATTGCACATTCCTCCTGAAACATCCTGTATAGAGATAAAATGTTGGATTGCATCCGTCTGATAATGTGAGGGGGGGGGGTGCGCCTGAAGAAATCTTCTTATATAGACCCTCGTATACCGAAATTTAATGAGTTCATTTGACGGCCCAAATCCTTATTATAGTCTGTCCAATCAAAGAAGAATCTCTGGCAAGATGGGAAAATGACTAAAGCTCAATATTGGTTGAAAAATTATCAATTTGATCTCAAATTGTAGGACACAATATGATCTACTGTGTAGACCATATTTATAATTATTGAACAAATATTGACCAAGCTGGAGTCATTTTCCCATCTTGTCATAGGGTCCTCTTTGTTTGGACAGACTATATACAAGTTCGGCATTGCCGAGTTTACAAAATCTCAAACATTTTTTGGTTGTTTTCGAAGATATTGTCGAAGGATTAAACAGGGCTTAAAATGAGATAATCTATAATCAAATACATGATTATCTATTACGATAATCTATAAATGCAAATACGTAGTCTCTTTATTCACTTCATATCACTGGCAGCTCGTACCCACGAAATAGGTGAAGTGCCCGTATCTTTTACTGTACAGAACTTTACTTCATATAAACAAAGATTTCAACGTCAACTTTGTAGAACATCATAAATCTAATTATTCAGGTAAGCCACGAATAATATGATGAGAGATACTATGTAAGCAGATTATGGTTTTATTTGTATTATAGATTATTTCAGTTTTCTTTATTACAGTCTGAAGAGTGCACGCTACACAGCTCAATTTGCTTACAGTTTCAGATAAGAAGATAGAAAAAAATTATTCATCAAGAGAAAAATACACAATGAAATCGGAAAGTGTTGTATGATTTTCGAAACGCCTTGTATCAATGATACATTTAAACTACATTAAATTTAAATTTGATTTAATATATAAGAACTTATATATAATTGATTTGACTTGTATATAATTTGATTTTATAATATATATACAACTTGTGACATGTTGTATCATCATGGATAATTCCTGCTAGGAGGAATTTCCTTCTAGAGCTAGACTCCCAACCACAATATTGCTAATAGCAATATGCTATAAACCATACGCTAATAATAGTGTAACAACCTTCTTCTTATTATTTATTCCTGCCCAGGTATGCCTTGCAGCGTCGAGGTAAGAATATAAAATGTAATGTAACATCTTGTGTATATTTCTGAATGTATAATTCTCAAAGTGAATTTAAAAATGTGAAGAAAATTGTAACTTACAGTATAAAGAAATACAACAACTAATGTAGAGGATTAACAGAAGTAATAATAAGAACTTATCACAGAAATAGGCTGGATAGAGAAGAAAGGCTGAAAGCATCGAATGCATGGATGGATTGGAAATTGAAAAAGCTATTTATTTAAATTTTATCGGCAATAAAACTTAACACATTAATGCGATACGAACCAGTAGTGCCTCACAAATAATATTATGCTCTGAGTAACTTTGAAAGTCGTGATATTGCATTCGTAATAAAATGGACGCTTGCTGCTAATGGAACAACGTTAATCGTCTGCTTGTCTGTGATTGGTCGGCTGAGCCGCAAAATCGGTTACGCTCACCAGCCAATCAGCGTCAAGTATTTTTGTTCCGCTCGTTTTGTCGCCTGTAGCTTTCCGCGCGCTATTAAACGCGGCCAGACGCTGTACGGCCCGTAACGCCAGATAAACGTAAACATTGATTACGGTCTGTTGCCGGTTGGACGCTTGTGGAAATTCAATTTTTCACAATTTTTAATAATCTTCGCTGTAGACTGATAAGTTGGAAGTTGGCTTATTATTATCGAGCGAATAATGTAGAAGTTCAGAGAGTAGGCTCTATAGAATAATTTACAGTAGTTCTATTTTCTCTGGTATTGTCAGGAATTAGATTATTATAATAAGTTTATGACTTGAAAAGCGTACAGCTATTGGTGGGGGTCCCAAAGAAAGTACCATCTTGCGTTTTCTCATGACGGGAAACGCTGATAGTTAGCTCTTGATTTTCTCAGTGATGATTTTTAAAAAGATAGGATTTCAGTCCAGTGAATGACTGCAAAAATACAACTCTTTGGAGAAAAACGTAGTTTTTTAAGCAAAAAAGAAACAAATTTTTTCATATATTACTATCTTAAAGACAGGTTCTCTGCGAAACATCCTCATCCCTATCCCCCTTACTCCTGCCCCAGCACTCCCTAAAAGTTTCAAAGGGTTTCTTAGAATGAATGTAACTCAGCAACGAGCAACCCCTCAAAGTTTCCATTTTCGAGGGTTTCTTATATTGAATGTAGGTATCTCAGGAACTATTGCAGATAAGAAACCAAGTTTTTTCTCATTACAGTCATATTCAGAAAATTCAATTTCCTTTATTCCATGTCAGATATCATTACTATTACACTCTAGCTCTTGTGGTTCAAGAGTTATATTTGGAAGAATGAAGAAAACCTCTATATTTCTGTCTAAAAATGTTATCATTTTCCAAATACTGTAAAAGTTTACAGGAAACACTGTGTATTTTAATTAATTGTAAAATGGAAGGTAAATGAGAAAAAAATGGTTTCTTATTCTCAATAGTTGCACAGTACTTATGTACATTCAATATAAGAAACCCTTGAAAATGGAAACTTTGAGGGGTTGCTGTAGAGGGATGATTGAAGAGGGGTAGTGGAAGGGGTATCTATACTAATAGCAAACTAGAAAATTATCTTGATTAGAAACTCAAAAACTTAAAATAATAGGAAGCAAAGATTTATTATCTCTATTTATAATTCTCCGACATGAAGAAGTTTGGGTAAAGTCCAGTTCTCCACTTAACCATCACTTATCTTATTTGCTATTTGTTAGTTCAGATTGATGACATTATTCCACTTAGTTAAATTGGATTGGATTTTTGTGAACATGTCAGTCATTCTCTTCTAATCTTTCTCATCTAAGAGTCAAAGTTTTTGGGTGCACTTCGCAGAAAGAAAGGAAATATGCACCTATTGTTTCTTAATCATCTGAATATCAGACTGAAAAAGAAGACCAATTCTATTTTATTGATGTGGATTGGTCTCTCATTAAAAAGTAGTGTCAAAATAAGCAAATTCGAGCAGACATTAGCAATGACACAAAAGAAGCTCTCATGGTCTACTGTTAAGAGCGATAATTTCAATGAAGTAGGTTCAATGTTTTGAAATTGACCAGTTGAGTTGGAATTTTTATTTTCTCGAGATGAAGCTCAAAGCATGAAGAATGTTCAATGTGAATTTGGATGAAACGAAAATAAGACTTTGGTTGAGTGATAACAAAAGAGAAATTCCTCATCGTTTTTTCTAATGTTTTGTAAACAGAATTCTCCTAATCTCTGAAGATACTGCTAGTTTTTCTCAAGTTTAGATTCAAACGAATGAAAATTACAATCTCCTCTCTGAGATTCTCCAAAATAAATTTCCAATTTTCTCATTATCTCTGCGAGTTTGCTTTACTAAGAATTGATTCTAGTTATTCAGTTTTTCATCTCACCATGGATAAAATGAACCAAAAATCTCTGAATTTCTTGATTTACAACTTGAAAATAGAATAGCGTTCAGAAATCTAAATTATGAAGTGCATCTTTTCCCCTTTAACTATTGTCCAAGGAATTGTTTTCACTTAAAATTTCATTGGGGTTTTATTTAAAACACGACAGTATAGTTTACTATAATAAGATCTTATTCTCATTGATAACATTTCTATTAAATTTTCTACTAGTTTTAATATCGGGAACCATTCTCTCCGAACGTATTCGACCAAACGATGCCCTTGTATATGACAAACACAGAAATGTATTGGGGAGTGTCCATCACAGCTAAACCTTTTTCATCATGAATATTTAGAAACCCAGGTAGGTTGTTAAGAAGCCACAATATCTCTCCTCAATATCACAATATCAGGCAGCAAATGAAGGTTGATATTTGGAATAAACACACTTCTTATATAGTCAATTCTACAGTTTATTTTCGGTACAGATACAGGACCATGGTTTCGTTGCAACATAGGTCACATTTTCAAACTGACCTGACAAATTTTTAAAAGGTAGTCTTATCCGTATTTTCAATTAGCCTACAATAATTGTATAAGAACACTAGCCGGCAGGCTCGCTTCGCTCGCCTTCTCCGCCCAGCCAGGGGGCTTCACCCCCTGGATCCCCGACAGTATCAGCAGTGTCAGTGATTCAAACAGGCTCGCTTCGCTCGCCTGCATGACCTCTGTCAGTGTAAGCTGAGACAGACAGGCTCGCTTCGCTCGCCTGCAAATTCCATTCAGAAGGGATTCAAAACTAACTTATTGAACACAGCATTTCTAGACCTAATCTGGACCTGTTCATCAAATTTCGACATTTTCTACCTTTTTATTCTCGAATTATCCAAGAAAAACTCTGAAAATTCCGAAAAATAGTAAAACGCTGATATTGAGCGTAACCTTGGGAACTATATCGGACATAGTTTGAAACTTGATTCAATATCTTCCAAATTAGTTCATCTATAATCTCGCTGAACCAATGAGTTTACAGTAAGGATTGGTCGTATCAAGGCGGAAGATATGGAACCCGCAAAACATCTACAATTTTGTAAAACCTGATTACTGGCGTAATCTCGAACGGAATTCAAAAATATCTTAACACAACATTTCTAGACTTATCTGAACCTACCAAATATCAACATTTTCTACCGATTGGTTCTCGAAAATATTGAGAAAACGGCGAAAAACTGTAGAAAAACTTAAATATTTGGCGTATCCTTGAAAAGTTCCTAAAATCCGTTCTTAGCGCGCGTCTAAACGTCCAACTGAACATGCCTGCCAAATTTGAACGCATTCGGTTCAGTGGATTTTTAGTTCTGGTGATGAATCAGTCAGTCAGTCAGTGCCATTTCGCTTTTATAGATATAGATTTTTGTTCAAAAGTTATAATAATTATTTCCAGACAAAAAATTCGATGTACTTCTCATTGGATTGAGACCAAGTACCTACCACAATACCTCTTTGTTCCTGGTCTCATTTTCTCTTCTTTTAACGTGAGATTGCGCGTGCGTAAATCAGTCGCTAGTCGAGAGCTTAATATTTCATCTTGGGAATTATTAACGTGTTCAGCCCAGGCAGTTTCGAAATTAATAAGGTGATAATATTTCTTTAATATCTCCGAAAATTTCTCTGAAAGTATTATGGCCGCTATCCAAGTAGACGTGACTTGGACTGGGATGAATGGAAGCGTTCTAAATTATCTGTGGAGCGTTGGAAGCAGTCGCAGAGAAAATAGGTAGAAAGAGAGAGGAAGCAAGGATAGAGAAAGAGGGAGGAGAAGAATAAATGATTGAGTAGGAGTGGAGGTAAAACATGTGTCGCGGTGAGACAGTTTGTCTGAGTTACTTATGTTTTGATCTTCTTACGTCCTCCCCATTTGTTTGTGGTGTTTGTCATGAGGCAGCTTCCCGCAGTAACATATCAACATTCTCACCCACAACACTGATTTGTATTCTGTAACAAATAAGAACACTCATAAATTTAATTCTGGACTCATGATAGTTTGTGAACAACTCAGACTTAATATAGATGGTTGGAAAATTATAGAAGGATGTATGCGATAATTGAGATCTGAAGGTAATCCTGGAAATACATCTGTATGTTAATAATGGAAATGTCTAATCGATTGGTGCTGTATTGGAATGTTTACTACTTAATTATTGGTATTGAACTTGTTTTTACACACATTCCAAACGCACTTACGATTCGAAAAGTATATTAATTTAATATTTTATCTTTATATGCAAAAAACGTTGATTTTAATAGGTACTCATTGACTAAAATACGGTGATTCACCTTTAGCAAAAGCTTTTGTTCGCCTTAAAAACATAATAACAACTGTTAATAGAAAATGTTATAAACTAGGAATAACCGAGATTTTGATTGCATTAATTTGTTATACTTATTCTCTGAGTAGGTACTATGTTCCGTTTAATGAATTTTTGGAGGATTATAATTCTTTATAGGCCCTGCCTGGATTGGGTTTCCAGCATTTTTTGGAAAGTATAGGTCACAATCACAATTTTTCCTTTTAAATGTTCATGAACGTAATCTGAGCTGAGAAGAAAGTAGCATAACACTTCAAACTTTAATTATTTTTTAAAACACTCGGTGAACTTCAATCTCATTAGACTTGACCTGTTTGAAATACATAGAACTGTCCAAATAGACATCAAAATGCCTAAACATAATTAAAATTTAGAGTTAATTTCATATAAAGAGAATAACTAATTTGGGAAAGTATAAACTTCTACTCAAAATACAGGATTCTATCAAACGTTCATTCAAGGATTGCATTCCAGAAGTTTGATTTTAATAAATTGAAACTTTAAAACATTACATACAAACTTCAAATATCTGGAAACAAGCCCTAAAAGCTTCTTTATTTGTAGCTGAATTTACTCAAACTGCCACTAAATGGCAAAGGAATACAGAAGAAAAGATAGATACGAGTAAATACAGGTATACAAAATAGACAGATCTAAAGGCAGAAGAGTTGGTTCTTGTAGCCTACTATATAAATGAATAGTTCATTCATAGAAATGAATACGGATAAATTGACAAATAATTAAAGGTGATCATAGTATCTATAGACTATAAACTGACCTGGAGGAATAATATTTGTTTCATGTACTGGAAATGAAGAATGAAGGGGCAGATTATGCAACAACAATACATGAATCAAGACCGCATCCTTCATTGACTTCATCTACCGTAAACGTAGGCCTACTGTAATATTGGCTTGCATTGCATTTACGCCTTGAAAGAGCTGTCCTGTGTCCACTATCCACTACATTCCATGTCCACTATCAAATTCCATTCAAGATGATTCAATGGAAAATCTAAGAAAGACGTTAGTTTCAAAGGAGCTCCTTTCGCTTTTATTGGTTCATTTGATATTTATCTTGCGTGCCTTCTTGAATGTATCTTCTTGAATGCGTGGACACACAACTCAGTAGAGTTTTATACTAAATACGAGATCGATAAAAGCTTTATCAATTAATCCAATCTACCAATACTCTTTCTCTATCCATTAATTACGATCTCGGTATATGAAATGGTAAAGTCTTCTCTATTTACTATGGTTGTAATGAATGAAGTTTTCCAGATATTAAACTGTACTCCTGTCTTGGAATCAAGGATAAGTTGAATAGCCTAATTCTCAATGCCTATATGACAATTTTATTGTAATCGTTGTCTTCTAAGTATATCTAAGTACTCGTATATTGCATCATGCATTGGATTTCCTTAACAATTACCTTGTTTCTTAAATCTTCCCTTGCCTTGCCTCTTCATTATTTTTCTCTGCATCACATTTAATTTAGAAACGCATCAACTTTACTTTCATAACTCATACATTTCCTTATCATTTCTCATTTAGGAGTACTGCCGTAATATCTGATTTATTCTATTGACTTCTCTCTCACTACCACTGGCGGCTCGTGTCCAAGCACCAGGTAAAGTGCCCGTATCTTTTACTGTACAGCACATCACCTATTTCGTGGGCACGAGCCGCCAGTACTCACTCACTACCTATAAATCTACCAAAGTATTCTCAGACTATTTCCCTATGCAAAGTTCTCGGGAAAATAACTATTAGTTTCTCTTGTCATCTTTAAAATTAAGAGTTTGAACAGTTTACAAGACGTCTGAAAGAACGCTTTTTCTTCAATTTATTTCTCTATTATCATTTATTATCATTACAGTCACTATAGAACCTTTGATCACCAATTGAAGTCGACTTGATCAAGTAGGAGCGGATATGTATTTATTTGATGCATTTGGTAAAGTCTGTCAACATTAATCAATCTAGTTGATCAAATCGACACGTATGTTAGCATTATAGAAGCTAAACATAGCTTTATGTTGAGCTCGGTCTTGCAATTGGTCTTGATTCATTTTATTTCGGCATGAATGAGTTATCAAACCGTCTCACCATGAATATTGGAATCCCATCGGTTCATGTCCATTACTTTATAGAACATGCTCCATTATAGTGGCGAAATCAAGGGGTCAGCTAACCCCCTGAGTATTGAAGAAAAAAGGATCAGGGGAGCCAAAAAACGATTCAAGTAAAAACAATTCAGTATTGGCCCCAGCTAAACTTGTTTCTGTTTATCCTTCAACATTAACTAAAGTCGCATAACCTAAATATTTGGACTCATTATGAAAAATTAGTAAAGGGGCAGTTTTGGGAGTAATCCTGTTGAACCTTCCATTAGGTATATGTTGTAACTTGATAATAAATAAATATCTATCCTATTCTATAGTCTTCTCAAGGTGTTTTGATTTGAAGTCTATAATCTATTATCTACTATAGCCTACATCGTAGATGGCAAGTGAAACTTGATGCAACGTGGCCAATTCAGCTGGTTATAGATGAAAATGTAATTCAATTGCATAATACCCCCGGCGAAATGAGAACGTCTATGAGTGCGATGAGGAGTGAGAGGGAACTGTTCCAGTCTCCATTGGACTATATCCATGCGTTCAACTCTAGAATGTTCTCAAGTGTTATTGAATTAAATATTTATTCAATTCCGGCCATCAACATTCCAGATTCAAAATTTCAGTGTTATTCCTGGATTGAAAATTATGTGTTTACTCACTGCTATTATATCATATAACCTCATTTTGGAGAATATTGACTTTATTATAAAATTTTTGGGAGAGGAATAGCACAGGCTATGCTTATTTTCCCTCCCAATTAAAGTAGTTGTATTGATGTATGAATAAAGTAAAGTATGAATAAAGTGTTCTAGTCTCTGTGGTCCCTCGTATCCGAACTTCCTCATACCTATCCTATTGAAAAGCTAGAAGATAATCCAACTGATTCAATACAAGTCTACAGTAAATAATAAAATGCAACCGTTTTATTATTTACAAGCGTTTTTGTTTCATAATCGTTTCTTGTAGTTGTAGAACGGGAATTTTACAAGCTCTGAGTCAGCTGGCTATAAAATGAAATATCAATCGTTTGCAAGAGATGATTTTTCCCAAAATTTGCAACTTGTAGATCGAGCTATCTACTCGTACAACTCGTACATTAGTGTATTCTACAAGCTCAAGTTTGTGTATTTCATCAGGAAACCAAGCATGTACATTTTTATATAGCAAGGCCCTGATTATCTCGAAATTACGAAATCGTTTACACCAAAAAAATAATAGTATAGAATAACCAAATTTATCATAGAGATCGATTATCTGTGTAACTGAGCAGCAGACACCAAAGCAAATAGAGCCGCGATGCTCCTCCAAGTCAGAAGCACAACTCGTCAGTGTTGGAGCTGGGGGAAGCGAGCTGTGCTGTGATTGGCCGACAGGGGGGAAATGATGGCGCAAGGGGCGGGGCTTAGACCCCCTTACACCCCCACACACGAACCGCCCTTTGGGCTCTGCTCTATCGCTCCACTAGCTAGCTTACCGGCTCAGTTGATGCGTTTGGCAAGTGTAGGCATGTTGTAGACTGACCGTGACGTGTGTGAGTGTGTGTGTGTTGGTGTTGAACGAGAACCGCATCAGTGTGATAACATCCTCACGTCAGCATGGATTCAGGTAGGATCATGTCTCTGTTTGGGGTCAAAGGTTCGGGGTTCCCTCTTCGCGGGGTGCAACTAGGCGTGAAAACTCATCACGATTGAGAGATTGCCCGCTGACTCGTGACAGATAGGCCGTCGACAATGATTCTATCTGTGACGGTTGTTTTAGTATCTGAATATCATTCTATGCGACGCAGAATATTCTATCCAACGGTTTAGTGTTGTGAGACGAGTTCAAAGAGTTATGAAGCAAAATCTTTGGAGTTGTGAAAAAATAAGAGTAATTGTGTGGAAAAGCTAGTTTTCGTAGAAATACAAGGAGAAAAAATTATTATCGTATGTGAGAAAGGAAGAGTTTTTGTGAGGAAAGTCTAGTTTTCGTGGATATACTTGGTAGCCTATCGTGAAAATGATTATTGTGAAAAGTAGGATGGTGCTGTTTTGGCTGGTGTCACCAATCCCTTTATTTTGATTCAAGTTTTAGAAGTTTTTAACATAATTTATTTAGTATACTGTAATAATAATCAAATCTCCTCAAGAAAACTCGGAAAAATTGTTCCCGCTGACACCAAGGTAAAGTTGTGAATGATAAAATTCCGATTGAAATTTTGGACTTCTCTTGCCCAAAATTTATTTGTCTCTTATTTTTCACAATCCTTCTCATGTGACATATTTGAATTCAAAGAAAATGTGTTCTACATAATAGAAGCTATTCGTTTCATATCAATAGGGTATCTCTATTTCATTCGAAATAGTACAGTGAGATTTTCTCGCACCAATTTTGTAATTCGATCGTCGAGCGTTTTTGTTCCTTTCTGAGAGAATAAGTGATTTGAATTCTTCTACCTATATAGTACGAGGTTTTTTGATACTTATCATTTCCGATGGGATTTAACATTTACAATTTTTTATTCGGTCTATTTTTTCTTGGCTCCAGAGTTTTGAACAAGATAAGTCTAGTTTGATGAAGGGAGTTAGGTTTCCAAATAAAACTTCTGTAGCAAGTAGGTGATAAGATACATGTAATAATTTTGCAATCCAATTTTAACAATTATCCATGTTACATTTTTTCTACTTTGATTCAAACTGCTGCTTTAACTTTGCATTAAACGTTATTGCACGACTTTCAATCTAAATCCATCGCTGTACAATGTACAATAAATTCATCTGACTAAACCAATACCATCAATCCAGCCGTTATTGAGTTCTGTCAAATCACGTCATTTTACAGCGGTTGAGTAAAGTTTGATTGGCTTTCGCGCAAGAAAAATGTTCGGGCCTATACTATACATTCCTCAGCTCTTTCAGGAAAGACATGATCAATGAAGAAAAACTTCAAACACAGGTTTAGCTGAGGATATGGGATTCTGTTTTAGGAAGTTCTTAAAAATATCCTCAATTATGCACGGTATCAAGTTTTTATTTTATTTATTCGAGAAATTATACAATAAAGGACAAAAACACAGATATCAAAGTCCAAAACGTCTTTTTCCCAAATTTTGATAGAAATATTTAAAATAGAGGTTATATTCAAAAGATCTTCAAACACTTAACATAATTCACAAATTTTTACTCTCCGAAATTGAAAACTATAATTTAGATTTTTGAATGTTGACTCAAAAGACAGAATAGCACCAAAAATATTAGAAAATATCAAGTTACACTTCAAATTTTCAAGCCAAAATTTTTCCATCATTTTACCGATTTTTCATAGTAGGCCCTATTTTCAGGTTTTATTTGTAAAGGCTCTCAATGGATTCTTTTAGTTTTTTCAAGGGAGACTTGCCGTGAGAAGCTTGATTGCTGTTTTTCTGTGAATTTTTATTTTTTATTTTTTTATTGCGGATGATGCCCACGTAAGCATTTTAGCTTGTGCGTGGGTAATGGATATAGAGTGCGAAGCATTAAGGCCGCACAAATTTAATCAGTACTCTAAAATTTTTCGATAGTGAGTTCTTCAAGTTGAACCTGAGAGGGGTTTTTATCAGATTATCATGTCAAAAGAAAAAAATGGAAGATATTCTAGGGGTTTTTCCAGAACTGTGTTAGAAGGCAACGTATACTAGATCTGTTGGTGGAATATAAATATCCTCCATTTTTTAAGAGAGAAACTTTAAAACACATTAACATACCTCAATGGAAAGCTTCCTTACTCACCTCTTTAATCACTATCTCTCCAATTTGTATTCTAGTTGGAGCACAATTTAGTTATGAAGGAACTGCTCCACCAGAAAATGGTTTTACCCCTTGGAGCAAACATTGTTTTGAATTCACGGTTCTTCTGGGATACAAGTCAGCTACGACAATCTCCCAATAATTGAAAGCAGAAATTCTAGTCATAAGATTCCTCAAAAGGAATGTACTATGAAACAGGAATGAGATGACGAAGACTTTTCTTCCACAGTCCATGGTTGAGATTCATAGTTGGTCGTGAGACGTGCCACGTGCGGCCGTGCAATTACTACCGTGAAGATACAGCTGAGTAACTATCGTTACATGACAGCTGAGTTTTCCTATTCGGCAGTTCTGGATCAACCTTTTGAGGTTGTAGATCACGGTGCTGATTCGAGTTGATGGTGGACTGATGGTCATTGATAAGCAAATTGCCGCTTCTGTCTCAAAACCCGCGGGTTGAGCTTGTTTGAACTTCTTCGGCCTGAGAGAATCAGCGTGTTTCCATGGTTCCACTTTTTCTCTGGCTGCAGGGTGAAATGGAAGCACCAAGTAATATCACCTTCAACATTAGAGTTAAATAATTCGGCAATCTAAATTCCAGACGCTCGACAGTGTAAAAAGCACTCAATCTTTCGGAGGAGATATAAACCAGTCGTTCCTGCCGAAAAATCAGTCATCATCTCTTATCACCTCTCTCTTTACCCACGTAAGTACTCTTTACCAACGTAAAGAGAGTAAAGAGACTGTAACGTAGAGAGAATTTACCACGTAAGAGACTGTGCTTGAAGCAAATGTGGACATCATCATAAAAAAGTTACAAAATGTTTAAAAGTGTTGGAGGTAGAATTTCTGAAGAGGTCTTCAAAAACGAATTCTGCTCCCACTAAGATGCATTGACCAAAATCGCGAATATCAAGAAACTTAGAGGAGGATTAGAGCTTCTCAGTGATGTATGTGAATAGCTCATGTATTACAAATTATTCTATGTGAATTATGTTCCACACTGAAAAAAATAAATGAGAGAACAGTTACATCGACAGCAATCGTATTTCATTTGCATTCTACAATCGAACAATGTATTTAATGACGCCATCCTCTCATTGCGCAAACTGTACCAAAAGGCGAGTGAGGCAAACTAATTCTATCTAGAAATCGTAGTGTTTTATCCAATAAGAGTTTCATCCGATTATAGTTTCAATCGACAACTAAGTCTCAGGTAGTTCTGGGATTTAGGGGCATCTATCTGAAGGAGTAGTGTTTCATTCGACAAAACTCATGACAATTTATGAGAAAATCAATGATTTCTGTATCGATATGATCCATCATGCTCGATGGGAACGTTTCAGTAGATGTATTATGAGAGTAACAGGAATTCAATGGTTAAACTGTTCTTAGATCGATATCGGTAACAATAGCTCAACTTAAAATTATTGAATTAATCTATATTGAATGTACCTTCTGCACCTTCTGGGTTTTCAAAAAGTGGAAATTCCCGGGTATCTAGCTGAACATAGAAGTGATTCTGCCTTTATTATTTTAATTATTTCAATTTTGTTATTATAGGAACTTTCAGAACACAAACACATTCTTAATTCTTATTCTTGATAACTCAGATTTACTTTGAGTTATCTCAACTTCTGCATGAAGTTCAGGATGTTTTGTAGAGTCTAGATAATTAAGGGATTTCCAGTTGGCTAGTGAAGGAGCTGACATACCAGTAATTTATAAATTATTTCATCAACATTCTTGCTTGATAGGTGATTCATTCCTCAACCACTGGCAACAGGTGAAGTGCCCGTATCTTTTACTGTACAGCACTTCACCTGTTTTGTGGGCACGAGCCGCCAGTGTCCTCAACTAATGTGAACGTGATAGAAGATACCTTCCTTTTACTCCTATCATACAAATTTATTTCAAAATGTTTTTAACTTATTATGAAAACTCACTCAGTATAAGTAATGCAAAGTGAAATACTTAAAATATCACTCGAGAAACTAGAAAGGCATTTAAAAACAGAAGACAAATTGCAACCACCCCTTCCCCACAAACCCAGAAAAGCAGCACAACCTACCGATCAGGCTAATTAACACGCAAACGCCGTGCTAGGATCGAACCTAGCGACACGCTTTTTTTGCTGTCTTGAGACAGTTTCTTTGATGTTGATATCGTCACTGATGAAAGGAAGGAAGGCACTCTATTAACAAACCACACGACAACCAACGAATAGTTGTAGTTGCTGAGATAAGTCAGAGACTTACACCCCCCCCCCACCAACGGTAAAAAAAGAAACCCCAAGTGAAGCACTTCATTTGATTTTATGTCGTCGCCCCTTCATTTCCGTTATGTCAACATTAAACAGCATCCAAATGATGTACGACGCCAGGTTATAACTTATTATTCCGCCGAAACTTCTTTTTAATCTTTCATTTCTTTTTGTCATCTTCGTTTTTCCTTGTCTTTATTCTTCTCTATTTTCATACCGTTAACATTTTTCTTCGTCATCGTTGCCTCTCCTTTTCTTTGTTATCACAAATCTATCTTCATTCTTAAAGTAATAACCGTTTATGTTCTTTCTTGATCCTTTCTTTAGAGATTTCTTTGTTTAATTTTTCCACCATTACTTTGATCCTTTCTCATTTCGTTTCCTCTTGTTGCTCATTCCAATATTATTCTTTCCAAACCCTTACCTAAAATAGTTATTCTTAATTCTTACTCTATCTTCTTCACTAATTTTCTATCATCTTCATCATCCTCCCAATGCTGCTTTTTCACTGCAGTATATACGAGATTCTTTCTTTCCTTCCCCGTACTAATCCCCTCAGTTCCTTTCTCATTTATAGGATATTCATCATACATTATTTTTTATCTGATTCTTCTTATTTGTCCTCTCCTTTTCCGTCCTCTTCTTTCTTCTTCCTCTCATTTATTACTGTTTTCCCTTTATTCTTTATTTATCACTACTTCGACTATTGACTACTCTCTTCTTTCCATTCTTTTCCTTTTCTTTCTATTACTTTCTCTTCATTTTGATCTTCTATTTCTCTCACCCCTTATTCTTTCCCTCCTCTCCTTCTTCATCTTTTCATGCTTTTTCTTCTTTCTCTTTTCTTAAACCGACTTAAAAAATACAAAGTCTAATGATGAAGACTCCTTTCGATTCCCCTCTCTTCCCCTTACCACTATCACACCACTCTTTTGTTGTGAATATTATTTGTAGTATTTATAGCGGCTAGACAAATTATTAGCTAGAAGTTAACAGGTCAGGACGCGGTGGGATGGTGAGATTTGAAAATCAACGCCAATACGTCGAGTAGCAAATGAAAGTTGCGATGACAGATGGCTTTCTCGAGTCATTTCACCAGGTTTGTTGCTCTATCTTTGGGATATTTTTATTGCTCTACAAATTTCTTGATACAAAGGTGATGAATATTGCTCTCTGATTCAAAATAGATAGTTAGAGGTGTGTCATATCTAGAACAAAATTCAAATATCCTTGTATTCTGCATGAAAATACAACGATGTGTGTTTCTATAACATAATAATTATAATAGAGACTTAATAATCTGAGTATACAGTCTGATCCCTGTAAAACAATAGAAATAGATAGATATATTCTATCAAATCATTGATCAAAATTAAAGAACCGATGCTCTTCGTTCTCTACCAAAGTAATGTCTTGTTTTAAAATACCTGAGAAGGTTCTTTCAGAGAAGATTTGATCTCTATTGAAACAAAATGACTGTAGTTAGAACTTATAATCTTGTGTCATAGAATTTCAAATACAGGAGGTGCAAATTGTACAAAACATTATTGAATTCAAATTATGTTTAACGTTTTATCAATTGAAGTCAGTTATATTTGAAAGATTATCACCATTCAATGAATAAAGAAGAGAGAAATACCTTTCAAGCTGAAAAATCAAAAGCCCTATTTTCAGTGATCAGATTTATTTCTTTTGATTTGACTGGGATTTCGGTAACTAGAATCTTACTGGTGTTAAAAACTCATTGGAAATGGAAACATGGTCAATTTGATGATCCATTGCAGTTTTCTTGATATAATGACTGACAAAAGAGGATAAGGAAGACGTCTCAAAAGCATAAACCGGTCTCTTAAAATAAAAAAAGATTAGCTATGAGACTATTTTGATCTAAAACTCAACCTATATATGAGACAATATAATATGCTTTATACGTTAACTGTAGAACTGTTAGTAGGTTACATCACGTACAAGACGAAACCGCCTAACTTTTTGGCATCAGCTACAACAAACTGATTCCGTAACAATGACTAATGACGTCACAGTATAGATTTGTTTTTGTTTGTTTGTTTATGAGGGTGAAGCCCACATAAGCTCATAGGCTTGTGCGTGGATAATGAAATGGATGATAGATGACGACTACTTTTTAGGTAGTCGGGACCGACGGCTTATCGTCTCCTCCGAAAGACGGGGTGGTCGTATCTATGTGATTGTGCTGTGGTCAAAAATTGTTCTCCGCTAGAGTCTCTGTAATTGTCATTTTCTTCAACACACTGAGAATGCATGCGTATATTTCTAGTAACATGTGTATAGTGAGGTACTTAATATGAGATAAGAATCAGAATAACAATCTCAATAAGAGTAAGAATCAGAATCTCGTAGATAAGAATCAGAATCACAGTACCCTTAGGCCTATTCATTATAGTATCTTTTTAACACTAGCAATACTAAAACAGTATTGTGTTTTTGATTTTTATCCATTATAATATACAATATTAACATAGGCTACATTGATAGTATGTCTTTGACAATAATTAAAAGGCGAATAACTTTTCAAAATAGACTAAAACTTTTAGAAAGCTTCCAGAAAGCATTGATTCCTGGCTGACAACTTCGTTGTTTTATAGAGCTGCGTTGCATCTTTAAGAAAGAAGAGCTCCGGAAATCTTCGGCTTCGACTAATTAAGAGCATTGAAGAACGGAGACGTTGCGATAAATCATACCCCGCCCCTTTCAAAGCAACTCTTGAAACTCTCCAATTCAAATACCTAATTAGTCGTTAGTTGAGCGAGGCTAAAATTCAGTTAGTTTTTTTGCGTTAGTCTATATGTTGCCTCATTGCAATGTCAGGCGCTGCTTGGCTACGATGAGAACTTTGTTGTAAAAAATAAAAAATCCAAGATTTTTCAAAAGAAATACATTTTGAGTTATTTGTAACTTGAGTTTCAAGTGTTAGCGGGTGTTTTTTCGTGTTTAGAAGAAATGCAGCACGAAATAACAGAATTTGTAACTGTCATTTTTTGTTGTTAAAAAACACTCATTTTGTGAATTAGATTATACCAAAGATTTAAAATCACATTGCAACCAATGTAGGCTTCTTTGTCACATTTCTATATTTCTCAGTTTGGAGGTAAAAAAATTATTTCATTTGTTGAGTAGTTGTGAAGTATTTTCAATTAATCTGCGGTTTGACAATATCATAACCATCTATCATTTCTCTATGATAAGAATGATAGAAGGTTGTGACAATGTCTTGTCTTTCCAGTTTTATGATTTTGGGCAGTTCTAAGAATATGAAAATGGCTAAAAAGTAACGTTGAATTCAATGAAGTTGAACATTTTGGACTCAGTATATGTTTTCCAAACGAATGTATTAGATGAAAATCAATGATACCAATCCTATCAAACTGATTGTTTGTTAGTAAAAATTCATTTCAAAACAATATGATACGTGTAACTTATGAGTACAAAAATTATAACAAGAACCTAAACTATTCATTCAGACGAACACGGAACACAGTAGTTTGTTCTATCAAGTGATTGTAATTGAAACAAATTATAGAAAATTTATAATGTGAACAGAGAAGAACACATTTATCTGAATAATGCAGTAGACCACTTAACTAACTTGACTATGGCAGATGTAAACAGATACAGATTTTTACAGATCAATGTTTAGCTCTACTCTCCCTTCAGGTTAGTAAAAAATAAAAACACGTAACTCCCATGGAGGATGCACACCAAATGATACTCTGTTCCTTTCGATTCTTCTTTTCCATTGGTCGTTCCGCCATTGTGAAAGCAAACCGGAAAGGTGCAACATCACCCGTTCATTATTCAATCTGGATCCCAGGTAGAGAACAGCTTCATCAAGTCGGCGAATGATTGTGGGCCTAGAACTAAGAAGGGGGCTGTTGGGTTTTGAAACCAGTTCTTGGAATTCTGATGAGAATGTTTTTGATTCTCAATAAAATTATTAATCATTCTAATCATGAAATTATAACAAAGAATAAACTAATATTATTTAATTCCCAACTTATTCAATGCGGTAATTGAAATACAATATGGGAATCGAATGCGATGGAAAAGAGATAGGTGATAAACTTTATTATTGATCACGGCAGAATATTTCTGCTTAGATTCTACATCACAATAGTCATAAATGGAAGTTATTATTCATAATTTAAAAATTATAAACTTCATTGTCATTCGACAACATTGATTGAGTCTTATCCATTTGAATTGTTAAGTTGGTGCTTCATAATTTTTAGTCTCAGATTTTCAGTGATTTGAACCCTTAAAAAGTTACAGGACTGGCAAATTCAATGAGACATTTTTATTTTCAATGTGACTCTGAATATAGGCTTCTCGTACATTCTGAAAGTTCAAAAGTATAACAAAGTCAGAACAAGAGTTGTAGGGAGTAGGTTTTCTATAGCTAAAATCAGAAGTTATAGAGAATATTATCAGAGATAGGTGTATAAATGAACTAATCGACTAATAATATGAGTTTGAAATATCTCATCTATGGTAAACTTAAAATCAAAAATGAATACTTCATCATACTTGTGTCTGAAGCTTCATCCCTAGCCTGTTTTTGAACCAAATACCTTCTAGATTATTAGGGCTATTTTAAAAATGAAAGTGAATCTATACTGAGAATAAATCTGAAAAAGACGAGGATAATGAAGAATAAAAAAGCATAAGTCGTTGAGAAAGTCTGTAATGGAGACTTTGAAAACCAATATCAAAGACTTTCAAAATGGTGTCGGCTCATTAGCGAGCAAGCGACCAGTTATTGTCTGTCCAAGCAAAGAAGATATTCTGGCAAGATGGGAAAATGACTTGGTTAATATAGTTTCAAAAATTATAAATTTGTAGAAACCATTCAATCTAAAATTTGAGACCAAATCACTTTATAACTTTTGAACCAATATTGACCGAGTTGGAGTCATTTTTTCAACTTTTCAGAATGTCTTCTTTGCTTAGTCAAACTATACTAAAGAGAAGAGAAGGGAACGAACGACTTTCGATGAGTTGGCTACAAAATGCAAGTTGGATGTAATGCAGTCGCCGAAAAAGATTTGTTGCTGTTGTAGAATGGTCTCTGCTCTGCTAATCAACTCGAGTTGTACTCTGGGGTGACTGTAGAGTATGCCACAAAATGATTCCAAACTGCTCTAAATAAGCTGTAGCTGGAAAGAGAGAAACGAAGAAAGGACAGTGTAAGAGTGAAGGAGTGAGTTTAGGCAGGTAGAAGAGAGAATGAGTGGGTGAGAAAGAGTTTTTGAGTGAGGTGGTAAAGAGAGTTTAGTGAGAGGAGAGAACTAGAGTAAGAGAATGAGAAGGACGAAAGAGTGAGAGGGAATGATTGAAAAAATTTCCTACTGTGGTCTGTGAGCCAACTCACGTTTTATAGGTATTTTTATTCCATTTTTCCTCTACTCTTACTTTTTGTGTCAGTCATTTTACTTTTTACCACTCTTGCAACCTACCCTCCTAGCTCTCGACGTCTTCTTCTTCTTCTTCTTCTTCTATATTTTCATAACTATGCTTTCCACATACGGTATTCTACTTATCTTTCATTCTTCTTAATTAATTTAATTCTCGATATCTAAAATTCAAAAGAGCGAATTTCTTTTGATTTGATTAACACAAGACCAAGGGTTGTTCGTGGGTAATGGTGAAGCTTTGGTGGAAGTTTGATTACTGAATTTGGACAGCCCGGTATAAATTTCATCCTAAACACAGGAGTATAGTGTTGGAGTCAACCGGCATCAAACCATACCAAAACATCAATTCGGCTTATCATACCAGCATGAATAATAACAAAAAATATATATGTATAAATAAATAAAATAAAATAAAATGATTAGATACGACATCATCAATATGTAGTTGCATTATTAACTATACATCAGCCTCATAGACATAGATGTAATAAAAATAAAAATTTCTTAGCGAAGGCGTTGAAAACTCGCACCCTTTTTGTAGGATCTGATCAAGTACCTCACTTCTGACGTGGTCGACGACATTAATAAAGCCAACATACATCACATCCATATTGAATGATTGGATGATATAAGAAGAAAGATGATTTACGAATCATTTCATTTGGGGAGTTCGAAAAAAGCCATTACTAAACACTTTTTTATATGTATTTTATTAGGTTTGATAACGAAAAGCTTCATACAAAAAAAGCGAATAGCCATATCCACAGATCGTAAATAATATTTTTTCGTTCAGTTGAAACCTAAAGAGTTCGGTTACAGGATCTTGAGTATGCAAGCATAGACTTATTTGACTGACACCAATGCAACACATTGTAATGGATGCAATCATGTTTTGATCCATTCTTGGTTTAATTTATAATCGTTTCAAACAGAGATAGAGCATACGGACATAAGAGCATGATTGTTTTTTTTATTCACTTTTATAAAAGTTACCTACACATATTTCTGTTACTGAATTAAACTCAAACTGTATACCCTTAATTTGATAATATTGTCCTGGCCCATGTTCTAAGATCCGTTCAATACTTGAATGTTTCCCCTCCTACAGAAATAACAGACTACAGAGGAGTTGACTAAATATTAGTTTAACTTCATTTAACTTTAAATCAAATTCGTTGAATTGAAATATTTTTTTGTACTTGTAACTCAAATGATTCTCTGTTATGGTCATTCAATTTTATTTTGTAAGAAATATTTTCTCCTTGCAATAAATTGATGATAGAAACGGCAATACGTACTGAAGCAGCTAACAATGACTTTTTCCATCCTAAATGATATATTTTTTCTCTTATATAAGACAACGCCGCTTCTTATCTCATCGAATAGAAAAATTGATCGTCTATTCTAGTTTATCAATCCACTTTTCTCTGATGTTACTATTTTTAGAACTAAGACCTATTTGTAGACTTTACATCACTGATAATCTGTTATTTGTCATTCAGTGCATCCTCCCTGACTGCCTTCATTGATTGAGTCTTATTTACGACACATTTGAGACGGCTAATTTGATCCCACTATCAATTCAATAATTACTTTGTTTAATTATAGTAGCATTCATAAATATGAACTGACGTTTGAGATTTGTTTTTCTTCTGTCCAATTAATTTCTACACTCTAAATAATGAATTTCAAGGAATGTCGTAACAAACAGGCAAATCATTGTTAATAATGTGAACTTCATTCACAATTAAAATCAAAAGAGCTTACCGCACAAAAAGAATTCCTAAATATACAGGGTAGAGAAAGACTATATATCAGTAGGCTAGATTTAAACTCATTTATTGTCATCACATTCCACAAAATGTATAACAAAGTCAACAAGAATATAAACAATAACAGCATAGGCGCAACACAAAATCATAAATTTGTCAATAAATCAGTCTTATTATATGGACATTTTTTACTCAAGTAAAATTTAGAGAAAGACCTTTCTATCAAATTAAATATTTTTCCAATTTTAAATGTCGCTGATCTTTATATTAGTTATATTAGTGAATAACAACACATTTGATTCGAAGGCAATGTATAAAAAAATGATCACAGAAATATTGGTATTGACTACAGCTATTCTAGATAATGTAAAGGATTGGCGTGGCCGTGGCATACAACATTAATGTGCATGCATTCAATAATTTTTCAATTCTGCCCAGTAGAAGGGCTGGATGAAAAGTGCACATCTTACTTACTTTGTTACTCGGTGAGGTTCACGAAACGAAATTCTTTCTTTCAACAATTTTTGTCAATCTGACGCCAAAAGTTAGGCAGTTTCGTCTGCTCCTTGCGCGCTCCAACAAATTTTATTAGAGTTGCCATTGTGCTACGCCTGGATGATGTTTTTGAAATCAGAAGAGACAATAGATGCGCTTTTTACAGCGGTAAGTAGGTTACATCACGCACAAGAGGCAGACGAAACCGCCCAACTTTTTAGAGTCAGCTATAATTCATTATAGGAGTATTGATTTGGAAAAGTGCAGTAATATAAAAGAAATCGTAAAGAAAGTACTAAATGAAAAGACAAGATATTGTCAAACCAGAGATTTATTAGAAAATCGAGGTACCGGTTTCGGTTGCTACACCATTATGAAATGAAAATACCCTTTATTAGGCGGAGTTAGGACTAGGAAGTCCTTTCTACCACTCAACCTTAACTAACCTTAACCATTATGTCTGGTAAATTCGATTTCCTAATAAATCTGGGGTTTGGGTTTGACAATATCTTACTCGTATCTTTCCATTTAATACCTCAATATCACCTTCCGAAACTGCTCAAAATCTATGAGAAGTTTTTAAATAATTTTTGATTACTTAATTAATTGCATTAAAATGATTTTTCCCTCGTGATTCTCATTGAACTATGTAATCGTCAAGTGCGAAAACTTCATTGGATGTTGTTGTACACAGCATGTGAAGCCCAAATGGTGGAAAGGAGTGATGGGATGTGATCTGTGTGATAGCGATAGGAGTGATATGAGTGCAAGAGACAAGGAAAGGCTTTGTGTGCTAGCGAGTAATTGCCGACTGCGACCCCCGTATCACAGCTGATAGTTATGTGCCACTAATTTGATGACAGCGCTCATCTGTCTAGCAGCCTCTGCTCTGTTCTCTTTCAACTCCTCTCCCATCCTCTTCCGTTCTTCTTTCGTCTTATTTTTGACCGTTCCTCATTTTTCATCAGATATTCTTTGAATTTTGTTTTGTATTCCTGTTTTGTTGTTTCTTTTTCTTGTCTTCTTTTTGTTATCTTACTCTTATATCTTCTTCTTCTTATTATTATTATTTTCATCTTCTTCTTATATCTATTTTTACCTTCTTCTTATATTTCTTCTTCTTTATCTTCTCCTTCTTTTCAGTTTTTATCATAACTCCTCTTCTATTCTTACGTCTTATTTTTGTCTCTTCCTCATATTACCATTAGCTATTCTTTTAATTTCGTTCAGTATCTTGTTTTGTTGTTTCTTTTTCTTGGTCTTCTTCTTGTAATCTGAGTCTCACATCTTCTCCTTCTCTTTATTTTCTTTTAATTTTCGTCTTAATTTTCTCCTTCTTCTCAATTTTTATCGTAACTCCTTATCGATCCTCTCCCATTCATCATTCGTATGTCGTATTGTCTGTTACTCATATTCACATCATGATTTTTTAAAATTTTGTTTTCTTCTTTTTCAAGTTAAATTCGTTTTCCGCCTTCTTTGTCTTCATCTTCTCCTTCATAAAAGTTCTCATCGTAGCTTCTACGACCTCTTACAGCTTCTCCTCAATTTTCTCATAGATCCTCTTTTCCAGCAACTATTATCATATTTTGTCTAAATCTTGTCATCATCTCTTCGCACATCTCATCCTATACTTTTCCTCCATTACATTTGCTATCCAGAATTTCACTTCCATTATTTTCTCTTCATGTACAGTTTTTACTAATAGTTACTAACAGTTTCTACTTTTATCTGTCCGTCTCCTTATCTTTACATATTGATCTTTCTCATTTTCCTTCCCTAGTTGGTTCTTCTCCTCTTTTCTCCACAACTCAGATTTCCTCCTTGTTACCGTTCTTCTGCGAGCTTTATTCTTTTCCTTCTTTCCAGTTCCTTATTCATTCTCTTCCCATACCGAACTCTTCTTTTCTTCCTTTTTCCTCCTCCCACAACTTCTTAGTTTTCTTCCTTCTACCCGCTTCAATCTCTTCCATCCTCCTTTTCTCCAGTTCCTCATTTTTTCCTATTCCTATTTTGAACTCCGACATTACCCGATGCTTTCGTAATATAATTAGTCGACCAGTCGCCGCTCTTCAAAGGAGTCTGCTCTATCTGGGCAATGCTACAAAAACACTAACGTCCTCTCTCTTTCTCCCTCTAGCCATCAATCAATCTATCTCTGTCACACCTTCTTACCTTCTCTCTTTTATCATTTCTCTAGCTTAACATCATCACAACTATTATTCTATTTTTTCTTTCATGAAATTATCTCATCTATTAGAATACTAGCCGGCAGGCTCGCTTCGCTCGCCTTCTCCGCCTAGCCAGGGGGCTCCGCCCCCTGGACCCCCGACAGCATCGGCAGTGTAAGTGAGTCAAACAGGCTCGCTTCGCTCGCCTGCAAATTCCGTACGGAAGAGGTTCAGAATTCACTGAACACATTTTTAGACCTAACCTGGACCTGTTTACCAAATTTCAACATTTTATGCCAATTTTTTCTTGAAAAATCTAAGAAAAACCCGAAAATTAAGAAAAATAGTAAAACGCTAATATCGAGCGTAACCTTGGGAAGTATATCGAACATAGTTTGAAACTTCATCCAATATCTTCTAATAAGTTCATCTATAATCTCGCTGAACCATTGAATTTACAGTAGGGATTGGTCGTATCAAGACGAAGATATGCAACCCGCAATACATTTACAATTTTGAAAAAGTGATTACTGGCGTTCTCTTGAACGGATTTTAATAATATTTTAACATGTAATTTCTAGACCTTATCTGAACCTGCCCACCAAATATCAACATTTTCTACCTATTGGTTCTCGAAAAAATAAGAAAACGCTGAAAAACTATAGAAAAACTCAAATATTTGGCGTATCCTTATGAAGTTTCAAAAATCCTTTCTTAGCGCGCGTCTAAACGTCCAACTGGACATGCCTGCCGAATTTGAACACATTCGGATCAGTGGATTTCATTAGTTCTGGTGATGAATGAATGAATCAGTCAGTCAGTGCCATTTCGCTTTTATAGATATAGATTCAATTCCTAAAAAACTTTTGGTAATTTCATTGATACATTTATACAGTACTAGCCAGCAGGCTCACTTCGCTTGACTTATCCATTTAGCCAATGGGTTGCGGCTAAGCCCCCGGTAATGTAAAATACACTGCCGACTTCACTTTGAACTCTTACATGTCGATATTGATGATATTATCCTCAATTATGAAAATTGGTCTAGCTGGTGATATTATAAATAGTTGGTT